>CM060251.1:84679638-85384298 GCA_030684275.1 Acipenser oxyrinchus oxyrinchus | reverse complement strand
AGGAGATTTACAGCATCGATCCTTTCTCTCTCTATCACAGAGTGTCAAGCTTTTTCTATATGAACCTTAGAATAAAGGTGTGGACTATCTGACTGAGAGCTTAATATTATCGAGATACAAAGTACTCTTCACCCCAAGAAGGAATACATTTGGGACATTTTAGATACGAGTGCATTGCATGTTAATATATATCATTGCCTCAACATTTATAAAGCCAGATAAGTCAAAACACCTCCTCTCCCAGTTACACTGGGATGAAGACAGTCAATAGATATTTTGCAGGTTATTAAATCTTGATGAACCGTCCCATGAGGGTGCTGACAGAATATCACAATCAAACTAAAGTCCCATTTCACTTAGTAATGTCTGAACACCAGTAGAGGTCATCATAGCATCCTAGCATAGCAAATGTTGCACAATATGTTATTGTATTGCAAATAATTTGAGCTAAACCATGGATTTTTTTTTGGATTTTCCAATGACACCCCTCAATTAATTAGTATTCATTTATGCTCTATGTAAAAATGAATGTCTGTGATTATTAATGGTCTTGTTTTTAATATCATGTGGTCTTGTTTTTTTTAATATCAAGTTACATTTCCTGTTGCAGCTAACATGAAATTGCGTTTCTACCAGAGTGATAATATTGCTGGTCTAAGAAAAGGTAGGAAGATTTATTTGAACACCTAGACAGCACTTCTTTGTAGATAACTAATAAGGTTTAATTTATATTTTCAAAAGTATCACTACATATTATTTTCAATTGTACTTGTTTTCATTTTTGTAATGCAGTCAGTGGCCTGCTTGCATTTTGTTATTTGTCATTTGTTAAGGAAAATGTCTGTGGTTTAAATAAAAAAAATATATTCTAGATTATTTGACAAAAACATGCTTTCTAAGGTCATAAAATTATACACAATCAGCTCAATGCCTCTCATTTGTTGAATAGCACCTTATTGATGGTTTATTTCCATTGTATTTTCAATGCATTTTCAATTTCCAAGGTAAATTGATTTGCATTAAAATAACGGCTACTCGTGATTTTAAATTTGTGCTTCACTTTTTTTTTCCTTTAATTTCTTTATAAAGGCGTCCTTTCAAAATAAAATAATAGCCAACACATTCACTCTCTTAATAGGTTTTCTTCCCACATACACAGTGTTATGTCCTGATAGTCAGTCCTAATGGCAGTTGAAGTATTTTTCTTCCAAAATATGAAGTGCCTTTTCAAACCTCACATATATAAAGCTAAATTTCAACTTAATTGATGTCTTTATCCATCTTCAATGGATGGATTTTTTTATCTTTATGTGATTTTTTACAGTCATTGATAATAAATTAAAAATACCACTAATCCTTACAAGCAGTGGAGCAGCCTAGTTCAAGGCTTCATAAGCACACATATGTATATCTAGAGCAGGGCTACTCAACCCTGGTCCTGGAAGTCCGCTGTCCGTCCTGGTTTTTGTTCCAACTGTACCCTAAACTTTACCCCAAATTACTTAATTGGACCAAATAAGGACCAGAGTTGAGTGACCTCGGTTTTACGTCTCATCTAATGTAAAACACAAATGCTATTGTGCAGAACCCTTTGTTTATATAATCCTATCTCATCGTAGGGCCATCACTTTATTCAAGTAAGGGTTATCTTTGATGTAAATATAATAAATAGAAAAACAAATTAAAGTCTGAGAGGAAGCATTAGTCGTTTTAGAAAAGGGCTCATATGATTTCCTATGATCTGTACAGGATTTAAGAAAGTAAGCCTATACCTCGATTATGTATCACTAAATCTCTACTCAAGTGAAGCATTTACTGAAGTAAATAATCTCCTTTCCAAGTATAAAAACCTTGCCTTGGTCTTGGTCTTGGATTTTATACATTTGTGTTATTGAATGCTTTTCTCCAAAAGTTTCATTTTCAAACCCCATTTTTAACACATTTACACCCCTGGTACCTTTGCTCCCTTATGCATCTCATTGTTTCAGTGCACCTGTTACTGGAGCCCAATTCTCAGCCCACAAACAGGAGCAGAGAAGTCCATTGTTTAATACCTAGTGTTCAGGGTGGTGTGAATTGAGCAATAAAACCGTGTTAAATCGGTTTCTATTCCATTCTCTTGGGGGATGGTATGATGGGGAACTAAAAGATACAGTTCATGTGGGAGAAGTGAGACAACAAGCAGTGCAAGGGTTGAACATCACAGACAGCAGCGTTTTACCGGGCAACCTTAAACTCTGGTGCATTCAGTTTGGTCTACTGCCAAGACTTCTGTGGCCACTCACTGTGTATGAGGTTTCCTTGACAACAGTAGAGAAGCTGGAAGCGTTAATCAGTTCATACGTCAGGAAATGGTTAGGAGTTCCACGCTGCCTCAGCAGAGTGGGACTGTATGGTAAAGGGATACTGCAGCTGCCAGTCTCAGCTCTAACCGAGGAGTTTAAGTGCGCCAAGGTTCGACTGGAAATTACACAGGACGAATGTGTGAGGGAGGCAGCGGCTGTGTTGAAAACTGGATGAAAGTGGGCAGCAAAGGAAGCTGTGGAAGATGCAAAGGTTGCCCTTCGTATCAGTGATATCATGGGGTAAGTACAGCATGGAAGAGGATGCCTTTGTCTCAATTCAGCTCCTCCCTCATGTCACAACGCAGCCCCAACTCAACTAAGGAAGCTGGTAGTCAATGAGGTGCAAAAGCAGGAGGAGAGGATGAGGTGCGTAAAGGCAGTTTCCCAGGCCAAGCAGGGAGGATGGACGAGATAGGAAAGTGTGGAACAACACAAGATCGGCTGGTGAGATCTGTGGACAATGGAACAGAGCAGGATCAGTTTCCTCATCAGGTCAACATATGATGTTCTCCCATCACCACAGAACCTTAATCTATAGGTAGGAGAGAATCCATGGTCATCTTTGTGTTCATCGCCAGCTACATTAAGACACAATTTGACAGGATGTAAGGTGGGTCCTAGCCAAGGACAGTTTCCTTGGCATCATGACTAGGTGCTGCGATGTTTGGCCTTAGCATTGGACGACAAGTGCAGCATGACCAACAGGTTGCCACCAATGCCAGCAATATATGACACATGAAGAACAACATTCCTCCTTCCAGGGGAGCAACCAGCAAGAAAAGGTATTAAAACCAAAACTCATCTAAGACAACTGGAAGCTGCTAGAGACTGGAATATGGTAGCAGATTTTGGATAACAGCTTATTTTCCTACCTGAGATTGCCATCACTAACCTTCGACCTGATACTGTCTTGTGGTCTGGATCAGCACGCCTTGTTTACCTGGTAGAGTTAACAGTGCCATTAGATGATGCTGTGGATGAGGTATATGAAAGGAAGAAACTTCTGTACGCTCAACTAACTGCAAAAGCGGAACAGCGAGGATGGAGAGTCCAGGCTTACCCAGTGGAGGTGGGTTGTCAAGGATTTGTGGCACACTCCACGACC
Source organism: Acipenser oxyrinchus oxyrinchus (assembly GCA_030684275.1). Classification (NCBI taxonomy): domain Eukaryota; kingdom Metazoa; phylum Chordata; class Actinopteri; order Acipenseriformes; family Acipenseridae; genus Acipenser; species Acipenser oxyrinchus. The sequence continues at coordinate 85,380,848 of CM060251.1, read as the reverse complement.
CGGTTTCTCAGAGATCGGATTCAGTGGTCAAGAGTTGAGATGCATAATTAAGAACTTATCTGAAGCAGCAGAGAGGAGCAACAACTGGCTCTGGTTGAGACGAAAAGATTCTGTTTGGGGACCTCAAGCACGGTAGAAAGAAAGCAAGGTCGATGGAAAGGAGGGTAAGTAAGCTGGGGTTAGCTGAGTGGGGGACGGAGGGGGTGATGCTTTGATGCCAGAATTACTGTCTAGCCTTTTTAAGGTGTCGTGGGCTAGTCGACGAAACACCAAGGATGGAAAGTGCCCACTTGAAGACCCTAGAGATGTACCCTACTCATCTCAGTCCAGACGGTTGTCATGCTGATGCGCTAGGGAGGCAGCAATGTGGTTGATCCCTGGAGCCAGCATTGCAGCCGTTGTGTGTGCTAATGCGCCATGGAGGTAAAATAGGCTGATCTCTGGAGCCAGCATTACACTTCTGCCATCAATACCAGGCAGAAGGATATCTACATCATCAGAGGGAAGGAAGCTCAGATATATCACATTAGTTTGGAGTAAAGCTATGTCTTAGCTGGTGCTTATCTTGGTGAGAGCTGAGTCCAATATCAGCATGACATTTTAACACCTACTCTCATGTAATGGAAATCATTGACAATTTACAAACTGCACTTTTTAAAGTCAAACATTCATCTTTCAAAAATGACTTATTGCAGAGTGCTGAAAGTTGGTATAGTTGTTGAGGGATAGTCCAAGATTAACTGATGTTCGTAAGAAGCAGAAGGTTGCGTGGTATGGCGGCCATGCTGCATGACGTCAAAATCACATGGTACAGACGTCTTAATCACAAACCACAAAGATCTTCTTCTCCCAAACCGCTAGTCCAATGGCACATACAATCGTAGTGTGGTTGTTTTAAAGGGTGTTAAAGGGAAGTTGCTACAATAAAAAACATGGGGGCCACATTGGATGACATCATCAACATATAAAACTGGCTACAAAAACCTTTGCCTCTGAAATCGCTAGTCCGATTGAACCAAAAATTGGCACACATGATCCTAGTGTGGTTGTCTTTAAAGGTTGCTCAAGGTAAGTCGCTATAATAAAAACCATGGCGGCCACGTTGGATGACATCTTCAACATACAAAACTGGATCATAACTCATAATAGAGTGTACATAGGGTCATGGTTACTATGTAAAAATGTCATTCTGCACTATTTGCTAAAGTGTTTGGTACTGGTACTGGTCCTGGAAGTCGTAAAGTTGCTGGCAACTCTAGTTGTTATTATTATTATTATTATTATTATTATTATTATTATTATTATTATTATTATTATTATCAAAAACAACCCAGCATAAAAAACTCTGTTGTCCTATTTCTGGATTAATATTGTTGCCCCTTCTCTATAGTTTTATATTTATTTACACAGAATTATACAGAAAAATTCCAGCATTTGCTGTTAAATTGTTTGAACCAACTGCTAAAACACAATGGAGTCGGTTTATTAGTCACATTAATGCATTTCAAATTATACTGTATTCTTATCAGTTTCCTTTAATATACAGATCATAGGCATTGCTTTCTGTTTCATTTTGTTGTGCTGGCTTGCTGGCATATTATAGAACACTTTCTTTGACAAATCCATAATTGTTTTATAGCAATCTGTATTCAGTCTATAGGTATGAGCATTCAGTGTTTTAATATAATTTAAACCATGTTAAACAGGCCAACAACATGCTTGGATATATTGTGAGAAGTGTTGAATTAAAATCAAGGGAAGTAATGTTAAAACTTTACAATGCATTAGTAAAACCTCATCTAGAATATTGTGTTCAGTTCTGGTCACGCTCCAAAAAGGATATTGCTGCTCTAGAAAGAGTGCAAAGAAGAGCGACCAGTTATCCCGGGTTTAAAAGGCATGTCGTATGCAGACAGGCTAAAATAATTGAATCTATTCAGTCTTGAACATAGAAGACTACACGGCAATCTGATTCAAGCATTCAAAATTCTAAAAGATATTGACAATGTCGACACAGGGGACTTTTTTAACCTGAAGAAAAAACGAGGACCAGGGGTCACAAATGGAGATTAGATAAAGTGGCATTCAGAACAGAAAATAGGAGGCACTTTTTTACACAGAGAATTGAGTACACACTCCCGCATTGTCTTCTCCTTCACCTTCACCTTTGCAGCCAATTCAAAAACGAAGGGCTTTCTAAGTTTTGGCTCACAGACTATAACTTTCTATGCAGACGGCGACTGCACTCATTGTGTTGGGTGCGCTCAAGTACTGTATATTAAAATGGTGCCGCAGGGAATGAATTACGGAATGCTAAGAGGGTTAAGACAGAGGAGTGAGATTAATGCAAGTTAAAATAAATTCTCTCCAAAGATATTAACACCTTAATCGCAGAATGTGTTAAATGTGATTAATTGACAGCCCTAAACTATAACGATATTATTATTATTATTATTATTATTATTTATTTCTTAGCAGACGCCCTTATCCAGGGCGACTTACAATTGTAAGCAAATACATTTCAAGTGTTACAGTACAGGTAATACAATAAGAGCAAGATAAATACAATGACAAGTTCAAGCAAGTACAAGTGTGACAAAATACAATTCAATACAGCAGATAAGTGACAGTGATAGTTACATCAAGATATGATTAAATACCAAATACTACAGTTTAAACATATGGCAGGTTACAGTACTCTGAAGTACAGGATTAAATGCAGTAAAGTAGGGGGCAGGTAAGAGTAAGTAAAGCAAATTTAAGGAAGGGTGAAAGTGTCCCAGGGGGAAACAGAGGAGTTCTACAGGTGCTGTCTGAAGAGGTGAGTCTTAAGGAGGCCAGAATGTGGTCAGGGACTGGGCGGTCCTGACATCTGTAGGTAGGTCATTCCACCACTGCGAGCGAGGGTGGAGAAGGAGCGGGCTCTGGAGGCAGGGGAGGCGAGAGGAGGTAGAGCCAGTCTTCTAGTGCCGGCGGCGGAGAGGTCGAGTGGGGGTGTAGGAGAGATGAGGGTCTGGAGGTAGCTGGGTGCAGTCTGGTCAAGGCATCTGTAGGCTAGTACAAGAGTCTTGAACTGGATGCGGGCGTGATCGTAGCCAGTGGAGTGAGCGGAGTAGTGGAGTTGCGTGGAAGTAATTCAAGAAGCAAAGATAATTAAAAATTAGTTTTGAAATTAAAAAAATAACAGATGAAGCGTGTCATAGACTGTTGCCGTCAGAAATCAGAGAAATATCAAAAGAAGTATTTTGAGAAAAATAGACTAAGGTATTTAAATCACAGGAAATAAAAAACAAATGTCCTAAAATAATTTCCTCAAATATGGAATGTAATAATATAACCAAGAGTCAAATACCCAATGATAGATATTTAAAAGTAATTGAAAAGACACACCTTGATATGGCAGCAGAAGATCAGTGCCACAACGATGAATGTGGAAATAAAATATTAAAGATAGAGAAAGATGGTAATTGCTTTTTTAGGTGTTTGAGTAGAGTTTTGTATGAAACACAAGACGATCATAGATTAGTAAGGGGAATATTACTGAACACGTGAGCAGAGATGAAAATAGATACAAATGTTACCTTGATGAGGATTATAGAGAACACATGGAGAAAATGAAATGAAGCAGGGGTGGCACAGAGACTGGGCTACAGAGGCAGAAGTTATAAATCGACCAATACATGTTTATTGAAACGTTGCATGCCAGGAATGCTTTAAATACGAACAGAAACTTCAGTCCCTGTGTAATGGAGAACCAATGAATCCTCTATATAAAAATAATCATTTTGAATGCCTTGTACTTAAACGTAACAGCAGTAGATACGTATTAAATATATTAACTGCAAGTAATCAGAATCATGATAAAAAAACAAATACATACACACAAAAAGAAAGGAATGCGGAACAGGGATTTCGGAAAAGCATCAAGTAATATTAGTAATGAAGAAGCAACTAACAATCGTGTGTACAACAGCAAGAATATCAAAGATAAGACAAACAAAGAGAAGATGACTAAGGGTCATGAAGTGGACGCAGTATTTAATTTATCTGATAAAACATGAACAGCCTCACAGAAAGCATTACTAAGCAAGGGGCTCAGCAAGAAATGACATAACTAAGGATCAGTTAATAACAGAATTAAAAGAATGGGAAAGACGAATGAGGCTAGAGGAATACTTTTATGATGAAACACACACAGAATCAGAATAAGTGTGTGACCATGGAATACAAATTCAAAGAAAGAACCATTGGACTCCTCCAGAGGGAAGAAACACGTGGTTAGACGTGTATATTGAAGTAGTTAGAAATGAAATAGTGACAGCCTAAGAAGGAAAGGTAAACTAACCTTAACTACGAATGAAAAATAAGCACTAAAGGAATTCATAGAGGATGATAGCATCATTATAAGAGCAGCAGATAGAGGCTCTGCGGTGGTAGTGATGATAGCATCATTATAAGAGCAGCAGATAGAGGCTCTGGGGTGGTAGTGATGATAGCATCATTATAAGAGCAGCAGATAGAGGCTCTGCGGTGGTAGTGATGATAGCATCATTATAAGAGCAGCAGATAGAGGCTCTGGGGTGGTAGTGATGATAGCATCATTATAAGAGCAGCAGATAGAGGCTCTGCGGTGGTAGTGATGATAGCATCATTATAAGAGCAGCAGATAGAGGCTCTGCGGTGGTAGTCATGAACAAAGATGATTATATCAAAGCAGTAGGGACTGAATTGCAAAATATAAATACATATGAAAAAGTAAAAACTAATAATAATAATGGCATGATAAAAGAAGTGAGGATTTTGGCAGATTATATAAAAATGGGTTTGTATCGAAATAATTAAAAAATGACATGCTTCCACAAAATCCAAGAACAGGTTTGATTAGAGGTAACCAAAAAATGCACAAAGATAAACACCCAAGAAGCTGCTTGATGAGATTCTGGGATCAATAAGCTACTAACAACCAAAGGAGCAAGATGGGCTGAATGGCCTCCTCTCGTTTATAAACTTTCTTATGTTCTTATGTTCTTATATGTTATTGCAAAAATAGCTGAAAGGCAGCTGCAGCCACATGTTGAAAGCTTACCTAGCTATGTTAAAGATGCAACACATTTTCTGAAAAGGATTAATGACATCAATGTTAAACCATTTTACATTGGAAATAGAAGTTACAAACAGAATAATAACACAGTAATAGGCTCAGAATTAGGTATGCATTTTGCAAGCATGTATATGGGCAAATGGGAGGAAATGTTATTGCGTAAACTAGACAAGAAACCATTCCAATACATATGATATGTGGATGACAGGGTGTCCGCCCCTGTGTGTATTTTGTATTATTATCATTTCAAATGTATGGTTTGGTGTTTAAAAACACATTGTTTTATTGTTAATTATTTTACAGCATGGATGGAGTTAAAATTCCCCATCCATGTTAAAATCGTGCAGAGTGTGACCATCTCCAGTTGATTAATTTATTGCTAATCTGAAGATGGTCACATATGTTAAAAAAACCGCAGCTTTGGCTGAACGGGGTTGGTGTTCAGAGTGGAGAACTAGAGACGTGAGATAAAGAATGTAAGAATAAAAACAATTGCTACTCGTGCTGGCTATAAACCAGCATGTTACTTGTTTTTGTATCTGTTTGTTTGTTTTGGCCACCGTGTGTTTTTTTGTTTTGTTTTGGGTTTTTTTTAAATGTTTTGTTTTGTGAAACTGTTTTGTTTTCTGTTCAACCTTTTCATTTTATTAACAAACGTGCCCATCAGCGCTTCCATACCCCAGTACTGTGTGTGTCTGTTCCTGTTCTAATGTCACCACAAGCCTTCCGGGTCACATATGGTGTTAGAGTGGGATAACAGCACCACCATCACTCAGGCCAGGAGAAGGACTGCAGGTACACAGTTTTTTTTTTTTTTGTTGTTGCTGGGTGGTTTTTTTTTTAGAAAGGATGGACCAGAATATTAACATCTGCCTCGTCTATGAGGAGCCCTGCCATAAATGTTTTGTTTTGTTTTGTTATTAAAAACAAATATATTTTGTTTGTTTATCTACCAACCCTGTCACAGGGAGGAATGGTGCTTGCCATCGGAGAGGTCGGCATGTGTCGTCTGACTGCCACCCTCCACACCAGGAGGTGGAAGTGGCTGCCTGAACAGGGCTAAATGAGGCACCGGACCCGAAGAGGAAGACGAGGAGGAGCGGCTGGCCCAGGATGAAGGGGAAGAAGCCAGGACAAGCTCCAGCGCCTCTGAGGGAGGAGCCCGCGCTGCCAGTGCCCACGAGGGGGAAGCACTAGCACCCAAATTCATCGTGCAGAATTTAATTTTTTTATGTAAAATAAAATCAACCAATAGAGGATCTGCTTTTTCTCCAATCATAAGTGAGCAGAGGCAGGACATAAACAGGTGAAGGTCTTTAGTAGGTTTAACCCTTTGCGGTCCTAAGTCGGACATGGTCCAACATTGCAATTATTCCTATCCGGTCCAATGTCGGACCCTGTCCGACATCATCAAAAAGACGCAAAAAACGGGTTTCTAGTTGTTTTTTCTCCGGAAAAAGCCGAGAAAACCATTCAATGGCCAAGTGGGAGTGACAGGAGCCGAGACAAGCCGAAAAAAAAGGACATATCTCATGAATAGTCATACTTGCCTCTGGCATCAGATAGGGGCGGCCATAAGGAAACAATGACTTGGATGGCATTATTTAGGCTTTTGGTGATAAAACGAGTGATCAGGAGATGATTGATCGGTATGTATGACTGTTATTATTATTATTATTATTATTTATTTATTAGCATATGTGAAAGCTATAGCGAATGAAAGGGTGGGGCGGGGCTGGAAATGCCTAGTGAGTGCTTTGTTGATATGCAGGGCCTTTTAAACCCGTTTGACTGTGGAAAAAAAATAATTTAAACAGTGCGTCTAAAATTAACTGCGCGTGTGAAAATAAATTGGACCTGACGAGCCAGACATGCACTTAATAAATGGACTGCAAAGGGTTAACCAATGGGAAAGTCAAAGAACTGTTCTGCTTTTGCAGCTGCCTAATCATTAGTCAGCAGACGCGGGATATAAATATGCTAGGGTAAGGGTGTAAGAATAGCTGAATTTCGGGCGATATTGCTTATTAAGAGACTGTTTATTGAAAATTATATTGAGAACTTCAAAGTAATATTTCAAATTTATTTTTAGAAATTAAAAAAAAATCATCAGACAATGGACACATCATAGTCGATTTGGTTATGAATCAATTTTCAAGAAGAACTTTATCAGAAAAAATTGAGGTATACACCACAAATACTCGAACTGACACAGGAAGGGAAGGGATATACTCGCCACTTCCAACATTCAAATTATGAAAGGTATCCGTGGCTTACCGGTAGCTGTCAATTAATCTTTTGTTCAGTACAGAAAAGGTGATATGGAACAGCACTGCAGTCTAGGATGTCTATCGAAGTCAGCACAAAAACATGAGCATTCCCAAAGTCACTTGCGAGCCACTGTAACACTCAGAACTTTTGGACAAACTCGGATTGATGTTAAACTGGCTGAGCAGAAGCATAGGGATATGAGCAAGTAAGAAAAAATCATCATGAGGTTCTTAAACGCTTGATTGATTGTGTTGTTTACCTTGGCAAGCAAAAACTGGCATTCAGAGGGCACGATGAGACACCAATTCCTCAAATAGAGGTCATTATGTGGAATTACTTTCTCTGATTCCTGACTACGACAGCATGCTAAGCAATCACTTGTCAGTAGCCACAGTATTCTCAGGTACCTCTAACAAGATTCAGAATGGCTTAATCTCCTTGGTGCCTCAGGTTCTGCTTGATGCAGAAGTACAGGAAGGAAGCCAAGTACATACCTGTATAGATTAAACAACCGATGATGGAAACGCAGCTCAGCTGTCTTGTGTTTTCACGTATGTGACTGACAGTGGCCTGAAAGAACGGTTGTTCTGTGAAAATGTTACTTTTCCTAAAATAAAAATAATAATAAAAATGCTTTTTAAAAAGACCAAATTCCCACGGGGCTTATTTATTTTAATTTTATTTCTTTTTTTAGATTTTATTGATTTAGTATTACTATGCAGGACAGCCACTATAAGATCATTACATATTAAAAATGTGCATGGATTAATCTACCGATTAATCAACTAATACCCATAAATTAACCGATAAAAATTTGTAATCGAGTAACAGCCCTAATATATATATATATATATATATATATATATATATATATATATATATATATATATATATATATATATATATATATATATAGTTACACAGTTACACAAATACAGCATCAGGCTGTAGCGAATCAGAAAACAATTGTGTCATATTACAGTCACCTCCAAAATTATTGGCACCCTTGATAAAACAAAAAAGACTGTATAAAAAAACAATACCAGTACTGAGCTATACTGTAATTTTCCAACATGTGGAATATATTTTACTTTATTAATGATTCAATGGAATTCAACCAAAATTACACATTTCTCAAATTATAAATTTATTTCCAAAAAAAATGAAGTGTCACAATTATTGGCACCCTTGTTTTCAGTACTTTGTGCACCCTCCCCTTGCAAGGATAATGGCACTGAGTCTTTTTCTATAATGTTTAATGAGATTGGAGAACACATTGGGAGGGATCTTAGACCATTCCTCCATACAGAATCATTCCAGATCCTTGATATCCTTCGGTCTGCGCTTATGGACTGCCCTCTTCAATTGAAACCATAGGTTTTCAATGGGGCTCAAGTCCAGAGACTGAGATGGCCATTGCAAAATGTTGATTTTGTGGTCAATTAACCATTTCTTTGTGGATTTTGATGTGTGCTTGGGGTCATTGTCTTGCGGCCAAGTTTCAGCCTCCTGGTAGAGGCAACTAGGTTTTTGGCTAAAATGTCCTGGTACTGGGTAGAGTTCATGATGCTGTTGACCTTAACAAGGGCCCCAGGACCAGTGGAAGAAAAACAGCCCCATAACATCAAAGATCCACCACCATAATTTACAGTAGGCATGAGGTTCTTTTCTGCGCACGCATCCTTCTTTCAACGCCAAATCCACCGCTGGTGTGCGTGGCCAAAGAGCTCTATTTTCGTCGCATCTGACCATAGCACGTGGTTCCAATCGAAGTGCCAATGCCGTTTAGCAAACTCCAGGTGCTTACGTTTGTTGGTTGCTCTCAATAAAGGCTTTTTTTCTGGCAACCCTTCCAAATAGCCTATTGGCATGGAGGTGGCGTCTAATCGTAGATTTGGAGACTTGGTGACCCCAAGATGCAACCAAGTTTTGTAATTCTCCAACTGTGGCCCTTGGATTTCCCTTTGCCTCCTGAACCATCTGCTTCACTGTGCGTGGGGGCAAGATACACTTGCTTCCTCTACCAGGCAAGTTTACCACTGTTCCAGTGGTTTTGAACTTCTTAATTATTGCCCTAATAGTGGTAAGTGGTATATTTAGTTTTTTAGCTATTGTTTTGTACCCATTGCCTGATTTATGAAGGTCATCAACCATTTGTCTCTTTTCATTTGTGAGTTCTTTGCCTTTCCCCATGGTGATGGATGACAAATGGATTTCATATGTGTGTTACCTCATTTTTATACCCCAGTGAAACAGGAAGCCATGGACGGCCACAATACAGTTCCTTAAGACTGAGATGAACTTAAAGAAGTAGAATGTTAATGCAGATTTAATTTTGTTTTATTTTATTTATTTATCTAGAGAATGAACAATCACTATGCACATATTTTGCACATCATCCTGTGTGCAGTGAGTTTGCCAAAAATATACAATGTCACCTGGCATTCATTTTAGGAGCTATGCACACATTCGGGTGCAACTGATAAAAGTCCACTTTAAACAGTATTCTGTATATGATTGATTAATAGCAACCTACTGCCGGTGGTAGCAGGTAGCAGGTACCATACCTAATGCTCTGGCCTATAAGAATGGCTTGGTAATGCTCTTATTAAAAGGTTCTTAAGAATAAGATAAGCTTAATAAGGGTTCAAGGGCACTCCAACATGGTTAGACTACATGCTCAGTCAGCTATGTATTGCAAATATCATAAAACAGGCTTCAAACAAGTTGATTGGTTACAGAAGGCAGACATCCAGAGTAACATGGTTCAACTAGAGAGCTAAATAATAGAAGTACCTGACTCTGGGACATGCATGATATAGATTGGAACTAGAGAAGTCGGGAACAACACATGATCTGAAGCAAATTCAAAACAAGAATCTTATTCATTTCAAAATTAGAGCCACTAATGTGATGAAAAATGAATGAACATGACTTATATATTAGCAGCATGTACACGATAGTATAGAATAAGAAAAATAGCATTGATTAGTTTAATGAGAATTAGATAAGTTGTATCAGATGCCAGGTAATCAAAAGATGTGTTTGCATCATGGAAAAGAATATTAAAATGAATGCTTTACAGAATTTGGAATAATTTCTTGTGTTCTCAAGATACATGTAAAAAGTGTGACAGCAGACAAAAGGATGTTTGTACAGAGAGACTCCTCCATATAGGACCCCCATGTTAACAAGTTTCATCCCAATTTAGCAAGTGGGTTTCCAGGTATACTGTATAGAAAGATGTTACGTGTGCTGTGGGTACATAGGGTTTCCAGGTATACTGTGCAGAAAGCTGTTACGTGTGCTGTGGGTACATAGGGTTTCCAGGTATACTGTGCAGAAAGCTGTTACGTGTGCTGTGGGTACCATGGACCCCTGCCTCTCTTATTCCCAGCACATCTCCACTCTGGCACGCACTTGCCGATTCTTCCTGAGCAACATACGAAGAATCCGACCCTTCCTCACCAACTACGCCACCCAGCTCCTGGTCCAGGCCCTGGTAATCTCCTGCCTAGACTACTGCAACTCCCTCCTGGCTGGCCTCCCTACGTCCGCCACCCATCCGCTCCAGCTCATCCAGAACTCTGCTGCTCGCCTGGTGTTCTCTCTGCCTTGCTTCTCCCACACAACTCCACTGCTCCACTCACTCCACTGGCTCCCGATCACCGCTCGCATCCAGTTCAAGACTCTTGTACTCGCCTACAGATGCCTTGACCAGACTGCACCCAGCTACCTCCAGACCCTCATCTCTCCCTACACCCCCACTCGACCTCTCCGCTCCTCCTGCACTAGAAGACTGGCTGTACCTCCTCTACTCTCCCCTGCCTCCAGAGCCCGCTCCTCCACCCTCGCCCCGCAGTGGTGGAATGACCTTCCTACAGATGTCAGGACTGCCCAGTCCCTGACCACCTTCCGGCACCTCCTCAAGACTCACCTCTTCAGACAGCACCTGTAGAACTCCTCTGCTTTTCCACCTGGATGCTTATCACTCTTCCTTAAATGCGCTTTACTTGCACCTGTATAATGAATGGATGAGCATGGTGGAGAAAATATATGGAACTATTTTGTTTGTTATAATGACTTTAATTTAGATATCCAAACACGTAAAGGGTTCATTTAAGCATGTGTACAGCTGAATTAGTTTTTATCCTCTAAGTGTGTGGATATACTGTAAAGACAAAGAATGGCTAGGGACTTTTTTTATTATTATTATTGACCCTGTTACACTCGCACAAGGCATGCCGTTATCACACAATAAAGCAAACATTTAGTGATAAGCTCCATCTGGCATGTACTGGAAATGTTACATAGTGCCTTAAGCCTACTAAGCTTTTACTACAAGTGCTCAGCTTGTTCTCTTTTCAGAAATAAATCTAAGGAACTTAGTTAGTGCGCTGTAGGTAGAAGCTATAAAACTGTGACAAATTAACTGGAGTTGTGACCTGGTTTTTTGGTTTGTTTATGTTTGTTTATATGCAAAACATATATAAGTTAGTTATAAATAACCAGAACTAAACTGCATGGCTTCCAATATATTTATATTCAATTGAAATAATAATAATTTTAACAATTAAATAACAAGTGTTGAGCATAACATTCAAATAACTAATCTCTATATTGGTCAAATAAAAATAAAAAAGTTTGTCTAAGGTAAATTCCTAACAAATAAATGTTTTGTGCTATTTTTCCCTGGCTTGCTATGCTAACGAAATCCAGAGTCCTGTTTTTTATTTGTCCACAATGTCAGTAATTCTTATTCTCTACTGGTCAGGCAGCAGATGTGGCCAGGAAGAGACCAGCAAGGCTGTTGTTACCCCAGGGTTCAGGAGCTTGGCAACAGCCTCTGGGGAGGAGAAAACTCCACACCTCACCCTCCACACCTCACCCTCCTCACTCTCCACACCTCGCCCTCCACACCTCATCCTCCACACCTCGCCCTCCACACCTCACCCTCCACACCCTCCACACCTCACCCTCCACACCTCACCCTCCACACCTCACCCTCCACACCCTCCACACCTCACCCTCCACACCTCGCCCTCCACACCTCACCCTCCACACCTCACCCTCCTCACCCTCCACACCTCACCCTCCACACCTCGTCCTCCACACCTCACCCTCCACACCTCACCCTCCACACCCTCCACACCTCACCCTCCACACCTCACCCCTCCACACCTCACCCTCCACACCTCACCTCCACACCTCACCCTCCACACCTCACCTCCACACCTCACCCTCCACACCTCACCTCCACACCTCCACACCTCACCCTCCACACCCTCCACACCTCACCCTCCACACCTCGCCCTCCACACCTCACCCTCCACACCTCACCTTCCACACCTCACTCCTCCATACCACATCCTCCACACCTCCTCCACACCTCACCCTCCACACCTCACCCTCCACACCTCCTCCACACCTCACCCTCCACACCTCACCCTCCACACCTCACTCCACACCTCACCCTCCACACCTCACCCTCCCACACCTCGCCCTCCACACCTCGCCCTCCACACCTCACCCACCACACCTCACCCTCCACACCTCACCCTCCACACCCTCCACACCTCACCCTCCACACCTCGCCCTCCACACCTCACCCTCCACACCCTCCACACCTCACCCTCCACACCCTCCACACCTCACCCTCCTCACCTCACCCTCCACACCACACCCTCCACATCTCGCCCTCCACACCTCGCCCTCCACACCTCACCCTCCACACTCTCCACACCTCACCCTCCACACCTCACCCTCCACACCTCGCCCTCCACACCCTCCACACCTCACCCTCCACACCTCGCCCTCCACACCTCACCCTCTCTCAACAGGAGTCCCCCAAGGGTCAGTCTTGGGTCCTCTCCTGTTCTCTCTCTACACCTGCTCTCTGGGCCCCCTCATCGCATCCTATGGTTTCTCATACCATTTCTATGCTGATGATGCTCAGATTTTCCTCTCCTTCCCCACCTCTGACTCCACCATCCCCTCCCATATCTCTACCTGTCTGTCCGCTATCTCCTACTGGATGCACTCGCATCACCTCAAACTCAACCCCTCTAAATCTGACCTCCTTTTCTTTCCCTCCTCCTCCTCCCCCTCCTCTGATCTCTCTATCTCTGTTCCTCTGGAATCTACCACATTCTCTCCCTCCTCCTCAGCTAAGAACCTCAGAGTCACCTTGGATTACTGTGATTCTTGAAATGTATTTGTTTATGACTGCAAGTTGTCCTGGATAAGGGTGTCCGCTAAGAAATAAATAATAATAATAATGGGGTAGAGAGCTGAAAGGAGGGGCACTCCTCACAGAAAAGAGGCAATGGGGTAGAGAGCTGAAAGGAGGGACACTCACTCACTGAAAAGAGGCAATGGGGTAGAGAGCTGAAAGGAGGCAATGCAATACAGAGATGAAAAGAAGGACACTCACTAACTGAAAAGAGGCAATGGGGTAGAGAGCTGAAAGGAGGGACACTCACTCACTGAAAAGAGGCAATGGGGTAGAGAGCTGAAAGGAGGCAATGCAGTAGAGAGCTGAAAAGAAGGACACTCACTCACTGAAAAGAGGCAACGGGGTAGAGAGCTGAAAGGAGGCAATGGGGTAGAGAGCTGAAAAGAAGGACACTCACTCACTGAAAAGAGGCAATGGGGTAGAGAGCTGAAAGAAGGGACACTCACTGAAAAGAGGCAATAAGGTAGAGAGCTGAAAGGAGGGTCACTCACTCCCTGAAAAGAGGCAATGGGGTCGAGAGCTGAAAGGAGGGACACTCACTGAAAAGAGGCAATGGGGTAGAGAGCTGAAAGGAGGGACACTCACTCAATGAAAAGAGACAATGGGGTAGAGAGCTGAAAGGAGAGACACTCATTCACTGAAAAGAGGCAATGGGGTAGAGAGCTGAAAGGAGGGACACTCACTGAAAAGAGGCAATGGGGTAGAGAGCTGAAAGGAGGGACACTCATTCACTGAAAAGAGGCAATGGGGTAGAGAGCTGAAAGGAGGGACACTCACTGAAAAGAGGCAATGGGGTAGAGAGCTGAAAGGAGGGACACTCACTGAAAAGAGGCAATTGGGTAGAGAGCTGAAAGGAGGGACACTGATCTACGCCTCTCCCGAATCAGCGCGGGGGTGGTAGCGGTGAGCTGAGCTAAGCAAAATAATTGGACACTACTAAATTGGGGAGAAAACAACAAAAACAAAAAATTGGCGACTACTAAATCTATTAAAAAAAGCAAAGATCTGTTGAGGTGTTCATTAAATACAGCAGGGCCTGTGATCCTTGTTCACACACCCTGACAAATTAATACAACTTTTTGTTAGTCAAAGAATCTTGATCCAGCCAATATCGGCAACTCAATATTACCAGGATTCAAAGCAGAAAGCTGTTGATTCTATGACTCACATTACACCCTATGCAATTGTGCATTTCGTGCATGAGCCTTTTACAAGCTGTTGAAGGCAGAATTCAACGATTACGCTTCTGCTACAGAAGATGCCAATTCATTATGCCATAGTAAGTACCTGTTAAAGCATTTGCCAATGGTGTAAAATACATTTTAAATGTAAAGCATGAACATTTAAATAATGTGAAAGAGAACAAAATGCTATTTTAAATAATGTAAAAACAGTAACATATACTGTTATACTAATATCCAGATGTGACAGAGAAAGAATGCATCTTGGTTATAAATTTCCCTCCCTCCCGACCTGTGAGGGCGCTGTGTAAAGGGAAAGTGCCCCGGACTAGATGGTCAGAGAATTCATTCCGAGTGATAGGTGGAAGTTGGCCATCTAGAAATGGGGTGGAGCTATGGTACACCAAGTCATCGCCCCAGAAGGGAAGTGATGTGGCAACTGTGGATTGGAGGAGAAACGGTTGCACTCGCTATCCAAGGGGGCGTGACTGATGGTAAAAAAGGGGATGTGGCTAGGTGATCTGTTCCTTTTTGTTATGGTTAAGCTGAACCAAGAAAGGAGTACTATGAAGTGAGTGTTTTGTTTGTTATCGTTGTTTCTAAAATCTACTTGTTTGTTCTTATTAGACGGCTAACACGACCTGGAGCTGTCACTTAAAGCCAGCACTAAACCCGGACAATACTTCACAACTGTACACATGTTACAGGGTGGCCACACATATTTATTCAATTGTGTATTATTTGTGCTGCATGTTATGATTTTATTATGTTCACTTTGAGTGTTTTATATTTCACATATTACTTTTTTGCTTGTTGTAATGGAGTGATTTGGAATGTGTATTTTTGTTTTAAATTGTATTTATATCCTTTATATTGTGTTTGTTTTGAGTGTCACCCTTCCCCACGAGAAACCAAGCTGTAGGTAATACTCACTGATTACGGGGAGATGAGCTGGATTGGAAGACAACACGCCAGTGATTAGTTGACTGTTTAAATAAGCTGTAAGCCAGACAGGAAAAAAAGAAACGAAAAGGAAAACGAACAAGACAAAAAACAACAACGGAAGACCAAGAGTAAACAATTTCAAGAGTGAGAAAGAACAGAGAGAGATCGGGAATCGAGAGAGAGAGAGAGAGAGAGAGAGAGAGAGAGAGAGATCGGGAATCGAGAGAGATTTGATTCTATTTGGCATGAAGGTTTATATTACAGAATTCTTCAAAGTGGTGTAGGGGGTAAAATCTATGATATAATAAAATCAATGTACACAGAAAACAAATGTGCAGTAAAAATTGACAACAAAAGAACTGATTTCTTCACTCAGGGGCGGGGGGTGAGGCAGGGCTGCAGTCTGAGTCCAACACTGTTCAATATTTACATCAATGAGTTAGCAACGATGTTGGAACGGTCTGCAGCCCCTGGCCTCACATTACATGACACTGAAGTCAAGTTCCTGCTCTACGCAGATGACCTGGTCCTGCTGTCGCCCACAGAGCAGGGGCTGCAGCAGAGCCTGGCACTGCTAGAGCAGTACTGTCAGACCTGGGCCCTGGCAGTAAATTTTAAAAGACCAAAATAATGATTTTTCAAAAAAGGCCAGAACTCAGGGAAACAGATACCACTTCACCCTAAACAACACTACACTAGAACACACCTCAGACTACACTTACCTGGGCCTGACTATCAGTGCGTCAGGGAGCTTTAACCTAGCAGTGAATGCACTAAAGGAAAAAGCCAGAAGAGCTTTCTATGCCATCAAAAGAAGATTCTATAAAATAAATATTCCTATCAAAATATGGCTAAAATTAATTGACAGTGTCATCCAGCCCATTGCGCTGTATGGTAGTGAGATATGGGGTCCACTCAGTCAACAGGACTACACTAAATGGGACAAACACCCAATCGAAACCCTGCATGCTGAACTCTACAAAACATCCTACAGGTGCAAAGAAAAACACCAAATCATGCATGCAGGGCAGAATTAGGCCGTTACCCAACACTCATAAATATAAAGAAAAGAGCACTAAAGTTTTGGATGCACCTAAAGAAAAGTGAATCAGACTCCTCCAGTATGAGGCCATGCAAACCCAAGAGCTCAGCCCTGAAAAGAGTCCTCTAAGCCAGCTGGCCCTGAAGCTCACTGCACTGAACCCAACTAATAATACTAAAACAAACCAGCTTCAGGTCAGCACTGCTTACCAGCCCCCAATCAGAGTCAACCAAATTATAAAACTAACCAAAAACTGCTATCTGAAACATTGGGACACAGAAACAAAATCTCAAAATAAACTGGATTGTTATCGGGCCCTAAAAGAGATTACACTCTGGCAGAGTATCTCTCTACTGTCAGAGATACAAAGCAGAGACAGATCCTGACCAAGTACAGGCTCAGTGACCACAGCCTGGCCATTGAGAAAGGCCGTCACCGGCAGACCTGGCTTCCTAAAGAAGAAAGGCTCTGTGGTCACTGTGAGACAGGAGAGGTCGAGACAGAGATGCACTTCCTTCTTCAATGTAAGAAATACTCAGAAAATAGACAAACTTATTTTAAAAAATTTGCAAATTCCCTCCCAAATTTCCCAAACATGACCAACCCTGAAAAAGTCCCAATCCTCCTGGGAGAGGAGGGAAGCACAGCCCAACTAGCAGCCCAGTATGTGTCTGCATGTCACAGACTGAGGGACACACAATGAGAGCTCTGCACAGAGACACACACACTTATGTATATACAGTATGTATGTTGTTGTGTATGTAGGCATGTATGTATTATGTAAATACTTATTGTCCTGATACATGTTTATTGTTAGTAGTGATTTTTTTTTAATTTTTTTTTACTGTACTTTATAAATCAGTTTGTTTATATATATGTATTCATGATGCATTGTATATATACATGTATGTATTGTATAATTGCTTTGGCAACACCTGCTATTGTAAGTCATGCCAATAAAGCACCATTGAATTGAATTGAATTGAATTGAGAGAGAGAGAGAGAGAGAGAGAGAGAGAGAGAGAGAGAGAGAGAGAGAGAGAGAGAGAGAGAGAGAGAGAGAGAGAGAGATGCTGAAGATACAAAGAGAAAAAAAGGGAGAGCAGAGATCAGAGAGAGACGTGGGCGGACTGGAGAAAGATACTACTATTGACTTTGGGAACGTAGTATCTGTTTAAAGTAGAAACATATGTGCTTTATAGTTAAACACTGATTTTTTAAATGAATTAAATACATACTATAGGAGACTACAGAGTGGTTATTAGCACTCTGATTTGCAGGGATTGTAGAGAATTGTGGCTTAGTTTGAGAGTGTTTGGTTGTTTAATCACGTGTAGAGTAAAATAGTTTTTATTATTATTGCTATTATTATTATTGTTTTATTTATTTATTTATTTTGTTTTTGTTTCACAATTGTGTTTATGTTTATAAGAAGACGTTGTCCACTAATAGCTATTTCCCCTCCTTTTATATTTGATTAACCTTTATACAGTAGAAAACTAGCTGCAGTGTGCCTGAATCCTCTCCAGTATTGTGTGCTTGACTTCTTGCAAGCTCCAGCTTGACCCACAGTATCTTTTTGTGTTTTCTCCTTGCTGCAACTATCACATGTATAGTCTTTTTTTTCTAAACACAGTCTTATGCTTTACCTGCCTGATTACTGTAACATATTATTGTTGACCCCATTTTAACTTCTATAGGTCTTTTTTTAACTGCATTTTACTATTTATATTATTATAATTGTCAATAAAACTATGACATATATATATATATATATATATATATATATATATATATATATATATATATATATATATATATATATATATATATATATATACACAGTACTGTGCAAAAGTTTTAGGCAGGTGTGAAAAAATGCTGTAAAGTAAGAATGCTTTCAAAAATAGACATGTTAATAGATTATATTTATCAATTAACTAAATGCAAAGTGAGTGAACAGAAGAAAAATCTAAATCAAATCCATATTTGGTGTGACCACCCTTTGCCTTCAAAACAGCATCAATTCTTCTAGGTACACTTGCAAAGTCAGGGATTTTGTAGGCATATAGTCAGGTGTATGATTAAACAATTATACCAAACAGGTGCTAATGATCATCAATTCAATATGTAGGTTGAAACACAATCATTAACTGAAACAGAAACAGCTGTGTAGGAGGAATAAAACTGGGTGAGGAACAGCCAAACTCAGCTAACAAGGTGAGGTTGCTGAAGACAGTTTACTGTCAAAAGACTTACATCATGGCAAGACTGAGCACAGCAACAAGACACAAGGTAGTTATACTGCATCAGCAAGGTCTCTCCCAGGCAGAAATTTCAAGGCAGACAGGGGTTTCCAGATGTGCTGTCCAAGCTCTTTTGAAGAAGCACAAAGAAACGGGCAACGTTGAGGACCGTAGATGCAGTGGTCGGCCAAGGAAACTTACTGCAGCAGATGAAAGACACATCATGCTTACTTCCCTTCGCAATCGGAAGATGTCCAGCAGTGCCATCAGCTCAGAACTGGCAGTAAACAGTGAGACCCTGGTACACCCATCTACTGTCCGGAGAAGTCTGGTCAGAAGTGGCCTTCATGGAAGACTTGCGGCCAAAAAGCCATACCTCCGACGTGGAAACAAGGCCAAGCGACTCAACTATGCACGAAAACACAGGAACTGGGGTGCAGAAAAATGGCAGCAGGTGCTCTGGACTGATGAGTCAAAATTTGAAATATTTGGCTGCAGCAGAAGGCAGTTTGTTCGCCAAAGGGATGGAGAGCGTACACGAATGAGTGTCTGCAGGCAACAGTGAAGCATGGTGGAGGTTCCTTGCAAGTTTGGGGCTGCATTTCTGCAAATGGAGTTGGGGATTTGGTCAGAATTAATGGTCTCCTCAATGCTGAGAAGTACAGGCAGATACTTATCCATCATGCAATACCATCAGGGAGGCATCTGATTGGCCCCAAATTTATTCTGCAGCATGACAACGAACCCAAACATACAGTGAAAGTCATTAAGAACAATCATCAGCGTAAAGAAGAACAAGGAGTCCTGGAAGTGACGGTATGGCCCCCACAGAGCCCTGATCTCAACATCATTGAGTCTGTCTGGGATTACATGAAGAGAAAGAAGCAACTGAGGCTGCCTAAATCCACAGAAGAACTGTGGTTAGTTCTCCAAGATGTTTGGGCCAACCTACCTGCCGAGTTCCTTCAAAAACTGTGTGCAACTGTACCTAGAAGAATTGATGCTTGATGCTGTTTTGAAGGCAAAGGGTGGTCACACCAAATATGGATTTGATTTAGATTTTTCTTCTGTTCACTCACTTTGCATTTAGTTAATTGATAAATATAATCTATTAACATGTCTATTTTTGAAAGCATTCTTACTTTACAGCATTTTTTCACACCTGCCTAAAACTTTTGCACAGTACTGTATATATATATATATATATATATATATATATATATATATATATATATATATATATAGTGCCTTGCATAAGTATTCACCCCCTCCCCCTTGGACTTTTTCACATTTTGTAGTGTTACAACCTGGAATTAAAATTGATTTAATTAGGATTTTTTGTCACTGATCTACACAAAACAGTCAATAATGTCAAAGTGGGGAAAAAAAATCTACATATTTTTCAAAATTATTGACAAATACAAAACTGAAAAGTCTTGATTGCATAAGTATTCACCGCCTTTGCTGTGACACCCCTAAATAAGCTAAAAAAATATCCCAAACTTTGAACATCCCCCGGAGCACCGTTAAATCCATTATTAAAAAATGGGAAGAATATGGCACAACCGCAACTCTGCCTAGAGAAGGCCGTCCACCAAAACTCAGTGACCAGGTAAGGAGGACATTAGTCAGAGAAGCAACCAAGAGGCCAATGGTAACTCTGAAGGAGCTGGAGAGATCCACAGCTGAGATGGGAGAAACCGTCCATGGGACAACTATAACCCGGATGCTCCACAAAGCTGGGCTTTATGGAAGAGTGGCAAGAAGAAAGCCATTGCTGAAAGAAATCCATATCAAATCCCGTTTGGATTTTGCCAAAAGGCATGTGGGAGACATAGCAAACATGTGGAAAAAGGTTCTCTGGTCTGATGAGACCAAAATTGAACTTTTTGACCTTAGCGCAAAACGCTATGTGTGGCGCAAAGCCAAAACTCCTCATCACCCTGAGAACACCATCCCCACAGTGAAGCATGGTGGTGGCAGCTTCATATTATGGGGATGCTTTTCATCGGCAGGGACTGGGAAACTGGTCAGGATTGAGGGCAAGATGGATGGAGCCAAATACAGGGAAATTCTAGAGGAAAACCTGTTTCAGTCTGCAAGAGACCTGGGGCTGGGGCGGAGGTTCACCTTCCAGCAGGACAATGACCCTAAACGCACAGCCAAAGCTACACTGGAGTGGTTTAAAAACAAGAACCTGAATGTCTTAGAATGGCCCAGTCAAAGCTCAGACCTCAATCAGATTGAGAATCTGTGGCAAGACTTGAAAATTGCTGTTCACCAACGGTCCCCATCCAACTTGACAGAACTTGAGCAATTTTGCCAAGAAGAATGGGCAAAAATTGCAGGATCCAGATGTGCAAAGCTGGTAGAGACTTACCCAAAAAGACTCACAGCTGTAATTGCTGCCAAAGGTGCTTCTACCAAGTATTGACTCAGGGGGGTGAATACTTATGTAATCAACAAATGTCTTTTTTTTGTTTAATTAACTTTTGTGTCACAATAAAACATATTTTGCACCTTCAAATTGTTACGTATGTTGTGTAAATCAAATGGTAAAAATCCCAATTAAATCCATTTTAATTCCAGGTTGTAACACTACAAAATGCAAAATGTGGAAAAGTCCAAGGGGGACGAATACTTATGCAAGGCACTGCATATATATATGCCACGCAATATAAAGCGTTACCTTTAAATCTTATACAGCAAGTTTTATTTTAATTTTTTTTTGTTGCAGTGTGAAATTCCATGCTGGCGTAGTCGGCTACTTTAGTATTTCTGAATTTATTCCTAGCGAGAGTTTAGTGGGGCTGGTTATTCTGCTACCCCCCTCCCTCGCTTTGTGACACACGAATAAATTATATTTCACCACAAGCACTTTAGCACTCACTCTGGACTTGTGATTGTGTGTGGGTGTCTTTGTGTGTGATCTACTGTGTTTATTCTTTGGAAATGTGTATATTCTTTCGGGATTGTAACCTGTTGTTTTGGACATTGCTGTGTATTGACTAGGATTATTCTTTGCGGTCGCCAGACTGGGACTATAAATAAATGTATTGTTTGGGTCGTGAACTTTGTTATCTGTCTTGTTTCATAATCACATCACCTGTACACCTGCGCACTGCAAACCACTTTGCCACACCAGGTTATTAACCTCAAGCATCAATTAAACACATTTTAATATCTGTTTTAATACTTCTGTTTTCTAAGATGCTGATTCAAATACTCTAATAAGTAAGATTGCACATTTCAAATGACAAAATACCCCCAAAAAAAAAGGAAAGTAATAACATCACCTGCCATTTCACTAAATTGGTTTACAGCAGCTAAAGTAGCTGACTGACAAGGAAGAAATGGCTTCAGGGAAAGTTCTTCCGTGACCTTGAAAAATCTCATCTTCTCATGCAAATCAACCTATGAGTATTTAAATGAATGCAAATCTGCATAAATGGTCAGGTGTTTCAACTCCAATTTTACAGTTTACTGACTCCTCTCACCCTCACTGTGTTTTAAGGTAAGTGTAATTCAAGCAGCATTGATGAATGAAGCCTCAAAATGCAATTGTCCTCTCCTCTTTCAAGAGATTATTGTTGTTGAGAGATATTGATTATTTAAATTTCCAGAATCCTAGAAGATTGCTGCATCCCACTATACCACTCAAATGAATCTATGTTATTAACTTATTTTAGCACTAGCAACATTGTGTATGTATGGAGTAAAATACTGCTGCTTTAGCAGCAACAAAAAAGACGAGTGACAGCTATAACAACACTGTCAATATTCTTTCATTTATTTACTTCTCATAATGGTTTTTAGCTGCCTCGTCTATCAAGAAAACTAACTGCTCAAATGAACCGTGGCAAACTTTTACAAGGGTAACATCAGCTGCCATGGCTTTCCTTGTTTCCTACGCAATTAGTTTGCTCCATGCTGACAGCCCTTTTGATAATCTGTCTAACTTTACAGACTTTTCTTCTGTTAGTGTTGTCATCACTACTTGCTTTTATCTTCATTTCAAAAGAAACAATGATCTTTAAAATGAGAAAAACGACTTAATGCTGAAATTAATAGATGGTCCTACACTTTTAGTAGCATAAAAGGTGGTGCTAGTCCTGATCATTGGGGTACTAGTGGTACTATATACAATTGGCACTAGACACATTACAGCTCATAATCAGGTTTATGTCCCCACTAAATTGAATCCACATGCACTATTACAATAATAAATGGAATCCACATGCACTATTACAATAATAAATGGAATCCACATGCACTATTACAATAATAAATGGAATCCACATGCACTATTACAATAATAAATGGAATCCACATGCACTATTACAATAGTAAATGGAATCCACATGCACTATTACAATAATAAATGGAATCCACATGCACTATTACAATAGTAAATGGAATCCACATGCACTATTACAATAATAAATGGAATCCACATGCACTATTACAATAGTAAATGGAATCCACATGCACTATTACAATAATAAATGGAATCCACATGCACTATTACAATAGTAAATGGAATAAACATGCACTATTACAATAATAAATAGTTGTTGTTAAAATATATTTTGGATACAGGTACTGTTTAAAATGGCTGTTCATCTTCAGCGAGGTTTAATGAGCTGAACTGCCCCTATCTCCAGTCCCAGTACTATAGACACTGTTAATACAGCTTTTACCTCGCAATCCAGCAGAGATTCTTCTCATCCAGGTCTCTGTCAGAATACACCAGACCAGTGACAAGCTGTTCCACACTGCATGGTCTTTAACAGGCATCCCTTTGCAATGCCCCATCTCCTCTTCAAGAAGTGATAGTGTCCTGTCATCTTTTCAACTGGCATTGTTTTCTCCTGATGAGTGAAACTGGGCTTCCTCTTTCGCTTTCAGGAAGGCAAGGCTCCTCTTCAAGAAGTGATAGTGACCTGTCATCTTTTCAACTGGCATTGTTTTCTCCTGATGAGTGAAACTGGGCTTCCTCTTTCTGCTTTCAGGAAGTCGAGACTCCTCTTCATTGGGATGGGCAGCAGCAGGATCCATGCAGACCTTTTTTGAAGCATGAGCCTTTTATTGTCTTAGCTGTATTTAATGCATCAATGGACCTCGACGTGACCATATAGAACACATAATTAAAAATGCACTTGTGTTTATTTTATAGTGGAAATTAATCTATGCATTTGTTTTTATTGTAAGATACAACTTCACCCCAGTGTTTTTATGTTGGAGAAGTTAGAATATACATGTCTAACGTAAATATTGCATATTCATCCCTGTTGTAAGGATGGGATTCTTTAGGATACAGAAATCACAAACCTATTATTTTAACAGTAGCACTTCAGATTGTGTGACACACATGGTTGTGTAATAAAATGGTAATAATATGGTAATAACTAGATATATCCTGCTAATGCATAGTTACTACTGGTGCAAGTTACTTATACATGGTTTTGTGAACAACATTGTGTCAATGTAATGACGGGGTAATGAGCAATGTTGATGGTACTTAAATCAATGAGGTTTATAAACCAGATTTAAAAAGCATTGGCACAAGGTCTTAAATGAATCAAGACTTGGTAAATGAATCTTAGGCAGGATGAGTCCACTCAGTGGTTTATGTGATATTATACAGGATAGCAAGCGGAGACAATTCTGTTATAAACTCAATTACTCAATAACAGAAAGGCAAATAAAGCATGGCTGAGGAGATGAGACTGATGTATGACATCTGTTCTAAAACCACTGAGCAAAGATAAATAAATTAATAACTTGTAGAACAGTATTATAATGCCAATGCTGTGTTGTGTTCTGCTGTAATAATGGAACTCCCTGGTTCAAATAATGCACTCAACCTCTGGGCTCAGGCTTTATTGAATATGGAGTTCCATTGTTATCTAACAATGCTCCACAGCAATGCCATTATCCCTTCATTTTATTAAGAAAATGTCTTCCTAATTCAGCAATTAATTGAATAGGCAATAAATTGAACCACACCAGTTAATGCTGTCATGAGTAATACAATTAGCAAATGGTTATGCATTTTGAGAATGCCATAACAAGAAGAACAATAAATAAAAAAGAACTTAGTTTAAATGGTAACACTTCAGTTTGTATTTAGATTCATAAAACAAATCAATAAATAATGCACTTATTAATAGGGGACTATCATTGCACTAATACTTATTTCCCTATGGCAAAATTCCATACTTTTCATTTAATAACTACATGATATTGCTAAATTGTAAAAGTGTAAAATATAGTAATTATGCTCACTGTTTCTTTGAGTTCACAGCAGTCCAGTCCTGGTAACTGAAGCACTGGTCACTGAGCCAATGTGTTCAATGTAGGGTTCAGTCACTTTGGAACAAGCCTGCTGTTTTCAATCATACGCTAATGAACATTCTTGGGTTGCTTAATGACTTATTCATACTTGGATGTTTGTTAATGCCTCCAAAATTGCTGTATATATAGACACACACACACACACACACACACACACATTACTACAATGGCTCATTGAGCTTAATGTCAAGATCCTGAGATCATTTATCAGGTGATCTCGACAGAACAATCTGTGTTTTATTTGTCTCTTCTGCAGATATTTACCTGTATATTTAAAAGCAAAAGAGTATCTTTGTTTGGAGGAGCCAGACTGCAGTTTAAATTCTGTAGGTTTCTCCTGATGAGGCACTGCAGCATACAGTAAGGTATAGTAGAGATTGATTGTATTATTACATGATTAAAATAAATTATATATAAATATTTAGCCAAGGGTAGATTTTCCGAAACTCAAAAGCAGTATTCTGGTATTTGTGTGTGTGTGTGTGTATTCTCTGGAATTATATTTTTGTGTAACCTTAAAGGTAAAACAGATTTCCCTTTTAAATTCTCTCATTCTCTCTCTCTGTCTCTCTCTCTCTCTCTCTCTCTCTCTCTCTCTCTATATATATATATATATATATATATATATATATATATATATATATATTAGCTGAGGTTAATCAAAGCACTACTGTTTTTGTCACTGTAGTGTTTATCAATTGGCTTTAAAGCTCAGGCTATTCGGGATAACTGGCTTGTCTATGGCGTGAAATAGTTATCAAAAAACGCAGAGTTTGTAATTGTAAAACGGAGTTTGTAATTGTAAAACTAAGTTTGTAACTGTAAAATGGGGAAAAAATACAATTACGGTTCTAATTTACACTTACGAAACTCAGGCTATGCTTACAAATCTGCTTTCTGCTCGCTCGCCACTTTTGAGAGTGAAATTGCACTTACGGTTCTATTCTGCGCGCGCTCGAGTCCCTTTTCACATTTACAGTTTTTTCTGCGCACGCACGAAACTCGGTTTACGGTTACAAATCTTTCTGAGAGTGATTTCACGCTCAAAAAAGAAAAACTGCAAATGCGTAGCTCAGGCAGCCTAGTTGATTGTCGGCACTGTCGATCGGTCACTGTTCATCACAGCCAACATGATGGAGGATGGGGTAAAATCCGCAACGAGCTGGAACGGCCCAGAACGGTACTTTAATGAATTCAATTGCTTTAAAAAAGCATAAAAAGTTACAGACTTATGAGGAGAATATTTTAACAATCAGAACCGATTAATAACGCGCTGTCATTAACCCGTTCCGGGCCAGAACCCTCTTTTTATCACCAAAAAGCTCCCGGAACACTGGGTTCTGAAGGTGCAAAGACGACTTAAATTATACACACAATACAACTAAGTGGGAACAACATAACAGGCCTTCTTTCTACTTTGCTGGGAAGGAGGTGATAAAGTAACAGTATTTGCACAAGTAGAACCATTGCAAAGGTCTAGAATTGCTGGTAGCCCCTAACTGTAACAGTTATATGTGATTAAAAAGAATAACACGTATATATAGTTGCAACAATTTCACAACATTTATTTTTTGCACAACTTTTTTGTTCTTCTTACTTACAATGATAAAAAATGTCTTTAAATGTATTTAACATATTCATCTATGTACATAGGCCTATATTTGATACAAAATGGATACAATGCAATTACAGTGCAAAGGCAAGCAAACACACTACCTTACAATTATGTAGTTTACAACATGTAAGGAAAAACGAGCAAACAAAGCAAAACAGTTTAGATTTTAATATTATGCAGGGTGACTTCAAATACAGAAACCTTGATGCATTTCCCATTTTCTTCAAAAAAAATTAATTCGCTTTTACATTGTGTGTCATATGCATTAATAAATAAAATAAACAGATTAAACAAACAAACAAACAGTTTCGTTTTTATGCCTGTGTTTAATTTGGGAACCTCCTGTCTCGTCTAGTGCTCTGTGTGTGTGTGTGTGTGTGTGTGTGTGTGTGTGTGTGTGTGTGTGTGTGTGTGTGTGTGTGTGTGTCTGAATACGAGAGAGAAATTAAACAGTGTATTCTTGCTCTAAATGAGTTGCTGCTATATTAAACTATGAACAGTGTAATGCCTGAGAAAGAACGACTGAACCCTTGAAACAATGTATCGAATTGAAGTATTTGGCTGAAACGCTGCAACTAACAGGCAGCAATAGTTTGTGCAATATGAGAATTGAAACGAAATTGTGTTTTAAATAAATTGGACTATTTTACATCCCTGGCATTTTTATTGTGTGTTTGTGTTGTACTTGGTCAAGACCTTATCCTCTGGCCCAAATAAAATAACCTGGTGCTAACAACATAAAATCTTTAACTTAATCTGAAGGTAGTGCCTTCAGTAGCGTAGACGGCTACCATAAATTATATTTTAAACCCAGTTTAGCCCTCGCTACAGTATGACCTTTATTGCTAAAAGGTAGCGGAATGTTTAGTAACCAACGCGGTATTTACTGTTGAAGTCTAATTGAATATATGGCTTTCAAATGTGGAGCCATGCACAAAACCTGTGATTTTTAATCAATTGCATGGCTTTTCAGTGTTAGAAGGCTATACAGATTAGAACCCCTGGGGGTATTTTTGAGTTTTACGGTTTCTTATTAATCCTTCGAGATTTCAACGTGTATTTATGGTGGTTTAGCCTGCTGTTTAAAAAAGGTTCTTTGTATACTAGAGCCCCTGAAATACGGTTTCTTGGAATAACTTTTTCAAGAGTGTAAGATTTTTAAACCTCAGGAATGTTTTAGAACATTCCCGGAAGGTATTAGTAATAATCAGACACTTAACGCAAGTGTAGCCCATCAATCAGCAAAACCTTTATTATTTAACTTCCGGTACCAAACAATATTAAGCCATAGCAGTCAAAACAAATGGTTATTACCCGTTTTCAATGGGAAGTTGGCCGCGGTCTGGAGTCTCTGCGTCAAGCAGTTTTGTCTCTTAATTATTAATTAGTCATTTTAGAAGACGCTTCTATCCAAATCGACTTCCAGAGACTATGGGTGAACTATGTATCACAGTCACCTCCAATAGGACCTCAGTTTTACGTCTGAAGGACGGAGCACAAGGAGATTAAGTGATTTGCTCTGGGTCAAACGCTGTGTGAGTAGGGATTTGAACCAGGAATGAAGCCTTTGTCTTTAACCACTGGGCCACCTTACCCAGGCTTCATCGAACACCTTGCTAATTCACATTTTCTCAACACTCGCTCTTATGTCATTCTTAGACGAGTGCATGGCAATTCGTTTAATTATTACACTGCAGCCTATAATATTCTGTGCACAGAGGGAGCACATTTACTAATGTAACAGGAGGAGGGAGGAGGAGGCGTTTTGGGCAGGGTGTGTTGGGAGCTATTGTTGGAGGGAGGGAGCAATTACTGAATGGCTGGATATTGTGAGCACGGGTGTGGAGTGTGATTGTGGGGTTATCTGGGGGGGTTATTATTGGGCTTTGTAGTGGCCGCCGGGGTTTACAAATAACTTGTATTTGCTCCGAGTTCCCGTTACCTTTTTCTTATTAATTTAATAAACACTGGCTTGAGATGTGTTGTAAAAAAAATCTGCCATTCTCCGGCTCATTCGTACCTACAGGGGTTGTATCTTACATTAAAGGCTAATGAAACCCCAATCTCATCATGCCCAACAGATACCACGTTAAAAATGAGATCCAGTTTAACAAGCGGACCTACATCTCACTCCTTTTACATTGCAATCTTAATATCACACATTTACTACTGCTGCTTTTGCATCTCACTCTAAAACAGTCTCATCAACAACATTAGCTTGTTAAAGTGAACAATCAACAATTTCTATGTGGTTACACAGTCAACATCTTAAAAGTACACACACATGTTTCTTATATTATGACTCTTAAAATATGTACATCTAGTAATAGGGATGAGTTCTCTATCTATTAGTGATGCATGGACCAAGAAGAAGCGCATGGGAACCCAGGAGCAAGCTGATGTTCTCTAACCACTATATTCTCATCATTCAGTCTACAACAACATCCAGTGTATGGAATGGGCAGTTAAAAAATAGAAAAATAGAAAAATGATGTTAATCAATATGGTTCTGCTAAAATAATAGAGAGAGAGAGAGAGAGAGAGAGAGAGAGAGAGAGAGAGAGAGAGAGAGAGAGAGAGAGAGAGAGAGAGAGAGAGAGCAAAATAAATACAGTTTTATTACCCGGAATGGGCAGTTAAAGGTGGGTTCGGTGGGTTTTTTCAATAGTATTATGTTGTTCCCACTTAGTTGTATTGTGTGTATAATTTAAGTCGTCTTTGCACCTTCAGAACCCAGTGTTCCGGGAGCTTTTTGGTGATAAAAAGAGGGTTCTGGCCCGGAACGGGTTAATGACAGCGCGTTATTAATCGGTTCTGATTGTTAAAATATTCTCCTCATATGTCTGTAACTTTTTATGCTTTTTTTTTCAAGCAGTTGAATTCATTAAACTACAGTTCCGGCTCGTTGCGGCTTTTACCCCATCCTCCGCCATGTTGGCTGTGATGAACAGTGACCGATCGACAGTGCAGACAATCAACTAAGCTGCCTGAGCTACGCATTTGCAGTTTTTCTTTTTGAGCGTGAAATCACGCTCAAAAAGATTTGTAACCGTAGACCGAGTTTCGTGCGTGTGCAAAAAGATTTGTAACCGTAGACCCGAGTTTGGTGCGTGCGCAAAGAGGTTTGTAACCGTGAGACCGAGTTTCGGCGTGCGCAGAAAAACTGTAAATATGAAAAGGGACTCGAGCGCGCGCAGAATAGAACCGTAAGTGTAAATTAGAACCGTAAGTGAAAAAAATTGAGAGGCTGTATTTTTTTTTCATTTAGGGTTACAAACTGCGTTTCTGCGCGCTCGTATTTTTGAGAGCAATTTCACTCCCAAAAGTGGCGAGCGAGCAGAAAGCAGATTTGTAAGCGTAGACTGAGTTTCGTAAGTGTAAATTAGAACCGTAATTGTATTTTTTATTCCCATTTTACAGTTACAAACTTAGTTTTACAATTATAAAAACTGCGTTTTACAATTACAAAAACTGCGTTTCTGCGCACACGGATTTTTGATAGCTATTTCACGACATACTTATCAGCAGAACTTTCAAAGCACGTGTTTTTGCATGCGAAACAATCGACAATGTTTGATTTCTGTGTGAAACAGAGTTATTCATTATTGTTTTTGTTCACTGAGTTAATTCTGTATAATGCACATTTGGTAACGTTTGTTATTTAAGCCATCAAATTAGACAGTACAAGCCAATAACTAAAAGTATAGTCAACAGTTTCTGGTTGGATTGTTTTGGTAAAAATAACACTGTAGTTATTTTATTAATTCTTATTTCAATCGCACTATATGAGTTGTACCGAGTTTGTTCAGTACTGTATGTTATAATTGATTAATTCACTGCAGTTCTTTCAACCATATTCATGAGGACATTTAACTAAAAAATAAACTTGTAACTACTGTAATACTGTAAACATGTGAGTTGTGTTACTTATGTGCATGCTAATGCCGTGGCTTATTGCACCTTTTTTATAAATTTAGTCGTTGCCAATTATTTTATATTATTTTCTCCCAATTTGGAATGGCCAATTGTTTTATTAAGCTCAGCTCACCGCTACCACCCCTGCGCTGACTCGGGAGGGCAAAGACGAACACACACTGCCATCAGCCGACCGCTTTTTTTTCACACTGCGGACTCACCATGCAGTCTCACCATCGGAGGACAACGCAGCTCTTGGGCAGCTTACAGGCAAGCCCGCAGGCGCCCGGCCAGACTACAGGGTCGCTAGTGCACGGTGAGCTATAGACACCCTGGCCGACCTAACCTTTCCCCCCTAGGCGATGCTCGGCCAATTGAGCGCCGCCCCCTGGGAGCTCCCGTCCTCGGCCGGCAAAGGAATAGCCTGGACTCGAACTGGTGACGTTCAGACTATAGGATGCATCCTGCACTCTAGGCAACTGCTTTTACTGGATGCGCCACTCGGGAGCCCTGCACCCGTGGTTAACTCGACACCTCGGAAAAGTCAACATTAAATTGTATCTCCTTGGGGTGTCTAGTCGAGACTGTATATATGAATCAGTACTTGGAAATGCTGGCCTGTGATTGGTTAAAACCTCATCATAGGAGCAAAAATAGATTGAACTATTGCCCTTACACCACCGGGCAATAGTCTCCCTCTGACATGTGATTGGTTCACATTACTGTCAGTCCCGCCCCTTTTCATTTCCACTCCTCACAACAAGAGAAAATTGATGAATGTGAAAAACTGCTGAATACTGATTCTGTGACTTAACAGAAAATGAATTATAAAACAAACTACAAAAGAAAGATGCTCCAAACACTAAATTGGTGATTAAAACATCACTGTCACTGTTTTCTGACTTTCTGAAATTCAAACAAATTCAACTCGACAATGTAAACAAATATGATGGCAGGTATCTAAACTGTATTATGCAGCAGTCTGCAAGCCGAACGGAGAGCAGTACGCCCAAAAAAAACATTGACAACTATGCGGTATGAACTTCAAAAACATTTTCTGTTATTTATTTCTGTTATTTATTTATTTAGTTGTCAACTCCAGGGTGCAATGCCCTTAGCTTATGGCCCCCTGTCAGTAACAATAGTTTTCCTTAGGGGCAATCATTTTCTACTATAGCCCTCCGCTCCACATATATATATATGTGCAAAGAAATGGGTTAAAATATGTCAGTTTATTGCATGCTATTTCAATCAGTATTTCAATGTTATAGTAATTCAATTTGAAGCAGTGGCAGTGTAGGATAAATCACAAAGGCACACATATATTTACTGTATCCTTAATAGATAGATAGATAGATAGATAGATAGATAGATAGATAGATAGATAGATAGATAGATAGATAGATAGATAGATAGATAGATAGATAGACAGCATCTAAATCAATCATTGATGTTTTATAATTTAATGTTAATAAATACACTATAGGCTAATTAAGTTAATTTAAATGTAACATTTAATTGATTTAAAAACATAACATATAAGGTTGTCGCTCATAAACTACTTTTTAATTATTATTGGTTGTTGTAGTAGTTGTATTAGTCGGAGGATGATGTATGTATTATCTTTGTATTATTCCAGAAACGTCGTTATTGCTAAAGTATTTGGGACACCAGCGACAAAAATGCGTTTATTATATATATATATATATATATATATATATATATATATATATATATATATATATATATATATATATATATATATTTAGACTATCTACAAACTGATATAAGTTTCCTTTGCCGTGTGGATTACATACAAATGATACAATGCATAGATATAATGACACATACAAATATTTATATAAATACAAACATGATGCAACCATTGTTCTTTCAATTGAATGTTGACTTTTCATAGACTAAAAGTGATTATGAAGCTTTTTTGAAGATGTTATCTATTGTATTTCAACACAGCAACACAAACTGCGTCACATTATTATCATTATTATTTATTTATTAGCAGACGCCCTTATCTAGGGCGACTTACAATTGTTACAGAATATCACATTATTTTTACATACAATTACCCATTTATACAGTTGAGTTTTTACTGGAGCAATCTAGGTAAAGTATCAGCAGCAGTGTCCCTCATCTGTGATTGAACCGAATCCAGAGCCCTAACTACTACTCCACGCTGCTGCCCAATAATTATATATATATATATATATATATATATATATATATATATATATATATATATATATATATATATATATATATATATATATGAGATCTTCATAAATGTACCCGTATAAGTTATAAGCATTTGAATACAAAAGAAACCCGCTTTCCTCCGAGCATTGGCTCACTCGCAGTAAAATCAGCTCGGCTTTATCTGCTATGTGGAGTATTGTGTTACTACCAATTTAAAGGTTCGCTTGAAGCTGCCTGATTATATTCCACGTTTTTCGTCAGATTCTTAACCCATCGCCGAGTTAAAATGACGAAAATAAACATTTAAACAAAAATATAGGAATGGATGAATGGATGAATGAATGAGTATTACAAAGGAAAGAACTAATCACTTAATGAAGCGGGAGTGATTACAGTTTCTTCAACTCTTTGTAATATTCTTGTTATATTTGTTACAGGTTCAGTATGTTTATTCCTATGGCTGTAACTGAAAACAAAAACACAATCTGCGAGCTTAATCTCTCACGTCGTTGCTATCAAATGTTACATCAGTGTATCTTGTGTAAACGGGAGTTCTCGCATAAATAACATGTCACATCTGTCTATTTGGCTTTGCTGTTTCTTAGCTACCAAACGATTTATTAGTGGCAGCCTTGTCCTAGGAGAAATAACTAACAGTAGACATCCACTAAACCCCTCTATCTCTGTAACCTATTGTAGTTCTGCGTTTAATATTGCTTCGGTTTACTTTCTGGGTTTTACCAAAAGATGTAACTGGAGATATAAGTGCAAAATAACTGAGTTTTAGCGAGGCAGCCAAATGAAAATAGAAAGTTAGGCACAATCAGCTAAAAGCACCATCAAGAAGAACGGTGTTTGCACTTATGACCAATTTATTGCCGACGAACATATGGCCAATATTTTGTCTCACGTCATAGCTGAGTAAAACAAACAGATAGTGCAATGTTAGCGAGAGAGCCTGATCGGAGCTACTTGGACAGCTAAGCAAACGCACTGGGATAATATCACGAGAGCCGCACTTGCTCTCTGGGTATATAAAGCGAATCAGTTATCTGGTCCGCACGCACACCTCACTTCCATTTGGAGATATTTCATTAACTCAGAGCCGTCTTAACGCTGGCCACAGCACTTAGCGTCCTTTCAACAGTCACCAGGTGAGCGCAATATAGTTCACATTATTTAACCCTTTACTATGTAAATTGTGCTTTATCGCATGCTGGTAACGTAAGAGGCGTTTAAACACTGCTCGCTTCTTTCTTTCTTTCTTTCTTTCTTTCTTTCTTTCTTTCTTTCTTTCTGAAACGTTTGTTACATGTCATAACCCTCCATGCTACAAGAATCCTTGCACATGTTTCCTGTGGATTCGCTTTTGCATTCTTCAGTGATGTACTTATCATGCAAGTATGAGCTATTGTCTCAGTTATCTCCCACCCTCATTTGAAAATTCTTAACGCGCGTGCTGTAAAGAACAAAACTCCAAAACAAAACCCTGCCGACAGATGATTTATTTTGCAAGATGCGTCATTTCGTGGTCAAATAAAGGATCGAACTACCAAGGATATAAGATTACATAATGGGAGGGTTAAAATTAAAATTCCATTACAGAAAATAATAATCTGATATGAATTTTTACATTTCATATTAACCACCGAGCGTGCAATCTTACTTTGCAAACATGTTTCATGCAGTAGTATATATGTTTAAAAGCACGCTTCCCGTTCTCCGAGGAAATCCCCATTCTGTACTTCCAGTCTGTCTGCTAAGATTAGCCTATTGCTGCACTCTAAGGGAGATAATTATTGGTCCCCAAAGAAAACAAAAAGGTGGGCTGTTGTCTTTAATCCACTTTAATTTGAGTACCTTTAACAGAACACTGACTACTCGAAAGACAATTCTATCATTGAACGTTAATGCTTATCCATGATGACATTTGTAACAAAGGGAAGGGACTGTTAAATCAGTGATGGGTTTTGACTATTTGTTAACCTGGAGTTAACATAACAACAAGTATATACAGTGGATATTGCTGTTTAAACGAGTGGGTTATTTATATGCTTACCCTTAACATGTTCACCTAAATACTTTTAAATGCATTACTCGTACCGGTACGGTATAATTAGTTTCAAGCGTTATATTACAGTTGTGTTCTGTTGCATGTGTTTTTTTTTTTTTGGTTTTTGTTTTTTGTGACAGTTCATCAATGAGTCGGTAGGGCTCGCCAGAGCATTATAAATGGATGTTTCACTCGTAGCTGCAAGCTCTGTTTTCAGTAAACATTGAATTATAACACACACTTTATTTGTAATTAGTGTTAAGGAATTTCTCTTTTATATGAATCTTGACCCATTTAAGCATAAGGCTGTAATTGCACAACCGCTACCTATATAATGAATTTCAAGCATGTCACAATCGCCAGTAGCCCCATACATTGGAAGTGATTACATAGAATAAACCATGCATGACTCGAGCATGTACTGTAACACACGCATGAAATTCACCGTTACAAATAAACTAATAGTTTAACAAATAAAAGCTTTTCCTCCGGGCATAGCCACAGCGATAATCTCATTGTGACATGTTTAATCAGCGGGGAAGGAAAATGAATAAAAGAAAATCTTTTGCCTAGGGGAGAAAAAAAGGTTTGATTTTTAAACTGGCTACAAAAGGCTGGCAAAGCAGCGATAGCCCTCGGGCGATGTCTAAACCTATTACACACGTTTTACTGGGAGGAGAAAACCAAGAAAGTCTTTTAAAAAATCAATAAACACACACCCGTGCGTTTATATATATATATATATATATATATATATATATATATATATATATATATATATATATATATATATATATATATATATATATATATATATATATTATGATAAACATGATCACTTTCAAATTATATTGGAGCCTGAAGAGACTTTGTGCTTGTCAATTTCAGCACTTCTCACAAGCACCTCAAGTAAAATGAGGTTACCTCTATCTAATCCTACTGTGTGCCTTGGGCATCGTAACATTCTGAATTTCAGCGATTAAACTCAACAAATCCATGCCATTATTATAAGCCTTTCGCTGGCTTTCCTTTTTTTCGAAAAATGTAATATTATTAAATCTAACGTATAAACGGCTAATCTTAATTTATTTTTAGAAAAGAATAATTGTTTTGACAAATTAACAAAGGTATCAGATATAAAAACATGAACGAGTTGTATAGTTCAATTTGAGTCATACGTTTATTTATTTTTTTGTTTTGTTTTGGGTTTTTTTAATCGGCTTTATAAGAACCGTACAACAATTAGACAAATAAAGTGTATGCTAGATTCGCATTTAACATGATACCAGAACAGCACTTATTCATTCACACTGAAAAATAAATACATATGTTCATTGTATTCCAAATGTAACCCCCGTGTAATTGAAATAATCTTCATTTTGCCACGGTTGGTGTATAGTTAACACTGATACAATAAATACTGCAGCGTAGCCTACCTTATGAACGTTTTGGCACAGTTGAAAGTATTGGATTATAGGTAGCGCTATGCTCATTATATTTAGATTGTCTACATTTTCTAGACCCATTAGGCCTGTATCTAATGTTCCCTATTTCTCTTGGACCTTTCTTAGACATCCTTAATAGCAGATCGTGGTGGCTTCCCCCGTTCCTATCGCTATACCCAGCCAAACTGCCAGTGACTGACACAATAAGCGCACAACAGTGACTGTGTACTGTAAGCTTCACCAGTCCTCAGCAGAGTTTACAAGGTGCAATATGCTTTGTTTGCATGGAATGAATGAAAACAATTGTTTGCACCTTTTGCACCACTGAAACAATACACTTGAAATGATTGCATCACACTTACAAATGCACATGCACATGTACATACAAGCACACATACATACACACATAGACATACATACACACATACATACACACATACGCACGCATACACACACAGGCACACACAGACATACACACAGGCAAACACACACATACATAGATATACAAACACATACACACACAAACATATACACACAAACACACATACATATACAAACAGACTCGCAAGCACACTCACACTGACACACGCACACGCGCGCGCACACACACACACACACACACACACACACACGCACACACACCCACAAGCAGCTGTCTAACTAAATAAAACTAGCATCGATGCTGAGAAATGATTCCCGAAAATAATTTGTCACTGGGTGTTGTTTGTTTGTTTGCTTTTGTTTTTGTTTTGTTTTTGTTTGTTTTTGTTTTTTTCTTTGGGGGGGTCCTCTTTCTTTGCATGGTTAGTTTTTATTTTTCAACATATTGCGTTGTCCAAATCCTCGGTACAATGTATAATTCACTAGGCAAATTAATTGTGAGTCTAATAGATACAGAATAAATAGTCAACATATTATTATACATTTATTAATATGCACCTTGGTTAATGCTAAAGATGTATTTTTTTTTAATTACATATTATTATTATTATTATTATTATTATCATTATTATTATTATTATTATTATTATTATCAGACAGCTTCGCAACAACATCTCCTGACAGTTCTGGTGTAGGCTATCTTTATTGATCGTTCATCATACAGACTTCATGGAAAGAAGAGAAGGAATTAATCTTGCACGAGACGCTTTATTTACCGTCCGTTTCCCTCGCTGTTTCCCACGTTTCACTCAACATAGACATATTTTAAAATGTGTGAGGCAACAAAGGACCGGTGAAGCCTATGTTTAGACATGGGGGGGGTGGATGGGGTGGGGGTGAGGGGGAATCTCCATTTCCGTAGCAGTGAAAAGTCAACCGTCCTGTGTTTGAGCTACCTGTAAAAGTAAACAGGTAAGCACGAGTAGAGGGCTCTTCAAGTGAAGTACAGCCACTTACCAGGCTGTGCACATTTACTTCTTCTGTTCAACCCCCTTGTTCAATTGTTCAAATACACCCCCAATAAACACACACAGACACCACCACCGCCATCATCACTAACACCAAACGCTTTCCTCGGCAGGGATTAAGATTTAGTAAAAGGTCCCTTACGGACTCCAGATCCCGCCTGAACTTTCTTCAACTCTTCGATTTTTCAGGTTGGAGCGCCATAAGGTTTGAGACTCCTTGACAAAATGTATTTAGTGTTGTTGTACACAATACAACCACCAGACGAGGTGGCATTTTGATATCTACCTAAATTAGTCATTTTATAATGCAGTAGTCTATATCTTAACAGGGCCCAAAGATGTAAAGTTTAGAAACAAAAATGCTTTATTTGTGAATCCTAATTAGATACGTCATTCATTTTGCAAGACGTACGGCTATATTAAAACCTTTGTAAGTGGTCTCGCTTAGTAACTATTCGAATGCCTACATGATGAAGGTCAGGCAGTTCGATCACACAAGCTGCAGTTCCACTGTACTCTTTCCCTGTGCTATTGAATGGGTCATTGTCACCCTGCATAGACAGCAGCGTGATTAATTCTCGAGGAACCCTCAGACTCGCCTCGGAAAATATTTACCTATCAGGTGGTCTGTGCAAGTAGTTGAAATGAACAGGCTCATTAAAGGCAGAAAAATAATATTCTGTATTCACATCCAGCAAAGGTTCGTTTAAATGCAGTAAAATAAATAAATAAATAAATAAATAAATAAATACTGGTTTATTATTGATGCAAATATCATTTAAAGGTACAATACCTATTTGGACATATTTGAAAAATAATGTCCAGCCAGTTTACGTTACAATAAAAGGAAACATAACGGTACAGTTTTTATAATTAGGCATAAACTGAAAGCAAAAATTCAACATACAGAAAGAAAGAAATAGCTTTAAAAAAACTACAGTATTTAGTTTAAATAATAATAATAATAATAATAATAATAATAATAATAATAATAATAATAATAATTAGTTACGTTGTATGAATGGTTGTATTATTATGTATTTTTTTCCCCTAAACAGAAAACTAATAGTAGGAACATGTGTTAACACCAAATGCGTTGAAAAAAACAACAGCACGATTTTAGTTACATTTAAAGCAAACGGTGTTACCCTCAAACAAGCCTCCTGTTGTGTTTGATCGAGTTAGTTCGAACACGCCACTGCGTAATGCTATACTACATGTATCTGTGGATCTATCTACGCGGATAGACACAGGTGCAAAGAAGTTAGTAAAACATTACATTATCAGCTTCTATTTATTTATTAGTTTTGTGAACTGCATTGCCCATTCAGACTAGGCTAAAGTGTTTTGACACAATCCTTATCGCTGTGGGGAGAGTGAGGAGATGGAGGAGTGTCCTTAATACTGTGCAAGGATTCAGAAATGAATGAAGAGATAGTCCATTGAAAGCAGTTGAATGCCATGACAACTCGGAACAACCTCAGATTTATTCCAAACAGTTAGAACACATTGTACGGGGGCGTCAATCATCTATTATTTCGCCCCTGAAATAAATGCAAAAACTGGGCTTAGACAAAGGCTTCCAACAGGAGCCGGACATTTGTCTACATTTCGCCCATTGTCCGCAGCTTAGCAATCGGTTTGTATTTGTGTTTGCCCGGGTCCGACCACCCAGGATGCGCCGAGGACTTACTAAAAACCTGCAACATTGTCACCCAAATCACATACTAGATAGGAGGCAAGGAAGCACAGAGAAAGGGAGGAACAGAAAGAGGGAGAGAGGAATAAACTGATCAACAATAATAAATCCCTTTCTCACTAGACAGGAGGCAGCGAAGGTATCCCACAGACATAGCAAATAAAAGAGCGGGGAAGAGAAATGAACAGATCATTTATAAACTGTCTATTAGATCGGGAGTTGAAAATTGAACACAACATAACAGAAAAAAAGAATATATATTTTAAAAACCTGTTTTACAGTAATAATTGGTTTATGGTGTAGATTCCGATCCGGGTGGAAAATTATTCAGTTGGACTTCAGGCAGGAAACTTCTCTTCCCTGTGCAAAACCCCATTCAAATCAGACGATTCGCCGATGTAGCTTTTCCATTTCCAATAGTGAAAATAGTTAGAATTTAAAATGCGGGTAATTCCATCTGGCAATTTGACATTCGACGGAACAGAATACCTTACCGTCGAAAATAGGCCTGTAGTCGAGCGACACTGGACTATTTGACACATAAATGAACGGGTCCAAAGAGATAAGAGGATGTTTTGTCAACGACTTAACAATAAACTCTTAGGATCTTACGCGTTTTTCGTTCATTACAGAGTATGCCAGCGCCTTACACACTTACACACACACACAGGCACACACACACATACACACACACACACACACACACACACACACACACACACACACACACACACACACACACACACACACACACACACACACATACTCTACTATTATATTGTACTACTATTTATATTGTATAAGTACAACTAGTAAAATAATGCATTGTATAATGAATTATTGTATTTGAGCATGCTCTTTCAAACATTAGGTTTACAGTCAGCAAACAACAACACACAAGTCGATGACTTAATGTTTCATTTATACCCCTTGTCCTTAAGCCTAAACCAAAATATAGACCTAAAAGGTTTACATAGTTGGTCTCTTGCCATTTTTAACAATAGCATTTCATTTAGGCGAGCATCAATGACTGAAACAAACAGACTTGAAAACGCTTTCAGACCACAGTTTAGCCCCAGCTGCCAACAGGCAATTTTCCAGCTTATTGCTTTATTATTTTTTACATGTGTGGAGAGTATTAACGTAAACGCTTTTCAGGAGCAATTTGTTATAACGCGCTTTCGAGTATGAGGAGTATAAAGCTACTTGGAGCTCCTTTGTATGTAAATAGGGTGTAGAAAAGGCCCTCCCAGTCTTTGTAATTAATTGACACGTTATACCACTCATCATGTTCTGAAGCACCAATGGTAGCGGCTCGGATCTCCCCAAAACCCACAATTTCACATCTGCAAACACTGTCTTCATCCACTTGACTCCCAAGACCCGCCCACACGTGGCCAACCTTTTGCGTTTTTAATGCTTTTTCACTGCAGGTTCATGTGTTGAGACCAACCTTATATGGACTGATCAGTCCAGTAATGGCTTATTTCCTCCCCGCGCCCGTCAGTAGCACAGTGTCC
The DNA here is from genome assembly GCA_030684275.1 of Acipenser oxyrinchus oxyrinchus. Classification (NCBI taxonomy): domain Eukaryota; kingdom Metazoa; phylum Chordata; class Actinopteri; order Acipenseriformes; family Acipenseridae; genus Acipenser; species Acipenser oxyrinchus. Next base: position 85,339,600 of record CM060251.1, on the reverse strand, counting down.
ACGAGCCAGATTTAGTACATTTCAGGCACTTTGGCACTCTTCCTGGACTTACAGAACTCACTGCACTACTTTAAAAGCCAATGGTTACCAACCGTACTGTATTGATTTGCTTCAACTGTAGCTAAATCTCGCACAGCATTAACTGGTCCCTTTTTATTCTACACTGATTCTGTTTTGTGTGTTTTGAAACAGCGGATTGCCAAACTGGTGCTGCAACTTTCCTGCATAAATTTAGCTAGAATATGTCGCTGGCCAACACAAAGACGGGCTTTTCTGTGAAGGACATCTTGGACCTCCCTGACACCAATGATGAGGACGGCTCTGTTACAGAAGGAGCGGAGGAAGATACAGAGGGGTCTGAAGCAACGAAAACGAGTGGAGTTCTGGGGCAGAGCCCCTCAGAAAACGTGCAAACCCTTCCTTTAAAGAACCCATTTTACGATAATAGTGATAATCCTTACACAAGATGGCTTGCCACTACAGAGAGCATTCAATATTCATGTAAGTACTGTTACAGCTTTCACAAAATAGAGCTGATTTTCTTTTTAATCGGCAGGGCATGTTTTATTAAAGCTGTGATTGTTATTTGTTATTATATATATATATATATATATATATATATATATATATATATATATATATATATATATATATATATAGATATATAGATAGATAGATAGATAGATAGATAGATAGATAGATAGATAGATAGATAGATAGATAGATATAATTTCTTTAACGCGTATACAACTTAAATGAGAGTTTAGTCGTGTTTTTATTATCATTGTTATATTGCTGGGTTCTTCAGAAGTAAAAACACATCTAATTTAAATTATGCCCGCTTTATCTCAGGAAAACAAATGTCTAAATTGTATCTATTAGTAACGAATTTAATGTGTACATTTAAATAACAAATGGCAATACTGTATCTCATTCTTTATAAACCAATCCACGTATTTTACGAAGAAAGGGTTCATGTGCCAATGCCTGCAAGATATTCTGATGGGAACACTGTGTACCGCACTGTGCTGTTCATAAATGGATCTTTTAGTATGTATAGACTACTGCAATGTTATATGTTGTATTGTGTTATTTTTAAAGACCCGCCTTTGTGGAAATTGTATTTAATCAATTTACCGCATCGATGTAAAATAGTGACGTTGTTACTATATTTGTATAGTAATTCACATGTGTTTTTTGTGTTTCTGTTTTCCTTCAATTCTTCACACAGTGCATGGTTTATCATCAAACTCCCAACCACAGGACTCGTCTGCCAAATCCCCAGAACCTTCTGCAGACGAATCGCAAGACAATGACAAGGAAACTTCAAGCAACGGCAGTGACTCTGGGAAGAAGAGAAAGCGAAGAGTGCTGTTTTCAAAAGCTCAGACCTACGAATTGGAGCGGCGATTCAGACAACAGCGGTATCTTTCGGCACCCGAAAGAGAACACCTTGCTAGTCTGATCCGTCTAACGCCGACTCAGGTGAAAATCTGGTTCCAGAACCACCGATACAAGATGAAGCGGGCCCGAGCAGAGAAAGGTATGGAGATGACCCATCTCCCTTCCCCTCGACGGGTGGCAGTGCCCGTCTTAGTCAGGGACGGCAAACCGTGCCATACGCTCAAAGCGCAGGACTTGGCGGCCACTTTCCAGGCTGGAATCCCCTTTACTGCATATAGCGCCCAGGCTCTCCAGCATATGCAATATAACGCCCAGTACAGCTCCAGCACTCCTCAGTTCCCCACGGCACACCATTTGGTGCAAACTCAACAGTGGACTTGGTGAACCATATATAAAGACTGATGCGCTGTATATTTTAGGGACGCTTTAAAGTAAAGAAAACGACTTTTGCATTTTGCAGCTTGATCCATACCGACCATTTTATTTTGATGGTGTTTCGTGCGCCATGTTTACAGAGTTTTCGCCATGAAAACCGGGTCCTGCCTCCTAATTGGAAAACTTCAATGCTCTTGTGATTTTTTTGTACAGTATGATTGTGTGTTGTAGAATATGTGTATTTTATTTTATTTTTTGCAAATCGTGTATAAAGCACGTACAGAAACCACTTTTAAATTATAGAGATTTTTCTTTCTTGCTCATTTTATATGGTACTTAAAGAAAATAATATTTATGGCCATGTATAAAATCCTGGCAACTTTTAGTTTCTTATATTATTTTATCCTGATTTTTGTAAATATTTTGTCGTAATTGTTGCCAAGCAGATCACTTTCAGGGCGTTTCATTTGATGTAGATATTTCCCAAAAGAAAACTGTGGAAAAGTGTCAGTTTCGGCTTAACATTCTATAGCTAATTGTCTGAATAATCGCATAAACGCGCGTTGAGGGGGGCGGAGGGGGGTTCCGATTTTATAAGAATTTTAATAAAAATGCTGTGTTTCAGAAACTACGTTTTGGTTGGGTCTATTGACTGCAGTCTTAAAGAAATAATGAATTGTCTTTGAAATAACAAAAAGGCAAAACCATTGTCTTTCTTTAAATGAGCATTTATTTATTTATTTATTTATTTATTTATTTATTTATTTATTTATTTATTGTCATGTTGATGCTTGATTGTTTTAAAATGTATTTCTGTTTGGCTAGGCTATACATAATAATGTCAATTAGGGCCTATACTGCTATGCACATCGTACAGCGAGGTATTTGAGTCACGCACGGTGTAAGATGCTTCTGCGATCGGCATTTTCGTATTATTTTTATGTGAGGCTACTTAAGAGCTTAGCAGGATAGTCACTTGTGAAAATATAAATAAACCCCACTCACTTAATGTAAGAGGGCTTCTTCAGCCGAGGAGCTTTTCATTCCAATACAATCTTAATGGCTTCCACTTTGAAGTTCTTGATTTGCATCGTAAATCCAAGACGTTTCACTCATGTGTGTTTTTCGTAGCAGGAACACATAGAAATTTGATTTTAAGATGTAACCAATTAGGCATTCTACAGAACATCAAGTCGATGACAGCAAAATATGAAATGCAACACCGATGGCTACCCATCTGAGTCGGTTATTCATCAACGGGAAAGAATATGTGTAACATCACATCAGCCTTTTGTATGCACATCCGCTCGCGATAAAAGTTGTTTTCGTTTAATTGTATCGTGTTTGTATTTTATTTGGTTCCAGCCAATCTATAAATAAAGATTATATACAACCTGGCACAATATACAATGCACTCCGATTTCTAGAAAGAAATGGTATGAAACTGCACTAGATCAACACGATTAATGCAGTTAACCTAAATCCATACAAGGATCAGTTCACGTATAAGAACACCAGCAAACACGATATGGATAGCTAGCAAACTTATTGCTGACTATCAGATGTGTTTAATATCTACAACAAACATGGCTATCTTTAACAAAATCTTCAGTCGGTCCCAGCAGAGGAATCCTCTTAAAACAGATATTAGCTGCCATTGTCAGTATCACTGAGCAGACTGGTAAATTGAGAAGCATTGCGAATTATTTACAAGCCGCTGTCGCCTCTGGGTTTGGTTCGTTGCAGAACAGCCATTCCTTTTCAACATATTACAGACGAACGGGGTGTTTTAAAGAATGCGTACATTCATATAGTTCCTCAGATATTTATATGTATTCATTTTATAACAACATGAATACAAGTTCAAACTTTAAAACCTGATCGTTTCTTATAAAACATACATGCGTTAAAATATTGTGCAGAACTTTCCGAGGTATTCGATTACCAAAGAGTGTATTTAAATAACACATTGATCCAAAACAATATTTATATCTTAGACAACATTTCTTTATATAAAAACGTAACATATGAATGTATATGCATAGTTGTGTGTTATCATTGTTCATATTGTACTGTTAATACAAGTATCTTAATTGTTAGATAGATAGATAGATAGATAGATAGATAGATAGATAGATAGATAGATAGATAGATAGATAGATAGATAGACTTTACCGTTTTTTGTATCTATTGCGAGTGAAATTATTGGAATGCTTTAATGTGTGTGCGTAAAACGCTTGGACATGATACATCTTTGCTGCAATATGTTTTCTACGGTATTAATAATGCATTTCATCTTGCTTCATATAAAAAATGAACGAATTGCAGCATTGGACAGTTTTATTTCCTTGCATTTGAATGGGGCGGCTGACACTGTTGCAGTGGGACCATTTAAAATCTCCTTAAGTCAATAAAACATGTTGATTCCTGTGTGTCCCTAACCTCTTTAGCCTTATATTTCACACGATGACGGGGCAGTTTTGTGAAGTCTATCTTTGCACAATATACAGTAGACAAGACAAAAACAGCACAAAGGAAGGAGGCCGGTAGTTAAGGATGTTGGAGGCGTGCATATTAAGGAGGTATAGAGTGAGAGAGGGAGACTGTCAGAGTTTCTTGTTGCTATTCAGTTCTTTTATTTGGGGCAGCGCATCCCGAGTCAGGGAGAAGTATCCTTGGGTTTTGTTGTGCCTGTCAGTTGGTGCCATTGTGATCCTCGTTGTACATGGTGTATTCCATATGGACAGCTGGGCTAGGGAGAGAGAAAAGGAACCCTCACAAAACCCAAATTGTGCCTGGCTTTCAAAAACAGCATTGTTGTCTCTCAAAGAAAGACGAATTAAAAATCCGTGCTGTATCTATTCTAAAAAAACCTCTTCATTCAGCGATAACAGGGGCTCCTTCTTTCCTTGATATAGCTATAGTAACAACAGTTCTCTCATGTCTCTTAACAGAAGGATTGTATTGACGTCTTCGCCATTTCCACACAATCTGCTTCCAGAAAGCTGCACACCATTGCGGAGTTTACTTTGATACTGTTTCATTTTTACATACTTTGCATTTTGCATCGCATTCGTAAGCGCCCTTTACACACTGGTTTATTGTGTTCATTTTACAGCGAGTTAGATTAAAATAATCGTGTTTGCTTAATGTGTAACTACACGTTTTCAAAAAAACTCATGGAAAATACATACAGTATTAATATTATAAATAATACGGTATAGGGGCCTATAGTACAAGATCATTAATTAACTGCCATCGCGGAATATGTATGTACAGTTCCGGCACAATTAAGTTACATTTACTATTATTCTACAATTTTTGACAGTTTTTTTAATGTAGTTAAATGGTGCACATTTTTTTATTTAAGCCAAGGGTTTTATAGTACATGTATTATTATTATTATTATTATTATTATTATTATTATTATTATTATTATTATTATTATTATTATAAATGATGATTTAAAATTCATATTGAATCATAAGCCATCATTTGATTTTTTTCGCTCCATCGACTAAACAATACTAACCCATATTTTCAAATAGCAGGGTTCTCTTCGAGGTATAATGCAAAAACAGACCCGTGTACTGCAGTCAAGATCGCTTAGACGCACTTTATTAAATTACTGTTTGTGTTGTTTTTCGATAAGTACATTTAACAGCGTAACAAAGTAACCTATTTTGTACCCATATTTACCATAAGGCTCAGTTCAGACGCAAAGTGGATTTGTCATTCTTGAATAAACCAATCCAATATTTGCAGAGCATGGCAATTCCCTGTCCTGTTCATCATCTCAAATCCCCTGGAAATCACTTAGATGCATAACGCAACTCAATCATCCCGTTGTGATGCAGGGTTGTTTCCGTTTCATTTAAGGCTTGGTGTATATATTCAGGTGAAAATAAATAGCTTAAAGTATGTTCTTGAACTCTTCGAGTGGTGTTGTGTATTCGATTCTGTAAAGTAGAATATTTCAGGAAATACGCACTTGTGACTTTGTAAGAGCTTCGAAATAGTGAACCTCCGCACCTCTATATCCTTTATCTGGTTTATCTCCAAATAAACTAAATCGCTAAACTATAATAAGCTGGCCTTTCATTTAAAGGAAGCAATCTAGTTTTATTACCGTCTAGAAGATCCAGATAAGATTCACGTCCGCTTTGGCCCTGTTAGGCTTTGGCGGACTAGCCAATCGACGCTTTACTACGCCTTTCAGCCACAAGGTGGAAGCAGAGCGCTTTGAATTACTCTCCCATAACCATTGTATCTGTCCGGAAGATGGATGGATTAATTTCCAAAAGAAAAACACCAGCCAGGTTGTTGAATGTCAATGGATTGCTTTTGTGTTTTTGTTTCCTTATATCTTAGCTTAGAGATAGCCCTTCGCATTTCTTTAAAAAGTATATAATTCTAACTTATACATCAATGTCTTTAACGCTTCTTTCTTCTTCATTGGAATCGTTTTACAAGCAACCGAGAGTGGTGGGTTAACTATATGTTGTTTGTTTATGTTGTTTGTTTATGTTGTTTGTTTAAAGTTATGAAACATCCACTGTTTGATTGACCCTCAACAAACAATAGTGGAAATCACAATCTGGCTTAAAATCCAGCTCAATATATTCAATTGGTAAAACAATCACTTTTGTAGTGTGTTAATTGTACAAAACAGTAAAGAAAAAACAAAAACAAAAAAACAGAACTAACTAAATTACAAATATTGAAAATAAAAATCATAGGCTAAATATAATTTTGTGTTGCCACATAAGGTAAGTGAATCATGCAAACGTTTTTTTTTTTTTTTTTTTTTTAACTAACTACCCCCATTTAACCAACAGACTTGTGTTTCAATTAGGTTTGTTTTCTGTGTGTGTGTGTGTGTGTGTGTGTGTGTGTGTGTGTGTGTGTGTGTGTGTGTGTGTGTGTGTGTGTGTGTGTGTGTGTGTGTGTGTGTGTGTGTGTGTGTGTGTGTGTGGATAGATAGATAGATAGATAGATAGGTAGATAGATAGATAGATAGATAGACATTGTTGCTGTTGCTATCATTCCTATATTGATTATGTTTTTCTTTTAAAATATCAAAGCGCTTAATTAGCTTAAATATATGTAATCTATATTGAGATGTCTTAATGGATTATGTTTCACCAGATTTCTACATGGAGTCGGGAAGCACCCCATGAGAGATGTGAAACGGAGTTGATTCTGGTCAACTTTAGTTGGACATTCAAACTGAATCCATTCTGCTCGTGAATAATCCACGGAGTGGCGCAATTGCACTACACAAGATCACAAATACACCCACCATTTTAAAGACATATAGTTCACATATAATATTAAACCTTAGCTTAAACCTTAAATCAGTTTCAGCGGTTTATAATCATGCGGCGTTCCCTTGTGTTAAACATCGAATTCACTCAAAAACAGTAAAATTGTTTGAAAAAATGCATTGAATAAAAACTGTACAGTTATGTAAGGACAGGCTACTTTTAAATGTAGGATTTTCGAAAATATTTTAGACAAATATTTATGCAACAGATTTGAAATACATCTTGGTGTTACCAAAATAAAGATTACAATTTAAAGCATATAGAAACAAAAAAAGATTGTTGCTCAGTTTGTAAACATTGTGCAGTGCTACATCATATATTGTAACATGTGTTTCGGGAGAACTCGTTTCTTAACAAGGGTTAATGCTCTCGGACAGTTTGCAGAAATACACGGTATTTACAATTGTACAGTATGCACCATTTCCAACGGGAATATTCAGCCGTATTTGAGTATGCAAACTTCAGCGTTTAAATGACTAAAACAGAATATATTGGTCAACAACATATATATATATATATATATATATATATATATATATATATATATATATATATATATATATATATATATATATATATATATATATATATATATATATATATATATATATATCTGAACAAACTCATTCCTCAGTTTCAAACCGTTCCCGGAGAGCTCATCAGAAAGCTCAGGCCTACAGCTTCACGAGGAAGACAGGTGGCGCCCTGGCATCACAAAGCGAGTGAAGTTTGACGTTTTAGCTTGATATTCTTTACCAGATACCGTTTTACTTTGTTTTATTGTCATATAACTTTAAGACCTTCATAAACAGTATGGATTTGTCTGAAAGTAGAACTCAATAGAAAAATATACACAAAAAGCATACACCTGTGATACATGTATGGGCCTACAGTAACCAAAGCATAGAGTGTGCATTTCGTCGTTTTAACTTAAAGGCCTAAGTAAATAAATAGCCCGTTGTGTCATGCAAATAGTTTAAGGTTTAACACGTTTTGGCGTTTCTTATAGCACGCAATAACGAACTATCCACTGAATGTAACTGATTTGAAGAACATGGATTATTCTATCTGGAAAATATGTGGGAGGTAAAAGAAAATTTAAAAGTAAAAATTATACAACCACAGGTGAATCTTTGAATAAATAGTTTATTTAGGAAATGCTGCAGGAAGAATATATACCCCTTCTTTTGCAGCAGTTCATATCAGTACAATTTGCTACATTGTCAGAATAAACAATTTATACATTAAAGAAAGTGGAAAGTGGAGAAAATGGACTTAGAAGTTTGAATGTGCATGTTTTAGGTGTCACCATTTCATATCACTTAGGAATAAAATGGCTTCACAACCAAAACAAGCTTTTTTATTAGGTCAAATTTGGCAATGCCTTACACATTTTTGTTTGTGGTAAAGCATCATCTTTTTGTGTTGTATTGGTTATTTAAAAACTCCCGTGGCTGAAGATTTCAGTTTATTGGGCTTGGTTGAATATAGCAATAAAGCATGGTTTTCAAATGTATGTTTTCAATACTGTATTTTCTAAAGCCCAATTTAAAAAGTCACTTGTCCTTTTTGGAAATTAAACGATTAATATGAGTCACCACTCTGAATGGTGGGTAGAGTACGATGTGGAAAAGTTTTACACAATTTAGCTTCAGATCTCACTTTCTAGACCACTAGGATTCTCCAACAACTGAGGTGTGACCCCTGGCAGCTGTCCAAAGTGAACCAAGGCTGTGGTGATGGAGAGGGAATGGCCGAATCGCTTGGCAAGATCAGCTCTGTATTCAAGCTGCAGATTGTTAGCCTGACTTGCTATTTATAGTCATTTAGAATTACACTCGAGATCACCCCATCAATGGTGAATGCAAGGTGTTCTTCTCTATCTTTATGTTTGTATACAGTACACAGGCTAGGAAGCTGATACCACAGATCCAGCCCACACCTCAGATACGCCGTGTGCCGTCAGCCTCCAGAGACGTGGGCTGCAGCAATACAACCTACGCCTTGAAGGGTATTAATGCGCTTCGGAAATGGCTCACTGTAGATATGGAAGTGTGATTTTCCTGACTGGAATGAAATGAGATCCGAACCGTTGGTTGTACTCTTTTAACCATATGGGATTAAAATGTCCGCAGCCAATCAGGGTGCAGGAAATTCCCATGTCATTTTGTAATTCTGCTGTGAAAAAAGAAAGATATAATCCAGAGGTCATAAAGCTGATACAACTACTGCACTACTTAACAGGCTTATTAATGTATCTAATGACATTGTCACGAGAGCCTGCAGAATCTGTCAGATACATATTGACTATTATTATTTATTTCTTAGCAGACACCCTTATCCAGGGCAACTTACAATTGTTCTAAGATATCACATTATTTTACATACAATTACCCATTTATACAGTTGGGTTTTTACTGGAGCAATCTAGGTAAAGTACCTTGCTCAAGGGTACAGCAGCAGTGTCCCCCACCTGGGATTGAACCCACAACCCTCCGGTCAAGAGTCCAGAGCCCTAACCACTACTCCACACTACTGCCCTGTACGTCCTATTTATTATGTTATAGACACACTATTTTTAGTTTTTGCATCCCAACTTACACAATGAATCCTACAGAAACCTGCCTGTACACATGGAAGTGTTCTCAGTTTCTTCTGATGTAATCTGGAAAAGAGATTTCTGTGGCTGATGCATTTCTAAATGAACTTTATCCCTTTGGAGAAGCAGAAGGCATATCAGTAAAATTAATAAAGGAGTCACAAAACTCAATGGGACTCTTCATAAATCTATAATATTCAATTTTAGTAATATATTTAAATACCGATATGTACATTTTCTGTAGATGTTGTTTTAGTATTCATACAATCACCTCATTTCACCTCACCGGACCTAAACAAGGGCTGTTCCCAAGCTGCCCGGGAGGCTGGGGTTCCCCTGCAATGTCTCCTTTAGACTTGTCCAGGGCACCTGACCAATGGGAGTCAGTGAGACGAGAACTATCGCCACAGGAGTTCTCCCTCAAGCGCAATGAGGACTGTGAAGGGGTGTACGTTAACAAGGTGACTCAGAAACAAGAAATGCTGCAGTTCAAGCACTCATGTGCATTTTATTTACTTACATTTTATAATACAAAACAAAACAACAAACTGCACTGCCTTCACCATCGCAACACTACCTGTCCTAACATCCATGATCACCTTATTTATACCCCTGTGGCTAGAGCCTTAATTATATATTATTTATTCAATTCACGACTCCAGCCACATCCCCACATGCCCTCCCTGCCACCCAATATTGTGGTGGCGCTGACAGTTGCAATGCTGATAACTGCATGGGGCACTCCGGTAGGTGACGGCGGCGCTGGGCACTCATCTTCTTGGAGAGGGCAGTTAAGCACAAAGGGCCCCCAATCCCCGCAGATGAGGCACCAGCTCCTGGCCTCGAGAGCTCTGAGGTACCTGTACCAGCTGCTCTTCCTCTATGGCACTGGAGATGGCACCGGCTCCTTCCCTTCTTCCTCTTTGGGGCTGGGGCTGGAACTCCCGGAAGAGCCATTCCTCTGCCATGCTCATTTCACCCCGTCTGTAGGCCTCCCACCAGAGGGTATCTTGGTATGGGCACCCGTCTGCAAGGTGCCCATCCTCCAGGCAGACGAGGCACCACGGAACCTCTCCTTTCCTCAAATGGCGCTGTTGCTCCAGCCGGCTTTCTCTCCTTTCCATTCCCCACGTGTTTTCCAGGGAGGAATTTAACACCCTCCCTGCCCCCCAATATTCCCCCCCACACACACACACACTTGTGCATCAGCAGAGCTTTCACCCTGCCATGCTGCCACAGGGACACGTAGGCCTCCTACGTAAGCTCCACCTCTGGGTCCCATTCCATGAACGAGATTCAGAGCACACTCACATGACTCACACGTCATTTCAGGCTGCAGTGCTTTTACTACGGTTTTACTGGGGTGTCTTTATAGTCTTTACCTCCTCTTATTTGTAACTTTTCTTATGACACACATCTTTCTCATTTTCATCTAAGCTGCAGTCAACTTGCTCTCTAATCCCCGCTCTCCTTCATACCGACACCCTCACTCCCTTATATGCCCTCGTCCAATCCACCCCCCCAGCACACCATCCATCAATCCCAAGCATGCATGATCTGCCCCACCTGTGTTGATCCTTTTTTTTCCTTGTAATGGGGTGCCCTGCTGTTTTGCAAGCTGAGCTCATGATTGGTGGAAATTATCTCGCTTCTGGCATCACTGAACACCTGCAGTAGTAACTAACTATTCTAGAACTTTGTGAATGCACAATTATGTCCAATTGTATTAAAACAGATCCCACTTAAGGTCCCTCGTCCCCGAGGGGCCCAACAAAGTCCTGAAAATGACGTAGAGGCCTGTGCTGGCGTGGAGGCGTTGGCTGCCCAGGCGGGCAGGTCTGTTGGGTCCAGGTGGAGGGGTACTCCCTGGTAAGGGAGAGCTGGGAGAAAAGGAATTACGGACTGTCAGGCAAGTGGGAGGCAGGTGCTGCACAGGGTCCCATCACCTGTAGGGGGTGAGACGATCACGATGGAACACCACCTGCCATCTTCTTGGAAATAGCTGGATCCTGTAGACAACCTCCCCTATGCGCTCTAAGACCTGGCAAGGTCCTAGCCAGTGGCTCTCCAGTGGGGCAGTAGCCCCGCTTCTGTTGGGGGCTGTACACCCAGACCACCTCTGCAGCTGTGAAGTGAACTCCCCGTGCCCTGGTATCGTAATTCCTTTTCTGCCGGCAGCCGCAACCTGCAACTGATTCCTGGCAAAGTTGTGGGCCACCTCCAGGCGGTCCTGCAATAACCTGGCATATTATGGTCCAGGTGGTTCAGCAGAGGGGTCCGATGGCTGGCCGAAGACTATCTCGGCAGGGGTGCGAAGTTCCCAGCCCAACATCAAGAGCGCAGGGGTGCAGGAGGTGGAGTCCTGTACCATGGAGTGGCAAGCCAGGAGGACCAGGGGCAGTTGGGCGTCCCAGTTGCATTGGTGAGTGGCGGTGGTGATGGCCAACTGGATGGCGAGCATGCAGTTGAAACACTCAAACAGGTCATCGCCCTGCGGGTGAAGGGGGTCATCCACGTCTTGTGCATGCCCAGCCGCCGGCAGATCTCCACGAACACCATGGACTCGAAGTTCCAACCTTGGTCACTGTGGAGCTCCTGGGGGACTCCGAATTGGCACCATCTCTGCTTCCTGGTTGAGCAGAGCACAGGCTTCAGGCCACTTTGTAAAGTAGTCAAGGGCAACCAGGACAAATCAGTTCCCCTGGTCTGAATGGGAGAATGGGCCTAAGATGTCGTCCCCAACCCTCTCCATGGGGCCGCTGACAGGAAACTGCTGGTGGGCGTGTGACTGATCCGTGGCATAGTGGCAGGCGGTGAAGGCTGGTTAGTGGCAGAAATAGCAAACCCTGGACATGGAACTTCAGTTAAAAGTGTACTTTTATTTAATATAACAAATGAAAAATAGGAACAAACAAAAGGGTTAAACAACAACCCTACAAGCTCTTCAAATAAGTCCAAGCTTTCTTTCTTTCTTTCTTTCTTTCTTTCTTTCTTTCTTTCTTTCTTTCTTTCTGTTCAGGCTGGGCAACCCACCTTCACTGAACTATCTCCTACACACTCTCACCAAACACTCCTTTGTTCCCTTTTATAGCATGTGGCCAGGGGTTTGATTAATTCCATCAGTCATCCAATCACCACCTGGCCATATTCCACATTTTCCCATTCAAACTTCAATCACTCAATTAATCAAGCAATCAAGCAATCAAACAATAGAGCCGCTGTCGATCCTGGGCAGGGTTTTAGTGACCCTGAAGTGCCCGGTGCCGATGTGGGCCTTCAGCACGTCTTCCTGCATTTTCTGGGGGACCACCACCTGCCACCTCACCTCACCTGTAGCTGGCTCCTTCCATTGGCGTTGCAGAACACCAGTGCAAATGTTAAGTCCAAGAAATCCAGGCAGAGGATGCTGGGGTCGTGCACCGCAGCTACCCACACAGGGTGGCACACCGTCCGGCTGCCTACCTGGATCGCCATGGTCTTCTTACCTGCATTGGCCCAAGCTCCCCGGTGACTGTGCCGTACCATCACCAGATCTAATTGAACCCACCCCGGGATCATGTCGGGTCGTCCTCCCTACGACAAAGTTCTTCTGTAATCTGTTTCCCTAATCTACAATAACAGTACTGTACATGCTCTTATATACAGATATGTACCTTTGCTCTATACCTATATTAGCATTCCCTTGATTAAAAAAACATATTCATCTAATACCAGTAGGACAGAGTGGACAATGAAGTTGCTGCTAATATTTAAATGAGGAAAGACGTTTTTTTTATATGTCTAAAAAGCAGTAGCGTACACTGTTTACATCTGTAAGATTCATACCATAGATAAGATAATACCATAAAGGTTGATGTTACTATTGATGCTTTCAATGCATTTGTATAATAAAAAGTCTGCTATCATTTAGACTCGTACATATTCATGATTTAAATATAGATTCACTCCCACTCCACTTTCTAGCTAGCTGTGACATGTGTACAAAGTTCCTCAATTCAAAATCATATTATTTATGTTATTCATGTTCTTCTTTAGTTTTAGCGCATTGCATGCTTAAAGATGTGTGTTGAAAGTTTCAGATACTTGGCACCCCTTCATATCCACAGCTGCATGGCTTTATTGCGTAGTGTACAATATACAGCAATATTATCAGTCGTTTAAGCGATGAACTGTACAAAAGTGTCTGACACAAAATCAAATTAACAGTATAAATTCAAATCTATATATGTCAACCTTAAACAGTAAAACAAAAAAGGATGATGATACTAATCAGTTCATGCTTAGTTCAGAATATCTCCAATGGTCTTGCTGTAGTCTCATCAGGACTTACAAAAGGGTCCAGGTTACATCAGTTTATGTATTGCCTTGCATTTTAAATATTTGCATATCCTGAATTATTGTTAAATAAAATGCAGAAGAAAAATAATTGTAGCACAATGAAAGGGAGAACAGTGATAATGTTCTAAGCTAAGAGGTAAGACATTGATTTTGAAGAATTTGTTGCCTAGGATTGTATTAGCATCTTATGATCATTACAAATCAGCCATTGGATTATACTGATTGTATATTGTCTGCCAATCATTTGTATTCTCTCAAGGGTCAGCATGCTGCTGTGTCCCTGATATTAGGAAAGTGTTGTAACCATTTTAACACTAACCCAAACCCATTTCTCATTGCACACTGATTATTGAACACATTAGTATAAAAGGGACCTAAGTCATGCTATTACAGTTTTAAGAAAATGAAATACAATGACCCCTGAAAAAAACTGTACCAATTTTACCATTCATTTGAATCATTACATTGTGGTCTTTAAAGTAATTGTAGCTAAACAAATAATTCCATATATCTTAGGCATTTTGGACTTCCGGTAGCTACATAGGTTTCAGATGTGTAGTTTGAAAAGAAGCACTTGTTATAGCCCACTTGTGCTGTATTTTCATTTTAAACCGTGATATCTGGTGCTACTTTTGGTTAAAGGAAGCTCTCAGTTTGTATGCCTTGTTCTCAGGATATCTGTTTCCACTTGTGCCTTCTGGGTCAATTCACCACAGCAGTGTCTTCTGGGTCAAACCAGGTTATTGGCTGAAAGCATGTCAGTCAGTAAGGAAGCAGCTGATTGGTTATTGACAGAAAAGAAGCAAGTGAATGGGCGGGGATAATTTCACTCTCTTGGTTAAAATACCCAGGAGGTACTAGACAGTTTTCTTTTTAACCTAATCTAGTACTGGCTATGGTGTTTTGAAATTAAAATGCATTTACAATGGAACCTGTGTTGCTTTCAAGACTGCACATTTGAGACCTACATAATGAGTAGATGTGCAAGGTGGGACATGTTTTGTTAGCAACAATTACTTTAAAGAGATCGCACTATAGCTTACAACACACTTTTCGCTATATAGGTCTCAAATGTGCAGTTTTGAAAGAGATGCATGTTATATAAAGCAAACCTCTCTTTTTGCACGCCGTGCTACCAGGTGGTTGTTGTATTATCAATGTTTATGGGCATTAAGCTTTTATGGGAATAATAATCTTACATTATATAACGTGTGTGTATGTGCTTGAAAACTCACTGGTACAGATCTACTCCACGCCACACCTGGCTGTCCATTCGGCTGTTGACTTTGTAACCTTGTGTGATGTGTTGTTTATTCTCAATCCCCTTCGAGCACACTTGGCAATTACCTTGTTTCCATGACGTCTGCAGCATCGTGTTGCATTGCTCTGTCACTGTTAGGAAAGCGTGCCACATTGTTTTCATGATTTTTGTAAAAATCCATACCATGCCCTGGCTTGTGTCAGCACCATGCAATGCCAGCATCCTCATACCCAACTGGCACAGTGCTGCCCAGAGCCCTGTTGTGCACAAGGCTGTATAGTAGGCTATAACTGCACAAGAATGAAGATTTTTAAAAAAAAGAAAGAAAAAATGTAGGTTAATAAAGAAACTCCGTGCGAGTATTTAAAATTACAATGCTGATAAAAAAAATTTAAAAAATCCTGCGGTGAATAGAACATCCCATCAGTAGCGGTACATATTATATATAATAAGAAGTCGAATGAAATGCTACCCAGTGCCGTAAAAAAAAAAAAAAATGTTGGGTAGTTGTATTATTATTATTATTATTATTATTATTATTATTATTATTATTATTATTGTTGTTTTTTTCTTAGGTGGAAAACCCAAAGCAAATTAAGAAACTTAATCTTGATTCTTCTGAGATGACAGATGGGGTACCATTACAGGTATTATGTAATTTTGTTATCAACACAGATTTATACGTTTCAAGAGGACCGCTTGGCATGCTGACACGGTATAGCCAAAATAAAATGTGTGCTCCCTTCTACTGGAACGATGGGCTTGTTCTTACATGCCGAGAATTTGGGCTTCATGTAATGTGTAGGCCTACATGTTGAAGTACTTTACAAGAGTAACCAAATGTTAAAAACTAAAAGTTAATATCTTTAAAGTGGTTAAAACATTCATCTGTTCTTTATTAGTATTCTAGTTTGTTTACGTTTGCTAGCCATGAGTTTGAGTTCAATTTAATGGAGCACTGTGCCTTTAAGAAATGAATAATTTGAACCGAAGTAGGTGACGTCACAGAAGACGTGCGAGTTTGTCGGACTTACTACAAAGATAAGAAATAAAAGTACAGCTAAAAAGTTTTACCAACACTGAAAGAGACACTGGTCCATGCAAAGCTGTTCGTGAACAGAAAAGAGTTTATTGTTTGTACGTATTAAAGAAATAATACATATTACTTCATTAAACATTTAACTCGAACTGTGGAAAAAACAAATAATAGTAAGCTAAAGAAGAAAACGGTCTTGTGCGAGTTTCGTTTAAAGGTGCAACAAACACAACATATATTATGATAATAATATGAATAATACATATAATAATATTTGACAGTAAATTTTAAATTTTAAATTATTCAGTGTTGTGTGCAAGTGTTCGATATATGAGGTCAGTGGAGTCTTGAGGCATGCAAGTGTTCGATATATGAGGTCAGTGGAGTCTTGAGGCATGTAAGTGTTCGATATATGAGGTCAGTGGAGTCTTGAGGCATGCAAGTGTTCGATATATAAGGTCAGTGGAGTCTTGAGGCATGCAAGTGTTCGATATATGAGGTCAGTGGAGTCTTGAGGCATGTAAGTGTTCGATATATGAGGTCAGTGGAGTCTTGAGGCATGCAAGTGTTCGATATATGAGGTCAGTGGAGTCTTGAGGCATGCAAGTGTTCGATATATGAGGTCAGTGGAGTCTTGAGGCATGTAAGTGTTCGATATATGAGGTCAGTGGAGTCTTGAGGCATGCAAGTGTTCGATATATGAGGTCAGTGGAGTCTTGAGGCATGCAAGTGTTCGATATATGAGGTCAGTGGAGTCTTGAGGCATGTAAGTGTTCGATATATGAGGTCAGTGGATTCTTGAGGCATGCAAGTGTTCGATATATGAGGTCAGTGGAGTTTTGAGGCATGCAAGTGTTCGATATATGAGGTCAGTGGAGTCTTGAGGCATGTAAGTGTTCGATATATGAGGTCAGTGGAGTCTTGAGGCATGTAAGTGTTCGATATATGAGGTCAGTGGAGTCTTGAGGCATGTAAGTGTTCGATATATGAGGTCAGTGGAGTCTTGAGGCATGTAAGTGTTCGATATATGAGGTCAGTGGAGTCTTGAGGCATGTAAGTGTTCGATATATGAGGTCAGTGGAGTCTTGAGGCATGCAAGTGTTCGATATATGAGGTCAGTGGAGTCTTGAGGCATGCAAGTGTTCGATATATGAGGTCAGTGGAGTCTTGAGGCATGCAAGTGTTCGATATATGAGGTCAGTGGAGTCTTGAGGCATGCAAGTGTTCGATATATGAGGTCAGTGGAGTCTTGAGGCATGCAAGTGTTCGATATATGAGGTCAGTGGAGTCTTGAGGCATGCAAGTGTTCGATATATGAGGTCAGTGGAGTCTTGAGGCATGCAAGTGTTCGATATATGAGGTCAGTGGAGTCTTGAGGCATGCAAGTGTTCGATATATGAGGTCAGTGGAGTCTTGAGGCATGCAAGTGTTCGATATATGAGGTCAGTGGAGTCTTGAGGCATGCAAGTGTTCGATATATGAGGTCAGTGGAGTCTTGAGGCATGCAAGTGTTCGATATATGAGGTCAGTGGAGTCTTGAGGCATGTAAGTGTTCGATATATGAGGTCAGTGGATTCTTGAGGCATGCAAGTGTTCGATATATGAGGTCAGTGGAGTTTTGAGGCATGCAAGTGTTCGATATATGAGGTCAGTAGAGTCTTGAGGCATGTAAGTGTTCGATATATGAGGTCAGTGGAGTCTTGAGGCATGCAAGTGTTCGATATATGAGGTCAGTGGAGTCTTGAGGCATGTAAGTGTTCGATATATGAGGTCAGTGGAGTCTTGAGGCATGTAAGTGTTCGATATATGAGGTCAGTGGAGTCTTGAGGCATGTAAGTGTTCGATATATGAGGTCAGTGGAGTCTTGAGGCATGTAAGTGTTCGATATATGAGGTCAGTGGAGTCTTGAGGCATGTAAGTGTTCGATATATGAGGTCAGTGGAGTCTTGAGGCATGTAAGTGTTCGATATATGAGGTCAGTGGAGTCTTGAGGCATGTAAGTGTTCGATATATGAGGTCAGTGGAGTCTTGAGGCATGTAAGTGTTCGATATATGAGGTCAGTGGAGTCTTGAGGCATGTAAGTGTTCGATATATGAGGTCAGTGGAGTCTTGAGGCATGTAAGTGTTCGATATATGAGGTCAGTGGAGTCTTGAGGCATGTAAGTGTTCGATATATGAGGTCAGTGGAGTCTTGAGGCATGTAAGTGTTCGATATATGAGGTCAGTGGAGTCTTGAGGCATGTAAGTGTTCGATATATGAGGTCAGTGGAGTCTTGAGGCATGTAAGTGTTCGATATATGAGGTCAGTGGAGTCTTGAGGCATGTAAGTGTTCGATATATGAGGTCAGTGGAGTCTTGAGGCATGCAAGTGTTCGATATATGAGGTCAGTGGAGTCTTGAGGCATGCAAGTGTTCGATATATGAGGTCAGTGGAGTCTTGAGGCATGCAAGTGTTCGATATATGAGGTCAGTGGAGTCTTGAGGCATGCAAGTGTTCGATATATGAGGTCAGTGGAGTCTTGAGGCATGCAAGTGTTCGATATATGAGGTCAGTGGAGTCTTGAGGCATGCAAGTGTTCGATATATGAGGTCAGTGGAGTCTTGAGGCATGCAAGTGTTCGATATATGAGGTCAGTGGAGTCTTGAGGCATGCAAGTGTTCGATATATGAGGTCAGTGGAGTCTTGAGGCATGCAAGTGTTCGATATATGAGGTCAGTGGAGTCTTGAGGCATGCAAGTGTTCGATATATGAGGTCAGTGGAGTCTTGAGGCATGCAAGTGTTCGATATATGAGGTCAGTGGAGTCTTGAGGCATGCAAGTGTTCGATATATGAGGTCAGTGGAGTCTTGAGGCATGCAAGTGTTCGATATATGAGGTCAGTGGAGTCTTGAGGCATGCAAGTGTTCGATATATGAGGTCAGTGGAGTCTTGAGGCATGTAAGTGTTCGATATATGAGGTCAGTGGAGTCTTGAGGCATGCAAGTGTTCGATATATGAGGTCAGTGGAGTCTTGAGGCATGTAAGTGTTCGATATATGAGGTCAGTGGAGTCTTGAGGCATGTAAGTGTTCGATATATGAGGTCAGTGGAGTCTTGAGGCATGTAAGTGTTCGATATATGAGGTCAGTGGAGTCTTGAGGCATGTAAGTGTTCGATATATGAGGTCAGTGGAGTCTTGAGGCATGTAAGTGTTCGATATATGAGGTCAGTGGAGTCTTGAGGCATGTAAGTGTTCGATATATGAGGTCAGTGGAGTCTTGAGGCATGTAAGTGTTCGATATATGAGGTCAGTGGAGTCTTGAGGCATGTAAGTGTTCGATATATGAGGTCAGTGGAGTCTTGAGGCATGTAAGTGTTCGATATATGAGGTCAGTGGAGTCTTGAGGCATGTAAGTGTTCGATATATGAGGTCAGTGGAGTCTTGAGGCATGTAAGTGTTCGATATATGAGGTCAGTGGAGTCTTGAGGCATGTAAGTGTTCGATATATGAGGTCAGTGGAGTCTTGAGGCATGTAAGTGTTCGATATATGAGGTCAGTGGAGTCTTGAGGCATGTAAGTGTTTGATATATGAGGTCAGTGGAGTCTTGAGGCATGTAAGTGTTCGATATATGAGGTCAGTGGAGTCTTGAGGCATGTAAGTGTTCGATATATGAAGTCAGTGGAGTCTTGAGGCATGTAAGTGTTCGATATATGAGGTCAGTGGAGTCTTGAGGCATGTAAGTGTTCGATATATGAGGTCAGTGGAGTCTTGAGGCATGTAAGTGTTCGATATATGAAGTCAGTGGAGTCTTGAGGCATGTAAGTGTTCGATATATGAGGTCAGTGGAGTCTTGAGGCATGTAACTGTTCCATATATGAGGTCAGTGGAGTCTTGAGGCATGTAAGTGTTCGATATATGAAGTCAGTGGTGTCTTGAGGCATGTAAGTGTTCGATATATGAGGTCAGTGGAGTCTTGAGGCATGTAAGTGTTCAATATATGAGGTCAGTGGAGTCTTGAGGCATGTCGTATGTTTTTTCTTATGTTTTATTACCACAACTTTTGCGTCCTTGTTCGCTAAGTGCTAGCTTTTATTTGATCCGGCCATTTGTCAGATTTTAGAATGATATTATAGAAATGTTCTGATTTTATTTTAGGGTAGATGTAACTAGATTGTTCTACATGTCATCCCTTTGTTCAATCTCTGAAGATGTAAATCTAACCATTGTAAACATGTGTTAAATGATTACCTTACGATTCCATCAAAAAGAGATTTGTAATGTGCCTTGTAAAAGTCGTGCCAATATGCTACCACTACCACCAATTGCATTGAGGTTTGTTTGTTGGACTATAAATACTATATATTTATTTTATATATAATTTATATCTTCACTCATCAATGTGACCATCATTATTAAAAGCCTACCTGTAATATGAAGTTTAAGTTAAAACAAAATATGTCTTGTAAAAGATATATGATTCTTAACTTCAAAGCAATTGCAATTTAAAAAAGGCTATAATGTCTCTAATGACTATAAGAAAAGTATCTTGGGTTAAAATATTTTTCCACCAGCAGGATACGATCCTGTGATCTTAAGGACCGCAAGGCTGTATTGATTGAGCTACACGGAGAAGTCGGCTAGCTGTTGAGATTTCAGTGGTTTTATCACAGACAGTCTGGAGGTGTGTATACCTCGACTTTACTGTATATATTTATATACCAAATATACAGTGTAAACAGGTTAACCTGTTTTGAGGTTATTCAGTGAAATTCCTGAGAATGTACTTTTGACAATCATGGGGAAGCACTGCTGTAGCTCTGTGTCCTGTCCCTGGGGGAAGCACTGCTGTATCTCTGTGCCCTGTCCCTGGGTAGGCACTGCTGTATCTCTGTGCCCTGTCCCTGGGTAAGCACTGCCGTATCTCTGTGCCCTGTCCCTGGGTAAGCACTGCTATAGCTGTGTGCCCTGTCCCTGGGTAAGCACTGCTGTATCTCTGTGCTCTGTCCCTGGGTAAGCACTGCTGTATCTCTGTGCCCTGTCCCTGGGTAAGCACTGCTGTATCTCTGTGCCCTGTCCCTGGGTAAGCACTGCTATAGCTGTGTGCCCTGTCCCTGGGTAAGCACTGCTGTATCTCTGTGCCCTGTCCCTGGGTAAGCACTGCTGTATCTCTGTGCCCTGTCCCTGGGTAAGCACTGCTGTATCTCTGTGCCCTGTCCCTGGGTAAGCACTGCTATAGCTGTGTGCCCTGTCCCTGGGTAAGCACTGCTGTATCTCTGTGCCCTGTCCCTGGGTAAGCACTGCTGTATCTCTGTGCCCTGTCCCTGGGTGAAGCACTGCTGTATCTCTGTGCCCTGTCCCTGGGTAAGCACTGCTGTATCTCTGTGCCCTGTCCCTGGGTAAGCACTGCTGTATCTCTGTGCCCTGTCCCTGGGTAAGCACTGCTGTATCTCTGTGCCCTGTCCCTGGATAAGCACTGCTGTATCTCTGTGCCCTGTCCCTGGGTAAGCACTGCTGTATCTCTGTGCCCTGTCCCTGGGGGAGCACTGCTGTATCTCTGTGCCCTGTCCCTGGGTAAGCACTGCTGTATCTCTGTGCCCTGTCCCTGGGGGAGCACTGCTGTATCTCTGTGCCCTGTCCCTGGGTAAGCACTGCTGTATCTCTGTGCCTTGTCCCTGTGTAAGCACTGCTGTATCTCTGTGCCCTGTCCCTGGGGGAGCACTGCTGTATCTCTGTGCCCTGTCCCTGGAGAATCGTGGAAGCACTGTTGTACTGTAGCTCTATGTCCTGTCCCTGGGGAATCGTTGAAGCACTGCTGTATCTTTTTGCCCTGTACCTGAGGAATCGTGGAAGCACTGTTGTATCTCTGTGTCCTGTCCCTGGGGAATTGTGCAAAGCACTGCTGTAGCTCTGTGCCCTGTCCCTGAGGAATCGTGGAAGCACTGCTGTATCTCTGTGCTCTGTCCCTGGAGAATCGTGGAAGCACTGCTGTAGCTCTGTGCCCTGTCCCTGAGGAATCGTGGAAGCACTGCTGTATCTCTGTGCTTTGTCCCTGGAGAATCGTGGAAGCACTGCTGTATCTCTTTGCCCTGTACCTGAGGAATCGTGGAAGCACTGTTGTATCTCTGTGTCCTGTCCCTGGGGAATTGTGCAAAGCACTGCTGTAGCTCCGTGCCCTGTCCCTGAGGAATCATGGAAGCACTGCTGTATCTCTGTGCTCTGTCCCTGGGGAATCGTGGAAGCACTGCTGTAGCTCTGTGTCCTGTCCCTGGGGAATCATGGAAGCACTGCTGTATCTCTGTGTCCTGTCCCTGGAGAATCGTGGAACCACTGCTGTAGCTCTGTGTCCTGTCTCTGGGGAATCGTGGAAGCACTGCTGTAGCTCTGTGTCCTGTCCCTGGGGAATCGTGGAAGCACTGCTGTAGCTCTGTGTCCTGTCCCTGGAGAATCATGGGAAGCACTGTTGTATCTCTGTGTCCTGTCCCTGGAGAATCATGGGAAGCACTGCTGTAGCTCTGTGTCCTGTCCCTGGGGAATTGTGGGAAGCACTGCTGTATCTCTGTGTCCTTTCCCTGGAGAATCGTGGGAAGCACTGCTGTAGCTCTGTGCCCTGTCCCTTGGGAATCGTGGGAAGCACTGCTGTAGCTCTGTGCCCTGTCTCTGGGGAATTGTGGAAGCACTGCTGTATCTCTGTGTCCTGTCCCTTGGGAATCGTGGGAAGCACTGCTGTATCTCTGTGTCCTGTCCCTGGGGAATCGTGGAAGCACTGCTGTATCTCTGTGTCGTGTCCCTGGGGAATTGTGGGAAGCACTGCTGTAGCTCTGTGCCCTGTCCCTGGAGAATCGTGGAAGCACTGTTGTACTGTAGCTCTGTGTCCTGTCCCTGGGGAATCATGGAAGCACTGCTGTAGCTCTGTGTCTTGTCCCTGGGGAAGCACTACTGTATCTCTGTGTCCTGTCCCTGGGGAATCATGGGGGAGCACTGCTGTAGCTCTGTGCTCTGTCCCTGGGGAATCATGGAAGCACTAATGTAGCTCTCTGTCCTGTCCCTGGGGAATCGTGGGAAGCACTGCTGTAGCTCTGTGCCCTGTCCCTGGGGAATTGTGGAAGCACTGCTGTAGCTCTGTGTCCTGTCCCTGGGGAATCGTGGGAAGTACTGCTGTATCTCTATGTCCTGTCTCTGGGGAATCGTGGAAGCACTGCTGTATCTCTGTGTGCTGTCCCTGGGGAATCTTGGAAGCACTGCTGTATCTCTGTGTCCTGTCCCTGGGGAATTGTGGAAGCACTGCTGTAGGTCTGTGTCCTGTCCCTGGGGAATTGTGGAAGCACTGCTGTAGCTCTGTGTCCTGTCCCTGGAGAATCGTGGGAAGCACTGCTGTATCTCTATGTCCTGTCTCTGGGGAATCGTGGAAGCACTGCTGAATCTCTGTGTGCTGTCCCTGGGGAATCTTGGAAGCACTGCTGTATCTCTGTGTCCTGTCCCTGGGGAATTGTGGAAGCACTGCTGTAGCTCTGTGTCCTGTCCCTGGAGAATCGTGGGAAGCACTGCTGTAGGTCTGTGTCCTGTCCCTGGAGAATCGTGGGAAGCACTGCTGTATCTCTGTGCCCTGTCCCTGGAGAATCGTGGAAGCACTGCTGTATCTCTGTGTCCTGTCCCTCGGGAATTATGGGAAGCACTGCTGTATTCAGGTGTTGAATAATACCTGAACATAAAATAGTCTACTGTAATATTTATCTAGTTTAAAAACTGTAAGAAAAACTTTAAATATTTACCCAATACCAACACAGATTGACAGTAAGTTAGTTCACAGTTACATATCTATTCTAAAACAAATGTCAACAGCATGCCAACAAAGTGCTTTTACTTTCCATAACTTTACATAATGTTCTAATAGTTATATTTAATGTTCTGACAATTAAGCATTATTGCTTGACACAAAGGTCATTACCTGATAGAAAACACCGGTGGGAAATAAAGTAGAGGCACTATTCAAAGTAGTGTCAAAGATAATGTCAAAGGACATTAGACCCCCCATTTCTTTATGGGGCTGTTCTTTCAGCATCATGTGAAGTCATCATTCAGCCTGTTAAGAAAGAACCTTGATAAGAATGCTAATCAAGAGCCACACTTTCACGGCTGTGCCTCTATTCAAAAGCTTAGGCTGAAATGTTGGGTCGTTTTCAAAGTGACCTCATTGATCCCTCCTCTCACGCCTGCTTGTTATAAAATATCTGGATAAGATATCTCTTCAAACTACTTTATTTCCGGTCAGTCCCCTTAAGGGGTGAAGCATACATTTTTGTCCTGGTCCATCCCAGAGTGTCAGCTTCCTTCCCTGCTTGAGATGCCACTGTAATAGCAACTAGCACCTATTTCAAATGCAAAAGAACGTTTTACAATTCCAGACACTGAATGCTGTAACACGCCTGATTTGAATGCATAAACCACTTTAACTCTCATTCGCCAATGCTTGCCATATCTTCCACAAAGCAGCCTGAAACCTGCATGTTCATGAATAATAAACCAGATGCTCTTTGGAAATCTGTACAATACTATAGGTTCTTGCAAAACACTCCAGATGTATTAAATGCATAAATAGTTCACCTTCAAACTTCTCTCAGTTTATTAGTTCACCCTTGAGTTCATTTGACATTTTGATAATATTTTTTATTATAACCTGATATTTTTTTTATGGGAAATAGCAGCTGTTATTTAACACCATGTAATCAAAGAAACTACAAAATGATTGTGCAAAAGTCTACCGGAAGCCATAATAGTAGCACACATTCCATGCTAGATTTCGAAATGTCACATTTTTCAATTGTTGTCAGTTTTTTATTAATTAATATGGAAAACTACAAAGCGCTATGTAGTTCAGTGTGTTAGGGTAACATTATTTTGGAGGTTACATTCAACTTTATGAAGCAAAATGTGATAATTCTATGGGGTAATGCAAAACATTTGGCCATAGTTGTAGATGCGAAAGTATCACTTGTGCAATTGTCTGTAGCTGACCTAAGCCCTCCCCGCCCTGGATGGCGCTTTGCCAATTGTGTGCCGCCCCCTGGGAACCAGTAACCTGCAGGATATAGGGCTAATCCTGCACTCCACGCGGAGCGCCTTTACCGGATGCTCCACTCGGGAGCCTAAATATACATTTTCTTATATGGAAGGACCATCAAGTAAAGTATAGAGAGGTTTTGGTAGTAGCCAGATCAACATACTATTCAAACTTAATTGAAATTATCAAAGATAATCAGAGATATCTTTTTTCTATTTTGGATAAACTAGTTAATCCTCAGTGTAATCCTTCTGCTGCCACAGTCTAGGTTTAAATGATATAGTCATGCATAATAAACCTACTACCTGTATTCGTGACCCTATTCCAACTAAATTATTGAAAGAAATATTTTGTTCTCTTAATACCTATATTCTTAATGTTATTAATGGTTCACCTTCTTCTGGGCTAGTTACACCGGCTCTTAAGGTAGCTGTTATAAAGCCAATGATCAAGAAACATAACTTGGATCCAACAATTCTACATAATATAGGCTGTGAACATGTGGGTTGCAGTGCGAAGGTGAAAGGGTGATGTAGGTGCTCCAGACAACGACAAACACAAAGTTCACGGTTCAAGTTCTTTTATTTTTCTTTTGGTCTCTGTGATGGGAGTAGAAGGAGTCCCTGTTGTAATTCGCCCTCCTGACCACCAGCAGCGCTGCGTAGGGCTGACCGTGATTGGGTCAGGAGGCTGAACTCTGACCAGACCGGAAGTTCCGGGTCGGGCAGCCATCTTGGCTCGATGCGGAATCACATGGCCGCCAAGTCCCCTCATTGCAGTCAGCTGTGCTGTGCTCACCGATTGGCTGGCGTGGGGCAGCACACTGATTGCAGGGGCGGGACTCGGCAGTATTTAGGCAGCGTGGTTTTGCCATTCACTCTCCCTGTCCTGAAGTGAAAACACAGCAGAGACGCGCTGTGCTTTGTTGTTTTGTTTTTATAACCTGCTGTAATCCACAGAATCCTGA
The DNA here is from genome assembly GCA_030684275.1 of Acipenser oxyrinchus oxyrinchus. Taxonomy (NCBI): domain Eukaryota; kingdom Metazoa; phylum Chordata; class Actinopteri; order Acipenseriformes; family Acipenseridae; genus Acipenser; species Acipenser oxyrinchus. The sequence goes on along the minus strand of CM060251.1, from coordinate 85,313,253 downwards.
AGCCTTGTAAAAACCTAGTTGATTACCGCGGTGAAGAAACCCAGAACTATCCTTTATCCCTCGGAAGGGAGCTGAGGGGCAGTGAGTGGAAACCCACTGCAGCAGCACGGAGTAACCCTGTGCTTTCTTTGTTTTTTTTGTAATCGCAACGTTTTTGTTTACTCTTTTTATTTAAAACCTGAATTTACCATTGCTGGTATTCCAGGTAGTTTTTTGGGGGGTTTATTTTCTGCAATACTGGATTGTTTATTCTCGTTATGTGTTTAAATAAAATCCTGCCCAGATACTATTGTTGGTACTGGGCTGCAGGACTGAACAGCACTTCAGGCTCCTGTTTGCTGTCATTTCTGGTCCTTCCCTAAGCTCCGCCCACTACCCTCACACAGTCTCCTTGACAGTTTAAATAATAATGCTGGCTCTACCCAACTATGGGTATTGCCAGCGTCAAAACCAAGGGGTTGCAGTCCCGAAAATAATAACAACAAGCACAGACACAAGACACAAACACGTCTCCAGACAGTGCTTGCTCTCAGTGCAGGTACGGTGCTGGAAACAGTGGTACTGCTGTGTGTTCAGGAGCAGTGCAGTCTGGGTGTATCGCTGGCGTAAAGCGGCTGCTCCAAGATCCGTCTGGCGAAGATAAACACACACAGTTAATCAAAAGCATCACTTCACTCTCGGTTTAATCGTCCTCGTTTCCTCCCATTAACCACAACAAAGGAGCTGATTTACGGCGTCACGTCCCCCTAAAGTTCCCTAAGCCCCGCCCCCTCTGATAGTTAGTTCAATCACGCCTCATTCAATTCATGACTGAAACTTCACTCACCGTACTAGGGCGAGGACTCCTGGTACCGTGACACCGTCGCCTTAAATGGGGAGGAAGGGCCTTTTGTTATAGAGCCCCCAAACTTTGGAATGAGTTGCCAACACATGTGAGGGAGGTTGAGACTGTTTTTCAAACCAGACTAAAAACATATTTGTTTGAGCTGACATTTTTATAATATATGTATATCTATATCTGTTTTGGTTTTATTGTTTTATTGTTGTTTGATATGTACTACTTTGTATTTTATATGCATTATATATTTTTTTTAATTTACTTACTGGTGTTTACATTATATATTTCTTAAACTTTGTTTTTCATCTGACATGTTTGTTTGTTTTGTTTTTATAAATCTGACTATATTTTGGTCCTGTAAAGTGCTTTGAGATCCACCTGTATGAAAGGTGCTGTATAAATAAACTTTGATTAGATTTGATTTATTTTCCCACCTGATACTGTCTTGTGGTATGTATCAGCATGCCTTATTCACCTGGTAGGGTTAACAGTGCCATGGGAGGATGCTGTGGATGAGGCAGGTGTGTGAAAGGAAGAATCTTTGGTACGCTCAACTAGCTTCTGAAGCGGAACGGCGAGGATGAAGAGTCCAGGTTTAACCAGTGGAGGTGGGTTGTCAAGGATTTGTGGCACACTCCACAACCCGGTTTCTCAGAAACATTGGATTCAGTGTTCAAGAGTAGTGAAGAACTTATCTGAAGCAGCAGAGAGGAGCAGCAACTGGTTCTGGTTGAGATTAAAAGATTCTGGTTTCTGGACCTCAAGCACAGTAGAACGTTGATGTAAAGGAAGGTAAGTAAGCTGGGCTTAGCTGAGTGGGGGACGGAGGGGGTGATGCTGGGACACCAGAATCACTCTCGAGCCCTCTTGAGGTGTCGTGGACTAGTCGATGAAACACCAAGGATGGAAGGTGCCCACTTGAAAACCCCAGATAAGTACCCTACTCAGCTCAGTCCAGACAGTTGTTATGCTGATGCGCTAAGGAGGCCGCACTGTGGTTGATCTCTGGAGCCAGCATTGCAGTCATTGTGTGCTGATGTGCCAGGGATGCAAAATAGGCTGATCCCTGGAGCCAGCATTACATTTCAGCCATAAACACCAGGTAGAAGAATGTCTACATCATCAAATGGAAGGAAACGCAGATGGATCACATTAGTTTACAGTAAAAGAAGCTATGTCTCAGTTGGTGCTTATCTTGGCAAGAGTCCAATATCAGCATGAAGTTTTAACACCTACTCATATGTAATGGAAATCAACCAATTCTTTGATTGCTCGCATTTTTCAGATTTGATTCATCCTCTGATTTTTCCGTTATACCATAAGATTCCTTTTCTGTAACGTTGTCAATGTGTTTCAAATATAATGTGTATCCATGACTGTCAGCGTTGCAATAAGATTTATTTTCTAAATAACATTTACTTTGTATAACGTGTGTGTATGTGTTTGAAAACACATTGTTACAATTATTAATTAGTTAAAAGCTCTGCTTTGTATAACTAGTTTTGGTGAGGTCTGTGTGCTGAGAATGTGCTAATGGTTGGGGCAAGGGAATTAGGTCAAAAAGCCAGAAAGGCTATGGAAAAAAACAGGAATGTCAGTCCCTGAAGGTAACCACACCCAAATGAGTTTACAATAAGTTTACAATATAAAAAGTAAAGCATAATTAACTCTTCCGAGGTCCTTCCCTCCTCATCCCAAAAGTGCCCCCCAGTAACAACAGCACAATATTCATTTTATCAAGGTCCTTCCCTCCCCCCTCCCATGTGGCCACCGTACCCTGCCCACCTCCCCTACCCTTCCCCCTGAACCCATACATCCCTCCTCCCCACACCTGTGGGGGTTTCTCTTCACTTATATTAACAAAATCATACACATGATAATAATGACAACACAACTAACTTTAAAATAGTTAAGAGAACATTTTTGAAAGTCACCCCCTCCCTGGTGTTAATGCACGCAGCGATGTCTGTCTAAACCAGGGGTGTCAAACTCCACTCCTCGAGGGCCGCAGGGGCTTCTGGTTTTCAGTTGATGGTTTTAAAAATGCACTTCATTCAAGGTACACTACCTATGAAACATTCTGAGGCCTGAAGAGAAGTATTAAGGGCAGCAGTGTGGAGTAGTGGTTAGGGCTCGGGACTCTTGACCGGAGGGTCGTGGGTTCAATCCCAGGTGGGGGGCACTGCTGCTGTAGCCTTGAGCAAGGTACTTTACCTAGATTGCTCCAGTAAAAACAACTGTATGAATGGGTAATTGTATGTAAAAATAATGTGTAAAAAATAATGTAATTGTATGTGATATCTTGTAACAATTGTAAGTCGCCCTGGATAAGGGTGTCTGCTAAGAAATAAATAATAATTAAATGCGTCCAGTTAATCAAATAATTAGACCAATTAAGTAATTGAGAGCTCGGGTGGAATGAAAGCCAGAAGACACTGCGTCCCTCCAGGAATCGAATTTGACACCCCTGATCTAAACTAAGCATCCCTTACCCCCTAATAATAAAAGTTAACAATCAGCTTTAATAAACAATATCCACAATGTAGCACTCAAACAGCAGACTGCAGTGCGGCACAGAAAACAATGGTAACAGTTACTCATCTGCAATCGAGTCCTCCTGCTGTGAAGCAGGATCAAAATTGAGAGCTCTCCTAGGACACAATGGCCCTGAGCTGGTCAGATGTGCAAGGAATTTCTCCACTTCAGCAGGAGATCCGAATGATAGCGATTTCCGAGCACCCTGCATGATAGCTTGATAACTCAAGTAACACAGTAATTTAAATATTAGCGTGCATGGTTTATTAGAGGCCTGTGTAGTTCCTGCAAACACGTGATGTGCTCTGTCAATCTCGATCAGGGACGTTGACGTGGATGATGCAGGATCCAGGCTGGGGATCCACAGGGGCAACATCTTTTGGAGATATTATATTGAATTATTTCCCTTTTGCCCCTCTGGGAGATTTACCACACACACGTTGCAGTGCCTTGAACGGTCCTCCAAATCGTTTAGCTTGTCTTGGAAAGTGTCTACACGGTCAAGGCAGTGGTTCACATCCTTTTTCACCTGCCTCTTGTTGGTTCTGAGGGATTCCATCTTTGCAGTGACTTTTTCCATCGTTTTAATATGTGCATCCAGGTCTGTTCTCATGGAGCGCAGGAGCACCCCATTATCACGCATTACCTCCCTAACTGGCCCTAGAGCCTCAAACAACATCTCCTTCACCAACCCATGGAATGCATCAGCCTGCTCTGCCACTGCACACTCGACCACCGGGGCCATCCCGTCTGAGGATGAAGTCTTTTTGAAGCGCTTCCCATCGGGGGTTGTTTGAGGAGAAGCCGTAAGATTTTTACGCAATGACCAATGATCTGTCCAATGTGGAACAAAGAAAAAATCAGAGAATTTTGATGGCAAGTATGATATAATAACAGGGGTATTGCCAGAGGTCTAGTGAAGTGTGGCCATCTCACGTGAGCGTCACTGGAAGTCTCCGAATAATAATATCCTCATTTGGGAGGGGCTCGTCCAGGTGTGGTAAATATTACTTTCATTCTGTATTAGGTGATCAATTTATAAACTAAAATGTTTATAAGTTGTTACAATTGTATATTATTATTATTATTATTATTATTATTATTATTATTATTATTATTATTATTATTATTATTTGTTTATTTATCAGACACCTTTAACCAATGGCGTTTATCGGTCCTGCAATTTAGGCTATGATTAATAAGAATTGATGGTAAAAGGACATGACCTTACACTGAGCGATGGTCTATTTCTTTTTAGTATACTGATATATTGTTATTTAATCTTAATTGTCTCATCATAATGTTATAACTGTAATCTGATATGGCATAGAAGAATATCATTTGATGAATGTTAAATTACTGTTCACCATAATTTTAGTTGTACTATGTGTTATATATCAATTTGAATAAAAACATTCATATATATATCAAAATGGAATAATTATTAGAGACTAATAACTAATTATAATATTTAAAAAATCCAACATCAGCATCTTTACAGTGTCCCATCATACACTGATGATATCATACTTTTTTTTTTAAACACTGAATTAGTGAAGAGCCCCAATACAGTATAGTTCTAAAGTATAATATATTGTGTGAATGACCGAATCCTGAGAGTAACACAGCATCATCTGATTGTGTGAAGCTTCGGCATTCAGATTCTCTGCTAGTTTGGTCATGCTTAATTCTGGGCTTCCTAGTCTTGCAGTGAGTGCCCCTAATCTCAGCTCCCTTCACCCCACATACTCGACTGAACCCTGCCTGCAAGCTCTCTCCGCTCCCCACCCTCACAATGCTGTGGGTCCAACACCCTTCCCAAATGCTTCCCTTTTCTGCTCCTAAGGTTTTGGATCTGAGGAAAGAGCTATATCTCTTCTCTCTAGCTGGCTTACTTCCAGGTTGTTTTTAAATTGTGCTCGAAGACTAATCCGTTCAATTTACCATCTGATCTAATTGACAATAAATAGTGAAGACTCTGTTATCATGTTACTCAGCATCCCTCATGTTTGAGGTGCCTTTTGTGTAAATAATTGATCTGAACAGCTTTTCACATCTATTATGTCTACTTTGAGTTTATTTAAAAATCAAGCAACACAGGATGGACTTCAGAAAGCAATTGTTTTTCTAACTGGCTAAATAAATATGCATACAGACCCAGCGTGAGTATAAACCAATGTTTTAAAATCAATTTTCTTAGCTTTATTAAAAATAATAATAACCACCTGTTTATTGTGCTAAGAATATGTTCTGAGATCTCTCTCAGCTTTAGCTTATTTCATTGACAATGTGACCTGCAGAACACTCTCTCTAAAATTGTACATGTGAAATTCTGACTACCACGCTGAAGTAAAAACAAATTACATATATGTACCTGCAACTCATCAATATTCTGCATGCATTCTTCTGTTTTCTTTCAATTTAGGAGAACTGTGGTACTGTAGATGCATAACACAAAACATGATGTAAAACTCTCAAAAGCCTTTTTTTATCAATAAATTATATTATATATGCATATATACATATTTTTGTACAAATTGACTTCTCAACAGTGCAACTGTTAAAGCAAAATCAGAAGTACTTGTTTGTAGTCAACATTCCAGGAGTGAAATCATTTTTTAAAAAACCTCATTATAAAAACAGTTTGAGATGAAATAGTCAAGTCAGCTGTGTTGATGGACTGGAACACCTGACATACACAGTTTGCTTGTGAAATCCGGAGATGAAATGCCCTGTGGCTGTAAATTGCTGCAGATAACACAGTACATGTCCAGCATTATAAAAGGCTGAGCTCAAATGCTTCATTACAGCTGTATTGGTTCCATTAAACATGCAGCAGTTCACCATGGGAGTTTAGCTCTTTGTGTATATCACTAACAGTAATTATAAGAGATTTTACAAGTACAGTTTTATTTTTCAATTGATTTAGTTTGATTTATTTCTATTTGTTAATTTAAATTCTAAAGTCATTTAAAGTTCCAGTTCCAGTCATAGTAAAGTTTAAAGAACACAACATGACATGAAAATGCAATAAGGGAGAATACAGGTGCATCTTTCCCATGAGGATGGGGTCTTCTCAGTCTCCAGGTTTTATTTTGGTATTTCATTTTTTCTGAGCTCTGTACTTGACATTCATCAGATATGGAAATTGTCTTTATCATTACAGCTGTTATGGTTCAGTGGTTGTTTTAAGGGTGATTGGTATTCTTATTGAGAAACTGCTGAAAAGCAGATGTTTCTAAAAGGGAGGGGGGCTGCCATGTTAAAAACAAACAGCACACATGCATACATGTACCATCCTTGTGCATACCTGTAACACATGCATTTATATATGATATGGTATATGTACCATCCTTGTGCATACCTGTAACACATGCATTTATATATGATATGGTATATTTACCATCCTTGTACATACCTGTAACACATGCATTTATATATGATATGGTATATTTACCATCCTTGTACATACCTGTAACACATGCATTTATATATGATATGGTATATTTACCATCCTTGTACATACCTGTAACACATGCATTTATATATGATATGGTATATTTACTATCCTTGTACATACCTGTAACACATGCATTTATATATGATATGGTATATTTACTATCCTTGTACATACCTGTAACACATGCATTTATATATGATATGGTATATTTGGACAGTGGAGACAACTGACAGCTTGTCTAAGTTTTTCTTTTTTATTCAACACTTTTGATTGAATGTTAAACATGCTGTTTCCTGGTATTTTATCACGTACTTGCTGTAAGTCATATGATTTGACTGCAGTTACACCTGTGACCAACAGCATAGGAAGTAATGATGTACTAGTACACATCAGCCACTTCTAATTTATTGTCATCAATTAAAATATCTGCATACCATAAATTTGCTACAGCAAATGTATAATAAGTAAGAGAATTGATTGTAAAGCATTGTTTATTACTCCTTCAGAGGTTTACAGAACCACCTGCAATGCTCACAGGGAATGCGTTACTTTACCTTAGCTGTGCCTATTGTGGTGACAGGATAATCAACACACTCCTGATCATGTGGGGAATAAGATTGAAAATAAGCTTTTACTTGGGAACGCCGACATAAGAAAGAACATATCTTACAAGTTCCACAGTGAAACTGGATCATGAATCCTGCTGAGTAAAGATGATGCTCTGATTGAAATGAATGCCTGTCCATGGAACAGAAAGCCAGCAGCAAAATATATCGATGTTGGCTTTCTGATGCAATAAAGGTAAAGGAACATGTTTCTGTGAAAACACTACAGGGTGCTCTGTAACCAATTACATCCGTACAGCACCTGATGCAATAAAGGTAAAGGAGCATGTTTCTGTGTAAACACTACAGGGTGCTCTGTAACCAATCACATCCGTACAGCACCTGATGCAATACAGGTAAAGGAGCATGTTTCTGTGTAAACACTACAGGGTGCTCTGTAACCAATCACATCCTTACAGCACCTGATGCAATACAAGTAAAGGAGCATGTTTCTGTGTAAACACTACAGGGTGCTCTGAAACCAATCACATCCGTACAGCACCTGATGCAATACAGGTAAAGGAGTGTGTTTCTGTGTAAACACTACAGGGTGTTCTGAAACCTAACTATCATAATAGGTCTCAATCAGAGTAGAAGCGTTAGATCAGATCTATTCATGAACTGTCATTTTCAACCTTAGTGCCAACACTTTCCACATTGCAACATGTATCAATAGATCAGAAGATACAGAGGCAGCGTCGGTAGAGCCACCATCTGACAGGCTGTTATCAGAGGACAGTTATAGGGATGCCTGCACAGCCTGTAAAGATGTCCTCAAGACAAAGCGACTCCAGATAATTCAACGTGTGATTGTTCATCTACAACTTTAAACATGCAATCAATCTTAAAAAAACCGATGACCTCAGTTTTATAAAGCAGTCACAAGGACCTACAGCCTACAACCCTATAGATCAATAGGGAAAGATACCATCCCCTGACCCCCTTATTAAGCACTTAATACAATACAGTTACATCTGGAATGTCTGCAGAAGCTGGATTATGCTTATTTTTTATTGTTGCAGGACTCAGGTCTTCCTCTGTTAAGGTGTTTGCCCAAAAAATCTAGGATGATGCCCAAATGGCCATCCCAAAATTTCCAATACTAAATAGGATGTCCCTTAGCTGATTGGTAAGAGCAATGTTCCTAAACGCATGCAACACTCAGAAAGTCCAACTGAATTTAGAAGTTATTTGCTTGACTCTGTTCTTACACACTTGTTTTGTACACAATACAGAGCACTAGTTTAACTTTTTCAGAAAATGTTTAATTACTGTACTTACAGGTAAAAAAAAAAAAGATTACCCACACAGAGGTAAAAATAGCAATATTGATTTTCTACTGCAGCCCTCAACTGTGTTTCTTGGTTCAACACATTTTACAGTGGAAGTCATTTAAAGCTACCCTATTACTGTGAAAAGAGAGTGCTTGAATTAGTACTGCTGGAGAGATGTCCTTCATGTGTCCAAATTAATCAAATACAACTAACAGCAGACATAAAAAGACACACCAAAGATACTAAAACTTTGAATGATTTTGTAGAAAGTACACCCTTTTAAATGTACTCGTTTGTTTTTCACTGTAACCCTTACAGTTCATAACATTGCATTCATAATGGGTTCACTGTTCTGACCTCTTAAAAGGAAATTGAATGAACTTTGCTGGTGTTAAATTCATGAACTGCAGTAAATTATCTTCCTTCCGTTCTAGTACAACATCCATCACTGCTGAAGTAAAAGAAGATAGCATCACCAATATATCTGTGACCAGTATACCCAATGAAATGTAACCAACTCGCTAAACTAAACTCATCAACACCCTTGTTCATATGCCCTTGCTGTTGCGATTAATAATGCTGATGGAGAGGGCCATGCATGAATATCTCCCAAGTTGAGTTGGTGTGAAAAGTATATTAACCAGCTTTGTCCCAAATGTTTCTGTGGATAAGACTTCAGTTAAAGAAGGGGTACACAAATGAAGCAAGTGCACAGCAATTATGTGTTATACGATAAGATGGAGTGTTCGGTTGAGCTGTTTCTGTTGAAGGCATCTGTGTGTAACAGGGCGGAATCTGGGCGCGAAACGGCGACCCCGCGCATTGCAAGCGAGCATCTAAACAACAGTGCAAAAGAGCCGGGCTCGGTTGCATTCGTGGTTTTAGAGCTTTTAACCTCCTCTCATCTCCCCGATAGCAGACAGGACAGAATCCACAACGGCAGTGCATCATACAACACTGCCCGTTACGTGTGCAATTACTTTAAAAACAATAAAAACATATTTGGAGTTTGACAGTCTATAACTGTATTACGCGGTGACAGGTCCTTGCCTAGCCCTAGAATTAAATTGTATTTTTTTAAAAGTACAAATAAACAAAAAACCATGAGAACTGCGTGCAATGATTCTTATTATTTTTAAAACTGCATAAAATGCCATGAATCAGTCATCTTCATCAAAGACTAAGAACAGCAGCTCCACAATTAAAATGCAGTTTTAGGGTGTGCCATGTATTCTGCCCTGAGGCGTTTGATACTGTGAAGTATGACACTTCAATTTTAAACATACCACATTTAGTTCAAAACAAGTTATCTCAAATATATGTGTGTCTTTGTTGCATGCAATTCCAACCTGACTCTAGTTTTTATTTTGTTTGTGGAATCAGCTGAGAAATTAATTCTTATTGTAATATGGATTACAAGCAAAGGGCAGGAATCACTAAACACTTGAAATTCAAATAAGAAAGCATTTGTTTCAACAATGTAATACTCAATAGATGCTAAAATGTGAGTTAAATACACAATGTTGACAAAATCCATTTCTGATTTATTTATTTAATTTCAGTCACAATGAAAAAACGCGTATTAGCAGAATACATTATTTTAACAGATCTTCAATTAGTGCAATTAAAGCTGTGTATCAAAAATGTCCCTCGGAATTGTGTTTGAGATAAATTACTAGATCTCTTTAAAGACACAAGTAGAGGAATATTGTTTAAAACAGAATATGAGTTCTCAATTGCGTTTAATTATATTGTTTTACTAATCCATTTTAAGTAAAACAGTTAAGCAACAGGTTATTTGTTGATTTAATTAAAGTTTTTTTAATTAAATTAAATATTTCGTCATGATTAATCGAAATAAAAAACTTTAAAATAAGGCAGGAATTGGAATATTTGTATTTTTATTTTTTATCTAAATGACATTACTTTATTATTATTATTATTATTATTATTATTATTATTATTATTATTATTATTATTATTATTATTATTATTATTAAAGTAGTATATCTTGGCTCTCCCAAGGTACTTGGTCTTTAGCAAATTATATCCCGGCATTTCTACTGTCCCTAAAGTATAAGCACACCACAGCATTCAGTCTTTCCTCAGCTCGCTAATCGATGCTTAACCTGTTTCCCCAGAAACACTCTCCGAAAGTAAGGAGCGATCAGCCGATATTTTAAGTCAGCATTGTGTTTTACCCCGTTCGGTGCAAGATCATCAGTTAATACAGGGTGCAACTTAATGTCTGAAATACCAGCACAAAATCGTACGTGTCGCTGCTTATATTTCATATGTACTTGTGTTCACCCGTTTGTAATACACAAGTAACACTAATCACGCATTCAAACATACGTGTTGTAGTTATTGCTTTTTTTTTTTTATTTGCTTATATTTGATTTGATTTAATATATTATTTTAACTAATGTATGTCTTAATTCAATATGCAGTCGGTTGGATTTTGTAATATATTTTATCATTTATGTGTGTGTGTGTGTGTGTATATATATATCCCCAAAGTCACACAAATATGTTTTTATTATCCAGTATAGTAAAATTCTGTTGTTATTATCCAGTATAGTAAAATTATGTTTGTTTTTTTTCTTTTGCTTTATATTTTCCTACATACTACAAAATGAAACATTGTGACATTTTTGTTCAAGATAATTGATATCCTGTACGCTTATGTTGAGCAATACATTTCTAATTGTAGCGTTTATCTATTTAATCGATCACTGCACTGGTCAAGATTTAAGCTCGAAAGAGCTACGAGCCTAGAAGAGTTGGTTCAATTATAGTGGATTGATAAATTTGTAATAATAACGTATGTTCTGGGAGTATCGTTCATGGGTATCTCTTATTTTCTTGTGCGTTATCATATAGCACAGATTAGTGTGTGCAAGTGTGTATATTCTGTGTTATGTCCTAATAGATTGCAATTTACAGGAGTTTTAATACATTGTCAAACTACATGTATAAGAATGAAACAAATGTGTTTAAACACAGTTTAGTATTTTGTGTTTCTTTAGGTAACACTTTTTAATGTCAAATTTATATTTTCAAAAAATCTATCCAAACACAGAAAGCAGTTATTATTATTATTATTATTATTATTATTATTATTATTATTATTATTATTATTATTATTATTATCTGTTTATTTAGCAGACGCCTTTATCCAAGGCGACTTACAGAGGCTAATCTTTCTGTTTAATCCTTTACCATTTAGGGTTACTGTGTATAACTCACTGCTACAAAAAACATATATTCTTGTTTATTTTTGGTTTTAAAAGTTACCAGAAGCTGTTTTTTTTTCCATCAATCGTCATGTAATTAGTATGCGTATAACACTTTCATGCATTTAATTATCATACAATAATTGTCAACTGCTATGGCTTTTTTCAGTGTTGCAATGACGCCCTTTTGTTCAGATGTACTGTTTTATGCAGCACCAAGTGGTTTAGTTAATGAAAGAAAAACGATTATTTTTGAAATCGACCTAATTATAATGTTACACAATCCATCTGCATAATTAGATGCAACATTAATAAGTTGTGAGGTGCCTATTGTTGCTAAGTTTCTTTGAACAGTTTCTGTATTATCCTTTGAAAGAAAGGGCATGCGGAGAAGTGTCGTCGTGTTCTTATTTATTTACTAAGGCTCGAAAATGTTACTGCTGTGTTATTTCGTAAACCGTGGAGTCACTACTAATGAGAATATATTTCTGAGAGTGAGTGTTTCTGCTTATTTTTCTATGTTAATGAAGCTGCCATTGAGTTGCATTGTGACATCCGGTAAAAGTTTGTTTTCTCTCGTGCAATTCCCTCGTGCACAGCTGCAGAGGCTTCAAACCCAGTAGGACTGTACCGGGCAAGTGTCTTTGAATAGCGGGGAGCTTTTAATAATACAAACAGCTGTGGTCGATGCACAACAACTTCGGCGTTTGTTTGAAAGATAATGGAACAATAGTTTGAATTGTCAAGGAAGAAAGATCATTGGAGTAAATTAAGTGCCGTTTATTGCCTAGTCCCAAAGCAGTTTAGTTCAATCCGTGCAGCTCACAAAGAAGTAATGCACTCCTTAAACTGTCTTATTTGGACGGAGTAAATACAGCAAACAGCAATTCATTACTGTGATAATTAAAAGCAATCACCCACAGAGCGCATAACATTCGGATCACTTTATTTGTTAGAGACAAAATCAGATCATGTGTTTCACTCACAGTTTGGTGTGACCTATGCATACGAGATTAGGGGCTCGGTATTGCGAGATCGTAAGTTCAAATACGATAATAATAATAATAATAATAATAATAATAATTTTTTATATAGCGCCTTTCATAGTGGACCACTGATTTAACATCTTATCCGCATGATAAATCTTTCGACCTGTTATCACCTGCAATCTCCTTCAGTCATCACCAGTTTCTATATTGAAGTTGAATTGGTGTCGTGTTGCAATATGACAGGTAGAGGAGCCGTGAACCATGCAACACAAGGAATGTATTTGGAATGGTCTTGGAAATCACACGTGCGTAATCATTAGTCATATGACTATAGGTTTAGGTGACCTGACCCCCAATGTATGCTGTATATATAATGTTATGTATTCCCATGTAATATTGGCACTGCAGCACAAACACAGCATTGTGTTGCTAATAAAGAGTTATTTAACAAGTCTACTTTATTATTTAATTAAATAAGTATTCAATATGTTAGAACACATGTGACACATTTCAAAAACAAAATATAGCGAGCCTAATTATTCAGGGGAATTGTGGGTTGTGTTATAGACAAACCGGACAGGAAAGGCACCTGCCGAAACAGCAACACTAGGAACACGTTATACTAGCAGCTATTACAGATAGGCCTACTGCTAGAAGAAGTACAAAATTAATACATTGTATTGTTTTAATTTAACAGCCGTGCAACGTTTTCCTCATAGAGGATTAAAATGACTGAAAATTGCAAATAAAATAAATGCTGCTAGCGGGCCAGAACATTGGATTAGACAGACGGAGGCCCCCTCACCCTACACACTCTCAGCAGCAGAAGAGAGTATCACTATAATTTCTTGATCGGTTTACATTTTCAATTGCATTTATTTATATAGCTCCTTTCAGTATCTCAAAGCGCTTTACACGTGGTTTAAACAGAAAGAACTCTACAGTATCCAGACATAGTAAACACTACACAGTAACAATAGGCTACATAATTATAATCATAACAATAGCAATGCATACTAATAAAAACAATAAGAAACCATCTTCTGATGCGCTGAGTGTAATTGTCTCAGCCTATATCTTAACTCAGGGGTTCCCAAACTTTTTCACCCGAGGCCCACCTGTTCAGCTGCATTAGGCACTGCGGCCCACTATTAGCACTCCTTGGGAAAATGTCAAATTAAAAACATTTGATATGCTTAAACCTGTAACATTATAAATAAACCTAAACTAAACGGCCCTTTATTCATTTGAATAAATATTGTGGAAATCGCATAGAATATGCACTGAGTGAAAATAACATTTTTTGAAACACTTTAATTTTAGTAAATAAAATAAATTGCAAAAACTAAACAGATGTTTTTATCAGATCTTTAAATGAGGGATCTTTGTATAATTGAACATTTTAGAAATGCAGTTATTTTTCTTGGTCATCAAACAAGAAAGAAGTGCGTGTCTCTTATTATTCCAATTCATAAATACCTGAACAGGAATCACTTTGAGTAAAACCAGTACAACGTGCACGAGAACATAACTCTTAAATCCTAATTTCTGAACACTGTAACTAAAACGTCCAGTCCTTACTTCTCACGCTGAACTATCATGCACTAAAAAGAGAATGCACATAATACAGAAGGAAACGAGAGCCTTGCATAAGTTACTACTCTGTGCAACCAAATACAACTTGCAAAATCACATTCAGTTGGCTTGCAACATCCACCCCCAAAACAAAACAAAAAACAAAATCACAGCTGCGCCACTTAACCAAAAGAAAACTTATGAAAATAAATCCATCTGCAGCGAAATTTGAATCAGTCAAAAAACGTTTATTATTATTATTATTATTATTATTATTATTATTATTATTATTATTATTATTATTATTATTATTATTATTATTATTATTTTCCAACAAAACATATTGTAGCAATATTTTAAGGTCGATTGTCCAGTAATTAATAAAATAGCAGTATATGCAAACATTTTAATAAATCAATTACCGGTTTGTAACAAGATTTATGAGTTTGATTAATAACTTGATTTAGTTAATATTGAAACATACATCAAAGCGCGCAATATTTAATAGCTAATTAGTCATAAAAACGTATTCATCATAGGCATCAATTGAATTTTTAAATGAATGTTCTCAAGTACAAAAGTTAGTATGAAAACGTTTCTACAAAAGAAAAAAAAAACATTTCAGCATCTCAAAACTGAGCCCACAGTACAAATGCATACAAACGCATGTAGCTGCCTTTTTTGTTCTTTATACTTTGCAAAACATATTCTTTGGAAGCGGATTCAACATACTGTAATTTTATACACACTTTCTACATGTGCCAGCAGAGCGATCACATGACCTTAACGCTGCCCTATTGTCAGAGCTCTCGGTATACGTCCCGCCTACAGGTAGGCAATCTGTTAGCTCTGATTTGTGAATTTCTGCTTTGATTGACAGTCCGCCAATACTGCCGGCGCCTGCCTTTCGCTATTAATAGAAAAAACACCTATAATGTCATTGGTCCCGCGGACCAATTTGGGGACCCCAGTCTTAACTGCACTGCATACATTAGAGCCACGTTTCTCAGAGTCCGATGAGGGGAATATATGATGAGATGAGATGAGAGGACTGTGGTCCTCCTGTCGAATTTATAGGCCTACACCAAGTAAATTGTTGTCGGTGAAAAAAATACGACAAGTAACACGACCAAGTGTGAGCAACACTATATAGAAACACTACTTCTATCGTATATTATACTCCCGACGTCGTATTGGTATATAGGTATGGAAGGTCAACTGGGTCAAAAACGCATTGTGTAGAACACGTTTCAAATATTCGCTACACGTACTCATTTGGACCAATCAGAGCAATAGAAATGACTACGTGTAGCACTTTTAATTGGTTCGTGTTCTAAAAAATTGACACTAGCTACGTATTTCCTAACTTGGTGTCTAGTCGTTTTACACTAGTGGATTGTCATGACAACGTATTCGCTTGTAATCGCTTCTTATGCACAACGTAATTGGCACAGTAGGTGTATCGTTTAGACAAGAAAACATCAATTTAAAATAAAGAATATTGCAAATATGGCGGCGAGAGATTTTCTTCTGCGCTGCAAGCATACATTTGCTGAGTGCAGCCGTCTCGTGAGGTTTTAAATTTGTTATTTTAGCGTAGCGTGGTCCTGGCCCGGACAGGGACCTTGTTTATTATCAAGTATAATACATTTGTTAATAATTGTTATCTCTCTCCTGCTTTACCGTCAAAAATAGTAAGAGTCATCACAATCTATTATTATTATTATTAGTAGTAGTAGTAGTAGTAGTAGTAGTCGTAGTAGTAGCAGTAGCGGTAGCAGTAGTCGTAGTAGTTGTTGTATTTTGTATAGCGCCAGGGTCGTTTCTTTACAATATTTCCCAGACGCCCCGCCGACTATTGAGACGCAGCGTTTATTATGTAACATCACTAACATCTTCAAATACTTCAGATGCAATCATGGATAAGCCTCTGACATACAACCTTATAGCATTAACATAACTACATTGCAACATTGCAGCAACATCGTTAAAAGGTTGCGTCAGTGGGTATTAAGTAAGTTTTATTTTATAACACAGTGCCACTGTATTGCACACCCCCAAAGTATAAAGCGAAAGTAAACAAGGATATGCAACACGTTAGAAAATGAACAAGCAGAAGAACGAATCTGCATTGAAAAAATGAATTGCATCGAGCACAGTTAATAATAATAAAAACATTCAAAGGCTCAGATTCCCTGATCACTTTTGGAAGAGCATGGAAAATGTGAGGCGACTTTTCATTGGATCATTTTCATACTCATTTCTTTAAATTCATTGGCTCTTATTTCATTTCTAAAGAACGGACTGGCCCAAATTTGTGCAGTAAAAGTAGTACGTGTAGTTAACACAATGGAACGCGTCGTGTATCGCAGTACTACACGTTGTAATTCATTTGAAACGTGTGCTAACAACACACGTTTTTGACCCAGATGGTCTTCCATATAAAAGAAGAGTATGTCATCCGGGTCAAAAACGCGTTATTTAGTACATGTTTCAAATATTTAGTACGTGTATTGATTCGACCACTCAGAATACATAGGCCTACAAAAATACGCGTTTTAAATAAATATTAATTAATTACCAATTTTCTATGTAGAGGGCTGGTCATTTTACAGCAGTGGCTGGTCATTTTCCAGTAGTACCTGCGTATGGGCTAGTCATTTTACAGGCATGAAGAGTAGAGTAGCCAATGACCTTCGGGATAACATCTTTTTAGACATGCGCTTAAAAACATGCTTTAAAAATCAACAATTAAGCCGGTGTTACGAAGAATTATGTTCCCCCATGGAAATCAGTTTCCCCTGCCAGTAATTTACCTCGTTTCGTCTGCGGGGAAAAAAGACAAGTAATCGGGCGAATTAACCTAACCTTAACCTTAGACAAAAGGTGTTCACTTCGGGATTCGCCCCGAACAAACCTTAAGGAGAGGACGGAAGACGAATCGCCAGACCACCTAATTGCATGCAGTACAATAAGCAGGGAAACTGATTTCCATATGGCGCTTAATTCTACACAACACCGGAACACACAGCCCGATGCGACCGTCTAGGTGGCGTCGCAAGAACATCGTTGCGAGTGGGCATCACACACTGCCTGATTGAAATCGCAGAGGCTATGACACATTTTTTGGGTAGAAGGCGGTGTGATCGTGAAAACCACATATAAGAACATAAGAAAGTTTACAAACGAGAGGCCATTCTGCCCATATTGCTCGTTTGGTCGTTAGTAGCTTATTGATCCCATATGACTGGAGACATGCATACATTCTCTCTATTAAATAATATCATTTTAAAAAGGAAAACTGCTGTGTACCATAAGGTGCAAGATCAAAAAGAAAAAGGTAATGTAGGTACACAAAAATATGAACAACTGATTGATTGGTTTGTATACAATGTCCATGACGATATCTTGAAAACAAGCCCTGACAGCCCCACATTGTACTTTTTAACTATAGACGAATATTTACAGAATATTTAAAAACTACTGCTACAACCATGATTCATGTATTATTGATAGCGTTTAAATTACATGATACCAAATCACGTTTTTATTTACAATGATTTGGTGTAATGTAATTAAAACGCTATTAATAATATATTTAAAATTACGTATTAGTTACAGTGAGGTTACCACTGAATTAAAGCGATTCTAAGGCTTTGAACCCGCCAGTTGATAATGCTCGTATCTGAGGGTCCCGATCTATCCATCTTTAACTAGACTTTACCCAATGCCAAGTCCACATACCGCCAGACCCACCGAGAGGGCGGGTAGGACAGGGAAATTTCCCCGGGGCCCATCGCCTCGAAGTGGGCCCAACGCCCTGATGAAGGGGGGACACTTATTTTTTAAATATATATAAAATATTTTAAAACAACTAGCCCTGCACAAGACCCTTTGCGTTCCCACCACCACCATTATTAAAATGATTGTGTATCCGGGCGCTGTCAAACACTTCCTTTCACACAATGATTTGAACTTTCGCATTTCATATTTTGCTACACCAAAAATCTGAAAAAAGGCATAGCAATTTTATGTATTTTTTAAAGACTTTTAAAAACTTTAAAATAACCCTAAAGTTTCACAATATATACCACAGTATGAATTATTCTATTATTAAGATCTATAATTTGCTCAAAACAACGAGGTGAGGCAGTTTGTTAGAACAATTGTATCGTGTAAAATAAATAAAGTACTTTCTTCAGCTGGTGGTAAACACAATTAGAGAATGATCGGTTGTATTGCTTAAAATACAAATATATTTACCAATACAGGCTATTAGTTAAGAGCTGAGATGAGTGGTTTATTTTTGGCACGGGATAAATAAAATAGTGTATAGCAACACCATTAAAATGTAGTTTATGCTAAAAACGTACGTTATTTGATGTTAAGTAAGCTTCCGATGAATGACTATTACACGTGGAGTTTGTACAAAAAAAATATTCATTCACTTACCAAAAAAAAAAGTTTGACTACTGTAAATAACTTAAACATAACTACTTTGAGAAAAAGTAAACTATCCTGCTGCAGATTTTAATTGAGATATTGAAACTTCTACGCGTCGTTGACAGTTTCCTTCAAACTCATCATCAAAATACTGTATCGGTTGAAATGATCTTCCTCAGACACTGCTAAGATTGCAAGTATCATTCACTTACCAAAAAAAAAAGTTTGAATACTGTAAATAACTTAAACATAACTACTTTGAGAAAAAGTAAACTATCCTGCTGCAGATTTTAATTGAGATATTGAAACTTCTACGCGTCGTTGACAGTTTCCTTCAAACTCATCATCAAAATACTGTATCGGTTGAAATGATCTTCCTCAGACACTGCTAAGATTGCAAGTATCATTGCTTGGTTTAGAAGCTTGGTTTAGATTACAGTATACTAAGGCCCTGTCCACACTACATAACCGCTCTCGAGAACCGTACTCGAAACCGCTCTAATTAATCCAGCTCAAAGCGTCCACACTGAAGTACCGTTTCATGTTTAGTCAGGCTTACTGCGTCCATACACCATTAGAATAGTTCAGTTACAATTCTCAGCAGCGCAACGAACCGTGGAAATTAATACGATAGTATCCCACCATGCACTTTATTTTAAAATAATGTGTTATGCCCCATATTAACAGAGGTCCATATTGCATAAATGAAATATAACAAGTATTGTGGAAAAAGTAAATCCGAACACACACACAAGTAGGGCTTGAAGTTTTCAGGTTTTATTTTTAATCAGATGAAGTCCCTTTAAACAAATTGAGCTGATTCTGTTTTATAATTAAACTCAGAAAAAGCTGTTAATTACAAAACAATCTTTGTTTTTACCTTCATATCTTGCCTGAGCCTAATTCTGGTCCTCTTAATTTTATTTCAAACAGAGCTGACAAATTACGTGATTTGTTCATCACCGATCCTACTTTTAACTCGCATTTCATTTTTGCAGTCGCCTAATTTAACGTTGTGTTTTTGTTATTTTCCCCACTAGTTTAACAGAGATGTCCTGACAGATTTTTTGATACATAAAAATGAATACCTAGTGCGGTGTGTACACTGATAGCAAGTCCTTCAGGCGTCTGAGTATTTCGCCAAACATACCACAAAGCATTTTGGGATATTTGAGGATACACAAATAACTGTAGTTTGGTATCACAGCGTCCACACTGCTGATAAACCGCACTACCTGATGCGATCTAACCGGACTCGAGACTACCTCCTGAGGTGGTCTCGAGTCCGGTTCTCGAGTACGGTATTAAATGTTGCGTAGTGTGGACGCAAACCGTATTTAGCACTTTTAAACCTGCTTAAATGCAACTAATACGGTTAAAAGGCATAGTGTGGACAGGGCCTAAAAGTCCGATGAATGTAGTACCATGAGGGGACCAGATCTGATTGGCCAAATTAGTACACGTAGTAATTAGAATTACAACACGTACTAAAGTCAAATGAGAACGTGTACTAAATATTTGAAACGCGTACTAAATAACGCCTTTTTTTTTACCCGGATGGCCTTTGATAGAAAAGAGCCCTTTGACATGCACAGTCATTCAACCCCTTCATTGACCTCGAGTTCTCTTATTGATTATTGATAACTTGCTGAATTGCATGAGTTGATGAATGGAGTTCTTTTATTATTATTGATAACTTGTTGAATTGCATGAGCTGCTCCATCTATTAGTATTTTTTAATCCATCGATTAAGTTTATAGACTTGTATAAATGATAACACTTTCATTCATGATTAACAACAGTGAGACCATCACCAACATGTTTAAGTCAAGTAAGGTATTTAGAAAGTCAGTTTTATCATGGGTTAATATATCAGAAAACAGATATCGAATGTATATGCACATTATAAAGTATACAGGTAATGTATATGCATATTATAACGTATACATGTAATGTATATGTACATTATAAAGTATACAGGTAATGTATATGCACATAATAAAGTATACAGGTGATATATATGCACATTATAACGTATACAGGTGATGTACAGTACTGTGCAAAAGTTTTAGGCAGGTGTGAAAAAAATGCTGTAAAGTAAGAATGCTTTCAAAAATAGACATGTTAATAGATTATATTTATCAATTAACTAAATGCAAAGTGAGTGAACAGAAGAAAAATCTAAATCAAATCCATATTTGGTGTGACCACCCTTTGCCTTCAAAACAGCATCAATTCTTCTAGGTACACTTGCACAAAGTCAGGGATTTTGTAGGCATATAGTCAGGTGTATGATTAAACAATTATACTAAACAGGTGCTAATGATCATCAATTCAACATGTAGGTTGAAACACAATCATTAACTGAAACAGAAACAGCTGTGTAGGAGGAATAAAACTGGGTGAGGAACAGCCAAACTCAGCTAACAAGGTGAGGTTGCTGAAGACAGTTTACTGTCAAAAGTCATACACCATGGCAAGACTGAGCACAGCAACAAGACACAAGGTAGTTATACTGCATCAGCAAGGTCTCTCCCAGGCAGAAATTTCAAGGCAGACAGGGTTTCCAGATGTGCTGTCCAAGCTCTTTGAAGAAGCACAAAGAAACGGGCAACGTTGAGGACCGTAGACGCAGTGGTCGGCCAAGGAAACTTACTGCAGCAGATGAAAGACACATCATGCTTACTTCCCTTCGCAATCGGAAGATGTCCAGCAGTGCCATCAGCTCAGAATTGGCAGAAAACAGTGGGACCTTGGTACACCCATCTACTGTCCGGAGAAGTCTGGTCAGAAGTGGCCTTCATGGAAGACTTGCAGCCAAAAATCATACCTCTGATGTGGAAACAAGGCCAAGCGACTCAACTATGCACGAAAACACAGGAACTGGGGTGCAGAAAAATGGCAGCAGGTGCTCTGGACTGATGAGTCAAAATTTGAAATATTTGGCTGTAGCAGAAGGCAGTTTGTTCGCCGAAGGGCTGGAGAGCGGTACACGAATGAGTGTCTGCAGGCAACAGTGAAGCATGGTGGAGGTTCCTTGCAAGTTTCGGGCTGCATTTCTGCAAATGGAGTTGGGGATTTGGTCAGAATTAATGGTCTCCTCAATGCTGAGAAGTACAGGCAGATACTTATCCATCATGCAATACCATCAGGGAGGCATCTGATTGGCCCCAAATTTATTCTGCAGCATGACAACGACCACAAACATACAGCGAAAGTCATTAAGAACTATCTTCAGCGTAAAGAAGAACAAGGAGTCCTGGAAGTGATGGTATGGCCCCCACAAAGCCCTGATCTCAACATCATCGAGTCTGTCTGGGATTACATGAAGAGAGAGAAGCAACTGAGGCTGCCTAAATCCACAGAAGAACTGTGGTTAGTTCTCCAAGATGTTTGGGCCAACCTGCCTGCTGAGTTCTTTCAAAAACTGTGTGCAAGTGTACCTAGAAGAATTGATGCTGTTTTGAAGGCAAAGGGTGGTCACACCAAATATTGATTTGATGTAGATTTTTCTTCTGTTCACTCACTTTGCATTTTGTTAATTGATAAATATAAACTATTAACATGTCTATTTTTGAAAGCATTCTTACTTTACAGCATTTTTTCACACCTGCCTAAAACTTTTGCACAGTACTGTATATGCACATTATAACCTATACAAGTAATGTATATGCACATTATAAAATATACAGGTGATGTACATGTACATTATAACATATACAGGTAATGTATATGCACATTATAAAGTATACAGGTGATGTATATGCACATTATAACGTATACAGGTGATGTATATGCACATTATAAAGTATACAGGTGATGTATATGCACATTATAACGTATACAGGTGATGTATATGCACATTATAAAGTATACAGGTGATGTATATGCACATTATAACGTATACAGGTGATGTATATGCACATTATAATGTATACAGGTGATGTATATGCACATTATAAAGTATACAGGTGATGTATATGCACATTATAACGTATACAGGTAATGTATATGTACATTATAACGTATACAGGTGATGTATATACACATTATAAAAGTATACAGGTGATGTATATGCACATTTTAACTTATGCATGTACTATTAAGAACAAGCCTGTATTAAAAACCATGCAGCATGTGTGCTGAAGGACAATGCAATGTGTGATAAATTTAACACAAACTGTTCAGAGGGGAAGATGTGCATTTTCATCTGTATAAGAAGTACATGAGTTAATGTAAATGTTTGAAAGAACCTGTTAACATTATGTGCACAGAGGAAACGATTAAAGCGACGGTTCAATGTATTTCTCCTTATAATACAGCCATGAATGAGATTTCATTTAACATAACATCGCGGTCTACCACAATGTGTGTAACAAATTTCCTTAATTATTTTAAATTGAAGAAAACAACATTATGTCAGGTATTTACTGTCTGTTGCAAAAGTAATACAACTGACAAAATAATTTATCCGAAAAGGTCAATCTGAGTCATTAACCATTTGAGCTATAGGTTTGGTGTGGTCTTTTCAGTTTGTTACCAATTATAATATTCTCTGCTTTTGTTTTCAGAACTGCATGCTAACAATTAGTAAGCACGTCACAATGTATTATTATTATTATTATTATTATTATTATTATTATTATTATTATTATTATTATTATTGGCCCTATTACACTCTAGTTGTTATTGGCATATTTAAATTTAATTTTTTCATACTGTCGAACATATTTCTAAGGATACGGATAATGTAATTTGAATATAATATATACTTTTTTTGTTTTGTTTTATAGGTAAGCACAAAATTAACAACCATCTAGAAATATAATTGTGTTTGCAAATACAATATCTATTATTTGTTAAGCATCCAAAAAACAAGGTCTGCAATCTGCTTCTCTTACATAAGACACATATCTAGCAGGTACAGCTGTACACGAGTGTTTGGAGGTCTGGTAGCACGTTTTAAACTGTAATTCACAAGCACGTGATTGAATGCACACTTTACTAAAACCACCCATACCTTTCCAAGGGCTCTCACGTTCAATGCTTGGGCTGCAAGATGAGCGCTCAGCTGTCTCTTATTATGAAGCCGCCCGTCCTTTCAATCCCATGTATAGCTCAGCACACGCTTTCTTAAAATGTGTTCATAACATTTTTTGCATAATAAATGAAATTCTTTCAACGCATCACTCGCGTATGTCGTGTGTCTCAATCAGATCGTTGGCCTTCTGTTTTAAAAAGCCATGGCAGCTGACTTAACAGCTGACAGGTTGAAGGGTATTACATCATACCAGAGCCTATAACTACTGATTTACAATACTCTGCACAACAGTAAGCATCGTTACAACAATGCCATCGTTTAGAGAGGGAAACTTGTCTTACCCTAACCTAACCTCATAGCGCATGGAAGAAATAGTCGAAATAAAAATACGTACAGGGTTTTAAGCATTGTGCACGGGAAGTTATAGCTGACACGTGTTAAGAGAGGGGATTATAACTTAGTGATTCAATGTATTGTTGGAAAAATAAGGCCATCTGTAACTGGGGTACTGCTACATATGTTGATATTTTACATGAACCCAACTTTTAAAGTGGTGATAGTGTTTTATATGCAACAAAAGCAACATAACGTCTTTCTTCTACAAGCTTCTACAAACCCACCCACCTAGGTTGATATATATATATATATATATATATATATATATATATATATATATATATATATCGCATTATTTGATGGTGTGGACTAAATGCAAAGCAAATAAATCTATTTAACGTACTTGTTTATACTGTACATATTTCTACTTTTTTTCTTTTAATGAATTAAGAGGCATGTTTGAAGCGGTTTTAGAAACATGTTAAGTCCTAGTTCATAATAAGTTCTATGTGGAAAATATGGCACCATTACTACTTCTAGTTATTAAAGTGATTCACATTGACAACATGGAGCGTTGTGGGACGTGTCTTAACAAGAAGAGTCTTCCCAGAGTTCCTTAAAAAAAAGAAAAAAATCCACTTTACAACGTGAGTAGGGTAAATCTAAATCTCCTTATTCAGCGCACGGCCTCTGACACAATGGAAGGTATCTGACCCCTACCCCCACCGTGTACACCCCAACCAGCTACAGTGCGAGAATAACAGCACTAACATTGCAGTCAGCCTGGAAGAAGTTAGGAGGCCATTCTTATTATTATTATTATTATTATTATTATTATTATTATTATTATTATTATTATTATTATTATTGGTGGTGGTGGTGGTAGTGGTAGTGGTAGTGGTAGTAGTTATCTGTTGTGGTTGTATTGTCACCATTACGGTTTTCATTTAATTTACTTTTATTTCGACATTAATATTAATAAACGTGCAATTAAGTGGATTAATGCTAACTTTTTTTTAGTTTAAGGTGTGGAAAAATGTTACTTGTTTTTCAATTACTTCATATGTTAATATATTTCTTTAATTAATCAATAATCTTAAAACTTAAATAAATATATGTATTATTATTATTATTATTATTATTATTATTATTATTATTATTATTATTATTATTATTATTATTATTTCGTAGTAGTAGTAGTCGTCGTATTAGACAAGAGGAATAGCAAGAATCTACTGCTACGTTACATGTAGGTAAAGGGTGATTTAATTCCAGTTCATATATTCTGTTATATGCAGATATAGAGAGTGACGGGTATTGTATCTTGAATCTAATTTAGAGCATTTCCCCTTTTAACAAAGTGAAGATACAGATATGTGTTTTAATCTCACTACATTTGTTGGTGAAGAATTTGTATTTCATTACACATTTCTGCCATGAAAGTTTCAAATTAATAACAGTAGTTCAACTCATATTTTGAGCATTACTCCCTAAGGTTTGAATCGTACATTAAGCACATGTTTAATGTATAAACATTAAAAAGGATGTATTCGAGTTTAAAAGTTAAATGTGTTTCATATATATATATATATATATATATATATATATATATATATATATATATATATATATATATATATATATATATATATATATGAATATAATATATTCTCTATACCTCACCTGAAAGAATTGTTTTCTACATCAAAACGCAAAAACCCAATTAACGGCAATGTTGGACGATGTAAACTATTCAGTTAATAAATACCATATTGTTTTTGTTTTGATGTCGTTTTTGCATTTTGGCTTTTAATAAAAAAATAGTTTATTGAAACAATTTATACTTCTTGCTTTTTCCTAAGATTATATATCTCAATATTAAGCAACAATGATGCTGACACATTGTCCTTTATTTCTTAATTAAACATAATTTAACTATAGAACTATATAATTTATATTAAAAAAATAGGTTTCAAAATACAGAGGGACGAATTGAAACATTTCACAGAGTGTGTTAAAAGCATAATCATTATATTTGACTAAGTCGTCTCGTCAACCCCATTCGTTTTAAAGTGGGGTTGCTCAGTCCTGGGATTAAAAAAAAGTATTTGTTGACTTATTGACAAAGTCTGTCTTTTCCCAACAATGAAAGTGGCAGGAAACCAAGAGAGACCAGCTACAGACCCTTCAGCATGTCTGTTCGCCATTATGCGCACCCGAAAGATTACCTTAAATCAGGCAAAGGATTCACGCAGCCATGCTGCAAAAACATAAAAACGCACAGGTGTATTCAACCCTGAGCCAAACTAAACACTTGTCTGAAATCAAAACTTTATAAAAACAAAAGTTGCCCAAATTAAAACACAAACGTTCAAGCACAAAATAAAAACTGGTGTGCACAATGTTGTGCACAAAACAGACCAATTAAAAAAATACCTTAAAAATATACCAGCATTACATTGTTTGTATCAGTTTGTCTTCAATTGCGTCTGCTTCAGGTTTATATGTCTGTTTTCATTGGCAAAACTGGGGCAGATTATATTATTATTTATTTCTTAACAGACGCCCTTATCATGAAGGAAGTTGACTTCTTAAAGGATTTGCTCTCATAACAACTTCATAAAACTCCTTTGGCAGATGCCATTCATTATATTCATAAGAGTTTCAAGTAACCAATCCAGTTTTCTTAACAAAATTGACGGAGGTTGAAGAATTAGCTTGAATAAAACAGTCTTTATTTAATTGGTTGCTTAAACAATAAACACATCTTTTAAAAAAACAAATTACTGAAAATATATATATATATATATATATATATATATATATATATATATATATATATATATATATATATATATATATATATATATATATATATATATATACGTTTTTTGTTTGTTTGTTTGTTTTGTTTGTTTTATTAAATAACAAACATTCTTCCGTTACGTAGGCTACAGGCGGAACAGCGCAGAAAGCATCGAGATGAGCTGATGAGATTAAATATGCTATTAACTTCGTGTGACAAAATGTGTATGAATTCCTTTTACATTTAAAATGGGTATATGAAAAGCACGATATTTGATAGTCATTGCCCCACGTATTATTAAACAATAAAAATAATACGATTTTAGCCTGAAATGTATATTTTTAAATCCCTGCAAAGTATAGGTAATGTACTTACAAGGTAGGATCTCTATCCTTATTTCGTTCTCCTCTCTGGATTTTGATACCTTGAGCTAATTTGGAAGTGCCCCCATCTGATGGAACAAAATGATGCTTAAGACGCATAAATTAGGTAGTTATACAATGGACGAGAACCTGTATTGTACCTCTTTGACTATGCACGGTGGTGCTTATGCTTGGTCAAAGTGCTCTCTAAGTTTATAGAAAGCATGGTATTCACCATTAAAGCAGGGCAATAGTCCAGCTGAACCCCCCAATAAAAAAACCTGCCCTTAACAATGCGATGTGCAAGTCTAAGGGAATCAAATAATAGCCCTAATAGCGCCCGATATCAAATGAACGTGTACTTCACGTTTACTTAATATTCTACTTGATGGTAAATAAGATGGAAATCCATCTACAAATGGGGAAACCGGTTAATCACATTTTTTTTTGGCATCATGCTTATTCTAATATGAAACTAACTGCATGTTCCTCAATTATCTTGGTAAGATGTCAATGACCATTGTTTGCTCGTTTGGGATGTTGCTCCGCCCCCTGTGTTTGTCGTAAACCTGGCGCCTGGCTACAATAAACCCGAGATAAGAGCGTCCAGGGCTCGCCTCCTTCTCCAAGGCGATCAATCGGATCTCAGGCGGACTACAAGCACTCTCTTACGTAGCCATCCACAAGGAGAGAGCTACCACAACAACACGGCTGAACCGCTCAACTAATTTACCTGGTTTCTGAACCATGTCTTTGAGCCCAAAGCACACAACGCCTTTCTCAGTGACAGATATTCTGAGCCCTATCGAGGAGACCTACAAGAAGTTTGCTGGCATGGATAGCACAGGGAACCTTACTTCTCCTTTGGGACCCTACCGACAGACCCAGGTTTCACAGCCTGGCATGCAACAGCACACCATGGGCCACAACGCCACCGTGGCTGCTACCTACCACATGCCACACAGTGTGTCCCAGTTTCCTCATAGTGCCATGGGAGGATACTGCAATGGGAGCATTGGCAACATGGGGGACCTCCCTTCATACCAAGAAACCATGAGAAATAGCGCCGCTACCAGTGGATGGTATGGAGGAAACCCCGACCCCAGATATTCATCAAGTAAGTTTTAAATGTTACAACGTATTATCATATAAACATCAGACAGTTACAACAGTAAGAGAGCGCATAGAGCACTCGTATTTGAAAAATCTCCTTACGCATTAAGACGTGTTGCTGTTATTCTAATTGTATGTCATAACCGGCGATTCAAATGGCATTTGTTTACCCAAAATAATAATATCAGCACTGTTGCATGATTCAGAGTACAAAAAAAGAGGAAAACTCTCTGCTATTTAAAACAACCTAAACTTATTTTTACTTGTTTATGTCCAGTCATGCAAGCCTGTGTCAACTGTTTCGTTACAAAATGTTTATACCGCAAAACAGTATAGGAAAACAGTAAATAAATAAATACATTATATATATATATATATATATATATATATATATATATATATATATATATATATATACTGTATTTATTTACATTGTTACAATGAGAATATATATATATATATATATATATATATATATATATATATATATATATATATATATATATATATATATACTGTATTTATTTATATTGTTACAATGAGAATATATATATATATATATATATATATATATATATATATTTTTTTTTTCATTGTAACAATGTAACTAAGCCATTACTTCAAACGATTCTGAGCGTTAAGGTGAGTCGGTATATGATTTATTATAAAAATATTGAAGGTCATCTTGCTGACTGTTGCATCTTTTTAGTTTCTAGATTCATGGGACCTTCTACCGGTATGAATATGGCCGGAATGGGAAGCTTAACCGGAATGAATGACGCGGCAAAGTCAATGGCACCTTTACACGCAGCCCCAAGGAGAAAAAGAAGGGTGCTGTTCTCTCAGGCACAGGTCTACGAGCTTGAAAGGAGATTTAAGCAACAGAAGTACCTCTCAGCTCCCGAGAGAGAGCACCTGGCCAGCATGATTCACCTCACCCCAACCCAGGTCAAAATCTGGTTTCAGAACCACAGATATAAAATGAAACGGCAGGCCAAAGACAAAGCTACCCAACAACTCCAGCAAGAGAACAACTCGTGCCAGCAGCAGCAGTCTCCAAGGCGAGTGGCAGTTCCTGTGCTGGTGAAGGATGGGAAGCCCTGCCAGAATGGCTCCAGCACTCCAACGCCCAGTCAACAACAGCAGCAGCAGCAAAACAGGTCTAGTGGAGTTCTAGCAGCCTCCAGCAATGCCATCTCTCAGCACCCAAACCAGCAGGTAAACCCGTTATCCCAGGCCCAAGACCTAGAGGAAATGTCACCAAGCCCTCCATCTCTACATAACCAAATGGCCAATATGGCTCAGATAGACACATCTGTAGATTACACCAATAACATGGTCAGCCCCAATATGCTTTATGGCAGAACATGGTAGGAGCATCATTTGATTTTTTTTTTTTCATGGAGACATATGAGGCAAATGAAAAAGAAAGAGCATGTGCAATGCACTGTGTTTATATTTCAAGGTTTTGAGCATGACCGCCTTCGGGGACCGGATGGACTTTTAGGCACCCCAAAGGCTCCTCGTGTTTTCTTCACCTTATGTGTGCAACAAGCGAACAAAACAAGTGGTTGGTTGCGTGAAACTGTGTGTGTGTGTGTGTGTTGTATTTTTTTGGACTTCCTCAACATTATGTTAATGTAGTACAAACTGTTGAACAGGATAGTGAATGCTGCTCCACGTATTGGTGTCCACATTGCTTTGGATTGAGAAGAGAAAAAAGACCATGGTATAAACCTATTCAAAAGGGACTAAACTATGGGACCACGCCACAGTATTCTACTTGATATTTGAAGGACATGATTTAGGTATTGTGAAATAATTTGGATGCGTAGTATTAACAGAGATATAGACTGAATATTTGGCTAACACCTCAGAATAATCTTAATGTACGATACTGTAAGATGGGGGTAACTAATCGGAAGCACCTCAGAACTTTCAGCATCTTTCTTTTTGTAATAATTAAAACAAAAAAGTCGTGTCTGCTGTAAATATGTTTCATATCCATTGGACGTTAACAACAAATCACTTGAAGCTCAACATATTTCTAAAGCATTAATTTTATAAGGATTCAGCCGGTGTGCATTTTCATTATATCGGATTGAAAACGAATTGAAATGGCACTGAAGGTCGAAAGGGTGTGTTCAGTATTATCCAAGCGTTATTGTTTTTGAAAGATACTGTAAATAAGTACAACATATGAGCCGCAGAACGGCTTCTGCTAGCTAGAAAATAGACCTTCTTTGTCCCCAAAATGACGTTTTAAATTGAAGGTGGTAATATTCAAAATAAACGATTTTTTCAATCCTAAATCGAACTCTCTCTCTTGTTTTAGAAGCAAATAATTGAATTGTATAAATAAATATGTTGTGTTTGTTTGTTTGTTTTTAATAATACGTTTTAACGAGCCCAAAGCTTTAGTAAAACGTTCTAACTGGATTTATTTTGTGGTTTGTTGTTTAACTGAAATATTGTAAAAGTTCATGACTTTATAAGAACAAATGTGTGTGATTTAACATTGACAGTTACTGTTGAAGTGTAGTAGTAGTACTGTATATAACGTGTAATGTTTGCAGGTGATTTGTTTTCTTTTTAAATGAACCATGCATTTGTTTTTAAGTACCTTCAATGGAAATGGTGTTTAAGTAAAAACAAGTCCCAATCAAGCTGACTAATAAGAGTACGTTACATTAATACAAATATTAGTAAAACACAATATCACAAAACTCTTTGAAAAAAGACAACTCCAAGGCACGCTGTTCTTTCTTGTCTTTGTGAATTAATATCAAGCTTAAGTAATTAATCGTATTATTCATTAAAGATGACCTTTATGTATTTCTAAACGGATTAAACTTTATATAACAAAACATTTCTTTTTTCTATGTTCATAAACGTGACAAACAATTTTCTCACACATATTCATAGCATGATATAATAGTTTCAAACATCTTCGAGCGCATAAATAACAACGCCATTATGCGAGCACTACCTAGTGATTGTGTGTGTGTGTGTGAGAACATCTGCATGACTAACGTGTATCGTTCACCGACGCGTAAAAGCCATCAATAAAACACATTTTTATAAATATAATTATTTATTATTTTCGAAATAATCTGTACATTTATTTAAACAATAGAAGGCTATATAAAATAACATTTCTTACTGTGACATGAGTATCGAAAAAAATAGATGGCCTGTAATTAACGCAAAGGGTACCGGTGAAAAAATGCTAAATCGTGTCTCAATCATATATACTTATTTTACAGCAATCACAGTTTTTTTCAGATTTTTTTCAGATGTTTAATTTGCTAACGCTCATTTTTTTGTGCGTATTCTCAAACAATTCAAACGTCAACACTAGAATTTGAAACGTGCTGCGTAGGATTTATGACTGATTCTTAAGCAACCGTGCAGAGAAGGTATATAATTCAAGCCTTTGATAATTTACAAAACAATGTGAAGTGGACACATTGCAAGGTCACAGCAAGTAAATGAAGATGCGACTTAAATGTGGCAATCCACTTGAGATTACAAACATGCAATATCCACATCCATTAAAAAGAACATCTTTACGGAACGCTGTGCACCGATAGAAACATGAAGACAACCAAGGCCCTAAAAAAGCAACAAAAAAACCCCAAAACAACAGAATTCAATAGAGGAAATAACTCGCAAGAAATGTGTAAGCTATCATTTCAAACACTCTAAACAAGCTTTTACAGTATTACTTGCTTGTTTGCTTTCCTTTGTTAGTTGCAGAACTATATTAAAATTCGAATTTCTCAAAAGGTGAAACTCATTAACGTAAGAGGAGGATAAGCATCTTCAATGTATTGTAAGAGCGGGAAAGGGTGTTCTCAAACTGTATCTTAGCAACCAAAGCTTTGAAGGACTAGAGATACAAATGTGGAAGGTTGAAACGATCGCAAGCACCTGTTGACGCTTCGCAGCATGAAGCTGTATTTTTTTCTTCTTTTAATGGGTAGTGCTGGAAAGTGTGTAGTTTTTTTTCGTTTATTTTTTTTTCTTAGTTTTAATTTTATTGTTATATTTTTTTTTAGCTTAGGGTACATATTCTTCAGCCTTAACCTGCCAATAAACTGGTAAGCTTGTTATGATTGATTGAAAATCTTGTATGTGTGAATATAGTCTGTCAATGGGAATATATTTAAAGGGTGAGTGTATTTGTTTTATTTTATAAAATAAGATTTTATGACTAACAAGTTACTTTAAATTGACAAATGTTTTACTAGCATAGTCTACAAATGAAAAGCGCCTTGAAGAAGCAAAAACAAACAAGTGAAATACAAATGCACGGTGTGATGTATTTCGGGATTATTTTACAAGCCTATATTGCAATACTAAAAAGGGCTCGTATTTTCACCAAAAATGAGCTTTTTCTATGCTTTTGCATGTCGCGGCGGATAAACATTTGACTGAATAAACTGGAACTCAAATATTTAGGAATTGAACAGAAATCTAACGCAACAAATTAAAATCAAATGTAGCTACTTTAACGGTTATTTTGGTAAGCTTTTGTTTTGTATGCACCCTGACGAAGTCACGTCTGTGTCGAAACGTTGGTGATGTTTTTTTCTGAATTAAAGATCTGCATTTTTGGAGCGCAGTTGAGTGTGCGGTTCTCTTGTGAACGTGCTCCTTGCTTATTCGGTGTGCGGACCCGGTTTTACTCTAACAGTCTTTATAGTAGAACACAATTCAAATATGCTGGTTTAATAATCACAATTGAAATATGGGTAAATCATCAACAAGACTTCTGTTGTAATTCTTAAGCATCTGGTTTTACAGCGAAGTGCACTATGTGCTGTTTATCGAATCTAAAGTTCAAAATGTACTGTAAAAAAAAAATTAAGATAAATAAATCAAACAAATTGAAGCAACCATTTATAGGCCTATGCTCGAATAGGATTTACAATCATAAACCGTGCAATACTTCATTTGTGATTATAGGCTTGCTAGAGAATTAAGTTAATTTGTAAAAGAAACGAAACGCTTGTTTCATTATTGGCTCCCTTCCTTTTGTAGCCCAAGATCTGGCAGATTTTAACTAGACAGAAAATAAGTTACGTTTCTACTTTCATCATTATTCCATGTAGATTGTTTTTGGCCCAATTTGAGACGTGGCAAGAAGGTACAAACAAGTCCAATGTGTTTTTTATTCATTGCATTTCTTAGTTATCATTATTGATTTCCAATTAGAACGTATGTTATTAAACTATACGAGGTATCTGCGGAGTGTAAAATAGGAACGTAGATTTTCAAAGAAGTAATGCATATGTGATAATAGCAATTTTATTGTCTCGTGTCATTTACACAAAACAAATCCTCCCTCCTCTCCACAAAGCGTAAGAGCGGTAGTGTAGGCAACAACATCTCGGCTTCCAAAAAATGAAGACATTTTAGTACATTAAAAAAGCAAAAGGTTGCAAGGACGTTAACAAAATACCGTAAAACAAAACATAATTGCAAATAGATTTGGCAAATAAGTAGCAATTAGATAATTTTAATAGACTATTTCAATGACCCGAATACATTTATCGTTGCTTTATTAACAACCAGCTACATGGGAGCTGTACACGCATATATGTTTTCATTTTTTGTCCAGGATACTTACAGTAAACATATACCTACACCCCATCCCAAACCAAATCAATATTTGGATACTATTCTTTATGAAAAGAGATCACAGCACGCCCTGATGTTTCTGCATTAGCTTTAATTTGTAGAAAGGTGCTCACGGTTCTGAGAACTCCTCACGCAGAATAAAACCATTCTTCACGCCTATATGGTTATCTGCGGAGCGGGGAAAGACGAGGTGTGTAGAGGCTCAGGATGGCTTACCGTTATATATAGGTCTTTTCAGATTTTATTTCGCCTAATTCTTCTAACCCCCACTCCATCAAAAAAGAAAACCGTATCTAATTTTACAGTAAAGCCAATATATTTACTTAAATATTAGTAATGTTAAAACGAACGTGTATATATACACACACACACACACACACATACATACATACATATATATATATATATATATATATATATATATATATATATATATATATATATATATATATATATATATGTATATATATATATATATATATATATATATACACACACATAAGGTATAGCAACAGATATTTTTTAGTTTTAAAGTGCAGAATTTATTAGTGGTATTCCAGGAAACAGTGTAGTCTGGCTACTATCCCTAGTATTCGAAGTATGTTCCATTACACACAGCCAGGAATATTCTCAGGGTATAAGCCTATACAACAGGGGTTTCCAACCTCTTTTTGAAACTGTACCCCTTCTGTCGGGAGGTTTCAGCTAAAGTACCCTTTACAATTTTCGCTCACTGAATGATATCAGAGTTTCAACAAAAGGCAGAATAATCGCATTCACATATTTCTTTTTTCCCCCGTTGATTTAATATATAATTGTTCGCAAGTCTCGGACTGACAAACTGCTTGTTGAAGACAAAATACCAAACAGGAGGCTTCATTCTTAAAACTTAATTGCATGTCTTTGGATGCACAGAATTAAGACAATATTTAGGAATCTCTTTAGAAACACTCGTAGCGTTCCATTCGGCAAAGTCATTATAAATAGGCCTACAACATTTTGTGAACTGTAAATGTTTATAACGTTACAATTTACTTCCAACCTCAGTATAATTGCGTGCCATGTAAAATGTTTACAACATCAGGAACATCAACCTCAAGATAAAACTATAACTAACAATGAAACTTTTTATTATTAATTAAAGCCAGCATAATTATCCAAATGTACACTGTTCAACTGTCACTTTGCACTTTCTTTAGAATGTTGTGTTTTCTTCCTTCGTTTTTCTTTTGCAAGTAAGACATATATACATTTCAAACTCCGAACACATATACAACTGGCCGTAATTCCTGTTATTAAAATGCAGCTGCGGTAATAAACAAAACCCGTTGAAGTATGAGCATTGTGATAACTATTTATGTTTACCGGAACGTTTATACTTCTTAAATGCAGAAACACTGTGCTTCACTAATCCGACAAGTTGAAAACAGCAAAGATCGCGAGCAGCAGAGCGCTCTCCATTGGCACTATCGACAAACGCCTTTTTCACCTGTACGTAAAAGTGGAAATCGCGCATACGTACAGGTGGAAAATGTGGACGTGATAGTTTGTTTTCTTCACACAATCTGCGGTTCACTTTGAGCTGCTAAACAAATATTAAATAATTATACACAGTGGTTTTGAGAATATATAACACAATTAAATCAATGCAAGATCATTATTTTCATTTTTTATTTGTGCATTTCTGAGTCTTCCTGTGTACCACCTATTACGCTTCCCCCCCGGATGAAAACCCCTCCTACAGACAATGGCGACCCCACAGCGGTTTCAATACTATATTACGGTGTAGGCGTTTAACTTGCTTCATTGAAGATGGCTTAACAGCATACCTCGCTCTCGCCTTAAGTTCACCCTTACTTAAAAAAAACAAAACAAACAAACAAAAAAAAAACATAAACCAAGGTAGTCTGCTTTTACACAATGGATTGTGCACACGTGCAACCTCCGTGACCACGTGGATTCCCCTCAGAACGGAGTAGCTGAAATATTTTGAAAAAACTGCTTGAACCTGAGAGTCCACTTATTACTGAGCTACCTGTTCTGCCATCGGGTCCCGATTAGAAGTGTTCCAATGCATTTGAATAACTCCTGTAAGCTATTACATCCAGATCAAACGGCATCATTTTTATTACCTTACCTTCATTTTTTTGTAGTCAAATGGTACTTTAAATAGTCAAATTAAAACGTTCCACTGTAATATACATAAATAAAATAAAATAAAAAAACAAGACATTAGGAGTCAATGGGAAATATTTTATTGAAGTTGTGTTCCAAAGACGTTGTATTAACAAAGATGCACCTATAAATTGGTGATGGAATTGTAGGCCAACATAATACTTTCATTAATTACTTAAAAACATGTGGCAGTACATTCTGTGCAATAAACAGATGAGAGTAAAGGGTTCTACAGATGAGAGTAAAGGGAAAATAAATCCAACCGTGATAACACCGTTTCATTTTAGAAGCAATCAGTTCTTAAATTAATAGAAACGGCACATACACTGCCCCCACCCCCCTCTAACACAAAGATTCATGGTTCAGCAATGTGAAAAAAGTATACATAAAGTACACATAACAAAATATTGCCAATTACAAGACTGCATTAAAAATCAGCTGCAACGAAAATAAGACCCATACAACTAAACTACCTTCGATCCGGTTGTATTTTTACTGGAACATAATAGTTCATTTAAAAAATAAAAAAAAAAATACAAGAATTTGTTACAATAAAAAATACCGGGAAAATAAAAACGTCGAAGAAATATAACACAAGTTACATTTTCTTTAATCCAGTTAATTATCCTTCGAGACCCTGCATGTTATACTCAAACACCTTTAATTCCAAGTGTATCTTCCTGAAGTAGGTGGCAGAGGATACTTCCTCCCGGAGTTGTCTCCCTAAAAATACACAAATTACGTAAGTGAAATTGCATGCTAAATACCATAAACAAATACTGGATTGTAAAACATGCAGGAAATGAGCTTTTAGATTTCTACTGTGCTATTCTTAGCAGAGTATACTGTACGAAAAGCTTTTACAACATGCCTTACAATCAAGGTGGGACATTTCTCATCTCCACCCCCTCGACACTACTAGTTTAATACTAAACAGGTTTGCTACCAAAGCCACGGTCCAATGCATCTCAAAATACAGTCTAGTGATGTCCAGTATAAAACAACAGGATTCATACCAACTATAAAAATACTTTTAAAATCCAAGACTCATTTCATCATGTTTCACGACACACAATTTAAGGAAATATCAATTAAATCTACAGGGAAAAAATAAATAAAATCTAATTACACCCTGGTTATTTTTCAGAATGGTTTCCAGATTCTAAATTGTCTACCAAAACTAGACTAGATAAACTTGTACTGTAATTTAGCAAACACGTAATATTTATAAACATATCCTGTAGGTCAAGTTACTAACAAGTACATTCACAGGCAAATTAAGTTTTGTACCCAAACGCTGTCACAGCGGTAGAGTTGCTGCATTACCTGTCTCCCCCTGTGATCCCTTCGCTCTTCATAGCGTTGATGGTAATTGCCACCGCCTCCTCGACCTCTCTGTTGGCTTTGCTGGTAGGCAGAACCATGTGATTGCATCTGGTTCCAACCCGATGAAGACACATTACCATAACTTCTAAAAATACAAAAAGACAAAAGCTTCACAAATCCGATCCATTTAAATCTATATTATTAAAACTGCTGAGGCATCATTAAGAAGAACAGAAACAGAATACTTGGTCTCCCTGTTTTACTTTGCAAAATGTTTGAGACTTTAAAAATGTGAAAAGGTAATTTACTATATTTTGAGTGATACAATGACTAAAAGGTATATGGTTTAAAAAAAAAAAAAAAAAAAAAGGACTGCATTTACACAATCCAAGTGAAGTAAACGTGAGATACAAGAGAATGAGGCTTTATTTTCTAAATGTCCATACACTTCCTTGGAGGCTATTCTTTCCAGTTAATTGCAGGTTGTAAATGAATTCTTACTGCAGAGTATTTTGAGTCTGGGCTAGGCCTTGGCTGTATTTTCCCATCCATTATTCTACTTCATATGTCAGAAGGTCTGATCTGGAAGAAACCTTTTCAAGTTCCATTGATGCAGTTTTCAATTGACCACGGTGACCTAGCAACATAAGCACTAATTGGCATGGACTGACTGACATTTGGTGTACAGTCTAGATGGGAACATCAATCAATTAGAAAGCTAGGTTTTTGACCCACATTTCAAGCAATAAAAGGTATGCTCCAACGAATAACTCAATTACAAGAACAAAATAAAAATAAAAAAGCCAGACTAAGCACCAAGCTTCGGACATGCCATTATCCACACCAATATTTCTCCATTAATATGAGCAGTATTACACTTAGGAGAAGCAAGATGCGATATACAGCTATGGCCAAAGGTTTTGCATCACCCTATAGAATTAACCCGTTTTGCTTCATAGTTGAATTAAACCTGCTGAATAACGCTGTTATTCTTAAATCACATACCGCAATTTACTGACAAATTGAAAAATGTGACATTTCAAAACTACAATTAAATACAGTACTACTACGGCTTCCGGTAGACACTTGCGATACCATTTATTACTTTTTGATTACATAGCGTTTTTGTTTGTTTTTTAATCTCAATCCTAAAATTCTAGGGGATGCAAAACTTTTGGCCATAGCTGTAGTTTCTTCTTTTATAACAAAACAAGTTGGAAAGGCAGCTAAATCTATTTAAAATGTACCTATTTAAAGCCAACAAAAAAAACACATATTCCAGATTAATACATTCAGTTTATCCATCTGTATGGAGTTCATTGGAAGTAGAAGTAAGAAACCTACAGTATCAATCCCCTGCATCTTCTGCCAGCAGTTTCCAGCAAATTACCATTTCAGATTGCAATAGACTGAATACTAAGCTTTCATTGTTAGCAAACTGTCTCCCAGGGTCAAAGTTGGACCAATCCTTGATAAAGATATGCCCAGTCTTATTGTGAAATTGTAGCCCAGGGTCCTCCCTCAGTCGCACTCTGTGTATAACAATTAAAACACAAGCGGCGCTTTGAACACACAGCTAAAGGATACTTCGGATTGGCCAGTGCTGTGAAAGATTTTATTTGCCAAAAAATACATACAATTGATTCTTTGCTCTTTACATACCATGGGCAAAA
Source organism: Acipenser oxyrinchus oxyrinchus (assembly GCA_030684275.1). Lineage (NCBI taxonomy): Eukaryota > Metazoa > Chordata > Actinopteri > Acipenseriformes > Acipenseridae > Acipenser > Acipenser oxyrinchus. The sequence goes on along the minus strand of CM060251.1, from coordinate 85,273,820 downwards.
ACTAGCGTTTCACTACATAATACTACTATAACAACAACAACAACTCAAAAGGCAATTAACAGAATTCTGTGAACTTAAATGGCATTTTCTAGCTTGTGAAGACCACAACCTACTTTCTAGGGCTTAAACTGCAACATTTGCCTTATCGTTTCAGCAATATGGGGTACACCAATACTATACAAAAAACACACACACACACGCATCCCTCATTATGAAACCATGTCACATTCCTTCCCATTGCCTGCCACTATAGGGCTGCGGATTCTGTAATCCTCCTCTGAGTTCCTTATGCATTTAATGAAGTTGAGAAGTAAGTAGTTAAAGAAACCGTTTTCAGTTTCACTAATAACTACTGACCTATAGTGACACTGACCCACAATAGGCTTGCCAGGCCTCAAAAGTTGTACCAAAAGAAGCTGATTAGTACTTCAAGAGGTTTGAAGCAAGAATCAATGGCGGGTCTGTACTAATGCGGTAGTTCCAGCACGGAAGGGATAAAGGTAGAACACCATTAGTTATGCCTCATTAAGCTGTGCGAAGCTGCTTAAAAGAAATTTGTTTAGCCTGCCCAAAATCTAATACAGATCTAAGCCCTAGGCCTTCATTTCTTGGGTTAGTGAAAAGCTTCAATAAAAGAAAAGGCCAAGGAACTGGAAAAGCGTCACCGCATTTTACTGACTGGATAATTAAAAGGAAACTCTTAAAACCTGGGGAATGTTTATCACCGTACTGGCAACACAGGTACAGAAACAATGCACCCTCCCACATCCTCCAACGACGATCAGCACTGAAGTTAACAGTTTGTCTTGATGAACAAACAGCTGTTTTATAACTTCATTGTTTAAATGAAATGACTAAATGAGCTGAAGGAGTTTGAGTGTATAAACACCACATCTAAATGACGTGTACTTTCCCAATTATGAAAGGAAAGTGATTAACCCCTCCTACCTGGGATATTGCTGATTATATCCAGGAGAAGGGCCAAGCAAAGAGCCCTGCTGCTGTCTTGAATCTGAAAACAGGAGAAAGAGAGAGACAGGGAAAACATTTAAAACACGCAAGTGGACGGACAGATCTCATCATCATCATCATCATCATCATCATCATCATCATCATCATCATCATCATGACATTACAGTACTTAATGCAAGTCTAAAGTATTTTATATTCCGATGGAAGTTGAAACATGTTTCAATCTTACACTGCAGAGCAAGGCATATATCTGTCTATATATCTATCTATCTATCTATCTATTGTTTACTGATGAGGAGGGGGGTAAAGACCACCCACTTCTTGTCAACCGCAATCCTGAAGCCTCAACTAGTCCCCTAAAACACCAGTTTATCAACAACCACATTAATCTTAAAGGAATTACAATTAGATGTGTGTTATTCTTCTTAACAGGCAAACAGTGTTCACAAAAAAAAACTAACCAATAGATCCCTGGTCAATGCAACACAAAAAGACACACCATGTAAGTTGAAATCCCTTGTTTCTTTGACATGTGTGATTAACAAGCTTATGTGTTTATTAGACCTAATTAAAACAGCTGGTTCCAGACAGGCCAATGGGAGGGTGTGAAAGAAAGCATTGACATTTCACCACAGGGGGTACCCGGTCCCTGAAAGCAGAAGTGAACTTTGTTTAAACATTCTGCTAAAGGGTTGTCCAGCCACACAATTAGATTAAAAAAAGAAAAAGAAATACAAGGCACACTCAATTCTCATAGAATAGGGTACTTGGCACCAAATGAATCTTGATTCGTGTTGATACACATTTTACAAAGCCAGCGTTCTATCGCATTTTTACATATAAAAATCGGGGAATGAACATTTTATTCTAAATCTTGACATCATCCACAGAATTTTTGTATAATTACAATTCTTGAACAACAGCAAGTTTACTGCACTGTGTTTACTTTTCTTTTTAAACAGCTGAAGGGCTTTTGCCCGAAACGTCCTGAAAAGAAAAGATTTAATCTTAAAAAATGTGTACTTTTTTTTTTAAAACCTTTTCATATGCCTTCAATATTGTACACTGCAGTTATATATATATATATATATATATATATATATATATATATATATATATATATATATATATATATATATATATATATGTTTTATATAGAAAAATACAGTCAAAAGTTCATACCCCAGTGGAAATGTATCATTTCTAGACATTTTGTAGCAAAACTTTTGTGGATGAGGGGAAAAAAAAAAAAAAAAAAGTTACAAAGACACAGATTCTTTTGTAAAACTCCAAAAATGCCAATTCAAAAGTATTCATACCCCAGGAAAATTAAATTAATAGCTAGTTGAGACACCTTTAGAAATAATGTCTTTTAAACTATTAGGATATTTGTCAATGAGCTTTTGGCATGATTCTTTATAGTGATTTTTGACCATTCACCAACGCAAAATTGTTCCAGTTCATTCAAATTCCGAGGACTTCTCTTGTGCGCAGCCTTCAACTCATACCAAAGATTCTCAATATGATTTAGAGCAGGACTTTGAACTAGGCCATTCCAGAACCTTGATTTTATTCATTAACCATTCCAAAGTAGATTTTGATGTGTGATTTGGATCGTTGTGTTGAAACGTTCAGTTGCGCTGAAACGTCCAGTTGCGCTTTAAACCAAGTTTTGAAGCGAACGGTTTCAGATAATTGGCCAATATCTTTTGGTATGCTGTGGAATCCATTTTACCATGTATTGGAACTAAACTTTCTGTGCCATTAGAGGAAAAACAGCCCCATAGAAGGAAATTACCACCTCCATGCTTGACAGTAGGTATGCTGTTCTTCTCTTTGTACACCTCACCAGACTTTCTGCAAACATAACAACTATCAGCGTGACCAAATAGCTCGATTTTTGTTTCATCACTCCACAAAACCTTTGACCAGAACTCATATCCATCATGTAAATGTTGTTTTGCAAACTAAGTGATTGTCCTTGTGACGTTTTCCTAAGAGTGGCTTTTTCCTTGGCCTGCGACCATTGAGACCTTCACCATGCAATACTCGACCTATGGTTGAAATGGAAACCCCAGTCCCACTTGCAGCCAATTCACTTTGAATATCTTTGGCAGTCAGTCCCAGATTGTTATTAACCTTCCTCAATTCTTCTACTTGTTCTTGCTGAAAGAACTTTCTTTCTTCCAGACCGAGGGACCACTGCGATTGCAATTGGGATATTCAAATGCTTGGAAATCTTGCATCCATCTGCAGCTTTATGAAATTAAATAATTCTGTCTAAGGTCTTCAGATAGCTCTGTACTTTTTCCCATATTGACTTATTGGTAATTACAGCAATTATCCTATGCCTAACCCTTTTATACTGTAAGAATGTTCACCTACAATCCAGCATTTTTTACAATTAAGTTCTGCATTATCATACTGAAATTTCTAGCACCATGTAGACAATACTATCATAGCGTCAAAGGGTATGAATCCTTTTGAATGAGCATTTTTGGAGTTTTGCAACAAAAAAAACAAAAAAAAAATTGTAGACATGTAAACTTTTGACTACAACTGTATTTAATTTATATATATATATATACAGTACTGTGCAAAAGTTTTAGGCAGGTGTGAAAAAATGCTGTAAAGTAAGAATGCTTTCAAAAATAGACATGTTAATAGATTATATTTATCAATTAAATTAATGCAAAGTGAGTGAACAGAAGAAAAATCTAAATCAAATCCATATTTGGTGTGACCACCCTTTGCCTTCAAAACAGCATCAAGCATCAATTCTTCTAGGTACACTTGCACACAGTTTTTGAAGGACCTCGGCAGGTAGGTTGGCCCAAACATCTTGGAGAACTAACCACAGTTCTTCTGTGGATTTAGGCAGCCTCAGTTGCTTCTCTCTCTTCATGTAATCCCAGACAGACTCGATGATGTTGAGATCAGGGCTCTGTGGGGCCATACCATCACTTCCAGGACTCCTTGTTCTTCTTTACGCTGAAGATAGTTCTTAATGACTTTCGCTGTATGTTTGGGGTCGTTGTCATGCTGCAGAATAAATTTGGGGCCAATCAGATGCCTCCCTGATGGTATTGCATGATGGATAAGTATCTGCCTGTACTTCTCAGCATTGAGGAGACCATTAATTCTGACCAAATCCCCAACTCCATTTGCAGAAATGCAGCCCGAAACTTGCAAGGAACCTCCACCATGCTTCACTGTTGCCTGCAGACACTTATTCGTGTATGCTCTCCAGCCCTTCGGCGAACAAACTGCCTTCTGCTACAGCCAAATATTTCAAATTTTGACTCATCAGTCCAGAGCACCTGCTGCCATTTTTCTGCACCCCAGTTCCTGTGTTTTCGTGCATAGTTGAGTCGCTTGGGCTTGTTTCCACGTCAGAGGTATGGCTTTTTGGCCGCAAGTCTTCCATGAAGGCCACTTCTGACCAGACTTCTCCGGACAGTAGATGGGTGTGCCAGGGTCCCACTGTTTTCTGCAGTTCTGAGCTGATGGCACTGCTGGACATCTTCCGATTCACGAAGGAAGTAAGCATGATGTGTCTTTCATCTGCTGCAGTAAGTTTCCTTGGCCAACCACTGCGTCACGGTCCTCAAGCGTTGCCCGTTTCTTTGTGCTTCTTCAAAAGAGCTTGGACAGCACATCTGGAAACCCCTGTCTGCCTTGAAATTTCTGCCTGGGAGAGACCTTGCTGATGCAGTATAACTACCTTGTGTCTTATTGCTGTGCTCAGTCTTGCCATGGTGTATGACTTTTGACAGTAAACTGTCTTCAGCAACCTCACCTTGTTAGCTGAGTTTGGCTGTTCCTCACCCAGTTTTATTCCTCCTACACAGCTGTTTCTGTTTCAGTTCATGATTGTGTTTCAACCTACATATTGAATTGATGATCATTAGCACCTGTTTGGTATAATTGTTTAATCATACACCTGACTATATGCCTACAAAATCCCTGACTTTGTGCAAGTGTACCTAGAAGAATTGATGCTGTTTTGAAGGCAAAGGGTTGTCACACAAATATGGATTTGATTTAGATTTTTCTTCTGTTCACTCACTTTGCATTTAGTTAATTGATAAATATAATCTATTAACATGTCTATTTTGAAAGCATTCTTACTTTACAGCATTTTTTCACACCTGCCTAAAACTTTTGCACAGTACTGTATATATATATATATATATATATATATATATATATATATATATATATATATATATATATATATATATATATATATAATTTCTCCAACAAACCACGCAAAAGTTTCTAAAGTGCAAAGTTAGATGTTTACCGCATGTGTACTGCGCCACTATAATATAGATAGGATAGATAGAGACAGACAGAGATAGGAGAGACACACAGTCAACCTCAGTTAACGACTGGTGGATAACTCTACACCTTTGCTTAATTCGACACATTCTTGGTACCGAATTTTCTCCATATAAAATCATATGCATCCTGCCTTTTTTTAATTCGACACTACGCTTTAGTGGTAACTCAACACTTATTACCAGTACCGAAGGGATACAAATTATTAAAAGACTAGTGGATAACTTGCCACAGCCGTCTCACGTGACTGACCTCTGACTGGAAACGGATCATTCATTCATTCACTCGCAACTACCAAATGCAGCTGGTTACAGTGTCAGTTCACAATGAGTGAGAAGTGAAGAATTCGCTCTCGTTCAACTGGCTTTAAAAGCTCAGGCTATTCAGGATAACAAGCTTGTCAAAAGAACTTTCAAAGCACGCGAAACAAAACGTGTGAAACAGAGTTGTTTATTACTGTTTTTGTTCAAGGCGTTAATTCTGTATAATGTACATTTATAATTATAATAATTATATGTAATTAATATAATTTTTTTTTATTTAGCAGACTCCTTTATCCAAGGTGACTTACAGAGACTAGGGTGTGTGAACTATGCATCAGCTGCAGAGTCACTTACAACTACGTCTCACCCGAAAGACGGACAACAAGGAGGTTAAGTGACTTGCTCAGGGTCACACAATGAGTCAGTGGCTGAGGTGGGATTTGAACCGGGGACCTCCTCGTTACAGGCCCTTTTCTTTAACCACTGGACCACACAGCCTCCTTTTAACTTTTGCTACTTAAGCTGTCAAATTAGACAGTATAAGCCGATACCTAAATAGTCAACAGTTTGTGGTTGGATTGTTTTCGTAAAAAAAACAAACACTAGTTATTTTATGAATTCTTATTTCAATCGAACTAGATGAGTTGTACCGAGTTTGTACAGTACTGTATACTGTAATTGATTCATTCACTGCAGTTCTTTCAACCGTTTTCATAAGGACATTTAACTAAAAATAAACGTGTAAATACTGTAAACGTGTGAGTTCTGTTACTTATATGCATGTTAATGCCATGGCTCATGTGCACCCGTGGTTAACTCAAGGGGGGTATCGAGTTAAGAGGTTGACCGAGTAATTAAAAAAAAAAAAAAAAAAAAAAAAAAAAATTGGTCAAAACACACACCTTTCTGATCCATATTTAGATATTTAATCCAATATAATAATAAAAAAACATGTAGCCCAAGGAATACCAGTCACCCATGTACACACAACTAAAATATGACCGTGATACTAATCACAGGGAGGTGAAGCAATCATGGTTTCAAACATATCTTTTTAATGTCAGAATCGGCGCAATATTACTGTCAGTAGTCCCAGGTGAAATAACACGGTAAAAAAAAAAAAAAATAAATTATACACAGTAGTGGCTGTACAGTCCTACTAATATTATTAATCACATTAGTACAAGCTTGTGTAACTAGAGCTGTGGTTGGTCAGGGAGGCATTAATATTAACACACACTAATGGCACTGTCTACTGGCACAATTTTGCTTTACTGTTCTGTAGTGGAAAGAAAACTGCATCAGGTCAAAATAATGTAAAGGATTATGCAGCACATGAATATCTCTGCAAACCTATTCAGAACTTAGGAAATATGTAATGATGTTTCACGTGGGACTAAGTTTGACATTTATTAAATGGGAATCAGAGTTAGTGCAATTTAAATGTAATATTTACATGTATTGTAAATGGTAGGGTCTGGCATTTAAATATCTACGTGTTTTTGTCTTGCTGAAACAGTAGGTTTATAACTTGTTTATAGTATTGTTAAGTGGCTTAAGTTTTTCCAGCGTGGCTAAAAAATGTTAAGTTACTTTAGTGACGAACTAAATTAAAGTCTTAGAGGGAATACTGCAAGGGCATCTTGTATTCCCACATTGATACTCTCAAACTCAGGTTTCATCACAACTCAGCTCTCCAATGCTATGTAAAACAGAATTGGGACACCTCCACTATGACCTGGGTTTGCATTAGGACTGTGTGATCGTCGCTTTATCTGTTAAGTTTTGGTTTTATGGCATCTAAAAAAATAGTGATTTTAATTCAACTTAAATTGTGCACATTATACATTTTAGAACAAAAAAGTAATAAAATCTACAGTTTGATGTACCACAAATGCTGTTACTCCAAGGCAGATATACAATGAAGAAAATACAAGTTCTATTTGCAGTGCAACACTGGTAATGGATTTTTGGCCACTATGCCTAATGAATGCACACAATGTATCACATATAAAAAGTAAGTAACTTTGAAAAACACACATTTCTAATACATCTAGGGAATAACCCTAGGATTTGTATGTAGTTTAGCATATCTTTAAAGTGTTGGACATATTAACCTGAGGATACGATTACCAGCCCTCCATCAACACGATTTACAGTATTTTATTTTTAAAAAGTACATTAGGTGTATCATCATATCTAGAGGTTAGTCCTACCACTAACAAATTAACAACCATTTGATTATCTGAACAACTGATTTTCACCAGCCCTTAGTTAGGTCCCAATGAGCTAGGATAATTGTGGTTTCATAATGTTTACAGTGACTTTTGGAGTTGGTAGTTTGCATGATTTAGATCTATAGCTTGTTAATTTAGAATGAGTCTCAAAAACATCAAGCCTAGCATTCTAATATTTTAATATTTTCCTTGATGCTTCTTGAGAGAGAAAAAAAAATCTGGTTTTACAAGTATACTTCTAAAGCACTGTGATGACAATTACGTTGTAAGAATTTACAATACCAGTGAATTTTAACCAGGAGTACTAAACTGCACAAAATGGAGCAGGCAATTACTGTACTTTTCAGGACTATAAGGCCATAAATTAAAATCGCCAACAACTTCAAGTGACAACTCATCTAATCAGTAGGACAATCAAAGAGAAGACTTAGTGTTCACTGATTAGTGCAATCAGAAATCATATTTCAAAACACAGCTAATTGGCAAGTTTGCCAACAAAATGAAAAGGCAGACCTGCATCACATAGTATTCCGATTCACAGAAACCAAATATCCTATTTGCATTGAGTGCCACCAGAACACACTTGACTCTCACAAGTTATCAGCAACCAGACAATTATTCATCAACTGCAAATTGGAACATCAAAGTCAAATCAGAGACCTGCTGGAAACACCCAATACAGGGACTCAAAGAAGGCAGCCTTTGATTGACCGCATTGCCCTTCCAGAAGAGTACATTACCATACTAGACTCCCTACATGAATCCTTTGACTCAGTAATAGATATGCCAGGCTTCATAGCTATTTCATGACACCAGAAACATTACTTTGTTTCTGTATATATGTATGTGTGTGTGTATATATATATATATATATATATATATATATATATATATATATATATATATATATATATCTATCTCTCTATCTCTCTATCTCTCTATCTCTCTATCTCTCTATCTCTCTATCTCTCTATCTCTCTATCTCTCTCTATCTCTCTCTATATATATATAGATATATATATATATATATATATATATATATATATATATATATATATATATCACACACACACACACATATACACAGTACTGTGCAAAAGTTTTAGGCAGGTGTGAAAAAATGCTGTAAAGTAAGAATGCTTTCAAAAATAGACATGTTAATAGATTATATTTATCAATTAACTAAATGCAAAGTGAGTGAACAGAAGAAAATCTAAATCAAATCCATATTTGGTGTGACAACTTTGCCTTCAAAACAGCATCAATTCTTCTAGGTACACTTGCACAAAGTCAGGGATTTTGTAGGCATATAGTCAGGTGTATGATTAAACAATTATACCAAACAGGTGCTAATGATCATCAATTCAACATGTAGGTTGAAACACAATCATTAACTGAAACAGAAACAGCTGTGTTGGAGGAATAAAACTGGGTGAGGAACAGCCAAACTCAGCTAACAAGGTGAGGTTGCTGAAGACAGTTTACTGTCAAAAGTCATACACCATGGCAAGACTGAGCACAGCAACAAGACACAAGGTAGTTATACTGCATCAGCAAGGTCTCTCCCAGGCAGAAATTTCAAGGCAGAGAGGGGTTTCCAGATGTGCTGTCCAAGCTCTTTGAAGAAGCACAAAGAAACGGGCAACGCTTGAGGACCGTAGACGCAGTGGTCGGCCAAGGAAACTTTCTGCAGCAGATGAAAGACACATCATGCTTACTTCCCTTCATGTCGGAAGATGTCCAGCAGTGCCATCAGCTCAGAACTGGCACACAACAGTGGGACCCTGGTACACCCATCTACTGTCCGGAGAAGTCTGGTCAGAAGTGGCCTTCATGGAAGACTTGCGGCCAAAAAGCCATACCTCTGACGTGGAAAAAAGGCCAAGCGACTCAACTATGCACGAAAACACAGGAACTAGGGTGCAGAAAAATGGCAGCAGGTGCTCTGGACTGATGAGTCAAAATTTGAAATATTTGGCTGTAGCAGAAGGCAGTTTGTTCGCCGAAGGGCTGGGAGTGTACACGAATGAGTGTCTGCAGGCAACAGTGAAGCATGGTGGAGGTTCCTTGCAAGTTTGGGGCTGCACTTCTGCAAATGGAGTTGGGGATTTGGTCAGAATTAATGGTCTCCTCAATGCTGAGAAGTACAGGCAGATACTTATCCATTATGCAATACCATCAGGGAGGCATCTGATTGGCCCCAAATTTATTCTGCAGCATGACAACGACCCCAAACATACAGCGAAAGTCATTAAGAACTATCTTCAGCGTAAAGAAGAACAAGGAGTCCTGGAAGTGATGGTATGGCCCCACAGAGCCCTGATCTCAACATCATCGAGTCTGTCTGGGATTACATGAAGAGAGAGAAGCAACTGAGGCTGCCTAAATCCACAGAAGAACTGTGGTTAGTTCTCCAAGATGTTTGGGCCAACCTACCTGCCGAGTTCCTTCAAAAACTGTGTGCAAGTGTACCTAGAATAATTGATGCTGTTTTGATGGCAAAGGGTGGTCACACCAAATATTGATTTGATGTAGATTTTTCTTCTGTTCACTCACTTTGCATTTAGTTAATTGATAAATATAATCTATTAACATGTCTATTTTTGAAAGCATTCTTACTTTATAGCATTTTTTCACACCTGCCTAAAACTTTTGCACAGTACTGTATATATATACACATACATATATATATATATATATATACACATACATATACATATATATATATATACATACATATACATTATATATATATATATATATATATATATATATATATATATATATATATATACACACACACACACACACACACACACACACACACAAAGAGAGGAGAAGGTAGTTCAAATCATATTTACATGGCAGAGAGGGTGGTAGCTGGCCCCCCCTTCCTTGGTTATAAGCTCCAGGAGGTGGAGCACTGCTGTAGACACCATCTCTTTGTCTGTCCCTGGACATATTGTGGCTAAAGGGGGAGGGAAAAAACAAAATTATCCATTATATACCCCTGCATTCACACTGCATTAAACATGAAATATTGGAACAGCACCGAATACAAGTCAATGGTCAGGGCAAGCAGAAAAAAAGTGCAGTCATTGAGAATTCTCACTCTGTACAGTTCAGTTACTGAGTACATCACAATCCACTCTTGTGAATGGCAGTAGTGGACCCTCTGTTACAGGGCACTGGCTTAAATACAGAACCATGTAAGCATAGTGCCACTTACCCCAATGCCCTAAAAGCCGATTGATCCAAGTGGACCTGCTGCCTGTGTGGATTGAAGCCAAGCTGGGGCCTCCAGGAACCCCTGCCGGACCTCTCCCAGTCACCAGGTTTTAGCACTTTTGGAGGCAGTCTAAAACAGGGGGAAGGAAGTAGAGAAACAATCAGAAAAGCCAGGTTTTATAATCTTATTTCAGTAAGTTCGGGACAAAAGCTCTTCAGCTGTGTATAAAGAAAGTGAACACAGTGCAGTTATTTTTCAAGAATGCTGTGGATCTGGCCTACAAATCCATGCATGGTCTTCCTCCTGCCTATATTGCACAGCTGCACATTCCATAGGTTCTTAGTTATGCTTTGCGGACTCTTGGTTTATTGGTAAAGCATTAAAACTCTAACCAACAAATTTGTGCTTCTTAAAATGAGTGGCCTAAACGAAGTCAAAATTCAATCCAAGCAAGCTATTTTCATAGTGCCTTTGCAACAGTTTAGGCCTGTATATTTAAAATAAAAAATAAAAAAATGTAGTCAGTACTTAAGTTTACTATAACGGTGTAGAATTGTATTTTATGGGTAAAGCTTTTTGGCTTTAACTGTTTTCTAACATTAGTTTTGTGTTCAGTGGTCTGGAAGTGTTACACAAAACGATTTAAGAAAGTCAAATTTGGTGGCAAAGTACTACTTATTAATCTTTAACTGATCACTTGTCAGCAATTGACTGACTGAATATGTACATTTGTCAGAATGCGCTGGTTGCAGACATTGGCACAGTGCGTGGGGACATGCCTCTGCACCAGTGCCAATATGCAAGAGTTCAGAATGTCACCAACTCCTACTCACTACCCCACTGGCTGCAGCAGCAGGAACTGACAAAGTGCAAATCAGCAGCAAAGTGTATTACAGGCTAGCAACTCTTGGGGCGCAGTGTAAAAGCAGCAATGCTTGCAAAACTATTTTGAGCAGGCCGGCTAGTGCAGTGTAGACTCTGCATATCACAAAACTATTATTAAATGGCCTTGCTTTAAATTTTAGTTTTGTTTTACAGCCGCCAATTGATGCCAGCATAAACTTAAAATCAATACCCTACAGTTCTTTACTCTGCCAATCATTTGAGTTCTCAAACTTTATAGTGCACAGCCACTTACTCAAATATGTGTATTTAAAATCCCCACCCTGAGGTCAAACAGAAGCAACAAAATGCACTCACTTTGCTCCCGGAAGAAGAACTGCTTTGAAAACAAACCCCTCTTGGAATTGCGGGTCCTTGAATTTTATGCTAGAAAGATAAAGAATCCCTCTTATGTCCAACAAACCACTGCATAAACCTTTTAAACATAAGCCAGTATTGTTTAAATTTACCAGTAGGCTGCTAAGGGTTAACCAATGTCTTTGCCAGGCTCTGAAATTACTGCCAAACTAATTGCCTATTACTCAATCAACACAAAATATTCAGAAAGGATAGAAGTTTGGAATTATACATATAGGCAATTCTCTTTTGGACACCACTAAGTAATTATTCCTGTTCCCTACTCACACCCCCTTGCCTTACAGAAACTGTCAATGTAACTTAGGTTTAAATGTGAAGAGTTACTTCCCTAAAGTTTTACAAGTAACATTCATGACCAGCATACAGTCCTTACCTTACTACACTGTTATGAGTAATATCCTTCAACATTGGGACAGGAGACTTGACTGTCCTGTAAGGAATAAAGGACTAGTTAGTTTGGTATATATGTATATATATATATATATATATATATATATATATATATATATATATATATATATATATATATATATATATATATATATATATATATATATATATATATATATATATATATATATATATATATATATATATATATATATATATATATATATATATATATATATATATATATATATATATATATATATATATATATATATATATATATATATATATATATATATATTTTTTAATATATGTTCACGTGCACTGTTGGCAATTAGCCATTTTAATTTAATGACTTGGTGTTGAAGGTCAGTTAATATATGATATAGCACAGAAACTGGTGCGGAGCTGCTCGCAAAGAATTAGCCTCATTTGTGCATAGAAATTAAAAGTACAGATATAACACAAACATTTATTCCCCAAAGCAATGACATTTTCTAAGACAAATCTTACTTATCTGGTAGGATTGCATTTTCATCCAAATCAAGAGCACCCTTGATGCCATGACACAGTTCAGGAGGTATGTCTACACTCTAGGAAGGGGGGGAAAAAAATAAAATAAAATAAATCATTGGTTTGTTTTTAAAATCATGCACAAAGAGAAAAGTAGACAGCCTATATGCAGGCACCTTCATAGAAGGTTGAGATGCCCACCAGATATGAAATGTTGAAGTTTACCTCTGTGCTATTAACCCTGTACAGCTCCCTGATGAAGTCACACAGTGGATGGTGTTTTCCAATAAACAAAACATCGCTTCCAAGACTGTTCCTTTTAACTGTAAAAAGGAAATGGCAGTGACCATATTATAGTGAAGGCCTAACTGCGTGAAAAGCTATTTGTTTCACCTCTCTTGCGCAAGTTGATGACTAGCCACTGACTGTATACATCAAGTTTGCGTTATAACATTCAACTGGTATCGCCTCAAGTCCTTTATTATTATTATTATTATTATTATTATTTATTTCTTAGCAGACGCCCTTTCCAGGGCTTACTTTTACAATTGTTACAAGATATCACATTATTTTTACATACAATTACCCATTTATACAGTTGGGTTTTTACTGGCGCAATCTAGGTAAATTAGGCTGTGTGGTCCAGTGGTTAAAGAAAAGGGCTTGTAACCAGGAGGTCTCCAGTTCAAATTCCACCTCAGCCAGTGACTCATTGTGTGACCCTGAACAAGTCACTTCACCTCCTTGTACTCCATCTTTCGGGTGAGATGTAATTGTAAGTGACTCTGCAGCTGATGCATAGTTCACACACCTTAGTCACACCATAGTAAATAAACAAATAATAATAAAAGTACAGCAGCAGTGTCCCCCACCTGGGATTGAAACCACAACCTTCCAGTCATGAGTCCAGAGCCTTAACCACTACTCCCGTCTTATATTAAGCATCATTCAAATGTATAGTCATTCAATCACCCACCATGTGATACAAGGAATCAATATCCAATTTACAGCTAGTTCTCTCAAGATTCATCCAAGCATGGAAGACAAGCACATTAACCCTTTGCGGTCCATTTATTAAGTGCGTGTCAGGCGCGTCAGGTCCAATTTATTTTCACACGCGCAGTTAATTTTAGACGCGCTGTTTAAAAGTATTTTTTTTCCCCACAGTCAAAACGGGTTAAAAAGGCCCTGCATATCAACAAAGCACTCACTAGGCATCTCCAGCCCCGCCCCACCCTTTCGTTCGCTATCGCTTTCACCTATGCTACGAAATAAATAATAATAATAATAATAATAATAGGTCGTACATACCGATCAATCATCTCCTGATCACTCGTTTTATCACCAAACTCCTCAATAATGCGACCCAAGTCATTATTTTATTACTATAACATCTCAAAAAAGCTCTGCAAATGTCTGTGATATTCTCTTTGCGCTGATTCAGTAACAGACAGCTTGTTTCCTTATCGCCGCCCCTAACTGATGCCAGGGGCAAGTATGACTATTCATGAAATACGCCCTTTTTTTTTTTCAGCTTGTCTCGGCTCCTGTCACTCCCACTCGCCATTGAATGGTTTTCGGCTTTTTCCGGAGAAAAACGACTAGAAACTCGTCTTTTATGCTTTTGATGATGTCGGACAGGGTCCGACATTAGACCGGATAGGAATAATTGCAATGTCGGACCAGGTCCGACATTGGACCACAAAGGGTTAATGCTAAAAATCTTAATGGATTGCAGAGTCCACAGGAAGGATCAGAATACTAACTTTCATCAGGAGAGAGGTCAGGGTAGACCTCTTCCAAAGCAGCCCTTAGGCGACGCTCATCAACGAACGGCAACAGAGCAACACCTAAAGAAATACAGGACAAACAGGTTGCAAATAATAGGAACATGCAGAAATTATAAAGAAAAGCTCAGAGCAGCATGGAGCTACTGGACTGACTTGCGTACAGCCATCTGAAATGTGGACTTTGCCTAATGCACATCCATAGGACATGCTGTCAGAATACTTGCAGTCAATTCCTGAATACCTCTCAAATGTACTTTGAACCATGTGTACTTAATTTGAAGGAGACAAGACTATTATTATGAAATATTGATGAGAATTATGTAATTAAATGTAATTTACTGCAAGAAAATCAAAAAAAAGGTAGAAATTACCCTGCTCAACTTACTGAATCATAATTCAAACATCATATCCAAATTATTCAGAGCCAACCTCTTTTGGTTCTCTCAGCAAATAAAGTATGTGCCATGTAGTAGGTATATTACTGGAATAAATCACACTAGCCCAGGAGTGAGTTCACAATGCATACCAAAAACCTTCACATTGAAAGCATTCTAATGTCATTTTAAAAGATGAGGAGGAAGGGCTTTAGACTCACCTTGCCAGGCATATTTCTTTCCATTCAAGTCAATAGCAAAGTCATCGGGGTAGAAGTCAATAATAGAGGAGTTCTGTGGAAATCGATTATACAGACGTATGATCAGAACAGCTTTGAAAAGGTTACGCAGATGCTGCATGCAACTTTCAGCTTTTTATTGCAATGCATGACCAGTTAGTAGAAAGTCATTGCACTTGAAGTGAATGTTACACATCATTATTTGCAGAGCACCAACATTTTTTTTTGTGTGCATTTGAACATGAACAAAGCCCAGAAAACATTAGATTCACTTACAGGATCAGTCATGAGCGTCTGCCATGAAACAGGCAAGAAGTTCCCACTGGCTGCTGGAAATACACTCATTAACTGTTCCAAAGGTTTAAACTAGGGAGAGAGAAACAACACACACACACACACACACACATTGTATTAAAAGATACATACAAATATAAAGCCCTATACAATATTAAACATTCATTTACAATATTTTATTTTGCATTCACTGTGTAAAAAAAACCAAAAAAAAAGGATAGTATACAATGCATCTATATACTATAAAAACTTACCGGTTTTGTGCCAAGCTCAAATTCTGTAAACATGCCCTTAATATCTTTAAAGTCAGACGCAAAAGGAGCATAATGGAAAGGAAAATACCACTTCCATGAAGCACATCCCTAAAAAAAAATTAAAATAAATAAATCATGTTTATATTGTGATGTAAGCCAACATTCCACCTCCTGAAGAGACCCTTAAATGAGATAGAAGTTGATCTGGAACAAACACAGGCCTAAATAAGCAATTTTGCTCCAGAACAAAATTTGCATATTTAACATTAATGGTAAATACACAACCATGTAGCAGCCTTGAGTTCAGCATGAATATTTCCCCTATTAATGTAATGGATTAACTTAATTCCCCTGGTACTGAGAATTTAGCATGCTTTGCTCTTAGAGCATGAAGCTAGTTAATAATCAGTTCCCCAATCCCCAGTATGTCTTGGTTAATCTCATTTTACTGTTTACATCTCAATTACCAAGACATTTAAATTGAGAGATTACTTCAATGTTGCTTTTGACTACACAAACAATATTCCTTTGGGCAGACTAAGACACCATTTAAAATCCCATGCTCTGTAATTGCAATTTGATTTTAGGTTACTGTAACTGCAATACAAACGGACAGGATGGATTTGGCCTAGACTCCTGATAATACGAATCACTAATGATACAATTTGTTTTTGCTGGTCCCTTGAAATTCATATTAAAGAATAGACATTATATAAAAAAAAGAAAAAAAGGGAGACACGAATTAAGCTATCAAGCTACTGCTGCATTTCCCCCACAGTTAATCTCAGCAAAACAAAAATTACCTGGTAGTAATATCTAAGGACCCAGCAAAGACCTTCAACATAGGACTTCACCACTTTGCGACGGAATTTCTCGTCCGATGCGTCCACATCGAACTTGTTTTTATAGTAACGCTGCTTCCAACCTTCCTCCCACAATCTATTAAGAGAGAAAAAGGGGGGAGTTCAGACTGATATCTGCAGTGTAATCATACAGTCTAAACAAAACTGATTTTGAAGATACAATTCAAGACATGTACAATATCATCTGAACAGCAGTAACATTAAATAGGTATGAACAATTTCAAAATGACACGATCTGTAAATTCCTATCAAATCTGAGAAGAATCCAACATGCAAAGTGGTTACGGATTAATTTAAAAGGACTAGAGATAATCAATCAATCAGATATGTAATGTGCCACCATGGGACGGTCAAATTCCAAAATACAGCAAAGGCCAGCTTGGCTAAAAGACACATTTTTACTATAGATGTAGCACTTATTTAAAATAATGTTAAAAGAAAGAAAATTGGTGGCAATCCCATCCAACTGTGAGAAAGCCAATTTATATTTACATTCACAAGAATTTCTACACTGAATTTCACTGTTTAAGTGCCAAAAGCTTATCGGATTCTCATCAAATGCTATTCAAGAAGGTCTATAGGAGGAGAATATGAAATGTTTGGAACATTTTAATGAACACCCTTTACACAAAATAAAACCACCAAAAAAACACACACACATTTCAGCAGCCATAGTGTATTTGGTCTATAAAAAGATGCAGAAACGAAATGCCATTTTAACACAAAAAGGTAGACTAACACTCATTTTACATATTTAAAATATATATACACAGAAGTTTCCATGGCTAAGAATCCTGATTGCAATAAAATGCATGTTCAACAATAGAGAGCTGAAGCATTATGCAGTAGCCACTTCCATTTAGCAGCTCACATATATGGAGCTGTTGCCTCAGGATTTTTTTTTTTCAAAGCTCCAGCAATACTGCAACATTCAGCTCACATAATCCAGGATGAACACTGACTGTAACCAATCTACTACTTGGTCCCAAAGGGAAAAGTGACTTGTAACAAGAAAACCTGCATGAATACTAATTCAGCTCCTTGGATTGAACAGCTTTGGCTTGCACATCTCACAGGAATTTGCAGAATGCTCTGTGTTTCCACATTAATTACTTGCAGATATAAAAGGATCACAGGAAAACATCTGAAGGTACTTGCTGCAGCAACTTAAATGCCATTAATTAGAATGCATCCCCCACCAGCAATTTAACAAACTGCTGTCAAACAACGTGACTGTACCTGATGTTATCCTCCGGTTCAGGTTCACTGTCACTGTCCTGCGCCTTCCTCTTCACACCCCCCGAGGGAGAGGGACCGCCATCGGAGGCGTCCCGGGATCCTGAGGGAGTCTACGGAGGTTGTTAAATGGCAGTCCAGTTTAACACATTCTACATACATCCTTCTTACTAGATTATACATCTACAAGTATAACTGCTTTTACTTACACCACCTCTAAAGACAACCATCCACCAGGTTCCAAGGTGGGATGCAATGACAAAAAAAAAAAAGTAATTGGAGTGAGCTAAACTTTCTATACATGTCCTGAAAGTTTCATTCACATTCGTTACTTATAACGTAAAAAAAAAAAGAGGCAAATTTGTGGTTAGCCCGTTTTCAAAAACCTTCGATTACTCTACCCGGACGAGCGCACGTGCGTGACGTCACACCAGGACATTCACTGTTGTAAACAAATGCAGTAGGTGGAGGACAGAAGTGAAAGCGATGTTACCGGTTCGGATGTTTTAGCATCTTAAATGAAAGATCAGAAATGTTGATCTTGTATTTCATTTATATTAGCTTCACAAGGCAAAGCTTGTTTATTTGTACTTCTCTCTCTTCCGTGGTTTGTTGTAGTCTGTTGATGGTAGAGTAGCACATGAGTTTTTTTTTTGTGTCACTTTCAGGTTTTTTTAATTTTGAATGTGTTTCTTGGCAGTACTTTCACACCTGCTTTTAGTGAAAAGCTTGTGCCAAGCATCCTTATCCAGACAAATTTATTCTAAAGAATAATCACTTCATTGTTGCATCTATCCCTGTTGTAGTGCGTTCATTGAATTTAGTTATTAATCAAAAAAGAGGTTAAATTATAAATTGCATGTTTTGACTACGCCACCCTCAATAAGGGGGGGGGACCTCCAATTATCTCCCGCACAGGTATTTAACTGGGCAGAACATCAGTGACTGATATGAAGTATATAAAACAACAAGGAGGCAGATTGCAATAAAATTGAGCGTTTATTTTTCAGGTTCACAGTAAAAACAAGACAGACGTAGACCCTGAAGTATTCTGAAAGTTTTAGTTAGTTATTGTTCTTTTTTTTTTTTTTAATAAGATGTTCAATAGTGATAGGATTTACTTGAGGTAACACCAGACTTTACATTATAGTACAGTCAATTACATAGCGTCACACGCACACAGCCCAATAACCTTCACTGCCTTGCTGCAAAGGGTCTTAGTCACTCGGTCGGCTGACACCCTTTAACATAAACATAAAAGACTCTACCGTCTTTGTTTCAAGACAAAAACAAAACGCATTCTCCCAGCTCAGGAACCCTGTACAAAACAGCCAGTGTCTCGTTTCTTCACTGTAGCCGAGCAATAGACACAGAATGCGTCAGATCTCCATGGCAACAGACCAGACGCAATTTAACATGCAAAACAAGTACAGTAATACCTGTCAACTCTTACGAAAACATGAGAACCAGAGGTCTCCTTTTCTGGACTTACTACTCAACTTTCTCCGAACAAATCAATATAATAATTCTTACAGTAAATAATACTTTATTCTTAACTTGTAACCTATTAGAATCCGATATAGCCTACATCATCATAAAGTAGCTTAAAGACATTTTCAGATGGGGAAAATAATAAATAAATAATGTTGAAGTTTAAGATGGGCGATCTAAATAATCCAGAGGCAAAAGATTTTACGCAAGAATGTCCCGACGAAAATCGAGAGACTTCACAGGAACGCATACGAGAACGTGACATAACGTGATCATTTTATCACATTATTTATTAATAATGTACATGGGAGGTTGTTGGCTATATAAATCGCCTTACTTTAAACATATTTTCATCAAACAGTAAGATATTTATAATGAAATGATAGGATCATGCCCTTAACCTCTGCACCTCTCTTTTCCTGGCAGCCACTCAAGTCCCGGTGATTTTACATTTTTTTTAAATTTATTTATTTATTTTTACTAGAAGATGCTGCTGTCCTGCAGGTACCATCTGGATAAATGGATGGTACTGCATCCTTATTTAATTTAACTTTAACAGCACCCATCTTGAACATCATTACATTAATAAAGCTGTCTTGGGTAAAGTGGGTGCTGTAGATGCAGCTGCTGTTGGGTTTAGCATCCAAATCCCTGGTCCTCCTCACGAACTTCACCCATTGCCGGCATTATACCGGCTCTTTAGGAAACTCATAGAGAGATATCAATGGCCCTGCTGTGTTGGAGCAGCCATATATTACACACCTATTTACCATGGTCTCTATCCCCTGGGTGCCTTGTGTTTTGTTTAGCGAGCGGTTTTGCAGAGCTGTAATGCAGGAAAGCACCGGGGGGTGGGATGGCGAGTTTGTTCTGGTGTGATGTCACGCATAAAATAGCCACAGCTTCACGTGAGCTGGACTTTTCATAGAGGTGTCAACTTCAGAGTTGTTTTTATACACCTAGCGTTAAAACCGACACAGATACTTTGATTGACCTACCAACAGTACTATACAAGTGAATTCTGAAATGAAAAAATCATTGCACCCCACCTTTAACAGTTACAGTAATAAGGACACTGTACTTGGCCTGGAAAAACACACCGCCCCAGTGTGTGTGTTTGACTATACTAACACTACAGCTTGCTTGTCAATTTAAAGTCAGTTTACAAATTATCTGTTATCAAAATGTGCTTCATGTATTAAATGCCAAAATATACAAATATATACAAAAATTATTGAAACATTGCTTGTATGATACGTTTGGTGTATGATATTGGGCACCTGTTCATTTTATACACCAAAAATAGCTTCAAAACAATCCACCAGCTACTTACTAAATAAAATATTTTTTTGGTACCATTTTGAAGTCCCAAAAAATGTAACAAATAAAAATAAAAAAAACACACATTTCTAAATCTGTCAGAGCCCTAATATGTCACTGATTTTAATCAACATTAACCTGAAGCCAGTATTCCATCATACTTAAGACAAACCAATGAGCCAGGGTAAGTTTAAAAAGTAGACTAGTATTATATATGGTATTGATTAAAAAAGAAGAAAGAAACATGCCTGCTGTCCATTCTTCATCATGGCTTTCAAAGAAGAGGCAGCATTCTAAAACACAAGATGAATTCAGTACTTTCAGTAAACTACACATCAGTTAATTTCATTGCAAACTAAACAGGATGCTGGCTTCAGCTACTACTGACACGTGACCAATACCGTTTTCATAGTTAATACAGTAAAGAGCACTCTGTTCCAAATTAACAAAACAAACTAATCGCAGAACCAATTCATTGTGATGCAAAAGCTACACTTCCGACAATCACCAGTTTTAACATCCAGAGCAACCAAAACTAAACCAATAAGTGGAACTGCCAATATATTAAGTTAGTTTCAAGTTTCAAAATCTCCTTTTATTGGAAACAAGATTCTTGGCACCATACAGCCCAATCTTACCATATTCTGCTGATCTCGTCCGTGCATTCTCATATTAAATGCTGCATGTCTTGGGTTATCAACAGGCTGTGGACCACCTCTCCTACCTAGTGCCTGTGGTGCAAACTGTCCTGAAGGCAAAAATGCTGGTTTGTCTGCCTGCAAGGAGGAGGGAGGAAAAAGGGTATTGCATTGAATATACCATATTCCTTTGGATTTAAGACTCAGTCCAAATTTCCCACTCCGAGAAAAAAAATAAAACATCAAATATACATTTACAATGTTGGAGCGGTGGACGGTCCTGGTGGAGTGGAGGGGTCCTTATATGCCCTTTAAGGTGATATTTTATTTAATGCAAATAATGCATATTCTAGGCAAAATGATTCAGTTCATGGTGTAAACAAAGCCTTCTTTTCCTTTTTTCCTAATCCTGGATAAAATGGGGCGGGGGATTTGTGGAGAATATATTATCTGTGATGCAGAGATGGTTATACTTAATTGTGCACCTGATTTTGTAGTTTTTTGTTTTGTTTTTTACACATGTAAACTTGAAAAGTGTATTGGATTACACATTTTTTATGTTTATTGATATTTGTTATTTGTCTTCTGTTTATTTGGGGATCACTTTGTAAACAGAGCGAATCCATTGTTTGGGGATGGGCTGATTATACTTAACAGTGCTTTTGTGTTGCGCGTACGCTTTGCTTAATTACTCGTACTCAATCCGTGAAAATACACACATGATAGATAGATAGATAGATATAGAGAGAGACTTAGGCCACACTGCGTTTCTTTCAGGGTTAAAGACTATGTGGTTGTTTCGGGTGTGTACTGGGTCATCTCTCATTTACCCTACCTAACAAGGTTGTCTGGGTGTGCATGTGTGTGCTATTCATTTGTGCCCATACTGTGTTTTGTTTTGCATCTTATAGGTTACGAGTGTTACTACAATGTTCTCCTGGAATGTGAAGGGGATAAACCATCCAATTAAGCGTAAAAAAGTCCTCTGTTGAAAAAGGAACATGTCCAGCTTGCCCTTCTACAGGAAACCCACTTAACCGAGTGAACATGAGAAGCTGAAAAGATTGGGTGGGACACACTTCTAACTCATCCTATAATTCACATAGTAGAGGAGTAACTATTTTTCTTCATAAACATTTACCATTCACACTTGATAAGGTTATAAAAGACTGATGGTCCCTTTGTGCTGATAACAGGTTTCTCATATGGAGATTGTATCCCAATAGGCTGTATCTATGCTCCTAATACATTTCAGACCACCTTTTATTCAAAATTATTAGCGGAAGTATCTTCCATTGCCACTCCCTACATTTTTCTTGGGGGGGGTGGGGGGAGGATCTTAATTGCGTTCTCAGTCCTGAAATTGACCATCAACCACAATTACTAGGCCCAATTTCAAGGAAAGCTAGGCTAACAAGAGCTGTGCAGGGATTTGAACTTATTTGACATGTGGAGGGTGATAAACCAGAAAGGGAGAGACTTGACATTTTTCCATGAATGGATTCTTTTTTTTTTACCTCTAGGTTGGTTTTAAACAGGGTTAAGAAGTCTACTACTGGCATCCGCATGTTGTCGGACCATGCCCCAGTAAGCATTGATGTTTTACCCCCCCTATTGTGATCCCTCCTCTCGTTGATGGCGACTGAACACTTCTCTGCTGAGTAACCCTCCATTTATAGAATATCTTAAACAACAATGGAGTCTTTACATGGATATTAATAACACACCTGATGCTGACCCATCTACTGTATGGGAAACTGCAAAAGCCTACATGAAGGGTGCTATTTCATATGCTACAGCAAGAAAAAAAAAAGTTACTTGAAGCTCAGCTACAGCTAGAAAGCAAGATAAAGAATCTGGAGATCGAATTAAAAAATGCACCATCTAAAATTCTTTCTAAAAAGGATAGATGCTGCTCGCTTAGTGCTAGACCAGCTACTAACACAGAAAGCTGAGATAGCAGTTATCTTTATAAAAACAACAGAACAGACCTAGTAGGCTGCTGGCTCGTCTTATTAGAGAGAGAATAGAAAGTGTCACCTTCCCTCAGGGACAGTAAAGGCAACAAATATTTTGAGACCAAAGATATGAATAAGATTATGGGAGAACATTATCAAAAGCTATATTCATCTGATTGTAGTAATTCAAGTGAGAACAGACAAGTTTCTAGTTCAGATTACCCTCCCCTCACTCACGGAGGAACAAAGGAATAATTTATATAGACAAATTTCAGAGAACAAAGTCCTGGAAGCTATAAACTCTTACAGAATGGGAAGGCACCAGGGCCAGACAGTTATGGACGAGAATTTTATAAAAAAAATTAACTGGACTTGTTTTATACGCCAAAGATTTTAGTTTTCTAATGGTAGACACCTCCTTAATGCGATTCAAATTTCAAAGCACACTCAGAATAGGACTCTGTCTGTCACATTAGACGCAGAGAAGGCCTTTGACCGGGTAGAGAGAGTATCTAAGTATCTATTCGATGTTCTTGGGAGATTTGGTTTGGGCATGGAAATTGTTAGGTGTGTACATGTATTGTATCACTCTCCAATGGCTTGTGTACTAGTAAATCGCATGAGCTCTTCCGCGTTTTCTCTTGGTAGAAGCTGAAGCAATAATAACTCACCCCGATATTGGGGGTGTTGCAATGGGAGGGTCAGTGCATAAAATACCTTTATATGCAGATTATATTTTGCTGTTCTTTCCTAAACCTGAGACTTCTATTCCTGCAGTACTTCGAGTCATTGAAATGTTTGGCTGCTTTTCAAGTTATAAAATTAACTACAATAAATCAGAGACTATGCCACTGGGTCCCTTTTAAATGGTTCATACCTGGGGAGTAAGGTCTCACCCAGTTTGAAAGATTTATTTAAGCTGAATTTTGCCCCTGTTTTAACCCTTAGCGGTCTATTTATTCAGCGCGTCTCAGGCGCGTCAGGTCCAATTTATTTTCACACACGCAGTTTATTTTAGACGCGCTGTTTAAAAGTATTTTTTTTTCCCCACAGTAAAACAGGTTTAAAAGGCACTGCATATCAACAGGACACTCAGTACTGCAACTGCATCTCCAGCCCCACCCCAACCCTTGTTCGCTGTATTTTTCAAATAACTCATAATAGTACATACCGATAAATCATCTCTTGATCACTTGTTTTAATCACCAAACTCCTCAATAACGCGATCCAAGTCGTTATTTCATTACTATAACATCTAGAAAAAGCTCTGCAAATGTCTGTGAAATGTCGGTCCGACTCAGGACTGCAAAGGGTTAAAGACTGTTAAATATGACATTGATAGATGGATCTCCCTGTTTCTTGGATAAGTAGAATAAGCTTAATTAAAATGAATATTCTCCCAAGACTTCTTTATCCTTTGCAAATGCTTCCCGTGGTGAACAAAAAAGGTGGTGCTTGATCTGGAAAAAAAATTCTCAATTTCATCTGGCATGGAAAAGAGGCCAGGTTAAAAAAAAAATCAGAAACTAAAATTGCCAGCAGACAGAGGTGGTTTAGCTATGCCAAACATACCTTTTTTTTATAAAACGTGCTTGTCATGCTCGTATTTCAGAATGGATTCTCGATTACCCAGTCCTCATGGTGCAGGAAAGACGCCTGGTGTTGCACACCATTCTCTTTACTGAGCCTAATGACGAGTGAAATTAAACATTTATCTTATGTAATAAAAAAACCCTATAGTTTATAACAAATAACTGTAGTTTAATGTCCGGCTTGATTTCAACAGATTTGCCGGTAGAAGGGGTTTCTCCTTGTCGCTGATCCCTCTCATAAAAAACAAAACGTTTCCCCCTGGCATTAAAAACAGTATTTTTGACTTTTGGTACCATAAAAGGAATTAGGGTTATTGGGGATCTCTACAAGAATGATGTTCTTATGTCATTTGAAGAGATCCAAAGAAAATATGATATGCCAGATAAACATTTCTATGTTTTCCTACAAACCCGTGATTTCTTACAAAGGTCTCATTTCCCCCAGGATTGACGGTCAAGACTCCAGCTGATACCTTCCTTTTACAATCTAAAAACCCTAAGAACATCATCTCCTCTTTTTACTTGTTAAGTTACTCAATCGGTTCAAATAATATCACTGGCGTAATGAGATCATGGGAGAGAGATCAGGGGGGGAGCACGCAATGAGGAAGCCTGGGCTAGGGCCATAATCTCAACAAGGACTACATACACTTGTAATAAGATGAGAGAAGCCCAGTATAAAATCCTGCATAGAACTCATAGGACACCTTATATTCTTAATAAGTTTAACCCACAGATACCACTATGTATTAAATGTCAAAAAAGCACAGGTACTTATTCACTGTTTTTGGCTATATCCTTTAATAAGTAAACTCTGGAACATGATCATCCAAGAGTTGGCACTTATATTTCATTGCAAATTAAACAAAGATCCTTGGATGCTTCTTCTGAGTATGCCTGCCGATGAGTTAACTTTGAATCCCACCCAATTAATTAGCCGGAAAGTTGTTATTTCTTGCTAGAAAACACATCTTATTGAACTGGATCAAGGATACGCCTCCCACTATAACACATATAGAGAGGTTTATAGAGTTCTCCCCATGGAAAGGCTGAGTGCCATTTTAAAAGGTGATAAAACTTTTCTGACTGTGTGGCAACCAATACTAAATCACCTTCCAAAGGACTTGGCAGATATTGTGCAAGAGGGACAGGCTGCTTTGGATTAGAAGTTTCCTCTTATACAACCTCAAGGCTCAAGCTGTTTATCTGTATTGGATTTTGTGATTCAATGAGGATTGTTTTTTAAAAAATCAGTAAAAATTGTCCAAAAAAAATACAGTACTGTGCAAAAGTTTTAGGCAGGTGTGAAAAAATGCTGTAAAGTAAGAATGCTTTCAAAAATAGACATGTTAATAGATTATATTTATCAATTAACTAAATGCAAAGTGAGTGAACAGAAGAAAAATCTAAATCAAATCCATATTTGCTGTGACCACCCTTTGCCTTCAAAACAGCATCAATTCTTCGAGGTACACTTGCACAAAGTCAGGGATTTTGCAGGCATATAGTCAGGTGTATGATTAAACAATTATACCAAACAGGTGCTAATGATCATCAATTCAATATGTAGGTTGAAACACAATCATTAACTGAAACAGAAACAGCTGTGTAGGAGGAATAAAACTGGGTGAGGAACAGCCAAACTCAGCTAACAAGGTGAGGTTGCTGAAGACAGTTTACTGTCAAAAGTCATACACCATGGCAAGACTGAGCACAGCAACAAGACACAAGGTAGGTATACTGCATCAGCAAGGTCTCTCCCAGGCAGAAATTTCAAGGCAGACAGGGGTTTCCAGATGTGCTGTCCAAGCTCTTTTGAAGAAGCACAAAGAAACGGGCAACGCCGAGGACCGTGAGCGCAGTGGTCGGCCAAGGAAACTTACTGCAGCAGATGAAAGACACATCATGCTTACTTCCCTTCGCAATCGGAAGATGTCCAGCAGTGCCATCAGCTCAGAATTGGCAGAAAACAGTGGGACCCTGGTACACCCATCTACTGTCCGGAGAAGTCTGGTCAAAAGTGGCCTTCATGGAAGACTTGCGGCCAAAAAGCCATACCTCCGACATGGAAACAAGGCCAAGCGACTCAACTATGCTCGAAAACACAGGAACTGGGGTGCAGAAAAATGGCAGCAGGTGCTCTGGACTGAGTCAAAATTTGAAATATTTGGCTGTAGCAGAAGGCAGTTTGTTCGCCGAAGGGCTGGAGAGCGTACACGAATGAGTGTCTGCAGGCAACAGTGAAGCATGGTGGAGGTTCCTTGCAAGTTTGGGGCTGCATTTCTGCAAATGGAGTTGGGGATTTGGTCAGAATTAATGGTCTCCTCAATGCTGAGTACAGGCAGATACTTATCCATCATGCAATACCATCTGATTGGCCCCAAATTTATTCTGTAGCATGACAACGACCCTAAACATACAGCAAACGTCATTAAGAACTATCTTCAGCGTAAAGAAGAACAAGGAGTCCTGGAAGTGATGGTATGGCCCCCACAGAGCCCTGATCTCAACATCATCGAGTCTGTCTGGGATTACATGAAGAGAGAGAAGCAACTGAGGCTGCCTAAATCCACAGAAGAACTGTGGTTAGTTCTCCAAGATGTTTGGGCCAACCTACCTGCCGAGTTCCTTCAAAAACTGTGTGCAAGTGTACCTAGAAGAATTGATGCTGTTTTGAAGGCAAAGGGTGGTCACACCAAATATGGATTTAATTTAGATTTTTCTTCTGTTCACTCACTTTGCATTTAGTTAATTGATCAATATAATCTATTAACATGTCTATTTTTGAAAGCATTCTTACTTTACAGCATTTTTTCACACCTGCCTAAAACTTTTGCACAGTACTGTATATATTTTTTTTATGTTGAAGCATTAATGTTCTAAAGTGTTGCAGACAAAAAAAAGGAGAAGCAGCTCTAGATAGAAGAGAAACACGTGTGACAGACATACTACACCCGTCTAAACAGTATCCCTGCAGGGTGGTACATGCATCTCCATGGGGATAATTAATCACAAACCTAAATAGATAGTCCTTTCCTTAGGAGAAAGCTGCAAATACAAAATAAGCTTACAACTTACTTTCATACGTTTCTTTTTTTCTTTCATTCTCCTTTTGAAGCCTTCCTAAAAAAGGTAGGGAGGGAAAAGGGTTGTAGGTAAATACACAGCACCCTGTAAAATTATAGCCATTTGCATCATGGAAAACTAATCCATGACCTACACCTAGTAATATAAACATGGACGTTTGGTTATGGTTAAATACATTTTTGTTACAAGTGACTCGTTTTCTAGGTGTATAATTGCAGTTTTCACAACAGCTTGGTGAGCTTGTCTTATTTCTACTAGTACACTAGTTTAACTTGGTTGTATTTCAAGTTTCCATTATTAAATAGAAGTGCTATATAAATAATGCCATACAATGTGCTTCATAAAAACAAGCCGACATTTTTGCAGACTAGTAAAATAGCTACAGAGCTGCATGTGCGCCCCAGTTTCCAGCCATCACTGAAGCATCCGTTGCAAATATATTGGTAGCCTACAGAACATTTTCTACTACACAAGTTTATACATTTCATTCAATCAAAATACACAGATTCCAAGTATTCCCTAAATAGGCCAAAGAAAATAAATACAACTTGCATCATCCTCTTTCCGTTTTTTAAAAATGTTATCCTCTGCAACTCCCACAGCTTGCATTATCAGCTCCACACGTTCCAAGTTAACAAAACCACTTTCTGTCAGATAGCCCTGGAACAGAAAGATTGGCACTGCTGTTAACATCCTTGTAGGAACCTTGTTTTAAAACCTTAACAGTTTTTAAATTCTATTACATTCTAAAACAAGGACACACTGGTCAAAAGTACCATTGGCAAGACACATGAATTGATTTTTTTTTTGCCCCCCAGTAGTTAATGCTAAATATTTCTCATGCAAAAGCTTACCCCAGTTTTGTGTACCACATCTTTATAAATGCCAACCAGACGATCAATTGCACCCTCCCTGTAAATAAACACATACATCTGTTAACTACTTGTCAGCAGTGTGGAGTAGTGGTTAGGGCTCTGGACTCTTGACCGGAGGGTCGTGGGTTCAATCCCCGGTGGGGACACTGCTGCTGTACCCTTGAGCAAGGTACTTTACCTAGATTGCTCCAGTAAAAACCCAACTGTATAAATGGGGAATTATATGTAAAAATAATGTAATTGTATGTAAAATTAATGTGATATCTTGTAACAATTGTAAGTCGCCCTGGATAAGGGCGTCTAAGAAATAAATAATAATAATAATGATAATAATAATAAATGATAATAACAACAACTTAAATAAATACAATGATTTGGGGGGGCCTTACTGTTGATTTTACACAGTTGTCAAATGCAAGGCAAAGTTTCAACTTACCTAATTTCTAAGGAAGGCAAATGAGGCAAGAAGTCATTTCCGACAAAGAAACACATGAACACCCAGTCATCAATACTCCTTTCAATGTCAAAAGGGAAAGGCAAACTGGCCATGGTCAACTCTCTCTCCAAATACTGCAAAAATAGAAAACGATTAATAGTCAAAAACTAAATTTAAAAATGCCTTTATAAAACATACTAGATCCTACCTATATAAAATCAAAGTAAATACATCCATACCGTTTTATTTATAGAGGATTGAAATGACAAAAAGGTATACACACTACATATCTGTTGCGTTTTCCTTTAAAGGCCTGTGATCGTGTAAACCCGATAAGCACTTAATTTCTTTGACTTACTGGGCCACCATACTTTGTAGTACAGCTTGTTATCGCATATTAGTAAATCTCCACCAATTACACGGACATCACATCAAAACTCAGCTTTTGAATGTCTTTCTTTTAACCATGCTTCAAACAACTTCACAGCCCATCTACTTTTTGCTCGAGTACTTTCCGTAAACCGATCACTGGCAAGGATATTTAGGTCTTCATTCGCTTCAGTTGAGCAAAAAGTTCAGTACTTTCCACGTGCCTAATGGCACTCGAAACTGAATTATTTTATACCGATTCAACACTTATCGTGGCTTGGATAGGAAAGCGATTGAATTTCACTGCCGCATTTTTTTCGTAAGACATTCAGTGAGAAGGGCAATTAATTTTTAAAAGGCTGGATACCGTTTACTGCAGCATACAGAAACAAGCATAACAGGAACTTTTTTTTTTTTTTTGAAAACGGGAACACACAAATCAAATGTATTTTTACTTCACAATATTATATGTTTTTACAACATTGATACATAAAGAAACTAGTGGATATAAGCCGATGTTTCATGAACTAAACTTAAATAAGAGATGGTAGTGTCCAATATTACTTAGACCCTGGGAATAAACGTGTACAGCATTGGAATCACTCAGGTGAAACAATGTCTTGTAATTTGCCCAAACATCAATTTTCTTCAACAAAACTTTCAGGAAATATAAACCCTTTGCGGTCCTACGTCGGACCTGGTCCGACATTGCAATTATTCCTATCCGGTCCAGTGTCGGACCCTGTCCGACATAAAAAAAATTAAAAAAAACGCAAAAACCTGGTTTCTAGTTGTTTTTCTCCGGAAAAGCCGAGAAAACTATTCAATGGCCAAGTGGGAGCGACAGGAGCCGAGAGAAGCCGAAAAAAAAAAAAAAGGCATCCGATAACGGCGGCCATAAGGAAACAAGCTGGATGAAATTGCATCAGCTCTCAGAGAACATCACGGACATTTGCAGAGCTTTTTTCAGATGTTATAGTAATAAAATAATGACTTGGATCGCATTACTGAGGCGTTTGCTGATAAAATGAGTGATAAGGAGATGATTGATCAGTATGTATGATTATTATTATTATTATTATTATTTTCTATTTCTTAGCATATGTGAAAGCGATAGCGAACGAAAGGGTGGGGCTGGAGATGCCTAATGCGTGCTTTGTTGATATGCAGGGCCTTTTAAACCCGTTTGACTGGAAAAAAAAACACTTTTAAACAGCGCGTCTAAAATTAACTGCGCGTGTGAAAATAAATTGGACCTGACGCGCCTGACACGCACTTAATAAATGGACTGCAAAGGGTTAAGGTCCCTCAGGTCATAGAACACATTTTCATACATGTATCTCCAAGCAGAATACATAAAATACTTAAATCTTAACTAGAAAAAAGAAAAAAGCAAATGTTTGTTTCTGAAGTACTTTATAATGTTCCCCAGTGTTTGCTAGTGTAAATAAAAGGACTCAAATACAGCCAGAAAAAGGCCTTGTCCTGGGGGTGCATCCCACTGAAAAGTGCTTCGTCCTAAGAGTTAAGAAAACACTCAACATACCTCTCGTAAAACAGCAATTCGGATAAAAATGAACTCCTGTTCTGAACATGGAAGACTGTCAGCAAACTGATCATGCTGTCAAAAGAAAATACAATTCATTACATTTCTAGTGCTTTTCAAAGATGCATTCTTTATTTATGTGAACTCTTAAAAGGACAAACTCTAAAAATTACTGCAAACCAAATTCATGGAAAAAACACATCCTGCAGTAAGACAAGAACCGTGAATACATTTGATCACATTTGTAGAGCTGCATGAATTGAGCAATATTGTTTTGCAAGCCAAAACAAACAAAAAAAAAATACCACAAAAAAGTAAGCTACAAATATTTAAGATTTAATGACTTACCTCTCCTTGCTTCTCCCTTGCAACGCCCTGGCAATCTTTAATTTCATGACCAACCTGGCCACAAAGGCCACATGGTCTCGGCTTGTTTGGCTTGAACTCCTCCCGTATGATCGTGAAATTAGGCTCATGAGTAGCCAACCCCAGCATAATCAAATCAGCTGCAACAAAGCAAGTACACTGTTCTTACAATGCAGAACACCAGGAGGTTCCAATCATTACAGTAACATGGCTTTACTTGTGCCACAGACAGCTCTGGTTGATTAAGCATGTGAACAATTCAAATGCAAGGGCTTAGGGCCACTAAAATAATACTGCAAGTTCAATCTACAGAATGTAAACTTCATTGATATTTAAATATAACTCTAAACAATCTGCTTTTGTGCAGGTTGTGTTACGCCATCATTATGAAGATGCATTGTATACAATTTTTCAAATCAATTCAAGTAGTTTAGAAGTACTATCTTTACCTAGGTTCCTCTTGTATTAATTCAGTTAACGTTTAAAAAAAATCATAGCTGCACATAATATAGGCTAAATTAACTGCATTGCAGGCAACAGCATACATTTTGAAGCATAAAAGCGGCCCTTGAACAAACAAGGAATGCTTACCATCAGCTCCACATAAACAGTGATGAGTATTTGGGTCATGGTTCGGTTGAGCTGCAAAAAATAAATACATCATGTGCACTCCTTCTATATAGCATTCACTGAAGATGAAACAAGCCTGAATCACACAGCCTTTACATAAACTTTCTATTATACTGTAGGTTTGTGGTGCGTTCAGATTTGATAACCATCGATCTTTTCTTAAAAGCTTGTCCCAGTGGGAAACCAAACACAATCAAGAGAGGATCATATCAAATGCTTTGTAAACATTAAGTAAAATGGATGCGAGATGGGATCTGGATTGTTGATATGTCCAGAGGTTAAAACAATGACACAATGCCACTTGACACCACCTGTAATGGAAGTTTAAAGGGATTCCAGCTTTATGTCAGATACAGTATGGCAAAGCACTATCTGTATCATTCTTCTGGTAGGGTGGTTAAATCTATTTAGGAAAAACCAAAATAGGTTATCAATAGTTTTTACTTAACTTACACACCTACAATTGAAATTAAAATTTAAAAAAAAAAAAACTACATTTCCTGCCCAGTGGCCATCTTGGATTTAGGTTTTGCACTCGACTGACTTTTTTTTTCTTTTTTTTAAAATCTGAAAGCTGATTTGTCACTAAAATATTACAACTTCTCAAAGTGAAAATTCATGCATAGCTAGATTGTGATTTTAAATTGAAAGACCTGCCCCCGCCTCCCCCCCCCCCCACTACAGCCTGCCAAGAGATTAGATAAAGGGGCATTCAGAAGAGAAAATAGGAGGCACTTTTTTACACAGAGAATTGTGAGGGTCTGGAACCAACTCCCCAGTAATGTTGTTGAAGCTGACACCCTGGGATCCTTCAAGAAGCTGCTTGATGAGATTCTGGGATCAATAAGCTACTAACAACCAAACAAGCAAGATGGGCTGAATGGCCTCAGCTCGTTTGTAAACTTTCTTATGTTCTTATGTCCAATCCAAAGAATGATAGTGAGATTTCTATAATACTTAGATTAATTATTACAACTAATATGACAGGTTTTATTGTCTTTTGCGATACATAGTGACTTTAGAGCTCTGTAAACATAAAACTACTCAAATATACTCATATTTTAAAGACACATGTAGTGGACAAAAAGTTGTATTAAATATTTATTTTGCAATTGATGATTACTGGGATAGTCTTACACAGGTTTCAAAACTGCTGCATCCACGACTTGCATACACTGTCCTTCTCATGGGGACAACGTGATCACACCCTGTTCCGCCCACTATACTTATGGTCAGAGAATAAAACAATGTGGCAGTGAAAGGGTTATTGTTTACTGGAACAACCACAGTAATAGAACTTGACTAAGATCATTAAAGAATACAGGATGTATAAAAAAAAAATGTGTCCCGTCTATACAGCAGAAGTGAAACGACCTCAGTACGGCACCACACTTAGGTCAAATGTTGGACATGGTTAAAGGGTGACACATTTAGAATGCAGGGTCCAAGTAAATGGTGATTAGATTTTTTGCCTGAGTTTACATAACATTGAAAATATGACGTTGCAAGCTGAAATAGTTTGAGATAAAAATAGGAGACGCGCCAGTGACCAACCTGCTAATTTATACAAACTCCTCTTACAGAAATGCCTTGTTACAACAAAACAGGGAAACAAAAAATCCAAATTCCTAAATCAAATTCCAACAAGCTAACAGGAGATAACCTTATTTTACAATGCCCCAGTTAGTGTGTTTAATGTGGAGAGAGATTCCGTTTTGCTTCTGGCTTTTCTTCCTAACTTTAAAACAAATTGTACATTTTAAATGCCATTAATGGTTGTACATTTTACCCATTCAGCAAACCTGACAAGACAACAGAAGCTGCACAATACTGGTCTGCTCATGAGATGGATTTTCTGTTTCTCCATTTTTTTTTTAATCCAAACATTTAGTACATGTCTGGAATCAGATTGCTTTTGCTAGTTGTGGGATGATAACTATAATATTGAAGTACCTCGTTGTCTTCTAATGTAATCCATGATCTTGTGTTCTCCCTCACCAGGTACACTGGCATCAGACAAGATTACCTGGAAGAACAAAAAAAAAAAAATTCAGTTACAAAAATCCCCATTTGTTGCCACTAGTTTGTACTGCAAAATGATTGAAATTACATAGTCTCAAAGGCTTGTGATTAACAGTACTTTTCCTTCTTAAAAATCAACCTTATATAAAAATAATGGAAACATAGCAAGAAACAATGAACAGACTTTCACTTTTCATACTGTACTATACTCTAGTAACTTTAGCGACCACAAAATAAAATGTAACTTATGAAAAGTTTCCAATTAAACTAAATCAAGCACCTTACAATGTACATAAAAGCAATGAAACAATTGTATATTTAATTTGGGAGAAATGTACAAAAAAAAATTACCGTTATGTTTTTCCATCCAGGATCATTGTTTTGTCTTTCAGCAACATAATACCGCAAACACCTTGCAAGATTTTCCATAAATTCAGTACCCTTAAATTAAACAGATGAACACTTAGTATACAAAATATTAAGTTCAACTGAAGTACTTTAGGATGCACTTCAGTATACAAATGCTTATGCAATTTGCAAGTATAGAAATTGTTTTAGAATGCTAAACTACAATTTCTTAATTTAACTAGACCTAAGCTTTTACTGCACCACCATTAAGATAGCATGTGAACTCAAATCAGGTACTAAAAATGGGCATATTCTCCCAGTCTTACAAACTGTAG
Organism: Acipenser oxyrinchus oxyrinchus; assembly: GCA_030684275.1. Classification (NCBI taxonomy): domain Eukaryota; kingdom Metazoa; phylum Chordata; class Actinopteri; order Acipenseriformes; family Acipenseridae; genus Acipenser; species Acipenser oxyrinchus. The sequence continues at coordinate 85,238,549 of CM060251.1, read as the reverse complement.
TATAAAGGCAACACACTTACCGGGGTAATACAGTTACTGTCAAATCTTTCTTTTACTTCATCGGGGGGCAGATACCCACCTGCAAATAAATACATTCCTGATGTTTACATTCAATTGTATATTATTATTATTTATTTATTTATTTCTTAGCAGACGCCCTTATCCAGGACAACTTACAATTGTTACAAGATATCACATTATTTTTTACATACAATTACCCATTTATACAGTTGGGTTTTTACTGGAGCAATCTAGGTAAAGTACCTTGCTCAAGGGTACAGCAGCAGTGTCCCCCCCACCGGGGATTGAACCCACGACCCTCCGGTCAAGAGTCCAGAGCCCTAACCACTACACCAACCCCTGGATCACTGCACAACACTACATATGAATTCACTCAACTGTTCTTGAGTAAAAACACTGCATTCTTCCTGCTGCAAAAAGTATGACAGGAATACGCATACTGCATTACATGGAATACTGCAACCCCAAGTCTCATGCAACACACATCATTCAAGTTGTATGGACACCCTAGAGTTGCTACAAGAACTCTACCTACCAAGACCCAGAGTAGTTTACAAAGACAATGTTTCTAAATGGGCAGCATGTCAGAGAGATTAACCCTTTGCGGTCCTATGTCAGACCTGGTCCAACACCGCAATTTTCCCTTTCCGGTCCAATGTCGGACCCTGTCCGACGTCATCAAAAAGACGCAAAAACCAGGTCTCTAGTCGTTTTTTCTCCGGGAAAAGCCGAGAAAACCATTCAATGGCCGAGTGAGACCGACAGGATCCAAGAGAAGCCGAAAAAAAAAAAAAGGGCGTATCTCATGAATACTGATAGACCCGACACCACATAGATAACACGGACATAAACAAACAAGATAGCTGCTTGCAGAGCTTTTTTTAGATGTTATAGTAATAAAATAACGACTTGGATCGCATTATTGAGGAGTTTGGTGATAAAACGAGTACTGAGTGTCCTGTTGATATGCAGTGCCTTTTAAACCTGTTTTACTGTGAAAAAAATACTTTTAAACAGCTCGTCTAAAATAAACTGCGCGTGTGAAAATAAACTGGACCTGACGCGCGCTGAATAAATGGACCGCTAAGGGTTAACAAACACCTACCTCTTTGCAAGACCTCCTCTCTTATGCGTGACTTTTCTTCTGTTAGCTCCACACCTTCTTTAGAAGCTCGAAATCTCCTGGATCTCTGCTGGTTCATTTTGGCACGAGGAGCCTAAAAAAAAAAAAAAACAGACATGCTTTGTCTCTTGAGGGATTTACTTTATGTGCCAACATGAAAAACCGCATTATATTAGTTCAATTTCATCCATAAACATACACTTCTTTATCTTTAAAATGAGTAAATGGCACACAGAGAAGAGATTAAAGAATCAATAGAATTAATTCTGCAAAATAAATTACATGTAATTTAAAGCACATTAAGAATATAATTGAATACAGTTATTGGCCAACAGTTAACTGGAAACATACAAAAAAGTTATGATAAGCAAACACATGGTTTCAAACCCAGAATCATGAATACCTACATTGCTCAATCTGTGATGTTGAAAGTAGTTAGGGCCAAAAAGTGAAACACAATAGAACTTAACTGCAAAGCAAATTTTGTGAACTCCCATCAAAAGAAAAAACACACATTCACAAAACCAATTTACATACCAAAGCACCATGAAAAAAAAACATGTTTGAGCAACAGGTCCAAATTAACTTATACTTACAACTCCATCTATAGCCATGTAAAGGACCTTTCGTGGGCGAACAATGTTATACAAGCGGTCAATGTACTCAAAAATCGCCACCATCATTTCATCCTCATTCTTGGGGGCAGCTCTGCAAGTTTAATGGGAGAAAGTATTCGTTGAAAACCGGTGTTGGATTAGGAAGAATATTTAAAAAGCGAGTATAGATGAAGGTAAGCATTTACTTGTCTTCTGGGTGTGTACATGGGTGAATGATGCCATTCATGTCCAGGTACAAGTTGTCAAACTCAACTTCATTTGGATTAGGTTTACTGGTATCCACAGGTACACGAACTCCATTACATTCTTTTGCCTGCAGGGGAGAGTTAAACATATTTATAGAAATCTTACTTTATTTAAACTCAGCAAAACGTGTTTGCCTACCTTCATTTTCATCAAGTGGTTGATTCAACAGAGAAGTTCCGTTTAACAAAAAGGGAATGCATGTTTTTTTTTTGTGTGTATTACCATATGCAGTATTAAAATTTAGCTAACGTGCGGATTCAAATGTAACGAGTAAAATTATCACAATCTCGCCCCGCCCCCCAAAATCATCTGTAAACAGCGTCAGAACCGCATGGGTTAAGCATCTACAAATCTTAACTGGGACCAGTAGAGTTTGTTATCTTGTTTAACAAATCCAGTCTAAAGGCAGCTGTTACTACCAGAGGGCTATTATTGGTACTAACGCAGTTGATTGTTTTGCTGCTCAAAACATTACTACAGTTAACCACGTCCTCCTCAAAGCTTTGAGTCAATCTTCTGCCCTATTTGCAATGTTTAACTACTGGTAGCAGTCTTTGAAGCAGTGGAACTTGTACTGGTAGGAAGTAAGAAATCCAAAAAGGCCGCCGAGTACATTTTGTTTTACTGGTTCTATCAAACCATGTGATTTATTCAGCATAAATCAACTGTTTACAAAAGCGATTGTTATTGGAATCATTTTATTTTTACACAAAGTTATAGCCCAAACGAGAAAAACAAAAGCCCTAAGCCATGCAGTGAATTGTGTAACTAGCACGTGATATTACACACCTTATTGAACCAGATAAGTGGCACTGCGATTCGGTGTTCAAACAAAGCAAACGAAGCAAACAAACAAATAAAAACAAACACGTATACACAGTTTTGTTATAACAGAAATCCCTCGTAGCCATTGATTTAGCATTTAATTGTACATCTAAATCAACCCGTACATAATCAGTAGACATGCTAGTAGTATTCTAAACGTTATAGCAAGCGCTGGGCCTTTTGCACTGAGCAAAACATGAGGCCTGGCTTCCTTCCCTGCAGTTTCTACACACACATGACCAAAACAAACTCCGAGTCTTACCTTCTCCTCTAAGCAATGCACAATAATAGATGCGTACTTCCGACTCAGCCAGCGAAAAAACGCTGGTACTCCCATTTCCAAAAATACAAAAAGTACAACACAGATATTAAAAACGTTGATTCTTTAAAATATGTTTAAAAACAGCACACGTAGTCTTCTCTTGCAGCGTGCTACAAGACTCGCCGCATTTGTGACGAACCTCCGGATTGCTTGCAAGCTGTATAGAAATGCATTATGGGTAATGACACTCTCCCCTCATATGGACAAAGCCCAGGCCATAACACGATGTGGGACATCTCTCATGTCGAAAAGTTAATGTTTATGGCATAATATGATTCATATATTACATTTGAGAAATTTTAAAATGGCATTCAGTGATCGATATGATTAGTTATTAGACCATTTTGAGATACTATAATATTCCAAAACATTGGAAGGCTAATTAGTGCATCATTTTAATTATATAAATGCTTCCTTAGTAATAAAACCCCACTATATTCGATTAGGATTTTAACATTATGTAAACCAATAAAAGGTATATAAAAATAAGTTTAAAAAAAAAAAACATTCCACATGTTCGTTAAAGAACCTATGTGCAAATAATTAAATTAAATTACCTTTCAAAGTTATTGATGAACTACACTGCCAGATTGGAATCGACCTACTTGTTGCAACAGGGGTACATAAAATGTTTATGTACCCTCGTGTAGTGTCTCTAATCTAACCATTTTGACTCTACACAGTACCAAATGTGTGCATTGCTTCTATTATTTATTTGCAGACACCCTTATCCAGGGCAACTTACCATTTTTACAAGATATCACAAGATATTTTTTACATACAATTACCCATTTACAGAGCTGGGTTTTTATTGGAGCAATCTAGGTAAAGTACATTGCTCAAGGGTACAGCAGCAGTGTCCCCACCTGGGATTAAACACACAACCCTCCAGTCAAGAGTCCTGAGCCCTAACCACTACTCCACACTGCTGTCCTCTATCAATTGTAATTCTCCACTGATAGTTTCTGAGCAGATCTAGACACTAAACCAAATGCAGCAATGAGAAATAAACCTATACTTAGCAAATGATCAGTTCAATTAAGGGTATAGTTAAATGATTGAGAGCTCGGTTGGAATGAAAACCAGCAGACACGGGGTCCCCAGGACCGAGTTTGAGAAGCCCTGATCTAGGGAATGCAATTGAACTCTGTGTTTAATTGGATGTTTAATTACCACCATAGCCTTTAGGGGGGTTGTAGCGTTGCTGTATCCAAATGAGTCCCTCCATCCAAGTTTGGATAAAATCAAACAGAAATTCAAGAAGCAGTGCACTGTCCAGGTATTAGTCTCTCCGGGATACCTAGTTTATTTGTTTTTTTTCCACAAAAATGAAACAGAATTTATATCTGATGGAAAGCACTTCATATTTTAATAAAGGATAGGCCATAACAAAATAAAATCATATGAATATAAAACACAGAATTCCAAGAATTATGTTCTCTTGTGGCATATTTGATACAGCGAATATCACTGACAACACAATCAGACTGTTATGCAGTATTAATACTTGTTTGGGTATAATAAGATGAGCAAGTCATTGTGTTCATCATTGTATTCATAACCAGATTATTGCCCATCACTGGTCCATCATCAATAGTTGAGGGGAAAAAAATGTAGCGTCATCTTGTAACCGAAAATGTTTTTTCAATACAAGATGTACAGCAAGTTGTCGAGATCAACAACACACTTCATTTTCTGGTTAAGGTATGGCATTGGTCTTGAAACAAGGCCAGGGAGTGATCAAGGAGTGGTCCCATGTTTAGAACTGTATAGTTAAATCCGTTTGAAAACACACAGCATATTGCCAAGGTTTTAAGATCCAGAAAATACCATCAGCCCCTGTTTCTGTTGAAAATCTTTTGGTTCTGCATTTCAAAGGCACTGCTATGTAATGCTAGCCTTATAGCTGCATGAGCAACTCATATCAGTAAATCTACAGACAGGTGTGACTTATCATCCCCGATTTGTAGGTACTGTATACTTCATACACTTTTTGCATGTATTTTGTACATTGCATTATTTAGTTGAAGTTACAGAGAATATCAGATTCTGCAGATAAATGGGGTGTCTCTCTGTCCGTACATCCATTCATCTTGTTGTCACATTTACTGTCAATGTTTGCATATGTCTGGATAATCTCTAATCAAATTGGAGCGCATACTAGAAAAAGATCCTTTTCTCATACATTTTTTGTTCCTCATAGCAATACTGAAGGACCTTTAAGTTAGACATAACACATGTTGGGACACTAGAGAAAAGAGTGTTACAAACACAAATCCCAGATGAATCAAAGGTATGTGTTAGCAATCTATCTCAGCTGTATCTCGGGGTCTCATTTTAGCTCTGATATAAGGTCGAACTTAGAGTAAGTAGCGGGGTTCCGAAAAAATATTTTCTTTTCATTGTTAACATCCTGAAAACTTTTTACATTATAGCTTTAGTCTGTTCCAAAGCTCTTTTTCAATAATCCTTACACTATCAGTGCACTAGAGCAGTCATTTTGAAAAGAGCTTTGAAACAGACTTTAAAGTTCTAAGTGTAAAAAGTTGTCAGGATGTTAACTATGAAATGAAAAATGACAGGTATGTTATTTAAACAGTTGTAGCAACACATCTGGACATGTAACATAATATCTTTTGGAACCCTGTTACTTAATCTTTATGTGAATTAACATTTTTAGTTGGTTCTGAGAGTCCAATGACATAACACAGATGTTTTATCAGAATTCAGCATTCTGAGACATCCAACACAATGTCAGCAAGGATGAAACTCACCCCATGCCTAAAAATAACATCACCTTAAGGAAACAGAATAATGAAAATAACAACAACAAAAAAAACATGTTATCCATTTAATAACAATGCAGAATGACTGGGTCGGTATGGCAAAGTGGTTTGCAGTGCGCAGGTGTAGCAGTGATGCAGTGCTCAAGACAATAACTGACAACAAAGTACTGGTGAAATGGTTGTTTATTTATAATCCAAAGTCTGATGACAACAGTAAAGAAATGGAGGTCTGGCAACACACAATTATGTGTATTGCACAGTTCATAAACAACAGGTTGCAGTCCCGAAATAATAAACACAGTTAAACACACACACAAAACACAGACACGGTCATAAGTCCAGAGTGAGTGCTGTAGTGATCGTGGTGAAATACAATTTTAATCTGTGAACGATGGTGCAGTGTTGTCCGGGTTTGTGCTGGCCTTTAGCGACAGCTCCGTATCGTGTTAGCCGTCTAATAATAACAAACAGTACAATTAGACTCGACAAAACAAACAAAACACTCACGGTTATACAGTATTTCGCTCATCCTTTAGCGTTCTCTTAACCATAAACAAAGGAACAGATCACCTAGCCACGTCCCCTATTTGTACCTTCAGTCATGCCCCCTTGGTTAACGAGTGCAGCTGTTTCTCCTCCAATCTGCGATTTCCCTCTGGAGTAATGACTTAATGTACCACAGCTGTGCCCCTTTCTAAATGGCCGACTTCCATCTAACCCTGGGAATGAATTGTCAGGCCATCCAGTCCAGGGCACTCTGTTCCCTTTACACTGCGTCCTCACAGGTTGGGAGGGAGATTTATCACCAAGAATCACCTCTGTCACAGTAAGGTATTTAATAGCAATGCAGAATGACTGGGTTGGGTATTTAATAACAATGCAGAATGACTGGGTTGGGTACTTAATAACGATGCAGAATGACTTGGTCGGGTATTTTAATAACAATGCAGAATGACTGGGTTGGGTATTTAATAACGATGCAGAATGACTTGGTTGGGTATTTTAATAACAATGCAGAATGACTGGGTCGGGTATCTTAATAACAATGCAGAATGACTGGGCTGGGTATTTTATAACAATGCAGAATAACTGTGTTGGGTATTTAATAACAATGCAGAATGACTGGGTCGGGTATTTAATAACGATGCAGAATGATGGGCAGCAGTGTGGAGAAGTGGTTAGGGCTCTGGACTTTGACTGGAGGGTTGTGGGTTCAATCCCAGGTGGGGGACACTGCTGCTGTACCCTTGAGCAATGTACTTTACCTAGATTGCTCCAGTAAAAACCCAACTGTAAAAATGGGTAATTTTATGTAAAAATAATGTGATATCTTGTAACAATAGAAAGTCGCATTGGATAAGGGCGTCTGCTAAGAAATAAATAAATAAATAATGATGGGTTGGGTATTTAATAACAATGCAGAATGATGGGTTGGGTATTTAATAACACTGCAGAATGACGTGTCGGTATTTAATAACAATGCAGAATGATGGGTTGGGTATTGTAACGAGGTGACCAGAACTGAACACAATATTCTAGGTTAGGTCTTACTAATGCATTGTAAGGTTTTAACATTACTTCCCTTGATTTAAATTCAACACTTCTCACAATACATCTGAGCATCTTGTTGGCCTTTTCTATAGCTTCCCCACATTGTCTAGATGAAGACATTTCTGAGTCAACTTAAACTCCTAGGTCTTTTTCATAGTTCCCATCTTCAATTTCAGTATCTTCCATATGATATTTATAATGCACATTTTTATTGCCTGCGTGCAATACTTTACACTTTTCTGATGAAGACAAACTGTCGAAATGCATTAACATTGTAGCTTGCTGACTTTTGTAATATGAAAATAAAAAAAACTTTTATCTACAGATCGAGTACAGATCTGGATCAATCCAAGGGAGTTGCTGTTTCCCTCTTTCTGTGGTTTTCTACAGTTAGATATATTTATATATTTACACCGGAAAACACCTTAAAAACTGAAAATGTTTAATCAATTCACGTTGACTTTACCCTTTTTCTATTAAAAGATAAAACCTACTACAAAAATAATAATACATACATTTCCCAGTGCTGCTGGGCAATGTCCCGCCTTCCTGACTTGTATCTATCATTGATTTGTTCTGAATACTTTAAACCTGCCCCAACTACTGAGTGACAGCACATTCCTACATTTCTATTGGAGATTTAAAACGAGATTACAATCAGGATGGAGGCTTGCTAGCAGGATTTAAAGCTGTATTACAGTTAAGATACAGAGGAATTAAAACAGAATTGTGGTGAAATGTACAAAAATGCCTACACACAAAAATCCCAGAAGAATGTGACTGTGACCATAGGGATTTCGTTGTGGAAGACAGCAAAGGAAAGAAGGTACAACTTAAGTGTGCAAGTACTGTCGAGTTACTGTACATATTTTGACAAAAAAAATACTCAAGCATGTTGGAAAGTAACCGAAAACACTAATTTCATACAGTATATCAAAAACGAAAGCCCCGAAAAAAAAACGATTTACATAAAACTCGAAAATAGCTAAAAATAAGCACCGAAAAATATAATTAATAAAACCTGAAAACAGAAGCCCTATATATACTGTTATATATGTAGGCAGTCCTGACTGTATCTGTTATCCACTTGTACAGCCTCTGTTTAGGCAGGGCTTGACCATGGGACTTCGCATCATAGCAGACAAAAAATTTGTTCAGACTGCCTCCAACTTTTCATCCTGTCAACATAATACACTAGGGCCCGCACTGGACAGAGTGTATGGAGCTGCAATTCCACAGATTCCTTTATTATAGAAACCGTCTCGTAATTTTGGCCAAAGTCTTATGTTGCTTGATCCCTGGGAAGGAGTGACTCAAGCTGCTGACTTCACACAGGGCACAAGGTCGCTGCAGGACGTAACAAACAATGGGCTATATTGCACAGTATATGCGTAATAAATTAAAAACAACAAGTACTTATCTGATAGGCTCCTTCTGTCAGGTCAGTCTTGAAAGAAAAAATGACGCTAAGATCTGTGCGTGCAGTCCTTTATACCCTCGTGGGAGGGCCATGACTGTGTCACAGGCTCTGCAAGCAGCTTTGATATATTTTATTCAAGTTTCAGGTCTTTAGGAGGTAAATACCCATTCAGTAATGGTTAAATTTTGTACTTGAAAGGGAAATACTACGCATGATCTCCAATTCCAATGAGCGTTAGAGAGCGTTATCTCCACTTCTGGGGTCTCCTCTCTAAGACCTCATGGGAATTGAAGTCCATGCATGGAATTTATTCTGATCTGATACAAATGTTGTTTCGCAATGTTAACTGACAAGACAGGTATCAGTCACATTGACTGTTGTAGGCACCCATCTACCCATGTGTCCACATCACAGCAAGCACATGTGAAGCAGATTGTAGATGCATGGAGATTCATTGAACTCTAGTTGGACACTCACTTGAAGCTTTGTTGAGGCACACCGCTGAAGCTTGAATTGCACAGGTCGGTACAGTGAATGGACTACACTGCCATCAGTCAACATCTCTCAACAAGCATTATGAGTCATCACTTATAGACCTCCACAGTTGCAGATAAAAAGGAGATGATCACTTTTTAAACATTATTACTGTTACAAGAACATGTTGGTTTTGACTCGTTGACACCAAACCAATGTTGAAAGTATTGAAGAGATGAACATAGACTCAAGTTAAAAAAAAAAGAAAAATCATTTTTGCTGTGTTGTTATATATCAGTACAATATCCCTCGGCACTCACAGAGCTATCTGCAGTGCACGAGTATCTGTTGACACGCTCCTTAACACAGATATTATTTGAGGGAGCTTTTTTTTTTTATCAAACTCAAAATTATCCAGACACATTCACCTTCCATGTTAGGTCAAGGCTTACCGCAGCCATTCATGGTAATGAGTGTGAAGTCCTTCTACTTGATAAGGTTTAGGCACACAAGTCATTTAAAAGCTGACTAATGGGATGCTGATACACACCACACTCAATGTTTGTGCTTTTATAATGTTACAGAAGCGTGTTTTTATTATCGATAGGATCTAAACATTAAATATGGAATAGGAATGGCAAAAGGATCTTTGAATTACAATGGACACCTCTCTAACAACATCTTTACAATGTGGAGAGGCAATTAAAAAGCATGTTAGCCTGCATAGCTTAAACTACTGAACACGTCAAGGCAACCATTCTCTTCTTAAAGGCTATACAACACACATGAATGGCATAGATCTATTAACATGTAACTAAACTTCAGCAAACGGTTATTTTGCATATTAATTAAATACTTGTTTATGACACTCAAAATAAAGTGCTACTAAAATGTCTTATAACAGGGTGAGTGTGCTTGAGTGCATGCTGGAGGCTTGTTTTGCAATAATGTGAAGGTGAACAGGAGATGTGGAATATGAAAATAGGCAAATGTGAACAAGTTGGGTATAAATATAGCACAGCTAGTCTGATGTTAGATCAGAGGAAGAGAAGACTGCTACACTGCATCTCCACAATTAGTAAATATACCTTTCTATATTGCTTGCTGCTTATTCATAAAGTTTGTTAAACTTAACCTGTTACAGTGAGCAGATTCATTGGGTTCAATCCACAAAATAACACTCACTTCCTGCAGATGAGGCATTTAACACACCTAAATGATCCGGCTTGTCAGATAGAATTAGATTTTTTATAAGGTCACCTGACCAGGAAATGGTATCTTTCTTTTTTAGTTTAGGCATCAGACACAATTTCTCATTGTAAGTCCCTGCAAATAGGAAGTCAGTATCCAAAATGATTTGTTGCAGTGATGAAATATGGCTTTGCACAGGACTCTCACCAAATTATATATTTTTTGGAAGGTTACCCATATTGGAAATACCAGGAAATGGTATCTTTCTTTTTTAGTTTAGGCATCAGACACAATTTCTCATTGTAAGTCTCTGCAAATAGGAAGTCTGTATCCAAAATGATTTGTTGCAGTGATGAAATATGGCTTTGCACAGGACTCTCACCAAATTATATATTTTTTGGAAGGTTACCCATATTGGAACTAGACACACAGAATTACAGAATACACCTGTGACAGGATGACAGAGGTTGAGACTCAGAGACAGTGTGAAAAGTTCAAAATAAAGCTTTTAATACACAAAACATACAAAATAAACCGGCACGAGGGCCAAACAAAAAGGGCTTTAAACAGAAATAATAGACAAAGCAAACTTACAAATAAACGGTAATGCCACCAAGGCTCTTCAAACCAAAAACAAACAAACAGCAAACCCAAACCCAAACCCAAACCCAAACCCAAGCCCAAACCTAAACCTTCCTCTCCTTCTGGAACTCTTCCCTCTAATGGGAGGCTCAGGCCTCCTTTTATGCCAGACACCTCCCTACACGCATACAAAATGCATGAGGCCGCAATCGGCCAAACTCCCCCCCCCCTCCCTTTGAACCCAAGAGTCCCCTTATGTCCCTTGGGTGGGCTATTTCCAAGCACACGAATCCTGGCAGGGAACCTGGACCCTCCAGCAGGAGCAGCACTGGTGGCACCTCTGGTGGTGGAGGAGGGAACGGCGGCCCGTCTCCCTCTGGTGGCGGGCGGGAACGGCGGCCCGTCTCCCTCTGGTGGCGGAGGCGGGAACGGCGGCCCGTCTCCCTCTGGTGGCGGAGGCGGGAACGGCGGCCCGTCTCCCTCTGGTGGCGGAGGCGGGAACGGTGGCCCGTCTCCCTCTGGTGGCGGAGGTGGGAACGGCAGCTCGTCTTCCTCTGGTGGCGGACCCTCAGGAACAGCAGGCAGACCCTCTGGAACAGCAGGCAGAGGCGGTGGACCCTCAGGAACAGCAGGCAGAGACGGCGGACCCTCAGGAACAGCAGGTGGAGATGGCGGCCACTCCGGCAACGGCTCCTCCAGTGGCAACGGTTCCAGGCACTCCGGCATTGGCGGTGATGGCTGTGGCCATTCTAGCAGCCTCTTAAGTCGGGCTGGCACCTCCTACCGTCGCAGTCGGGTGCGCCTCCACTGAGCTCCTCTCAGCAGCATGTGCAAGGCGTCAGCCTTCTCCCCCTCTGGCTCTCGGGTCCGAGGCTCCTCCCCCTCAGGCTCTCGGGACGGCAGCTCCACCCCCTCTGGCGCTCGGGACGGCAGCTCCACCCCCTCTGGCGCTCGGGACGGCAGCTCCACCCCCTCTGGCGCTCGGGACGGCAGCTCCACCCCCTCTGGCGCTCGGGACGGCAGCTCCACCCTTCTGGCGCGGGACGGCAGCTCCACCCTCTGGCGCTGGGACGGCAGCTCCACCCCTCTGGCCGGGACGGCAGCTCCACCCCCTTTGGCGCTCGGGACGGCAGCTCCACCCCCTCTGGCTCTCGGGACGGCAGCTCCACCCCCTCTGGCTCTCGGGACGGCAGCTCCACCTCCTCTGGCTCTCGGGACGGCAGCTCCAGGTGAACCAGCAGGCATGCTCCCTCTGCTGGTGGCGGCAATGGAGGAAGAGACAGAAGGTAATCTTCCCCTGATGGTGGAGATGGCACCAGCAGGTATTCTTCCTCTGCTGGTGGCAGTGCTCCTACAACGGTGGAGGCGGGAGCCACAGGCAGTCCTCCCACTCCGGTGGGAACAGCAGGTAATCTTCCCCTGCTGGTGGAGGTGGCACCGACTCCTCCCTCTCGGGCCGTGGACGCACCGACTCCTCCCTCTCGGGCCGTGGACGCACCGACTCCTCCCTCTCGGGCCCGTGGATGCACCGACTCCTCCCTCTCGGGCCGTGGACGCACCGACTCCTCCCTCTCGGGCCGTGGACGCACCGACTCCTCCCTCACGGGCCGTGGACGCACCGACTCCTCCCTCTTGGGCCGTGGACGCACCGACTCCTCCCTCTCGGGCCGTGGACGCACCGACTCCTCCCTCACGGGCCGTGGACGCACCGACTCCTCCCTCTCGGGCCGTGGACGCACCGACTCCTCCCTCTCGGGCCGTGGATGCACCAACTCCTCCCTCTCGGGCCGTGGATGCACCGACTCCTCCCTCACGGGCCGTGGACACACCGACTCCTCCCTCTCGGGCCGTGGACGTTCAGGCTCCTCCCTCTCGGGCTGTTCGGGCTCCTCCCACTCGGGCTGTGGATGTTCGGGCTCCTCCCACTCAGGCTGTGGATGTTCGGGCTCCTCCCCTCTAGACTCTGGACACAGCGGCTCCTCATAGTACCAGAAGGGACAGACATCAAACTGATGTTGCTGGTTACAGAGGGGGCAAAACAGTGGTGACCTACAGCTCCACGGGTACCCGGCCCTGATGTACTCCTCCTCCTCTCTGTCCCTCGCTTCCCGGTCCTTCTTCCACCTCATCCTTTCTTCCTTTTTTCCCCCTCAAAACTCAAAACTCAAAAATCAAAAAAATACTGCCCTGAGCCTCCAGGTGGCACTATCTCGTTCTAACACCAAATGTCCAAATGTGACAGGATGACAGCGGTTGAGACTCAGAGACAGTGTGAAAAGTTCAAAATAAAGCTTTTAATACACAAAACATACAAAATAAACCGGCACGAGGGCCAAACAAAAAAGGTTTTAAACAGAAATAATAGACAAAGCAAACTTACAAATAAACGGTAATGCCACCAACCCAAACCCAAACCCAAACCCAAACCCAAACCCAAACCCAAACCCAAACCCAAACCCAAACCCAAACCCAAACCCAAACCCAAACCCAAACCCAAACCCAAACCTTCCTCTCCTTCTGGAACTCTCCCTCTAATGGGAGGCTGAGGCCTCCTTTTATGCCAGGTGGCTGGGTGTTAATTGGATAATTGATTGCTCCCACCTGATGCAATCAACCTGGGCAGGGAGGAGAATTTAACCCCATCCCTGCCAGTATTTACAAGGGCAGATCCCTGCTCTGCCACAACCTGTGTAACAAGTTGGTAGTCAAGGAAATGTTGCCCAAGAAGCATGAATCTCAAATAGACACATTTGCTAAAACGTACAGGCAGCCCATGACAGAAGATACTCAGTTAATTATATTGCAGCCATGGTGGTAGTCTAAGATGCCACAGCATTACAAGGGGTTTATATTTGACTCCATTGATCATTATTATTAAAAAATAAATTCCTCACCTCCTCTATAAATTTCAGATTGCACTTCAGATTACAGATTATGAGGATCCTGTGCATATGGCTGCATTGGTTTAGAACAGAATATCAGTTTATTTAGCTGTAGAGTATGCATGTACTTATCATTGTGAACTGAAAAACATTAAACCACATCAAACACACACTAACCCACTGAGATGGCTACATTGAAATACTGTGTTATTAAACTTATATCATCTAGTATTATAGTGTGTGTTTAGTTTCTTACATTTGGATGTTTTTTTTTGATAGAAGGCTTACATTTAAGATACAGTAAGTACATAGTAGAAACAAATAAATAAAATAATAATAAATCATTGATATTAATGATGAAGACAACAATTTTTGTTCAATGTGAAGTGTGCATTTCATTAACTAAAACATGCAAAATGTTACAGTAATTTGCATTTGAAATTCACATAGAATTCATTCAAATGGTAATCTGAATATATATATATATATATATATATATATATATATATATATATATATATATATATATATATATATATATATATATATATATATCCCTTTGTTATTGCAGGACATAAAACTAAACCATCTTTCTTCTCATGAGATTCGAGACAATGTTAGTCATAAAAATCATTATATGAGCTGCGAGTTTGAGGGCGCACAGCAGCTTCAATGGCAGAGTTGCTGTCGTCAGACTCACCCCAGAATGCTGTGGACAAAGCAAAAGACAAACCACATCAAAGTATGCATGTATAAAATAAAGGGATTAACAAAGGTCTATCATACACAAAAGAACTGATGAGGTTTAGACTGTATATGGTATCAATCTACACAAAAAACAGTGTTATCTTATGAAAATTAGAAATGCATGCTCGATTTTCTTTTTTGAAGAGTCTGTTTCCACAATGGAGCAATTCTAGAAGATGTACAGTACTTTACCACTGTGAACCTGCAACTAGACATTGGTGTTTTTGTTGGTGAGGTGGTGAACATGTTAGGAGAAATGTCCTTTTTTATTTATTGAACTTACCCTTTGATTTTACAGTTGAAATTATTCTCTTCAAGCCTTCGTTCATAAGGTTACTAGTAAAAACAAAGTTACAAAATGGTATAGGCAAATACCCCTTCCAACCTAAACAGTCTGAGAACAATTTTGGTTTAAACAATAACAAAACTGACATTGTCTTACCAATGTCTTTTATAGAAAATATGTCTGCTGCATTTATTTTTTAAGGTTACCAAGCTCGAAAAAAAAATCTAAAAGTGGTAGTAAATAAAGCTCATTGTTCCATTTGACAGATAATGCCAGGACTTTTACCAAAACTTTCAAACACACACACACACAAACCCACACACAATGCAGCACACAAAAAAAACTGTGGGCTGACTCATGAACTAGTAATAGATATCATAGCTAAATACTTTTCTTAGAATGTGGTTATTCACAAATAATTGTAAGGAAAATAGATTTACATGTAAAGTCCTTTATATGCAGACATAAAAGCAAGAAACTCCATTGACTTCCATTGTAATGGTACGATGGACTTCCACAAGGCTCTCATTATTCACGAGTGTACTAAGAGCAGAGTTGCTGGGTTCCCATAGCATCAGTGATATCACTATGTAAATGCATGACCCGCGAGCAGGCTCTGATCTGCCTCGATGCATATGGAACAGTCTGCTCTACTTCAAATGCTGCTTCAATTTCCATCAGCACAAGACCCTTTGAAACAACCAGAACACTTCCCAGTGATCTTATATCGATGTGCCCTTTTTTCTGCCATGTGTCAGTGCCCTATAATAGTTACTGAGAGAAAATGGCAAGAGAAAAATAAGTTGTGTTAAAGGCAGCAGTTAGGCAGTGTGGAGGTCTTCACACAACAGGAATGCACTGAAATCCTTCATGATTAGGGGGCTAGTTTGATCAACCTGTGTCCTGCTGGGATAAGCCACAGATGGATTTTAATGAAGCTAAACAGCAGTCAGTTATAAAAGAAGACCCCAACAGTCAGCTAAATAACCAACACATTCATTCCAGTAAATCTAACTTTATATATATTCCCATCATTTCAGTCTCACATTTTCTTTATATGAAAGACACACCACTCACGGTAAAGCTGAATTGATTTTTTTGTGGTATTTTATTTGGTTTAAAGTAGTCTTTTCAAAAGTTCCAAAAAAACTAAAGCTACGATATCTGCACAACTGTTCAATACCAACACTGCATAAAAAATAAAATAATTAGTCAAAGATGTTGTTGGTTTTGTTACTTCGTACCAAACTGGGATGGTATGCAAAGTTGACAGCAGTGTTGGACAAGGTGTTGAATTACACCCCACACATTTTAACAACATTTTATTTATTTATTTATTTTCCAGTTCAACTTGATACAGGCTGTTTCTGATTTAGTGTTCATGGGGTCTATGTGGTGTTCCACAGATAACACTTAAACAGGTTTTGTTTCTTCAAAATTAGTGACCATTACACACTT
The DNA here is from genome assembly GCA_030684275.1 of Acipenser oxyrinchus oxyrinchus. Classification (NCBI taxonomy): domain Eukaryota; kingdom Metazoa; phylum Chordata; class Actinopteri; order Acipenseriformes; family Acipenseridae; genus Acipenser; species Acipenser oxyrinchus. The sequence continues at coordinate 85,222,018 of CM060251.1, read as the reverse complement.
AACAGATAATACTGTAGTTTATTTCTCCTTACTTAATAAATTAGTTCAAATTCACCCAGTATAAAACAGAATAAAATTCTGTATTACGTGGGTATTACTTTTGCTGGTCAGTATGTAAATGTATCTAAAATTATACCAGAATGTTAAGATTTTACTTAATATTCATAAATTCTAAGTGCCACTTAAAAGTTTTCCGTTTTCCATCACGACACAGAAAAGGCAAGGTTCCTTTTAGGCATTATTAGCCTACTGCTTTCATTTTATATAGTAGAACCACGTTAGTGACCATTAAAAGAAGTTTTACAATGCACCAATCCATGTTTGTGAATAGATACATGTACATTGTTTTGTACTGTGTTAGCCTTTGGTTCAATTCAAATCTTAAAGAAATGGTATACGGTACTCTCACTAACCCAAACCATGTGGTAATTTGTTTGGCTCCTTTGTACCGCAGTATCGGCAACTATGCTGTAGTCTTGAGAGGACCGGGTTCGCGCCCGCCCTCTGCCTGTGTGCGGATTGCCTCACCCTGTGTGATGCGTTAACTGAGATCGCTACAATATAGATGAGCGCCTTCTGAATGGGGCTACCCATTAGGCCACTTGCTCCACACACACTGCATTTTCAAATGTATTTTCATTCATTACTGTATGTCTATGTTATTTTATATTACTGTAATTATATATATATATATATATATATATATATATATATATATATATATATATATATATATATATATATATATATATATTCTTTTTGTTTTATGATGTACTTTTTTTATACTGCATTGTATTTTAATTTTGATTTTAATTTGTATCCGCATATTTCCTTTGTTCATTTGTAAAATATAAAAACAATACAAATAATAATAGCATAGTCTGCATTATATGTGTCCTCAGACTACAGGGTCTTCTGCACTCTAACAAATGTTCAGCTGTAAAAATAAAAAAAAAATTAAAAAAAAGGAAAGATTATTTGAAATCGTGCAATGTGAGACATTACCATATTCTGACAGCTATAACTTTAAACAAGTACTCACTGACTTCCTGCTCTAATAGACCCTTGTGAACCTAGGATTTGATTGGGTTTAAAATAAGTACAATTATCCAGCTATCAGATCAGTAGCAGATTAGGCTTCAGTCTGAACAGTGGCTCTCAATGCTGGTACATGCTACGTGTGCTGTGCAAAGAAAAGTCTTTAACTGTTAATTGCAGCTATTGATCTGTAATCAGGAACCGTAAACTGGGGCACTTTGAGTGGCAGTTTAACTGCCATTACATGGGACGTACAATTAAGAAAAACACAAGATGCCAAAATAAACTGAGTAATAAACAGTAAATAAAATGCCATTTTAACTAACCATTTGCAAGCGCTTTATAGCCTATGCTGCACCAGGTAATACAAATGCATTTCTGTTTTGTATCTGGAACATGATATCACTTGATGCACTTCAGTTACAGACAAGGTTGATTTGAAAATTCTGCTGTTACCATAGAAAGCTGGGAATGGATTTGGCCCTTCATACCTAATGCCCCGTTTTCAAAAGCACTTATCGATATATTTTTTTTTCTTCTGTGCGCCTATTTTTCCAGTATATAATTTGAGGCAATGATATGAATATGTTAAATATTCATTGCTACCTGTATACAATTTGGAAACATTTTTCATGTAGAACTGAAAATGTGCTGCCGATATTCTCAGTTAAAATGTGTTTATGTGTACTCATTTTGATGCGTCTTTGATAAAGGTTGTTATTTGTATTATTTATTTTGTATTCAAGAAAGTCAGGTTAAGAAAAAATAGTAAAAAGAGGTTAAATAATATTTGCAGAAATAAATATGTACAGCTTGAAAAAGTTTTTAAAAAAAATGACATTAGGGAGCTTAAGAAAAGTACAGAGCACATGACACAGGTGTTCTGTAGACTGCTAGGGAAAGACTGCTCAGTCGTGTTTAAAGAGCCTTTTGTAAAAACTCAAAATCTATATGATCCAAGGCTAATCAGAAATTTAAATTCAATTCAACAGCGAGCTTGTAGTGAAAGTCATGTTGTGCAGATGAGTGACTTAAAATAATACCTACAGCATCCTGGTTTTTCTGATCATCATTTTATGTCAAAGAAAAAAAAAAGATTTATTTGCCATTATACATTTTATAGCACACTACCTTATGATCACTTGGGGATGAGGTAATATAAGTTAACCACTCGACTACAGGCAAGGTGAAACAGTCGTACCATGTGACACAAGGAGGCTGTGTGGTCCAGTGGTTAAAGAAAAGGGATGATAACCAGGAAGTCCCTGGTTCAAATCCCACCTCAGCCACTGACTCATTGCGTGACCCTGAGCAAGTCACTTAACCTCCTTGTGCTCCGTCTTTCGGGTGAGACGTAATTGTAAATGACTCTGCAGCTGATGCATAGTTCACACACCCTAGTCTCTGTAAGTCGCCTTGGATAAAGGCGTCTGCTAAAATAAGCAAATAAGCACAAGCATTGAATGTACATACAAATGCAATATTGTGTATACAGTAAAGAAGCTAAAAGGGTTAATAACATATTAAAATAGTATATATATATATATATATATATATATATATATATATATATATATATATATATATATATATGTCAGCCCCTCACACCTACACAGAAATGCTATAAGCATAGCCACTCTAGAACAATGCTGTTTGGAAGAAGGTAACAGAGGGCACCCCTTAACTCCTACTCCCGCCCCAGTTATGGTCCACAGCTAAATTATTGTGCACTGTTTTCAAATACTCAGAGATCAGAGGCATGTTTCACTGCAGTTTTATTTGGGGGGGAGGAGGGGGGGGATGATAGGCAATAAACCTTGCATCAGGCTTTTCTCTGCTTTCCAAAGTTTGAGTGTCCTCTGCTGGCCTTGTGTTATATCTGCAGCTGAAATATTCAGCTGCTGCTTTGTATTTAACTGCAGCAATTTCACCACAAAGAAAAGCATTTTAATTTGGAGTTATTTCATAATCTTTATATTTAAAAAAAACTAACACTAACACCTTTTGTATTTTTGTTTGTATTTATTCTAAGGAAAACAGCTTTGGAAAATCTAAGCTAAGGACTATATTAAAAAAAAACTACTAATGCATTATGGATTGAATTTAACTAAAGGTCCTTAATTGAAGAAGCAGTTTAAAATACCGGAAGACCTAATAGTATTTAATTAGTATTTTTCAAAACAATTTAGAAGAAGAGTATTTTGTGGGATTTTTTCCTAGACTGAGATGATAAATATGAGGGGACTATTTTGCTTTATAAATAATAACTGTAATTTATAGAATTTTAATAAAACAAATTATAATTATGCTAATAAATGACAATTGCTTCATTTTTTATACATATTTTAAATCAACACAGCATTAAACATAGATACTAATACACAACTTACCAAAGAAAATGCTATAGCATCTATTTGGACAGTTAAAATGTTGAACAGAATAAGAAGAGTACTGAAAAAGAGAGCGACCTCCTCTGGCCACTGACTCTTACTGCTTCAGGCTCCTGAATGCCACACACATCATTCTCCGTGCCACTTTGTGACAGAGGTCCACAGTGAGTTTATGACACTTTGCCTCCACGAGATTACAGGGCAACAGCTTCAGAACATCCTTTTGTTTGAACAGAATGTCGGATCCCACAACTGTCAAGTGAAGGTTTTGTGTCAAGCAGGTTTAAAGCATATTCTGTTTAAAGTAAATCGGTCATGGAAAGATTTAGATGCCTACAGTAAAATTGGACAATGATTCTTGGACAAGAGGAAGCAGTGGCATGCACCCCCGAACAAAAGGGAACAAGTGGTCTTACATGGAGTGCAGCTGCTTATTAAGACTCACTGCTTCATACATTACGCCTTTCATCCCCACTCAACCACAACGTGATTTTGCTTTAGAGGATATGATAGCTGCAAAAGATCTATAATGAATGCATTCTAAATAATAAACAGTTGCAGATCTGCCTGCTTCCCCGTGATTTATAATACAATAAAGGTCACATTCTATAAAGTCTAATGCGGCAAAACACTACACTGAAATTAAAACCCTGAATATGGAAGACCCCAATTCTCTCCCGTCTCCAGTACCATAATAGTGAAATGAGCACATATAAATGTGTTACGAGTATCTCTTTGCATCTCTTCTAGCCTGCATGCATTTCATCTGTAAAGCTGATTAAGAAGGAGTCATTGCTATGCAATGCAGCACCCAATGCCTTTCTCTTGCTTTTCAGTCGAGTGCAGTGTTTGGCCAATAGAACTGGCCCCCTGCCTCTCATTCTGCATTCATAACATGCAACATTTGCACAATGTATCTCTCAAAGGCTGCTGAATAGAAAGCCTTAATACTCATGTAAACAACTGCAAACCAATTACTTAATGAATCGGGCCCACACATAATGAGGTGCCACACAAAGAGCTATAAATGCATTTTTTTTATGGCAAAGCCTCTGCTTTAAACTAAAATCCCTCAGCTGTAGTTTAGGCTTAACTGGCACATCATAATTATTGTCTGAGGCACAACAGAGGAAGACATTTTTTTTATTTGGGTCCAGATAGGGCTTCTTTTGATGTCACTCACCAGCTCACTGACAAACTAAAGCAAAGATAAAAAAAAAAGAAAGAATGAAACTAGGCTCAGCACACAGCAGTGTTATGTTTATGCTCAAGTACTGGGCTTCGAGACCACTTGTAAAAGCAATAAAGCACAAGAAGTGCCTGCTGCAAGGAGAATGCTTAAATGTAAGCATCTGAATTTTCACTTTGTGGCAATCACAAAGGGGACCAGAGCACCTGAGCTCTCCGTTTTCTGCTCCCCCAAGCTTCTCTACCTGTTTTATGATGGATTATCTCTTCTCTAGAAGACTGATGTCAAGTTTGTTACTGTGTGTTACTCTTGAACAGCTATTACAGCCACCCTTACCACTTACAAAAAGTTGTGATGCAGGCCTACCCACTCGTTCTTTATATGCAATGTACCACCTTGAATTTTACAAGACACCTAAACAGAACAGGATATCACCCACCTGTATTAATAACATCAAACATTCTAACAGCTGCATTAAAATACAGCTTATGACACTCTAGAATGAGGTATATTCCAATGCACACTGTGCCATCACAATTAAGTACCATCTTAGGTGCCATGATTGAGTCAGCATGGTGCCAAGTAATCAGGTGAAATCAAAGCAGAGATTTTTTTTTTATGCATACAGTAATACCTTTCAAAGTCACTTTGTGGCTTGGAATGTTTCAGGAGCCTAGTTTTTAGGCCACTGCATGGCAAACCAGGGGAGCCTTGAGACAGTCCAGCCAACCTTTTCTCTGAATACTTTAGTCATTTTCTCTGACTAAAGTATTCAGAGAAAATGCAAAAGAAAAAAATAAAGGTAAATATAGATTTATTGATTAAAATAAAGCTCAGGGAACTGCTGTTATTAATACAGTACATTTCCTCTCGCAGCTACCAGTAGCAATTTTAAATCGTGATTAGAATGTGACACCATAGTCACATGATTAAGTGCTTGCATATTATACTAAACATACCAATTCTCCCGGTGATGTCATTAACACTAAAAGGTAGCTTGATACAGCAAAGTCACTTCAGACAAGGGGCCGGACCAAATCAAAGTTAGCACTTAGCGAACGAAGACCTTTAATAAAGCACAAGAAACATTCAAGAGAAATCTCGCGGGACCAAAATAAGCCATTTTCGACCTTCAAAAAGCAGCTATCGCTTGCTGACTACAACTTGTGGGTTGAGGGGGAGTGGTTTGCTATCGCCAGACCAAATCTACTCAATTCCAGCTATATCATATCGCAGGACCGGATTTTATACTCAACTTCGAAGTTGTCTAAAGCTGTCACGTATTAAGCAAATTGTAAAAAAAAAATGAAAAACACGACATGCCTTAAAACTCCACTGACCTCATATCAAACACTTGCACACAACACTGAACAATTTAAAATTAATAATTTAGTGTCAAATATTATTATATGTACTATTCCTATTATTATCATAATATATGTTGTGTTTGTTGCACCCTTAAACGAAACTCGCACAAGACCGTTTTCTTCTTTAGCTTACTGCTGTTTGTTTTTTCCACAGTTCGAGTTAAATGTTTAATGAAGTAATATGTATTATTTCTTTAATACGTACAAACAATAAACTCTTTTCTGTTCACGAACAACTTTGCATGGACCAGTGTCTCTTTCAGTGTTGGTAAAACAGCTTTGCATGGACCAGTGTCTCTTTCAGTGTTGGTAAAACTGTTTAGCTGTACTTTTATTTCTTATCTTTGCAGTAAGTCCGACAAACTCGCACGTCTTCTGTGACGTCACCTACTTCGGTTCAAATTATTCATTTCTTAAAGGCACAGTGCTCCATTAAATTGAACTCAAACTCATGGCTAGCAAACGTAAACAAACTAGAATACTAATAAAGAACAGATGAATGTTTTAACCACTTTAAAGATATTAACTTTTAGTTTTTAACATTTGGTTACTCTTGTAAAGTACTTCAACATGTAGGCCTACACATTACATGAAGCCCAAATTCTCGGCATGTAAGAACAAGCCCATCGTTCCAGTAGAAGGGAGCACACATTTTATTTTGGCTATACCGTGTCAGCATGCCAAGCGGTCCTCTTGAAACGTATAAATCTGTGTTGATAACAAAATTACGTAATACCTATAATGGTACCCCATCTGTCATCTCAGAAGAATCAAGATTAAGTTTCTTAATTTGCTTTGGGTTTTCGACAGAAGAAATAATAATAATGTAGCGATCCTGGTTCCTGCAGGCAGACGCATCACACAGGGCAGCAAGGCAATCCACACACAGGCGGAAAGCGGGCGCGAACCCGGGACCTCTCGCACTAAAGCATAGCCCTGATACCGCTGTACAAAAGAGCCGGCTTGCCTCAGCGGATTGCCTCGCCTGCCTGCGGGAACCAGGATCACTACATTGGTGTCAGAAGTGGAGGCAGGGCGGACTTGAGGCTGGCAGGGGAGAGTGTAGCGTGCACGAGGGAAGACAGCAGTAGGGCTGGTAGGTGACGTAATCAGACACAAAGACATAAGCCCGATATACACTCCTTGCAAACGAGTTGGCTCTTTTGTTCAGCGGTGTCGGTGCTTTGCTTTAGTGCGAGAGGTCCCGGGTTCGCGCCCGCCCTCCGCCTGTGTGTGGATTGCCTCGCCTTGTGTGATGCGCCTGCCTGCGGGAACCGAGATCGCTACATTGGTGTCAGCAGTGGGATGCAGGTGCCCTGGCACGCACTCATCGGGCTGTAGCCTGGTGAGCAAATCCGGGGCGGACTTGAGGCTGGCAGGGAAGAGTGTAGCGTGCACGGGGGAAGGCAGCAGCAGGGCTGGTAGGTGACGTAATCACACACCTGCCTGCGCCGCGCCTGCCTGCGGGAACCGAGATCGCTACAATAATAATAATAATATTATTATTATTATTTGTTTATTTAGCAGACGCCTTTATCCAAGGCGACTTACAGAGACTAGAGTGTGTGAACTATGCATCAGCTGCACAGTCACTTACAATTACGTCTCACCCGAAAGACGGAGCACAAGGAGGTTAAGTGACTTGCTCAGGGTCACACAATGAGTCAGTGGCTGAGGTGGGATTTGAACCGGGGACCTCCTGATTACAAGCCCTTTTCTTTAACCACTGGACCATAATAATAATAATAATAATAATAATAATAATAATAATAATAATAATAATAATAATAATAATAATAATAATAATAATAATAATAATAATAATACAACTACCTGTCTGTTAATTTTTTATTTTATTTTTTATTTTTATTTTTTTTGTTTACGGCACTGGATAGCATTTCATTCGACTTGTATATAATATGTACCGCTACTGATCGGATGTTCTATTCACCCCAGGTTTGATTTTTTTTATCAGCATTTTAATTTTAAATACTCGCACAGATTTTCTTTGTTAACCGACATTTTAAAAAAAATCTTCATTCTTGTGCAGTTATAGCCTACTATACAGCCTTGTGCACAACCGGGCTCTGGGCAGCACTGTGCAAGTTGGGTATGAGGATGCTGGCATTGCACTGTGCTAGTTGGGTATGAGGATGCTGGCATTGCATGGTGCTGACACAAGCCAGGGCATGGTATGGATTTTTACAAAAATCATGAAAACAATGTGGCACGCTTTCCTAACAGTGACAGAACAATGCAACACGTCGTGGAAACGAGGTAATTGCCAAGTGTGTGTGCGTGTGTGTGCGTGTCTTTTCCTGCAAACTCGCGTCTGTATTTTTCAATAGTTTACACAATAAAATTAAATGCAGATTATTATTATTATTATTATTATTATTATTATTATTATTATTATTATTATTATTATTATTAAACATATTTTTATTATTACTACTAGTCGTAGTTGTATGTAATAGCATTCACTGACATTCAAACGAAACAGCTGTACAACACAGATTTTTTTTTTTTTTCTGCCCTGACTGTCTTCGCCTGCCTTTTCGCATGTTTCTACCCCTTCAAAACGTCACAAATACCGACTGGGGATTGGTCAACAGCTGTTTTCATGTTGCTTTCGGCGGTCCCTCCTACTCCTGCGAAACTTCTCTCCACCCCTTTCGCGGATTTTGAAATGGCTAGTTTTGGTTTCGGTATAAATGCGATATGGAACTAGCGATATTATCGCTTAAACACGCTTTCGCAAGAGCGATCAGGGTTTAATTTGGTCCAGCCCTAAGTCTCCCGGTCTCCACGAACCCGTTTCAAGCCACTGTTTTTGTAAGAGTGGCTTTGTGTTCTCAGGGCTACGAATAGATGTCCAATACATTTTTAACAAACCATGTATATACAATGTAGGGTCCATTAAGAAAGTTTTCTTAGTGAATGAGACATTAAACACCATTAAAGGTCCACATACCGGACGCGACGTGACAAGCGGATGTGTAGAACGACACACCACACCACGATTAAAAAAAAAAAAGAAAACATGTATTTTTGACACCAGACGTTCACACTGCCTGCGATGCGACGGGTGACACAGAAGCGATGCGAAAAAAATAGAATTGGTGTCTAAGTTTGCGATTTTGTCGTGCGGCAGCAAGGGAACTCACCAATGAGGAACAGCTTCCCTTGCGTGCCTTCAGTAAACAATAATGGAAGAAAAGATCATACTTGCAGGATCAAAATACCCGGAGCTGTACAATAAAGGACACAAATGATAATGACACAGCAATGAGGGAGAACATCTGACAGTCCATTTCCAGGGAACTGGATATAGCTGGTGTGTATGATTTGTCTACCTTTACTGAAACAGGTATTCTGAAAAGCTGTTATGTATTCTACATTTGTATTAGCTGTATAACAGGACTAGCATACGTGTGGTTTTTTCCAGCTGATGATACAATCAGAGGAGAGTCTCATATCACATCGTGCGCACCTGTCATCACAGTAAAAACTAAAATATATTTGTGTGTTTTTATCAGTATTTAATCGTAATGTTGATACTTTTCTTGCTTTTGTTATGTATCATCTGTGGATGCTTTACATTACATTGATCTGCGTGAGATTAAATACATAACCATACAGTAAAACAAATAAGACATACAATATGGTTTAATTACTATATATATATATATATATATATATATATATATATATATATATATATATATATATATATATATATATATATATATATATATATATATATATATATATATATATATATATATATATATATATATATATATATATATATATATATATATATATATATATATATATATATATATATATATATGGTGTAAAATGGCAGTAAGGCTTTCCTCTTTCTGAAACAAACAAAAAAATATTACTGCCATGTATGCTTTTGCAAAAACAATTTAATAACTGCTAAGAAGTATTCTAAATAATAAATGTTTACTATACTTCTGTATAGAACTGCAACTAAATGATGCTGTTTTGAAAGCCATGCAAATGATCTTGTACTTTTTAAAAACATACATATGACGAACCAATGATCTTCCACGATAATGGAATTTCCGTTAAAGTAAAGGATCCAGCATGCTGAAACTAAATAACGGTACGTGTATGGAAAAATTATTTTATAGAGTTTGCTTTTTTGACCCTTTTTGACAGATGCAAACAATAAAACTGATGCTCCTTTATCCCTGTACTGCCTGTGCTTTATACTGCATTGTTACCCTCTAGTGTCAGCTCCACCATCATTATTTAATTGTTTATGTTTGGCATGTGGCTCAAATACGTACAGCAAAACCATTAAAATAATGTATTTTAACACTAAGATGTATGCTATTGGATTCATGTCCACAGCTGATTATTACACATCTAGAGTTTGCACAAAAACAAAATTCTTCACTTACCTAAAACATTTTGAAAACTGTTAATAACTTGTTAAAACAAAACTACTCTATGAATAGGTAGGCTATCCCACTGCAGTCACTTGTGTCTGCTAATAATGCCAATAAGAAATTGAGACATTAAAATGTGTATTCTGTGTTGCTGACAGTTTCCTCCAAATCCATTCTCAAAATACAGCAATAATTTCACTCTTGGTTAAAATAAATTGACAACTGTTTATTACATTCAGTAGAGCTGTGAATACGACGATAAAACGTTGTATTACCGTAGCTTTCATTGGGCAGCACTAAAATAAAATCATAATAAAGTTGACGTTTAAATATGAAGGAAAAAAAGATTCCTAATAGACTGTGAAGATAACAGCCTTTTCATGCAAGTTATGTTGCTAAGCCTGTGTATCAAGTTATATTGCTAAGTCTGTATTTTGACTTTTTTCTGCTCTTGCAGTGCCTTTTCTGTGTCTGGCATGTTGTATTACCTTTATCATATTTTAGCTGCGAGAATCCACCTGTTTTTAGAGGTTATGCGGGAGCCATGAGGAATATTCTCAGAACGTTAAATGAACGAGAGAGACCGGGGTACAGGTACCTCGGGGTGCAGCATGGTGTCTCATATGTTAAATGAACGAGAGAGACCGGGGTACAGGTACCTCGGGGTGCAGCATGGTGTCTCATATGTTAAATGAACGAGAGAGACCGGGGTACAGGTACCTCGGGGTGCAGCATGGTGTCTCATATGTTAAATGAACGAGAGAGACCGGGGGACAGGTACCTCGGGGTGCAGCATGGTGTCTCATATGTTAAATGAACGAGAGAGACCGGGGTACAGGTACCTCGGGGTGCAGCATGGTGTCTCATATGTTAAATGAACGAGAGAGACCGGGGTACAGGTACCTCGGGGTGCAGCATGGTGTCTCATATGTTAAATGAACGAGAGAGACCGGGGTACAGGTACCTCGGGGTGCAGCATGGTGTCTCATATGTTAAATGAACGAGAGAGACCGGGGTACAGGTACCTCGGGGTGCAGCATGGTGTCTCATATGTTAAATGAACGAGAGAGACCGGGGTACAGGTACCTCGGGGTGCAGCATGGTGTCTCATATGTTAAATGAACGAGAGAGACCGGGGTACAGGTACCTCGGGGTGCAGCATGGTGTCTCATATGTTAAATGTCTAAAGATGTGAGAAGATTTTATTCTTAACTCAAAATGTGCACCATTGCAGACATTGATAAGTACACCCAACATGCATAAAATGCTGTTCAGTAGCGTGGCTAGCTGACGTCATTGGCTCTACATATGCTGATTAGGTATTGATGCCTCAACTGAGAGCATTCACAGACCATTCAAATTCAATATACTGACAACAACTGTCGAGAAACATTCTTTAAAAATGAAAAAGTGTTAATTCCATCAAAACAGACAACAGAAAAGCATTATTTAAACTCAGCATTTGGAGCATGCAGCTTGATGAGGTCAACTATCCCAACATTCCTGCCTCACCTGTGAGGGTCCAGTGGTCAATGCAGTGCTCCAGGCCAAGGCCAGCAACTCGACATGTCCAGGATTTGAGCCAGCGAGCTCCTGTGCGTATGACTCACCCTGCACTCAAGCCGTCCTAAATGAGTCACTGGTAATCCCAGTATAGAAATCTCATAATATGACCAATAGGCGGTGGGAGACCTTCCTAAATAAATCTTACAATTTTGATAATACATATCTTACCTTGATTGGGGACTTTCTTGTTTTGAAGATGTACTTGTTTTTGAATCAAGAGTTTCTTCTTTGACAGCAGACATTCTTCTTTCATTTTTTATTCCTTTACAAAAAAAAGGGTTAGTTTAGGGGATAGCTGAACGATCCCAAATCAGTTTATAAGAGGGTGTGCTAGTGTAGCGTTCCTGGTGCGGGACCCTCCTGTATAGCGGAGGTAGTGCACAACCATTACACGGTCACCTGTGACTTTCTTAGCTGTGTTTTGTACAGTATTGTGTTTGGCACAGATTTGTTCTTATACTGTTCTCACACTGTGTGTGTATTGCCTGCTAAACAGCTACCCCAATTAGTACTACCCGGGTATTACATCTGCTGTGAAAAATACAAATACATCTGTGCACTACCCACACCTTCCCTGTTACAACAACATAGCAGGGGATATAAAAACGAGCTGTTTAGATAGTAAGTACTCCCAGAAACTAACTTGGTTGTTCACGACTGGTTTACAGGAAGCTCAATTAGCTGAAATGACAAACGACACATGCCAGTGCGTTTCAAATTAATAACTATTCACAGCCAGAGAAATATATATAGTGTTTGAACCTAGCAGAAACAAAGGAGTTAAACAAAGCAGATCAGGAGAAACGGTACACCAGCATTCACTTTTTCATTATGTGCTCGCACACTATGTAATTAGGCTGACATTTTTCAAAAAGAGTAAAAGGCACAGTGTTATACATCACAATAAAACCCTGAATACCAGGCCTGCTGTGCTTCAGTATATGTTTGCCTTTCTGATGCACTCAGCTACCAGACTCTAATGCCCTTTAATCAGGGTTCTATTCCTTAAGTAAAACTGACACGTTTCCAAGAAAATCCCTTCTATGTATAAATACCTGACAGCTCCAGCTCAGAAACATCGTCTTCCTCTTCAGAATGCTGTCCTCTCTGCTGCACAGCAGATTGTTTAAGCAGCTGATATGCTTTCATCTCTGTTGCAATCCCAAAACACAAAAAGCCCATGGTAAATATTTGCTTATGGCTTTGGTTTACTAACTCTATTGGATTAGACAACATCTAATGATATTTGACCCTTTGGCGACCTCAAAGAGTGGGCCAAAAAAATAAAGCAAAATATTATAAGATAGCGTCCTACATGCACATCAACCTAGTGGATAACAATTTGTAGGACACTGTGGTGGACTTTGTGGGAGGAGTAAAGGTGACCCGGAAGTGATGACACATGAAAACCGGAAGTGAGGTTGTAATCCAAATTACACCGGCACCATAAATGGTGTCCGGGTCAGGGTTTTATTTCACTATAACACAATAAACAGTCCCGTATTGCTCAAAATGAAACCACCAAGAACCACCAAGAACATCAGTTAATAAACAAAATAAAGCAGACATGTCGATTGTCCGCGATCCAGCAGCGGGTATCCTCCTGGCTGGCTACCTCGGCTCCCTCCCAATGTGGTTTAAAGTTGCAGTCCGATACTCCTGGCCAAACAGCAGATTGTCCGGCATTTAGCAACGCCGCTCTGGTTCACTCAGGTTCTGCTGCAAAACACAAGGGGTGTAAACACAAAACAACTAACAGATACACAGCACGTCTCAGTTAGGACAGGATTGTGAACCCGAAAGTTGGAACTGCGCAGCCTAAATACTGCCGAGCCCCACCTCTGCAATCAGCCCGTGCCCCCGCCAATCTGCAAGCACAACATGGCTGATTGCAATTGCGGGCCTCAACAGCCTTGCAGTTCCATGTCGAGCCAGACCCCGAACTTCCAGTATGCCCAGACACTGCTTGTCTGGCCCGAGTACGGACAGTCCTACACAACGCTGTCGGGAAGGTGGATTACGCCAGGGGTTCCTTCTTTTCCTGTCACAGATACACAAGCAACACAGACAAAACTAAAACTATTCTTGTATGACTTGCTCTTGAATTAGCAAGATGATATGAGTCACTTGTTAACATAAATACAGAAAAAAACAATTATTATAAATATTATTATTTATTTATTAGCAGATGCCCTTATCCAGGGTGACTTGCAATTGTTACAAGATATCACATTATTTTTACAATACAATTACATTCTTTTTAACTCATTATTTTTACATACAATTACCCATTTATACAGTTGGGTTTTTACTGAAGCAATCTAGGTAAAGTACCTTGCTCAAGGGTACAGCAGCAGTGTCCCCCACTTGGGATTGAACCCACAGAGTTCAATCCCAAGTGGTTAGTGGTTAGAGCCCTAACCACTAACCACTACTCCCCACTGCTGCCCTCAATAATCTCTCAATATTGCATGCATCCATATTATACATTATAAATCATGTATGAGATGTCACAGTTTAAGTTTTGTGAAAATTCCAGTACATCTTATCCTGTGTATAGAAGTCATCATGCCTTTAAATTACAACACAATTTTAAATAATACTAATAAAAAGTGTGTTTAATAGTACAGTAGTTCCTGAGTAAAATGCACTTGTTTTGTGATTTAATAGCAGTTAAAAGATTGTGTGTATTAGAAGAGACATCATTTTGCCGTTTGTGCAGCCAGCTTTGCTTTGAGGTCCTCTCATCCAAACTGCACACGACGAGACATTACGAAGTTGTAACTCGTTTAAACAGGTATTACGATTTCCTCTACAAAACTGTATTTAGCGTACTTCCAGTTTGTTTATAAAAACATCATTATATTACATTATTATTCTCAGACTACTGATTCTAAACTTCTATTTTTCAATAAATAACAAGAGTCACATGATCTTAAGAAAAGAGGTGTAAGAATTATTTGGAATCAAGATTGATTGAAATGCAGGCTCAGAATTATTATTATTTTTTTTTTTCCTAAAGCTGCTGCCCGACTTTAACATTTTCATTTTTATCTGCCCAAATGGAATTTAATTGGCTTATAATATTCAGCTTTTCAATGTCAGACTGGTCATATGTGTGAGCACTACATTTAAAAGGCTATACACAAGCACCAAATTTCTTATGGTCGTCTAGAAAAGTTTTTTGTGTGACCAGGCCTTAAGTTATACAGTACTGTACCAACAGGGCTCCTGGCTGGCGGCTATGTTCTTGTATTATAGAATCTGCTCAGTAACATAGCATCACATTTTATAACTAGACTGAAAACAATTTATTTTATATTGCTTTTGATTAGTTGCTATCTGAGGCTTTATTACTTGTTTTGTTGTACTGCGCCTTGGGATGTCTGCACATGAAAGGCACAGTAGAAACTCAAATGGTAAATGGGGATAGATACGTTTACATTTCTAACCTTTTGATGATGACTAGTAGTGTGGACCTCTGTTTTAGACCATTTGATGTCTGCCTTTATAAAGCAGTGTTTAGAAGATAATGAGAACAAATGACAGATCTTTTACTTCACTCTGCATCCCAACAATTAAACTACCACATTATGCGGTGCGTATTATCAATTTCATTATGGTTTCACCCCAACTAAAAACATCTACTGTTCCTCCGAGATAATTAGAGAAACTCAGCAGCTCTTCAGGAGGGAGGGAGTCTGCCCTTCGAGTCACCTTGGACATCCTCTCAGGAAAACACGTTTAAAAGACACCATTACTCTGCAATGAAAAACAGACACAAGAAACCCTTTGCAGTATTTCAGAATAGCAAGGCTTTGCTATGTCTTTTACCTCTAATTAGATTACTTTCTGCCAAGCTCTCTTCCTTGTCATCCTCTTCACCACTTTGTAGTCCTGTATTCATGAAGATAATGAACTATTATGAAAATCAAACAGACTTGTGCAACAAACTACAGTAAATATATAGATATACAGACACATTACATATCTGTGCCAATAATAATAATAATAATAATAATAATAATAATAATAATTATTATTATTATTATTTATTATTAGGCAGCCCTTATCCGGGGCGACTCACAATTGTTACAAGATATCACATTATGTTTACATACAATTACCCATTTATACAGTTGGGTTTTTACTGGCACAATCTAGGTAAAGTACCTTGCTCAAGGGTACAGCAGCAGTGTCCCACACCTGGGATTGAACCGACGACCCTCCTGTCAGAGCCCTAACCACTACTCCACAGAAACACCTTTAACAATATAGGAAAATTCCACTTATTTATTACAACACCTTCCCTAAACTAAAACCAATTCCAAAAAGTTTTTCCAATATTATAACAGCAAAAGAACATTCCAGGAGGAAGTGCAATGTCTAAGAGATACAAATGGCAACATAGATGAAGAGAAAAAAATAGCAAATATATAAATTATTACTTTTCACAAGTTTTTACAAAGGAGGATACGGACAACATGCCCAACGTGTCAACCTGTTCCTAACCAGTTTTAAATAACTTTAGCATAACAGAGGCAGAAGTGTTAAAGGGTTTAGGTCGGCCAGGGTGTCCTCAGCTCACCAAACACCAGCGACCCCTGTAGTCTGTCCGGGCACCTGTGGGCCTGCCTGTAAGTTGCCCAGAGCTGCGTGGTGCTCCGACGCTGTAGTCTGAGGTGGCTGCATGGCGGGCCTGCAGAGTGAAAAGAAGCAGACGGCTGACGGCACGCATTTCGGAGGACGCGTGTGTCCGTCTTCGTCCCTTCCGAGTCAGCATGGGGGTGGCAGCAGTGAGCCGGGTTGAAATAAACAATAATTGGGCTTACCAAATTGGGGAGAACATGAGAAAAAATAACTGGCAAATCCAAAATTTAAAAAAAAAATAAATAAATTAAAAAAAAAAAATCCCCTGGGCCAGATGAGATCCTCCCAATTGTACTCAAAGAAATTAAAGAAGTTATTTACAAATCGCTAACCAAGATCATGCAACAGTCTCTTGACACAGGGGTTGTACCGACAGAAAAATTGCAAACGGAATACCGATCCACAAAAAGGGAGACAAAACTGAATCAGGTAACTACAGACCAATAAGCCTGACTTCTATTATATGTAAACTTATGGAAACAATAATAAGATCCAAAATGGAAAATTGCCTATATGGTAACAGTATCCTGGGAAACAGTCAGCATGGTTTTAGGAAAGCGAGATTGTGTCTAACTAACCTGCTTGATTTTTTTGAGGATGCAACATCGACAATGGATAATTGCAAAGCATATGACATGGTTTATTTAGATTTCTAGAAAGTTTTTGACAAAGTCCAGAATAAAAGATTAATTCTCAAACTGAATCAGTATGGATTCAAGGAAATGCATGCACATGCATTAGGGAGTGGTTAACATGAAGAAAACAGAAAGTACTGATTAGAGGAGAAACCTCAAAATGGAGCGAGGGATCAGTATTAGGTCCTCTGCTATTCCTAATCTACATTAATGGCTTAGATTCTGGTATAGTGAGCAAACTTGTTAAATTTGCAGACGACACAAAAACAGGAGGAGTGGCAAACACTGTTGCAGCAGCAAAGGTCATTCAAAATGATCTAGATAGCATTCAGAACTGGGCAGACACATGGCAAATGAAATTTAATAAAGAAAAGTGTAAGGTACTACACACAGGCAATAAAAATGTCCATTACAAATACCATATGGGAGATACTGAAATTGAAGAAGTCATTTATGAAAAAGATCTAGGAGTTTATGTTGACTCAGAAATGTCTTCATCAAGGCAATGTGAGGAAGCTATAAAAAAGGTCAACAAAATGTTCGGATATATAGTGAAGTAAGGGAAGTAATGTTAAAACTTTACAATGCATTAGTAAGACCTCATCTACAATACTGTGTTCAGTTCTAGGCACCTCGCTACAAAAAGGATATTGCTGCTCTAGAAAGAGTGCAAAGAGCGACCAGAATTATTCTGGGTTTAAAAGGCATGTCATATGCAGACAGACTAAACAAGCAGAATCTATTCAGTCTTGAACAAAGAAGACACGGCAATCTGATTCAAGCATTTAAAATTCTAAGAGGTATTGGGGCTCCCGAGTGGCGCATCCAGTAAAGGCGCTCCACGTGGAGTGCAGGATGTGCCCTATAGTCTGGACATCGCGAGTTCGAGTCCAGGCTATTCCTTTATCGACCGAGGACTGGAGCTTCCAGGGGGCGGCGCGCGGCCAATTGAGCGGGGGAGGGAGGGTTAGGTCGGCCAGGGTCCTCGGCTCACCACGCAGCAGCGACCCCTGTAGTCTGGCCGAGCTCCAGCAGGCTTGCCTGTAAGCTGCCCGAGAGCTGCGTTGTCCTTCGATGCTGTAGCTCTTGAGTGGCTGCATGATGAGTCCACAGTGTGAAAAAAAGCGGTCAGCTGACAGCACACGCTTCAGAGAACTGCGTCTGTTCGTCTTCGCCCTCCCGAGTCAGTGCAGGGGTGGTAGCGGTGAGCTGAGCCTAAAAATAATTGGTCATTTCAAATTGGGGAGAAAATAATAAAAAAATAATTGGCAATGACTAAATAAATAAATAAATAAATTCTAAGAGGTATTGACAATGTTGACCCAGGGGACTTTTTTGACCTGAGAAAAGAAGCATGGACCAGGGGTCACAAATGGAGATTAGATAAAGGGGCATTCAGAACAGAAAATAGGAGCCACTTTTTTACACAGAGAATGATGGGAGTCTGGAACCAACTCCCCAGTAATGTTGTTGAAGCTGACACCCTGGGATCCTTCAAGAAGCTGCTTGATGAGATTCTGGGATCAATAAGCTACTAACAACCAAACGCGCAAGCTGGGCAGAATGGCCTCCTCTCGTTTGTAAACTTTCTTATGTTCTTAAGTGAGTTTGATCCACTTGCTTGGGCTAACATTAGTACCATTGTTAATCCCAACTGCAGCGTACCAAAAGTTGATGAGATCATTGAGATCATCAGTTCAACTACATCAAGTTTAATACTGCTTGCAACATACTAAACCAGACATTTCTGGTGACAAAAAGATCCACATTAAGTGGATTAAGTTAGTCCTGTGAAGTTAGAGACCGTACTAGTCTGCTTGCTCTAATTTGTTCCCTTTTTCTCTGTTTAGTATGCGTGATACACATGAAAACTTTGTTCTTTACATTCCTCACTAATAATGTAAATTCTGGTTTACACTGATCTACAAAATGGTTCCCATGATCAGTCTAATTTAGTCCACTTAAATAGATCAGCTAAACTAATTAATTGGATCTTCTAATTAGTAAGCTGCAATTAGGAATAAGTTTGTTCAGTTCCTAGGGATTTTCTAGTCCTGAAGTTAGACCACTTGAACTGAACTAAACCACTAGTACACTGCAATTGACCCAATAGAGATCTATTGGATTATAGTGCACACAGTTAGTAGTCTGTGTATAAATAAATCATGATTACTGTATTGATATTACATCTGATACCATTTAGAAAAATGTATTTTATATTCTAGAAGCATCTATATGGAAGGCAGATCCCCCTTACAAACCTAGATCTTGAATCCATGAATATCAACGCCTATTTCACATAGTCCACAGTGGTAAAAATGGTCCACATATTAAATTTCATCACAGTAACAGATGAAACATGATAACATTGGTCTGCTATTCATCTTGTCAAAGTGCAATGAATGTTAAAGAAACTGGCTGAAATAAAACTGCTTTTCATAAAGGCACAATTTAGAATATTTACCTTTTTCTTTTCATCTACACTCCTTAAATGTCTCTCTGAATTCCATGTCATTGCCCTGGAGGATTATGAAAAACAATGAAAATGCATTTGTTCTGATAACAGCCAGAGTTTGCAACAATAATGACCTTGTTTCCCAAGGACAGTACTGTACAGCCATTGAGCAGGGTTTGCTTGTTTTATGTCACCACTGTCATTGAAGATTGATGGCAGACAACAAGAAGATTCATTACTTTGAAGAGAAAGGCTTCCTTCAGCCTCTTCTGGAAGGAGTGCCCTTAGCAATGCTGTGGCCTATAATAATTACAAATTAAAATAAGTTATATACAAAAAGCATGCTGTAAGAGTGTGCCCTGGATGTCTAATAGGATTTCTGTAGTCTTTGTAACCTTCCATTAAAGTGTTGAGCTGGTCAAAACAATAGCAGAATGTCAGACATCTTTGCTAATTACAGTCAGCTTTTGACAATTAGAACAAAAAAAAAAACACTTGACCAAGAGGGAAAACAGTTTAAATATTTACCAATTATAATTAACAATTACATCCTAATGATTTAGAACCATGAACAGCACAGCTTTCGCGCTCGAAATCAACTAGACGTGACACGTCTGCAAGTTCTGCTGGGATATGTGTATTCTGTCAGGGTTTGGGGATTGCATTGATGTTTCTTCTGTACTGTACATGTATGTGTCATCTTGAGGTTTCTGAGATATGATAAGGTTAAGTGAATAGTAGCTGGACAAAAAATGCTTGCAACATCATCATCTGATTCCTGTATATGTATAAAGGGCCCATTTGCCCAATGCCCTTTTTTGAATCAAAATGTTTTCTGATTATGTTACATTCTGACCAAAACACACTTGGAAGACAAAAAGTTAAACATAAATAGAAAGTGTCTGATTTGAAGCCAATATTACTTTGGAATAATAAAGAACAAAACAGACCAAAGTGTTTAGTAAAGTAAACAAATGCATTTCTGCACTCCCAATTAATGTGATGCCTAAATATTTATTGTAGGGAAATCAGTTATTTGACAGAATATCTAGCTGATCTGTGTCATTTTTTAAAATTATGGATAAAGCTAATTTACAAACCACTATTGCAAAAAAGTGTCAATATTTTTGGTCCAAGGAGTACATAACACCTTTTCAATGGGAACTCAAAAAATAACTGCTGCACTATTATAATCTAACATGTAATAAAGATAAGCAACAGGATGATTCTCTTTATCAGATTTTAATCATAAAGATTAGCCCCTCTGCCAACCAACGTGTAGCCTAAAGCGATTTTCAATGAGGATTTTTCACAAATAAAAAAATGATACCATTACTACACTTTATTGTCACAGATTATAATCTTTATCTCACTAGTCTGGAATTAGAAGTCAACCCTTGTAATGCAACAGGAGTTAGAGGCAGGAGATTTGTTATGTTTTTATAAATAATAATACGATGATATTGAAGTTATGTCTACATTATCTGCTCGTCTGTCTTGTGGAAAGGGTTTATTGCTTTAATTTAGGCAACATTTTAAACAGAAACAACATCTATTAAATTGATCTAAACAGTGGTGGATAATAATACCAATATTAACATTAATAAAAGAGGTCCCAGAGTTTTTGGCTTGTGATATGTGTACTATTATTATTATTATTATTATTATTATTATTATTATTATTATTATTATTAATTTATTTAGCAGACACCTTTATCCAAGGCGACTAGGATATGTGGACTATGCATCAGCTAATACTGATGGTTATTGCATAAATGGTGCTAGATTTCTTAGCCATTCACTTTCATTGACACAGGATACATTGACAGCAGCCTGTCACTGAGCTGCATGACTGATTCAGTAAAAACCTGAGCAGAAGCAACACATAAATGACTTACTTTGTCTCAAGGCAAGTTAGACCTGGATTTGTCACTATAGCACATACTTTGTATTTAAATGAGAAAAAACAGACAGTAACGTTTCAATGTGATTCATCCTCCTTACCTTGTTGATATTTTTAGAGTTTTCAGCCACTAATAAAGGTGCAAATATTTTTGAAATCTCATCCCTAGCGAGTATGTGGAGCTCTTCCATTACAAGAGCATGCATGTACCAAGGATCCCACAATAATCGCAGAATCTGAAGACAGACATGATCTGTATAAAAAGCAACAGCAACACATGATTAAATCTGCAAAACAAGTCAACTGGAAACAAAAGTAGGCTGTATGCTATGCAACCTTCTCCTCATAACCGCAGTGGTCTGATTCACTAAGCTTTTGGTCCAGTGCTAAGCTTGCATCATTTAAATGGAAAAAGCAAGCTATTTATGTCATATAGGAAGCAAGGACAGCTCCTGGAACACGTGGCATGGCAAATTGCATTGTGATCACTGAAATGAGAAAAAAAAATCTAAATGTAACTTGAACTTCAGCTTCTTATCCATTCAGTACTGGGGGTAGAACATAAGGAAAAAAAGGGAGAATAAAAGGATCTCTAATTAGGGAAACACAGTTGACATTCTGCAGCTATCTTGGTTTAATGGATACATAAGTCCTGCAGCGGTTAGTAGTTACAGCATGTAAACAAACCCTTATAATAATTGAAAAAAAAAAGTTTCCAAGTAGATGAACTACACCAACGAGACAAAAAAGGGGGCCCTTGTTCTGAATACAATCTGCAGAAATTGAAATATTGATTTCATTCTTCACATACCAAAGAACGGTGATGGAAGTATCAATCTGATAATACACAGTCAATATATATTGCCCTTTACCAGTGTTAGTTCAAACTGGGGTGTTGAAAATATTGTGGCTGCCATCTGTGCACTGTGAAACGCGTTAGGGGACTGGCCCTTCAGACACTTGAGACAGCATGACTGTCTGTGAATGTGAGGAGCTCTGTTGTTGTTTCTTTTTTCTAGTATTGAATCACTTATTCAAATGACCCACCAATAATAAGGAAAAAAACTACCTGTAATTTATTAAAAAATTCAAACAAAACAAAAACTTCAGTTCAAACGCTTGTAAAATGAATGTGCATTAACGAGACTGGGAAAATACAGGACTTCTAACTACAGGATGTCTCAGAAATGATATGAACAGCAGTAGAACAAAACAAAAAAATGAAAAGGGGGTCAAGGGATAACTAGAAATGGGTAACTAGAAATGCACAGATTTACATTGTTGTGCCTTTAATTCCATCAGGGAAGGTGGGGGTAAACATCTCTAGATAAACATCCCTGCAGAATTGGCCACAGGGTAAGCACCTTGCTCCTGGTAACACACTAGTAGTTTGTGTAGGTTGCCAGCTTAGCATCTTGCTCACTGAAAACCCACTTGTAACACGAGGATGCAGCTTGTAGTGGAAGTCCAGGTGCTGATCTGGCTCTATGCTGAACCACATTAACATTTATTTTACCCCACTCAGACACTCAGACAGTTTACTGAGGATATCTTGGAATCCCCAAAAATGAAGTGTGCAGTATATGTACAGCTATGACCAAAAGTTTTGCATCACCCTACAGAATTAACACATTTTGCTTCATAAAGTCGAATTAAACCTGCTGAATAATGTTACTTTAACATATTAGACTTTACGATATCATTTTGTAGTTTCTTTGATTACATGATGTTAAATAAAACATCTAAATTATGCACATCTACTTGTTTTTTTTTAATGATGTATCTATACTGAAACTGGTATTAAAATGTATTGATACTCAAATCATGTTCTGAAGAGCCAGTAATAAAAGAGAAACTGTCTTTCAGAAACCCTGCAGCCACCAGGCATCAATCTCTTTATATGGAATCTGTTTCAATACCTGTGTAGAAATAATTTGGTTAGTTCACTGGGAAAGTATCATAAGTATTACAGTTTCTGCAGACTATGGAGGTTCCAGATTAGATTGCCTTACAAATCTGCACAATAGGGAAATAAGTGAGGCCTCATTTTAAAGCTTGGTGATTTAAAATCTATTCTTTATTTAATAGTGAAAATAGATCCAATTACTTCTATATACAGGGCGATTAAAAAAGTAAGTTTACCACATCAACACACCATATCATTGATGTGGTAAACTTACTTTCTGATCACCCTGTATTTTGTGTAATGATCCAAAACAGTATATATTTCAGGTTCAAAGGTAGCAAGAACATGACAGTGTCTGCATATACAGCATTATGGGCTTATATAAAACACACAATTAAACACACATGCAGCTTGAATCCTTACTGTAATCCACCTAATAAGATACTATCGAACCCTTGAAGATAAATATTAAGTTATATCTATCTATCTATCTATCTATCTATATATATATATATATATATATATATATATATATATATATATATATATATATATATATATATATATATATATATATATATATATCTTGATAAAGACCTTCTCCATCTAGTAAGACCTGACATTAGTCCCCTTATGTTTTATTCAAGTCTATTAGTTTGCTGCAGGGTTAAAGCAGAATGCTTTAATTTGTTTTCATCCACAGAAGTCCAGTTGTTGCCGAGTATCTCCTCGGGTAACAAACACCCTTTTGACGTGCTCCGTGACAAGCTCTGAAGCTGATGAAGGACGGCTGCTCCACAGGCTTCGAGGTCCTCTCCACTCAAGCTCCCCTTCCAATGACAAAGGCTGTGAAATATATGGAGCGGTGTGACCTACTTCAATAGAATCGGGGACAGCTGGTCAAGATCCTGAGCAGAACAGCCATTCAAATCATGCATGTCAGCAATGAACTATAGCCACTCCCAAAAACATATGGAAGAGGTCATGCATGGTCTATTAATCACATATAGCCTTGTCGCTAGTATCGCTTTACCACTAACCAAATTAATTAACCCTATAACAAGACCAGGCTTTTTTTTTAGCCTGTCATTTGTATTCTATCTTAAAAGAAAACAAACAATAAACATTATAAAATGTAATTTTTCATGATGAATTAATAACAAAACCAGAGTTTCAAATGTAAACCTATGGCCATAGTGAGATACCAAAAGCAAGTGCAACCAGTGAGGTTGGAGGACAATGAGAATTTATTAACCACTTTGTTTTAGAACGCTATGCCCATTCACAGTGCAATTTAGGCCTGCATGAAATATTATGCCATTCAAACTGATGAATAAACATGCACTTTTTTTATACTGGTATTTATTTCTTTGAAGTAAAACATATACATGGTGTGTTATTTGTTAATGAGTCCTGTTTTATGAACTGTTTTATAATTCAGACCAGTTCAGAATAAAAGATATTTATGTGCATACATTTAAATCATGTTCCAGCAGGCCACCTGTTATAAGAGTACAAAGGCTGGATGCCTGTAAATGGAGTACATACAAACGTAAGACTGAATAATGTACCTTAATAAATGTTATAATGAACATTAAGAAACTTTTATAGCACCATATAATTTGAATCTGTTTATTATCCAATGATACATGTTATTAGTCATCATTTATTAAGGTTATTAGTTATTAAATATTTTGGATGTTTAAAAAAAGCTTTCCAGTCTGTGCAAGCCCGGATAAGGTGGATTTCCACAAAGTCCAGCAGAATGGTGAAAAATGGTGGGTTTTATGCTAAAAACACCACATAGTGCACATGTATAAAGTCTGACCTACTTATCAATATTAGATATGGACCCAATTGAAATTTTTCAAAATGGCCACTATTTTCAAGATGGCCACCATGCGTTTTTTAAGATTCAGACTTTTACAGATGTTTGGTTTGTTTTTACATATTGATCACTGTTTTTGGTTAAAATTTGCACATAGGTAGGCAATGAACTACTGATTAAAATCAGATATTGACATACAGTATATATTTTAAATGGTTAATATTTTCAATATGGCCACCGCAGATCTGAAAAATAATGATTATGGTCAATAATTGTGAGCACTTTCCATATTTCATATAATTATTGCTCCACAATTACACAGAGAGTAAATAAAAAGCTACAGTATATCTTTCCTCCACTTTGACTCTCCTGAAAACCTCAAAATCTCACATGCGACCCTATGGTAATTATGCCCTTTGGCTTTTACCCCTTGCTTTTTAACATAATTCATGTACTTGACTGACAATTGTGACTGATTGATAAACAGTGTTTTTTTATTCAGGAACAGAGTTTATGTACAATATTTCAAATGTAATTCTAGAATTCTGTTTTGTTCTTCCAATGCTTATTCATATTCACAATGTCCTTGACATTTGCACAGTGCTGTAACAACACCTGTGCTCTCACACATTTGCAGTGCCCCCCTACATCCCTTATCCACTTTGCATCCACACTTTAAAAGTTCGAGGCAGGATTCGGATGCTTGTGGAAGTGTAGTCCAAAAAGGCTCCCACATCTATGTTGGTCCTCTCATCCATCCCCATTCATCTGGGCAAGGCATCTGAGGAGAAGGCACCAATGTTTATCCCCAACAGTGTCCAGCCTGGTATGCAGCTCTTTTAGTGTGCTGCAGTAAAGCTGCAGCAGTTGGAGGAATCGCAGCCTTTGTTTGTAAAGAGCTCTTTACGAGCCTCATTTACTCTTGTGCATGTGCTTCCTCTGTCATACATAACTATGACATACCTTTCTAGCAAAGGCATCACTTCCTTTATGGTATCTTGCCTAGGGACATTGCTCAGAGTTTCAAAAGCCGGTGTAACATCTTCAAACACATTCCATGTCTCCCATGCAGTTTTCTTTCCTCTGCTTGCAAAAGCAGATGTCTGGTGAAGGCATGACATGCAAGTAGAGATCTTGCTTTCTCTGGGCCAAATGATTGGGAAATTGTATGTACAGGGAGGTACCTGAAGTGCTTACCAACTCCAAATGCAATCCACAGTTCAATCAGGTTCATTTGCCGGATCATTGCAATGGCTAACACCAACACATCTGTGTCAACTGTGTGCACCATCACTTTTGTGTAGCCTTGCTTGGCAGCATCAGCCACATGAAGGAGGAGTCTGGTGTCAGCTTCTTCATGACCGTATGGTGATAGGTCACTTGTATCATCCTTTGATTTGCTGCGAGCACCTCTTGTCCTTTACTTGAAATCACCTGCTGCTGTTGCTCATGTTCAGTTGTGACTTTTTGCTCAGCCAGGTAGTTGAAGAGCTCAGATGTGTTCTCATCAACTCTGAGGAATGCTTCCCAATTGCCTGGTAGTCTGGTATTAGGCTGGACATGCCTTTACCTTGTTTGCCGAGTGTCATAGCTTTGAGGCTGTCAGGTACATATTCATCCCAGATAATGTCTGCTCTGCTCACATATTGTAGTTGTTGTTTTACATATGGCAGGAAGACCTTTTGGGCATATTCCTGAAATGTCTTGGAGGCACCAGGCTTCAGCATGTTGATAATGGCAGCACCATCAAGAAGCAGAACATCAACAATGAAGGTGGAAAAGTTTGGTTTTCATGATGAAAAAATGTGTTCAAATCTCCATCACGAATCTGGCAGGACACATAAAGTTGTAAGAACAAAGAGCAATTTTGCTTCAGTGAAGCAATCTGTTGTTTCTCTTTAGACATTGTTCTAGGTGGAGGGCAACTGAAGAGTGTTGACTTGTTTCTTTTTATTGAAACAAAGAGAGACTTGGTTCTCTTGTCAAGTCGCTCATCCACAAAGCTCTTATACTATTCCTGGCCCATTTTCTTAATGTGTCAAACAGTTTCTGCCACATGACAATCTATTATGTCATGTGTGTCCAACACCAAAAGGTCTTCACTGTGTTCCATAAATGGGTTGCCAATTTCATCAACTGTGTCACACAAAGCTTTCACTTGCTTCCTGAATGAGACCTGGACTCATTTCACTTGTTTATGATGGCGAATGTCCGACCCTTTGCTCTGCTTGCGTTTGATGAGCTCTTGGGATAAGAACATAAGAACATGAGAACATAAGAAAGTTTACAAATGAGAGGAGGCCATTCAGCCCATCTTGCTCGTTTGGTTGTTAATAGCTTATTGATCCCAGAATCTCATCAAGCAGCTTCTTGAAGGATCCCAGGGTGTTAGCTTCAACAACATTACTGGGGAGTTGGTTCCAGACCCTCACAATGACTCAAACTCATTGATAACTCTGGCCATCTCTGGCCCAGACACCATCCAACGTAGCAGCTGAGATGTGTTTTCAGTGAGGCTGATTGCTCCCCCATCTCCTTTAGCACATTTGTTATTTTGCTCGTGGGCTTGGTCAATAGGAACGGAGGAGAACGCTTATTGAGTTTTGTGCACAACAAAGTTGCCTTTCTCAAATTCTGCTTTCACAGCTGGATGCTTATTGACCAGTGCCATCATGTCACAAATGTGAACTGGTAGCCAGTGTGCATAGTTTGTGTGGTTAAGAGCAAAAAACCAGGGCACCAGCATTGTGATTAAATCTTTGTCGAGTTCGAAGTTGCCCTCACGCAAGGATCTCACAAAGATCAGGATGGCTAATTCAAATTCAAGTGTAATTGACCACTACTGGAACTGAGGACTTTCAGCTTCAGGTTCGGAAGATGCTTGTGGATTAACTCATTTTAAATACTAAGAAAACGGCGTTGCTTTTATTGATCTGTAAATCCTACAAAGGGACTTCTTCATGCATTCATTTATTGCCACAAATATATGTACTGGATACCGTTATGCTGGATTTTCTTTGAAAACAGGGACAAGGTAAAAAATAATATGTCGTGGGGGGTGTCTGTTTCTATATATTTCTATTGTGCCACATTAATATTTTCAGTAGGATTTATCTGCCAAAGTTTTAGATAGCTGTTTCATATCTCTAAAGTTTCAAACTGTAATGAATCTTTACGATGTTTTGCATTGCTGTGCTTGGACCATATGCTAAAGATCCCTTTACTATAATCATTTTATCAAACACATACTCAACAAATCTATGTTTCTTTAGGAATTTAAATAGCTATCCAGACATATTACGCACTACATTAATTGAACAAACGTATATAAGAGGCTTGCCCGCACCTTGAACCAACTCCTTGTTTATGTGTAGGTAAAAAGCCTCTGGGCTCAAGGATTAGTTATGTTCACAATGTTTTTAAATCATGTATCAGAGTGATTAACAGATATGTTATACTAATTGTGTGCTTTATAACCAAAAACAGTGATCAATATGTGATTTACAAACCAAACATCAGTAAAAGTCTGAATTTTGAGCACGCATGGCGGCCATCTTGAAAATAGTGGCCATTTTGTATATAAGGCTATCACAAACATTTTGCATCACCTAGAATTTTAGCATTGAGACAATTTAAAAAAAAGCCTTTTTGAACATAATTTAGATCTTTTATTTAACATTATGTAATCAAAGAAACTACAAAAATGACATCGGAAAGGAATATCACGTCTACAGGAAGCCATAAAGTAGTACAGTATTTCATGTTAGATTTCGAGATGTCACATTTTTCAATTTTTGCAATTTTTGTCAGTGTTTTCGTTAAGTATATGGAAAACTACAAAGCGGTATGTAATTCAATATGTTAATGTAAGATTATTCAGCAGGTTTCATTCAACTTTATGAAGCAAAATTAGTTAATTCTATAGAGTGATGCAAAACGTTTGGCCAAAGCTGTAGTATTCCTTTAAGAAGAGTCACTTAATGTAACTGTTGTGATAAATACACACAGTAAGCAGTTACTCAAATAGCAAATCATGGAGGGAGCCAAACCCTTGGAACCCAAGTAGGTGCCAATAGAGTGTGCTGTAAGAGATGAATAATGGCACTTGATTTAAAGTGACTATACTCAAACGATCAGATCATTCTAAATACAATACAAATGAAGTAAATAAACCGTTTATCTTGAATAACCCAATTAAGACTGGAGATTATACATAGAACCAAAAGGAAAAATGTTTGAAATAGTAAAATAACCCTTTTTACCTTACCTCATGATATCATTAATCTTTCTTTTGCTTACAGTCAAGGATTGATATAGCTCAAAGCTGCCTGTTTGATTCAATCTTCCTTCAGTCCTTTTCAGTAAATAGAAGACTTCTTCAACTGATTTAATACAAATGGCTTATCTGGACTCTACACTGGCTGGAATAATGTTATATTGATCATTTATAATTACAATTGACTCACAGAGATGTGTTTTATGCCTTTTGTAATATTAACAAAACTTGCTTCACACTTGACATTTTTGTTTGTTTTTATATAAAAATGTTTTTAAATGTAACCATTTCACTGCTAAAAACTAGAAACGGCCCCAGAGCCATGAGTATGATATTTCAATATTTTAAGAAAAATAGTGATCAGCTTTTTTGTGTTCTTGCACATCATTAACATGATTCACCACTGGTAGGTATTAATGCTGCTGCCATAATATGTTATTCAATACACTAATAGAACATGTAAACTTGTCATGAGGACCTCCCTGTACAAGGTTCAAGTGCCCTGGCTACAATTTAATTCAGACACTCTTTTTAATAGCAAAAACACCCCAAACAATGATGGCTCCCAATGTTATAATAGATCAAAGTAAAGATGTTTCTGAATATTCAGTTTCAAAATAATGTTACCATAGATTAAGCTATACCCTTTTTTGTTCAGTACCTCCAAAAACAAAATCTGGTATCTGATTCTTTTTTAATGATGTGTAAATTACAAATTACTGTAATTGAAAGTAGACAACAACCTAAATGAACATAAACAAGCCTCTCCAAACATTTGTTTAAATGTATTCTGATAGCTTAAACAGCCTTTTTAATGGCTTCTTTGTATTCACTTTATTATGAATGGCCAGGTTTCTGAAAAGTCCTTGCATGTTTATATTATAAATCTTGTGCAGCATAAAATTAAATAAAGTGATTTTTTAATTTTTTTTTTTAAAGAATATCTTTAAACTTGTTCAACTAATGTGGGCAGTATAATGACAACAGCATTACTGGTAATACAAATATTTAAGCTAAACTGCAAATCAGGAGATAAATCCTATCAACAGTACAGTAACCCTAAAAGCACAGATCTATCTACAGTAACCCTCAACCACCCGCAGGCTAACACAAACATACAACGCTGCCTATTAACTAGGTTTTACCCACTGTAGCTACAGTAATTTTTGTTTCAGCATAAATTATATTAAAAAAGACACAGCCTTTAGGAATGGAATATACCATGAATTATAAATGAGTTCACCTTTGCAGAAACAGAATTCTACACATTTATATTCTGTTTGCAGTTTTAATAAAATCCCTTTTCCTCTTGAAGTGGATATTCTTAAAGCAGCAAATTTCTAAAAGGTATAAGTATATGCCTCATACATGTTCTTCTTTCTGTGAACCTATTTTCTGAGCATTCAGCTCTGGGTGGCCCTCAGTGAATTCTCCACAAAACCCAGCAGAGGTCCAGCGACCCACAACATAAAAGAAAAGAAAAAAAGAATTTATGACAATCTATAATGGGCTTGGAGGTCAGAGGTTGGTCCTTCTCTTTTGCAGGTTGTTTCCTGGTAACATCCTGATTAAGCTGGCAGTTTGAATTATATCCATGACATTGTGTAGTGCACAATCCATCTGCGCTAAGTCCTCTTCAATGCAGCTGAAGTAGCATGGGCAAAAGCTCTGCCTTTTTTCCCTTCAGTATGGGCCTTGAAATAGTCATCGTCTTTCTATCCACTTTATTTGTCGGTGCTCTTCAAAAGAGATCTTTGACAAGATGAATGCATCGTGGGCAACAAACCTACATTATTATTGGCATTGCCAACAATTTCTCAAACTACAACCTGGGTCTTGCTCTCTCTGTGGGACTCATTCAGTGTAGAGAGTAAGTAATAGTAATAAAAGTGCAGCAGCTGCAATAAAAGAGAGAAAGTAGAGAAACAGAATTGGGGCTTAGTTCCATAGACAAAGGCATATTATACACCCTATATGCCTGGATAGACTGTGTTGCCCTTTACTAAAAGTATTGGTCTTGCATCTTTAACCCTCCAATAAAGTGCAAGACAGTGGGAGTAAAGGCAGCTCTGCCTAGTAAACTTGTGGGTCTACTTACAAATTGAACTTTGTATT
The DNA here is from genome assembly GCA_030684275.1 of Acipenser oxyrinchus oxyrinchus. Lineage (NCBI taxonomy): Eukaryota > Metazoa > Chordata > Actinopteri > Acipenseriformes > Acipenseridae > Acipenser > Acipenser oxyrinchus. The sequence continues at coordinate 85,190,273 of CM060251.1, read as the reverse complement.
TATTTTAACCATCTTCCATTTGAGAATTTTGAATTGAGTTGGCAGCATTGCACTGGGTAGACTATCAACAAAAAGAGTAGTGTTGCTAGATTCAGGAGCCAACTCAAAATGAGCACAGCACAGACAGTACACCATACAACCTAGCTGCTGATTATGCAATGACATGCCAAAACCAAATACTGAGCGGGAAACAAACACACAACTGGTATCAGAAAATAATGCTATGTCTCTCAATAAAAAGGGGGTCATTTCAAACCAACATCGGAAAAAAACAAATGATGTTACATACAAACTATTATTAAAGACCAAAAGGGTCATTGCTCATACAAACCAGTCTTTACCAAGTTATTGGAACTTGATCTCAAAGCAGTTGTTCTTAAATACTGGTTTAAGCAATGGTTCAAATAATAACAAGCTATAAATTCACTGTACCAGTTTTAGCTACACAGTATCACACTGCCAAAGTCACCATGAGTCACATGGTGACATACACCCACTGCCATGGCTGTAAATTAAAACTCAAAGTCCTCATGTAATTGTGATTACATGTCATCGTAATCACAACTGGACAAGTGGTTGTCTGCTGTTGTAAGTGTTCAGACAGCTGGACAGACTCCATATACTAAAGATATACAAACAGCATATCCTCTTTCGCCAGGGATATTCATCCCAGGCAGGGACAATACAATAACTAGCACAGGGAAGAGACATGCATTGGTTTGACCTTTTCTTTCATTCATTCTGCATATTGTCAGAAATATCTTGTACAGAACCATCTGCCAGTTGTTGCATTTACTCCAATAAAAAATTAATGAAGGTCATGCTGTATCTGCTGTAAATGTACTGTTTCGACATTCAATTCTGCACTGCAGACATTCTCAAAAAAAAGAGGCACCAATTACTGTAGATCTAGTAATTTGAGTAAGGAGAATTATACTCTGCTAATGTGTGTGATTTTCCACTTTCGACACATTACAGCGCTGTCCCTGGGTCATGAAATATATTTATTTTAAGCATACCATTTATCAAATAATTACTACAACGTGTTTATCAGCAGTCATTCAAAAGAGGATAACTAATGAGGCACTTCTAAATTACAATTCCATTATACATTCCCCAGCGTGGGGAAAGCTACTTTGAAAAAGTAACTGGCTAAAGCTACAAGCTACTCCCCAAAAAGATAGCTAGCTACATGTATAAGCTATTTTGAAAATAAGTAGCTAGCTTTAAAGCTACTTGGAAAAAGTAGCTTGCTACTTTTGAAGCTACTTTTACATTGTTACAAAAATATATAAAAGAAAACGAAACAGGATAGCAGCTGCTAATCACACAACAGTCAATTGTACAGAGCCATTAAGATTCAATGTCTAGTAACGGAAGCTCTTGCTGATATGACATAAAAGTAACATTTCAAAATGGGAATCTGACAAATGATTTCGGTTTAGATGAAAAATGACCTTGCCAGCGCTGAAGAGGCGTTCACAGGCTGCGCTTGCAGGCAAACCTGTGTTGAACTTGATGAACACCTTCTTCAGCATTGGCAAGAACTCGTATGTTTTTACGTGATTTTTCACTGGATTCGAACACCTGCCCACTTCATTATTCAGATCGCTCTTCCGGTTCTGAATTTTCAAAAAGAATCCTGAAAAGCTTTCATCATCCTCACTATTAGATTACTCTTCCGGTTCTGAATTTTCAAAAAGAATTCTGAAAAGCTTTCATCATCCTCACTAGAAGTCTCCGTTCAGGTGTCAACTGGAAGTTATGCATCTCAGATTTCAACTTTGAGATCAGGTGCATCTTTTGTTCTGTCCGGAGGTATTGGAGCTGGAACCTGGGGTGAGCTGCGGTTGCCAGAAGGAAATGTTCTTCCTCAAATCTGTAGCCAAAACCTACAGTGCAAACCACTGAGAAAGGCATCAGGCAAAGGCAAGCTATGTTGCACAACTGAGTCCGACCTCAACTTCTGAAGTTTCTCCAAAAGGATGGAAATTGTTGGCATCAAAGCACCCAGGTATGCCATCTTCTCTACCTCTGTCAAGCACCTGTGCCAATGGAGCCATACTTGGAAAACTTTCATAACTAAAATCAATATAGTCTTTGCTGAAAGAAAAATGTTCCAATTTGCCCCATTCAATCAATATTATATAACAGTTTTGGACATATTTCCTGGGTATATTTATTTAGGGAAATGAGTCATTTTTTAAAATAACAACACCTTGTTTCTTTTGTTGAAATATATATATATATATATATATATATATATATATATATATATATATATATATATATATATATATATATATATATATATTAATTTCCTCATATTATTTTCAACCTCTGTGGTGCTATATTAAAATATGTCAACAGTGTTATTTGGTGCATGTATCAAACTAGTACGCTCAAAGCTCATACAAAATATGCCACACACAAATTATTTATTTGATCTTGAACAGCGAAATAAAATGAAAGTTAATCTTACCATGACGTATTCCTGAATGAATGCTGTCTCCACCGCATACAGAATGGAGTCCTTCCTCCTGTTCCACCATAATCCTCTTTAGTTGATCCATGGCCAACTTCTTCTGTGTCACTGATCACAACAAGGTTGAGGGTGTGACAAGCACATCGCGGGTGTTTTGGCAAGTGGTAGTTTTGATTTTCCACGTCAGACCCACAGAGGACATCTTCTTTACCTTCTTCTTCAGCAAACAAATCGAAAGCTTTAATAAAGTTTGAGCCTTTGTCTGTTGTTGTCATTTTCACATTGTTCTGTATAAGGCATTCCATATGGATATCTTCCAGCATCAAAGCAAGGAAATCATACGTGTGGCGCCCTAAGAGTCGCCGACAGGCCAATGCTCCTGACTGTACTGCTGGAGAGTCTGGATCAATCCAGTGGATCGTAACGCCGAGAAAGCTTTTGTTGTTGCATGACAATGTGTCTGCTGTAGTTGACACAAAATCAAGCTTTGCCAACACATTCAGATGGTTTTTCTTCATGGTGGTGAAATCATCTTCCACCATCTTTACCAGGGTCTTCTTAAACATCAGTTGTCTTGTTGGTTGTAGCCCAAGTACAAGTTCTCGGAATCCAGGTCGATCAACAATGTTGAAAAGTTCTTTCACAACAAAATTCAGGACCAGCTGGTCCTCCTTCTGGTTCTGCACTAGCTTAGAAGAATGGAGCTGCACTTTGTTGCAGCATCTTAAGCCAATATAACACAAGGCAACTTTTCCTGGCAACTGTTGCATCAAAAGAGTTGCTGGCAACCAAGTTGCTTCAACTTCTATGTAACACCAGGCAACTTCCAATGGCAACTTTTTCAGGAAACTTAAGAGATGAACCAATAATATTTAAGGTAAGTTTGGAGTTACTAAATCTGTTTTACAGTTACAGTTGTCATAACAACATTAAAAAACTTAACAAATGGAAGAAAAAAATGTAAAAGTTTGCAGCTGCCTGCTTTGTTGCAGTGTGTTTGAAAAAAAAAGCAGCAATAGCTGCTTGCATCAAAAGTGAGCGTCTAGCAATAACACTGAGATTTCTGGCAAGAGGGGAAACGTTCCAGTCTCTGGAATACTTGTTCCATGTCAGCCAAAATACAGCAAGGCTGTTTGGAAACATGTTAGGCATTGTACAGTGGGCTTAGGGAAGAATACCTCAGAACTCCACAAACTGCAAGAGTGAGTGTCTTTATCCTCAAAATTTAAGGACATGTGGAACTTTACAGAATGCATTGGGGCCTTAGATGGCAAACATGTAATTATTGAGCCCCCACCACATTCAGGCTCTCACTACTTCAATTACAAGGGCTCACATTCAGTTGTTCTCCTGGCCCTCGTGGATGCTGAGCTAAAATGTTCATACATTGATGTTGGGACAAATGGGAGAATGAGTGATGGTGGGGTTTGGGCCAAATGTGGTCTCAGTTCAGCTCTTGAGAGTAATCAGTTAAACCTTCCGCCTCGAGAATCCCTGCCAGGGCAGAATAGTAAGGTGCCATACGTGGTGGTGGCAGATGAGGCCTTTGCACTTAAACCTTACCTGATGAAGCCCTACTCACGAGCAAACCTGACGACTATCGTCTCTCTAGGGCAAGGCGCTGCATGGAGAATGCCTTTTGAATACTGGCAAGCCGCTGGGGGATTTTCCGGAGACCAATTGGATTTGCTCCAGAAAAAGTAGAAATATTAACAAATGTGCTTTGCACAATTACTTGAGGAGCAACTCCACCAGAAGTGTGCTTTACACTCCATCTGGAAGCACTGACCAGGATGATTTAGGGAGAGGGTCAAATAATTTCAGGTTCACGGAGAGAAGATGGTACCTTGAATTCTTTTCTGCCTCTACAAGCAACCCAAAGCAAACATGCATCATGTAATGCAAAGGAAATTAGAGAAAAATACAAACATTATTTCAATTCTACTGGAGCTGTGGCAGCTTAGAGCAATCACTTAAGTTATTAAAAAGAAGATAGTTATTATAACTAGGTACATTTTTTTGTTGTAAATATACACACCTTCAAACAAAAACTCCAACCAACTGCTTTGTGTATAACAGATATTTATTACTAATCATTCAATTAAAAAACAGAAAATGCTTTCATTTATAATCAAATACATTCATAAACAAAATAGAAACATTTTAAGTGAAATACAATGTAGATTATTTTGATTAAATACTATATGAATTAATAGAATAAATACATGCATTACCGTTGTCGTAATAATAAAATTAAATATTAATAGTCAGTTGTTTTTTTATTGAATAAACAAATACAAATAATTCAAATGTGATAGTTGTGTCTTTTTATTTTGTTTTTACATTTCTTTACTCATACTGTACATTACACTATGCAAATGACATCGCGCTTCTGCCCGTTTTTCAGCTGGCAGTTCTTTTAGTGCTGATGTTACATATTTTCCAAATGTTTCATCTGGATCCAGTTCTTTGCCGCTTCTCCTTCACTAAGGTATGTCACAGCCACTTTCAAAAGATCATCTACGCTGTTGTCTTTCTCTGTTTTGGATCTTTTTTTCTGCCTGCTCTTACTGAGCTCCAAAGGTGGTGAAAGAGAAAGCTGGCTGTCAGATATAGTAGGAAGGACAGATTCAAGAAGAAAAGATGGGGATTCAGGGGAAGGTTGCACACTGACATGTGCAACGACTCAGGCACCTGTGAAGCAAAAGGATATTTCTTCAGAATATTACTGACAAAAACATTCATCCATAAGTACACTACATTAATGAGTTAATATTAAATAGAGCTTTGTAATTCAGCAACCATATGTCCAAAACCTATGAAAATACATTGTAATGCACTCTAGTCTAAATAATCTACAGGTAAATACTAAACGTGTTACACAAAAGGGGTGTTCAACTACCTAAAAAGATGACATACATCAATGTACCATACATTGGGGTATGTAAACTATTGATGACAACTGCACATATGGTATTGAAGTAGGCCATACAAATATAGTGATAAGATTGGCAGTCTTTTAAGTAACTATTTACAGTAGCTCATTTATAGCTATGGAAGTGTGTATGGTATGTAATATTACCAGGGGTAGGATGAGGTTGTCTTGACTGGTCCTGGATTGCACTGCATCACACATGTATGCTAAGCACTCATAGTGCTGCCGTTTTGGATTATATACATCATCAGCACTAGCACCTGATCTCTTGGTGTTTTCTGCTTTTTTATGTTCTCTGGAAAAAAATGATCATTCCATTTATATTTTGTTTCTTCCTCTGTTTAAAATCAATTATATGTTGTCAAAACTTTGTTTTAAAAAATTCATGTCCCGTTAAATTAAAATTAGGTTTCCCTTGATGTATTTGAATGAATACATTTTTATAGAATGGTAATGTATCTCATAATGGAGGTGCATAACCAGTTTGGAGTCATGCACTTACAAAAATAAAAGTGAAGTGAATAAAATCCTTATATATGTGAGGCTGTGTATGCAATTCAAAAAGACAAATGATTTTGTGCAGTTTTAAGTAGTTATTTACCATACCTTAATTTGGGGTGCTTATAGCAATGAATTCAATATTAAGCTGTACACTTTAAGTCATACACATATGTACATACATAAATACAGACCTGTAAAGCAAAAACCATTGAGTTTGCCCAAATGTTCAGACAATTCCTTCAGGGATTGTCTTCTTTTATCCCGTTTGAAATATTCTTCATTTGAAGGATCCCATAAAGAACTGTGACCTGAAACAAAAGTGTATTGCAAATTGAAATAAATGTTTTATTTTATTATACATACACACATCTGTAGTTTATACACATATGATGTAAATAAATGATGGAAACCCTGCATGTCACCTTGGATAAACTATAAAAATGTACAAATAACACATGTTTTTATTGTAAGTTTCAGTAATCACTAATGCCCGAATAGGGATCAATTCAATTCGTAAAGGAGAGGAGAAAAGTCGGACGAAAACACTGAAAACCAGAAACCCTAACTATAATGCTATTATTATTATTATTATTATTATTATTATTATTATTATTATTATTATTATTATTATTATTATTATTATTTATTTCTTAGCAGATGCCCTTATCCAGGGCGACTTACAATTGTTACAAGATAGCACATTATTTTTACATACAATTACCCATTTATACAGTTGGGTTTTTACTGGAGCAATCAAGGTAAAGTACCTTGCTCAAGGGTACACAGCAGTGTCCCTCACCTGGGACTGAACCCACGACCCTCCGGTCAAGAGTCTAGAGCCCTAACCACTACTCCACAAGGCAACTTTAACCCTTAGCGGTCAATTTATTCAGCGCGTCTCAGGCGCGTCTGGTCCAATTTATTTTCACACACGGTTTATTTTAGACGCGCTGTTTAAAAGTATTTTTTGTCACAGTAAAATAGGTTTAAAAGGCACTGCATATCAACAGGACACTCAGTACTGCATCTCCAGCCCCGCCCCACCCCTTGTTCGCTGTATTTTTCACATACCTCTACATAGTAGTGCATACCGATCTCCTGATCACTCGTTTTATCACCAAACTCCTCGATAATGCGATCCAAGTTTTATTACTATAACATCTAAAAAAAGCTCTGAAAATGTCTGTGATATTCTTTGAGTGCTGGATGCAGAAGCAGCTATCTTGTTTGTTTATGTCTGTGTTATCTATGTGGTGTCAGGTCTATCAGTATTCATGAGACACGTCCTTTTTTTTTTTTTTTTTTCGGCTTCTCTCGGCTCCTATCAGTCTCACTCGGCCAATGAATGGTTTTCTCGTCTTTTTCTGGAGAAAAAATGACTAGAGACCTGTTTTTTTTACGTCTTTTTGATGATGTGGGACAGGGTCTGACATTAGAAAGGAAAGGGAAAATTGCAATGTCGAATCAGGTCCGACATAGGACCGCAAAGGGTTAAAGTAGTTATTTAGTAATTTAGCAGACACCTTTAACCCTTTGCAGTCCATTTATTAATTGTGCGTCAGGCTCGCCAGGTCCAATTTATTTTCACACGCGCATTTAATTTTAGATGCGCTGTTTAAAAGTATTTTTTTCCCCCACAGTCAAACGGGTTTAAAAGGCCCTGCATATCAACAAAGCACTCACTAGGCATCTCCAGTCCCGCCCCACCCTTTCGCTCGCTATCGCTTTCACATATGCTAAGAAATAAATAATAATAATAATAATAATAATAATAATAATAATAATAATAATAATAATAATAATAGTCGTACATACCGATCATTCATCTCCTGATGACTCGTTTTATCACCAAACTCCTCAATAATGCAATCCAAGTCATTATTTTATTACTATAACATCTCGAAAAAGCTCTGCAAATGTCCGTGATAGTCTCTGTGTGCTGATACAGTAACAACCAGCTTGTTTCCTTATGACCGCCCCTATCTGATGCCAGGGGCAAGTATGACTATTCATGAGATACGCCTTTTTTTATTTATTTATTTATTTATTTTATCGGCTTGTCTCGGCTCATATCGCTCCCACTCGGCCATTGAATGGTTTTCTCGGCTTTATCCGGAGAAAAAACGACTAGAAACCCGTTTTTTGCGTTTTTTTGATGATGTCGGACAGGGTCCGACAATGGACCGGATAGGAATAATTGCAATGTCGGACCCAGTCCGACAATGGACCGCAAAGGGTTAAAATACGACGATTTACATGGTTTGTCAAACATAAGAATACATTGTACTACATTATGTGTAACATTGTACACAGCTAGGTGGCACTAGGTGACAACAGTTGCACCCGCTTCACTCTCTGCTAATACGGGGCTCCACACATTCTCTACCCCAGGCTTCACAGTATGGACCAGGCCTTTCCATTTTTTTGAACTCTGTGAAATAATTTAACTAAGCTATAACATAAATAATATGATTTTACGTTGCAACAAAGTCTTGACAATGTCGTTGCCTGAAACAGTTGCTTGAAAGTTGTCTCATGTTACATTAGCTTTCGAAGGAGGACCCACACTGAAAGCAGCTGCACCCCTCTTTCTGGTGTGTTGGCTGGAATCCTGTAGCTTTCTCAGCTGCTCCACTTTTGATGGATGAACCCTCTGTAAAAAAAAAGGGGGGGGGGAAATAATGTTTAATCTCACAAATGCTTTTTATACCTCTGTAAATTGCAAAAAATTTAACAAAACTTCAGAACCAAATTTGGAAAAAAGGATTGAATTTCAAATTTAAAAGAAAAAATAATATTAATAAGCACTACAAGATGTTTAACTAACAAGATACCTCTAAAAGTATTAAGTACGGTGTAACTGCAAATTTTGCAATGTGTTTTGATGTTTTAAAAGTACATCTCATTTATAACACTGAAAGTTATCATTTTAAAAATACATTAACCCTTTGCGGTCCATTTATTAAATGTGCGTCAGGCACGTCAGGTCTAATTAATTTTCACACGCGCAGTTAATTTTAGACGCGCTGTTTAAAAGTATTTTTTTTCACAGTCAAACGGGTTTAAATGGCCCTGCATATCAACAAAGCACTCACTAGGCATCTCCAGCCCCGCCCCACCCTTTCGTTTGCTATCGCTTTCACCTATGCTACGAAATAAATAATAATAATAATAATAATAATAATAATAGGTCGTACATACCGATCGATCATCTCCTGATCACTCGTTTTATCACCAAACTCCTCAATAATGCGATCCAAGTCATTATTTTATTACTATAACATCTCAAAAAAGCTCTGCAAATGTCTGTAGTCTCTGTGCGCTGATTCACAGTCAGCCAGCTTGTTTACTTACGACCGCCCCGTTATCTGATACCAGATACCATGTATGACTATTCATGAGATACGCCTTGATACGACTTGTCTCGGCTCCTGTCGCTCCCATTCGGCAATTGAATGGTTTTCTCGGCTTTTTCCGGAGAAAAAACGACGAGAAACCCGTTTTTTGCGTTGCTATAATTATGTCGGACCCAGTCCGACAAAGGACCTGTGAGGAATAATTGCAATGTTGGACCCAGTCCGACAATGGGCCGGAAAGGGTTAATAATAGCGTAAGTAATCACACTGACAAAATGCAATGAACTGCTGACGCATGTGCATATCTCAAAATAATGAACCGCTGACACATGAGCATATCTCAAAATAATGAACCGCTGACACATGAGCACATCTCAAAATAATGAACCGCTGACACATGAGCATATCTCAAAATAATGAACCGCTGACACATGAGCATATCTCAAAATAATGAACCGCTGACGCATGAGCATATCTCAAAATAATGAACCGCTGACGCATGAGCATATCTCAAAATAATGAACCACTGACACATGAGCATATCTCAAAATAATGAACCGCTGACACATGAGCATATCTCAAAATAATGAACCGCTGACACATGAGCACATCTCAAAATAATGAACCGCTGACACATGAGCATATCTCAAAATAATGAACCGCTGACACTTGAGCATATCTCAAAATAATGAACCGCTGACACATGAGCATATCTCAAAATAATGAACCGCTGACACTTGAGCATATCTCAAAATAATGAACCGCTGACACATGAGCATATCTCAAAATAATGAACCGCTGACGCATGTGCATATCTCAAAATAATGAACCGCTGACACATGAGCATATCTCAAAATAATGAAAAATGAACCGCTGACACATGAGCATATCTCAAAATAATGAACCGCTGACACATGAGCATATCTCAAAATAATGAACCGCTGACGCATGTGCATATCTCAAAATAATGAACCGCTGACACATGAGCATATCTCAAAATAATGAACCACTGACACATGAGCATATCTCAAAATAATGAACCACTGACACATGAGCATATCTCAAAATAATGAACCACTGACACATGTGCATATCTCAAAATAATGAACTGCTGACGCATGTGCATATCTCAAAATAATGAACCGCTGACACATGAGCATATCTCAAAATAATGAACCGCTGACACATGAGCATATCTCAAAATAATGAAAAATGAACCGCTGACACATGAGCATATCTCAAAATAATGAACCGCTGACACATGAGCATATCTCAAAATAATGAACCGCTGACACATGAGCATATCTCAAAATAATGAACCGCTGACACATGAGCATATCTCAAAATAATGAACCGCTGACACATGAGCATATCTCAAAATAATGAACCACTGATGCATGAGCATATCTCAAAATAATGAACCACTGACACATGAGCATATCTCAAAATAATGAACCGCTGACGCATGAGCATATCTCAAAATAATGAACCACTGACACATGAGCATATCTCAAAATAATGAACCGCTGACGCATGTGCATATCTCAAAATAATGAACCGCTGACACATGAGCATATCTCAAAATAATGAACCGCTGACACATGAGCATATCTCAAAATAATGAACCGCTGACACATGAGCATATCTCAAAATAATGAACCACTGACACATGAGTATATCTCAAAATAATGAACCGCTGACGCATGAGCATATCTCAAAATAATGAACCGCTGACGCATGAGCATATCTCAAAATAATGAACGCTGACGCATGAGCATATCTCAGAATAATGAACCACTGACACATGAGCATATCTCAAAATAATGAACCGCTGACGCATGTGCATATCTCAAAATAATGAAAAATGAACCGCTGACACATGAGCATATCTCAAAATAATGAACCGCTGACACATGAGCACATCTCAAAATAATGAACCGCTGACACATGAGCATATCTCAAAATAATGAACCGCTGACACATGAGCATATCTCAAAATAATGAACCGCTGACACATGAGCATATCTCAAAATAATGAACCGCTGACACATGAGCATATCTCAAAATAATGAACCACTGACACATGAGCATATCTCAAAATAATGAACCGCTGACACATGAGCATATCTCAAAATAATGAACCGATGACGCATGTGCATATCTCAAAATAATGAACCGCTGACACATGAGCATATCTCAAAATAATGAACCGCTGACACATGAGCACATCTCAAAATAATGAACCGCTGACGCATGTGCATATCTCAAAATAATGAACCGCTGACACATGAGCATATCTCAAAATAATGAACCGCTGACACATGAGCATATCTCAAAATAATGAACCGCTGACGCATGAGCATATCTCAAAATAATGAACCGCTGACACATGAGCATATCTCAAAATAATGAACCGCTGACACATGAGCATATCTCAAAAAAATGAACCACTGACACATGAGCATATCTCAAAATAATGAACCGCTGACACATGAGCATATCTCAAAATAATGAACCACTGACACATGAGTATATCTCAAAATAATGAACCGCTGACGCATGAGCATATCTCAAAATAATGAACCGCTGACGCATGAGCATATCTCAAAATAATGAACCGCTGACGCATGAGCATATCTCAAAATAATGAACCACTGACACATGAGCATATCTCAAAATAATGAACCGCTGACGCATGTGCATATCTCAAAATAATGAAAAATGAACCGCTGACACATGAGCATATCTCAAAATAATGAACCGCTGACACATGAGCACATCTCAAAATAATGAACCGCTGACACATGAGCACATCTCAAAATAATGAACCGCTGACGCATGTGCATATCTCAAAATAATGAACCGCTGACACATGAGCATATCTCAAAATAATGAACCGCTGACACATGAGCATATCTCAAAATAATGAACCGCTGACACATGAGCATATCTCAAAATAATGAACCGCTGACACATGAGCATATCTCAAAATAATGAACCGCTGACACATGAGCATATCTCAAAATAATGAACCGATGACGCATGTGCATATCTCAAAATAATGAACCGCTGACACATGAGCATATCTCAAAATAATGAACCGCTGACACATGAGCACATCTCAAAATAATGAACCGCTGACGCATGTGCATATCTCAAAATAATGAACCGCTGACACATGAGCATATCTCAAAATAATGAACCGCTGACACATGAGCATATCTCAAAATAATGAACCGCTGACGCATGAGCATATCTCAAAATAATGAACCGCTGACACATGAGCATATCTCAAAATAATGAACCGCTGACACATGAGCATATCTCAAAAAAATGAACCACTGACACATGAGCATATCTCAAAATAATGAACCACTGACACATGAGCATATCTCAAAATAATGAACCGCTGACGCATGTGCATATCTCAAAATAATGAAAAATGAACCGCTGACACATGAGCATATCTCAAAATAATGAACCGCTGACGCATGAGCATATCTCAAAATAATGAACCGCTGACACATGAGCATATCTCAAAATAATGAACCGCTGACACATGAGCACATCTCAAAATAATGAACCGCTGACGCATGTGCATATCTCAAAATAATGAACCGCTGACACATGAGCATATCTCAAAATAATGAACCGCTGACACATGAGCATATCTCAAAATAATGAAAAATGAACCGCTGACACATGAGCATATCTCAAAATAATGAACCGCTGACACATGAGCACATCTCAAAATAATGAACCGCTGACACATGAGCATATCTCAAAATAATACCAATAGTCCTTAGCACAGCATGCAAATAGAGTTTGGTACCTACACGCCAATCAATGGAATAAAATGGTTAAACAATACTTTAGTGTGTGGTGTTTACCTGCGAGACTGACAATGATTGGTATGTATAGGGTTTGTTGTATCTTAATATAAAATAAACTTGATTATACTGCGTTTGTATTTTTAGTGGAACCTTTGTATTTTGGGGGGCTGGAGCTGGGACTCTGTGTCATTCCGCTAAATTAACTGTCAGTCACCCTATTTAAACCGTAGACAACTTCCTAATTCTCATCTTGTTTTTCAGTTTGCAGTTACTGCGCAGACTTGCAGACCCAATCTTAAAACAAACCATGTTTTCAATTGGTTTAAAAATGACTACTCACCCGAGCAGCTTTCATTTTCATCTGACAAGATGAAGAATTTCTCTCTCCTTCTGGCTGTCTTCCTTCAACAAATAATCCATCGATAAAACTTTCAAAGAAATCTGCCCGTCCTGCTTCTCCTCCATCTGACAATGCTGCTGCTTCAACCTCTACTTATACAGCTGTGCCCGCTGCCACTCCTCTTTGCCTCTCTAAATGCATTAGAGTTCAGGGTAATTCTCCAGCGCAACTTTTACAAAGATCGGGCCATCGACAAACTCATGAAAGCTCTTTTCAAAAAAGGATGGCCCATTCAAGCAAGACGTAATCGGGCTGCTTTACTTCATATTGCAATTCCATATCAGACGAGTCTGTCTGTCCTCCTCAGAAGTCTCAGCAGAGATCCAAACTAGTCATTTCACGCGACACCCCTGCTGCATTCCAAACTTCAAACTTCAAAAATCGCCTCCGATTCAGCGACTACAACCCCTCAGCTTTCAATTTCATCTGATCCTTCCTCTGATTTGTGTTATCAGATTTTTAACGATAGCAAGCAACTCATTCATCCTCTTTCCACCACAATTTGTACAGTATCTGATTGCGTGGATGCATTAGATGGCCGGATCACTCTCTTGGAATCAGCAGCCATTACTTCCTCATCAATGGCAACAGCGTTCGCCTCTCCCGCTGCTTCAGCCATGGCCACACCTACTGTTGAGTTGCCAATTTTCACACTAGCGACCGCCTCTGGTTTAGGAACCTCTTCTGTTTCAGTTGTGCATTGCCACTCTCTCTCTTCTCAACGAGACACAATATTATTGAAGGTAAACACGTTAATTTGGTCTCTATTGCAACCTCAGAATTTCTGGATCACAGGGTAGTTGACTGTGGAGATCTGTCTGTTACTCTAAAATCTTGGGATTCTTGGAGAATTTGTGCTTGCATTTTCTGTTTTTTGTGATGTGCTTTGTGAAGTTTATGCTCACCGACGACAAGAACTGGACTCATTTATTTAACATCGTTGATCTTTTGGTCAGATATGGCGGTACCATATTTTATGAGTATCATAAAGCTTTTTCAGCCAAAGCAGCATCTTGGTTAGCACTGGACAATACACTGCTTGACTGGTCTCAACCTGATCATGATCTCTTTAATAGATTCTTCAGTGGTCTCCATGCTAATGCTTGCAGGGTTTGTGCTTCCACCTCCCATTCTACCTCTCTGTGTCCAAAAGCAGCCTCCTCTTCAGTCTCTTTCTCAGCCTCAAATTATTCTCCCCCTGCTCTCGATAACACTCCTTTTTTTAGCAATTGTGCGTCTGCAGTTTCTCCTATTCATTCTTCAGCCCTGCTTTTTCAACAAGTAATGGTTCTCATGGAAGACCCATCACATATTCCGTTGGCAGACAGCTGTGCAATAATTTCAATTCCTCATTCTGCATTTCCAAAGGATGCAGTTTTTTACATCTGTGCAGTTTCTGCGGTGATGCTCATTCACATTCTTCCTCCCCAATCGTATTCTCCCATTCATTTCGTATAGGTGCAGCAACATCAGCAGCCAAAATTAAAATCAACCAGTCCCTCCTCAGCGGAGAAATCTTACATTCGCTCTTCTCTCCTTGATATTATTCCACTAAACAAAGTATTGCTAGCATGCCCGGAGTGGGGGCCATCTATCCACCAGAGGTTTCCTCCCAAAAAAGGCGGGGTTTTCCTCTCCACCGAGCAGTTAGATTAGTTTATATAAAGGCTCTTAGGCATTCTTGACTGTGTCTGTGATCCATTTGGACAGCCTCTGCCTAGACAGGGCTTGATCATGGAACTTTGTTCCAGAACAGACAACACATCACGCTGACTGTGTACAACTTTCACGTTGCCTCTCAACATGGCATGTCAAGGCTCGCACTGAGCGAGCGTATGGAGCTGCAGCTCCCTGTCAGACTGGAAGGAGGTGGAAGAAGACTCCAATCCAGACTGGTTGACATGGAATGCCCAGATAGTGTTTGGCAAAAAAGCAGCACTGGTATGGAGCGTAAGCTTTGTCTTGGCGTCTGCAAAACTTAAGCAGGCTTTACAATAGAGAATGTCTGCATCTCACTCACCTGCTTAGCTGATGTACTTGCAAGCAAGGAAGTCGCTTACAAAGACAAATATTTCAGCTCAGCTGAATGCAAGGGCTCAAAGGGAGGCTTCATAAGTGCTTCAAGCACCACATTAAGCCTCCAGCGTGGGATAACGTCCTTCATAGGTGGCCGAAGTCACTGAGCTCTTTTTAAAAATTGCCCCGCCAGAAGCTGAGCTGCTGGGGAGACTGAATCAATTTTGATATGGCAAGCTGAATAGCTGCCAAATAGACCTTTAATGTAGAGGGGGATTCCCCTTATCAACCAGTCCTGCAAAAAGAAAAAAAAAAAAATAGAAAAAAAAAAAATTCCAGTATAACTGCCATGGGACAGGTCGTGTTGTCAAAGCCCTTAGGCAAGCACCACAACCTGAAACGCCCTATTTGTACCCATACAGGGAATGTGTGGACGCTGCTCTGGCATTCTGCAGAGTGTCAATAACCCTGTCGGAAAGTCCTGGATGGCTCAAATGTTGCCGTTCAGGGACCAAACCCAGAGCCGCAGGCTCGATGGGTTGGGATGCCACAATGTCCCCCACGCCTGACTGAGCAGGTCGCGACGTTCGGGTAGGCTCCACAGCTGGCCACTCTGTAGCTGCATCCGAACTGGAAATCACACTCCTGGGCCAGTAAGAAGCTACTAATAGCACCCTGGCCCGGTCCTGTGTGATTTTCTCCAGACACAGCAGAAGCATGGCGAGCGGTGGGAAGGCATACAGAAGCTGCCTTGGCCACTAGCGTGCCAAGTCATCTATCGCTAGTGGGTTCCCAGCTCCTGTTATGGAGAACCAGCAGGAACAACAGGTTCCTGGGAGGCAAGAGGTCTATCGCTGCTCTCACGAACCGTTGCCAAATGAGGCTCACCACCTCTGGGAGAAACCTCCATTCTGAGGCACTGGGAACTCCCCTTGAGAGGAGGTCTGCCGCCTAGCTTATCACCCCGGACAGGTGTACTGCTCACAGGGAGAGGAGGTGAGCGTGCACCCAGAGCAACAGCTTGTAGGCTAATCGATGGAGACTGGGGAACTGGAGGCCGCGGTGGTGGTCATGTAACCACCACATGCTTCCCGTGAACCTTCTGCAACATTGCTACAAGGCCAGTTAAGTGCCATTTTACACAGTGCCCCAGCCTAGGCTGGATGCATTTGTGGCGATGGCGACCCTAGCCAACGCAACGCCAAGGTGCAGATGGGCAGGTCCACCTGCACCTTGAGGTCCACCTTGGTGAACTAATTACCTGGCCTGAATGACTGCAACTAGCTGTTGCATCGTCACATTTGAACTTCCTTTGGCTCAGAACATTGTTGACCTGCCTGAGGCCAAGGATTGGTCTGAGGCCATCATCCCATCCTCCAATTGGAGGGGGGGTACCATATGAATAGCTCGTTGTTACAGCAGAACTGCTACCTCCTGAGACACCACAGCGGTGTCCTGTGGGTCCGTGCTTTAACTGCAGCGAGTAGTCGATCTGAACAGTAGTAAACACCCAGATGTCTGTAAAGGGGCCCTGGACCCCCTAGGGCCACTGCTCACCTTGTGGCTTGGCCTGAGGCTCTTGCCTCTGCGCCGGGAGGCGGTCTGGCCGCAGGCGTAGCTGGCTGTGCTGGTCCCTGATGCTCCTGGCACAGGGATAAAAACCCAGGCATATGCAATAGCAAGCAATGTACAGTAAGAATGTACAGTTTCTGCCTCCGCTGCTAAAGACAGTAACAGGACTGTCAACAAGGTCTGCTTGGTACCAAACTGGGATGGGGACACTGGTCAGTAGCGGGCCAGAACCAAAAGGAACAAAGCAAACTTTGTCCCCATCAGACACGCGTGCCTGTTGGAAACTGCTGCCCAGAGCTTCTCTATTGCTAGGTGTGTGGCTCTCCCTTGGCACAAAGCCACGTGGTTAGGATGCAGCCACTTCTCTATGAGAGGGTGATGAAGAAGAGTGCTATACAGGCATGCAGCCACTTCTCTATGAGAGGGTGATGAAGAAGAGTGCTATACAGGCATGCAGCCACTTCTCTATGAGAGGGTGATGAAGAAGAGTGCTATACAGGCATGCAGCCACTTCTCTATGAGAGGGTGATGAAGAAGAGTGCTATACAGGCATGCAGCCACTTCTCTATGAGAGGGTGATGAAGAAGAGTGCTATACAGGCATGCAGCCACTTCTCTATGAGAGGGTGATGAAGAAGAGTGCTATACAGGCGAGGGACGCAGAGCACTCTGTAGAGAGGCAAGAGAAAAGTTTCTCCAACGTATGCTTGGAGAATGTACACAAAACTGTTTGGTACCGGTTCGGTGCCTGTAGCACAGGGGAGGTACATTTGTGCACAATGCGGGTTACACATCCCCTACGACCCCCTCTGCCATTCTAGACCACGCCCCAGTCGAAGCTGGACAAGTCTGCTGAAGCAGCAACGCTGCTGTTTAACAGGGCAGGAGCTGCAGTACAGTACATACTGTAACAGGGCTGGTGCAGTATACAGTACTTGTAACAAAAAACCCAGCTGTCTCAGACAACACAATCAGCAACGCTGCTGTACGGTATGTTACAGGCAAGTACTGAAAAATAGATAAAAACAGCGCAAGTCAAATTCAAGCCAGATTCGCTGCTCTTAAGTACCTGCCTAAGCAGTAGTACAGAACAGAACACACACGGTACGGAACATGCACGGTACGGAACATGCACAGTATGGTACACAGTACGGTACACAGAGCACTGTATGGTGCAAACGGTATGGTGCACAGCACTGTACACTACCGTTACGGTAACCTTGTTCACTAAGAACGGTGGCAGATCAGTGATCTACAGTTACCAAAGAAGCAAAATACAGGGATGCCCACCTGTATAGCTTCTGGCTTAACACAACACAGCCCTAAGACTGGAGGAAGCCTGCTGACACCGACAGCCTTCGCAATGGTGCTGCAAGCAGAGACCAGAGCGGCAACAAGACACTACGGGAAAAACTGCAGGCAGTCAGACTGAATCGGAAGGGTAACCTCGTTCGTTGTACAAAGTACTGGTGAGAACAGGAGCAGGTCTGGGACCTACAGTTACCACAGGAGCGAGATAGGGATGCCCACCTATAATGCTCTTGGCTGACCAATAATTGGAAAAACTAAGGAAAGCCTACTGTTAGCTAACAGTCTTCACACTAATTCTGAAGGCAGATCTTAATGTGGCAATGAGACACTGAGAAAAACTGCAAGCAGCCTGACCCAGCGCGTCTCGGTCTAACGCAGGACAGCGGAGCCCAGCAGCCGCGTTTGTGTTTCTGTGGAAAAAAAAAAAAAAAAACACAGGAGAAAAAAAAAATTCTCACACAATACAGTAAACAAACAATTACCATTATTTGAATATAGTTTTTATAACAAAAAACAATTTTTGTATTTTTACGCTTCAACAGAAGCTCGTTGCTTTGAGAGAGCAAAAGTAGCCGACTGAAGGTGTTTGATCCCAGGGAAGGGGCAGCAGAACGGCAGGCTTCAAGACGGAGCACAAGGCCGCAATGGACTACGCAAAACCACAACTGAGTGGACAATACGTGAAAGAATTGACCTAAAACACGCAATTAATCGCATTAATAGTGTAATACACAAGCAAAAAGCAGATAAAAGTATTTTATTCAACACTTATCTGTTCATAGATCTCTCTCGTCTCAGGTCGGTGAAAGGAAGAATGATGATGACATCAGTGTCAGGACTGTCCTTTTATACCCCACGGGGGCAGGCGTGACTGCGTCACTGGCACTGCGTGAAATGACCCATTAAGTGCAAGACAATCTGAAAGCATGTCTCGCAAACAGAGATTTATTTTACCTAGTGTATTACCAGCTATCAAGTTTTAAAATGAAAATACATGTTTGCTAAAATCTATGGAGCTATGTTATTAGCTACACCCACTTGAATGTGTATTAAACTAATTGAGTGCAAGATTAATGTGTTCATTAAAATGACTAAAACTATCAACATTGGGTGGCAATGAAGAGAGATCAATCTACTACGTAGTACATGTAAGCTTTATATTTATTACATATCAAAATGCTTTAAACTCATTCCAATACTACACATTAACTTTCAACAGCCACTCACTCACACTAAAACGTCTACTGTGTAATAGCAATGCTTTTATGACCTGAAGTGATATTAGCAGTGGGATGGAAGTAAGTTTCACAATTAGTGTGGTTGATATTAACAGGATAGTGAAATTATCCAAATGTAAATTGGCAGATCATCTCTATTGACTCCCAAAATCTGCCTGGGTTATAACAAGTGGTAGGTGAGATTATCATCAAAGATTTGAAATAAGTTTGTGTATGATACACTTTTTACATTTATACAGGAAAACGCTTATTCTCTTGTCAGTAAAACCTGGTTTGGACATTCTATTCTAGCAAGTTATCAAGAGTATCACAATGCAGAAGTATATAGAAGCATCTATCTATCTGTATGTATGTATGTATGTATGTATGTATGTCAAATATTAATTTGAGCATGTGCATACAGTGGATGTACTGTAGTTCATGCTGATTTTTTCAAGTCAGTGGTAGCTATATTTTTGTATTAACAGTAAGATGAATGTCACCATTATTCTCTCCTTCCTTTTATATATTTTTGTAAATTGTTAACACCTTCAAAACTCATATTTGTAATGATGTCGAGCCACAGTTTATGTAGGTCAAGGTTGGATTTCTTTTTTTTTAAACTGCTTCAGAAGAATGTTACAAGATCAATGTTTTAACTTTTAATCTGATTAACAATCCTTAACACAAGTTGTGATTAATGTCTGCTTTGGCACCAAGGGGGGGAAGCTAAAAACCTTCTTCCCAACATAATAACAAAAAGCATTGCTTCTGTTTCTTTTCTGATAAGAGTCTTAAATACCAAACAGTTAGCTGCTTAATAACATTCACTGTAAACCATGCAGTCTGCCCAGCAGATCCACAAAGTAGGTAAAAGGAGGAAAAGTTAATTTCTTGGGTGAGTGATTCCATCGGTAGCTGCAGGGCAAAGTAGAAAGTGTTTCACTAAAGTAGCAATTGATTCTTCTATCAATCTGCGGCACGCGCGTGCTCTTCCAAGGAATGTATTAAATATGAAAATGGTATCCCGTTATCATCTGTTTCCAGCTTTCAGCCCGGTAAGCTTTTCTTAATGAATGCTGCAGCCTAAGGGACATGCACGCTGCCAGCAATAGCTTGTATGCATAATGGAGTGATGGTACCATTTTGCACATTACAATATCTGCAAGCTGAGGGGGGTTTGTGCACAGTCACAAGTGACTGCTCTAGACAGCATGCTCCAAGTTATTATAAGATGTCTTAGACATTTCATATAAAAGAGCTTTAACGGCTTTAAGTGAAGGAATAAGCAGCTATGGGCTTGAACTACATCGTTTATACAGATACAGCAGCAGGGATTAGATACCTCCATTATTACAGATACACAGCTAAACGTATACCATGTTGCAGATTTATTTGTATGATGGATACTGAATACGTTTATTGTTGTAAGGTTGAAAACATTAAGGTTGTGCCACTGACAAAATCATGCCCGTCCACCCACCCCAGCCACACAATCTAATGATTGAAATTCTAAACATAGAAATACGTTTTCCATATTAGTATTTCTGCTTTTCTCTGAACTATGTTTTGATTCACTTCCTTTAAATGAAAACAAAGGCCTGATCTTCGTACTCTCCTTTGTG
The DNA here is from genome assembly GCA_030684275.1 of Acipenser oxyrinchus oxyrinchus. Taxonomy (NCBI): domain Eukaryota; kingdom Metazoa; phylum Chordata; class Actinopteri; order Acipenseriformes; family Acipenseridae; genus Acipenser; species Acipenser oxyrinchus. The sequence goes on along the minus strand of CM060251.1, from coordinate 85,169,023 downwards.
ATGGTATTGAGTTGATGACCACATTTCTGAATGCACATTTTTTTTACTTGTCAAAGAGTTTCTCTGTCTTTTGAAAACTGTGGGCAAGATTCTTAAAGAAAAATGTAATTGTTGATTTTTTTTTTATTTTATTACAATTGAATAAGCAGTTGTCTAAATATGTGTTTAAGTGTGGTTTGTAAGTCTGTAGATAGACGCTCCTCCATATACCCCCGCTGCCGCCAGGCATACCTGTATCACAGACCCATAAAAAACTATTTCACACTAAAACAGGCCCCCAAATTGAATTGCATTTCTGGTTTGGCAATTTTATTGGGTGGACTTTTTCTTTCTTTAAAAATTGAGCCATGATACATTTTACTCTTTTGCATTAGTGCTGTGTGTCTATGTTCAAATACCATGCATAACATTTTAACATTATCAGATGTATGAATAAATATACTTTTAGTCCTTCGTATGCTGAATTCTCTTTATAACATCCATGTGTGTTTTAGTCCATGAAACATTCAGATCTCAATATCCCAATATAAACTGGATCCGGGCTCTCAACCTTTTTTCACAAGATCAGTTTAACAGCGCCAGTGAATGTGTCATTTCACTTCAATCATTTTCACCTTGGCCATGCATATGTATTCTTATTCCAATACTTTATCTACACCATTACATTCTTCAATCATAACATACACCATACATTGGGGTGGACAGTCCTTTCTACAAATATTCTGCTGTTACTTAGTTGCTTCATTTCAGTAAAATAAGACTTGATCACTGGTCTTTTCAATTGGCTCCATCAGTAACATAATATTGTACAACCAAGCACATTCAATCAAAATGAATATTCTTTTTTTTCCCCCAGTATTCCACATCTCTGATTGAAAATGAAGCATACTGTTTTTGTTTGTTTTGTTTTAATTATGTTAAATCCAATGCATAGATCTACCTGGTACCATAGTACATGCTCCTTTCTGCTCTTCTTAACTCAGTGTCATGTTTCCAAGCTGATGATCGCTTCTGAATCCGAGTCTCATACGCCACCTGTTACAAATAAAACAAATTCTATTTTAACATCGGTTTCATTTTGTCTTCTTTTTTTCCAGAACCAGTAATATGGTCTCCTAAGGACTAGCTATGAGGGCTGGGAGAAAATCCAAACACGCTGCTCCTTCAAGGCCTTGCTTTGGCCACAGCTGGCCTGAAAAATCAATGTATGCATCATTGTTGTGTTGAGTATCAGTTAGAACAGGTGCGCTGACAATGAAGCTATGCAGTTTTTTTTCCTATAGAACCAATGTTAAAGCCAGGCTGCCTAGCCAAGTTACAAGCAGCAAATACATATTTTAAAGTTCTTCTTATTACCTATAATGCCTTACATGGTCTTGGACCTTTTTATCTTCAAGAACTGCTGACCCCATATGTCCCTGGACAGCCCTACTATTAACACATCGATGGGGCTCACTTAGAGAATTATTTATTTTTGTGTTCTCATCAAATCCCAGATGTAGAATTACTGTGGTATACATTGTTTACCTTTCTTAGGACGTGTAAATAATTTAGCATTCTTTCTTTGAGCCTGCTAGTTTTAATCACCAGGAAACCTGTAAGAAACCAGTTCATTGTAAAATGCAATTTGCTCTAAATCTAAAGTAGCAAATCCGAATTTTTGGCATTCACTCAACACTCCCGGGTGTTTGCTCTGTTATTGGCAGCTGTCAGGTAGTAATACTGCCTATACTCAGACCCACTGTTGCAGGTGATGTTAAGAGTGACAGACCCCATTGTGAAAACATGTCTTGTGCACTCTGTTGATGTCTGTACATTGCCATTATTAGTTCTCAAAAAAGTCTTTGTTAAAAACGTCCAGTAGTATCATGAAGATAAATGTTGTTAGAGCCTATATGGTGGACAGTGTTCAATATATTATCTTATCTAAACAGATCAAAATAAATCCACCAGTGAGCCTCCAAAAGGGAGGAAAGTGGGTTGTTTACAGCTTTCTTAATAACGTATTATGTTTATTTAACAAGTGCAATGTATGGAAAAGAAATATGTACATATAAAGCAAACAGCTGAATTCAGAGACTTCCTTAGATCAAGCCCCTCATCTGCTTAGCAACGCAGCGTAACTTGGCAAAGTGCCAGCCAGTCAGTCATTCTGTTGTTGAATTTGAATGAATTAAAAAATGACACCTGATTTGTTTTTTAAAAAAAATCCTGCGGTGTTGAATACAAAAAGTTATTCAACACCACAACACTCAACGCTTGTACAAGACTGCATCCGTATCGAATACATAGTTTACACAATAAATAAAGACCCCACAAGTTCATCTGTGTTTCTGCAATGCTTAATTTTATAATGTAAGAAACGAAAGCCTCTCTGAATTCTTGCTGTTGAAAATAAAGATGTTTTTAGTAGAGCACTTAAGAAAATTAGATGCTGAAAAAAATACAGCACATTTTGGATAGGATGCATTTTACTGAAGCACTAACTGCTTATAAACAATAAACATATCTTCAAAATATCTCTAGTTTAATAACTCTCTGGCCCTGCAAAATACAAAAACACACAAATTAACATAAAGTCTATTCACAATCAGAATAAAATAATCAAAACAAAGCAGGAAAACTGTAGCTACTGCAGAACAGTTTAATAATCCATGAACTCAATATAACATAAACAAGGATTTAATATGCCGAGTATTATGGTTAATAATGACAAGTGAATTTATGTACAGATGCAAATTACAACAAACAATTTCACAAAGTGTAGATATGTTGTGTGCTATGTTTGGCATATTCAGGCTATGCACAAATGTTTGGTTATAGAGACTCTGTGCAAAAGGCAAACAGCGAGACAAGCCTAACTGTTATGTGACTAACCGGATCCAAAACACACCACTTTTGAAAAACGCAAACCATTTTTTTGTTTTACTATTAAGATCCTGATGATTGTAAATACCACGTTTCAATTATAGTAATTAACTGTCTAATTAACAACAGGGACAATGAGTACAGTTTAATGAAAAAGTACATCATCAGAAATGACAACAGAGATGCCTCAAAATACCATCCTCTTCTTATCTACTACTTGTGCTAAACAGCAAATCCATCACAATTCTTCCAGTCATCTCACCGCATATGCATTTATATGCAGTAAACGTATGACATACTGGGTGCGTTAAGTAACTGAGCAACTCACAGCGAGAGTCTTTCCGTCACTCGGATCCATCACATGTACTGTACTATAACTATGATAAATCCATCACATGTACTGTACTATAACTATGATAAATCCATCACATGTACTGTATTGTAACTATGATAAATCCATCACATGTACTGTACTGTAACTATGGCAAATCCATCACGTGTGCTGTACTGTAACTATGGCAAATCCATCACGTGTGCTGTACTGTAACTATGGCAAATCCATCACGTGTGCTGTACTGTAACTATGGCAAATCCATCACGTGTGCTGTACTGTAACTATGGCAAATCCATCACGTGTGCTGTACTGTAACTATGGCAAATCCATCACGTGTGCTGTACTGTAACTATGGCAAATCCATCACGTGTGCTGTACTGTAACTATGGCAAATCCATCACGTGTGCTGTACTGTAACTATGGCAAATCCATCACGTGTGCTGTACTGTAACTATGGCAAATCCATCACGTGTGCTGTACTGTAACTATGGCAAATCCATCACGTGTGCTGTACTGTAACTATGGCAAATCCATCACGTGTGCTGTACTGTAACTATGGCAAATCCATCACGTGTGCTGTACTGTAACTATGGCAAATCCATCACGTGTGCTGTACTGTAACTATGGCAAATCCATCACGTGTGCTGTACTGTAACTATGGCAAATCCATCACGTGTGCTGTACTGTAACTATGGCAAATCCATCACGTGTGCTGTACTGTAACTATGGCAAATCCATCACGTGTGCTGTACTGTAACTATGGCAAATCCATCACGTGTGCTGTACTGTAACTATGGCAAATCCATCACGTGTGCTGTACTGTAACTATGGCAAATCCATCACGTGTGCTGTACTGTAACTATGGCAAATCCATCACGTGTGCTGTACTGTAACTATGGCAAATCCATCACGTGTGCTGTACTGTAACTATGGCAAATCCATCACGTGTGCTGTACTGTAACTATGGCAAATCCATCACTTGTGCTGTACTGTAACTATGGCAAATCCATCACGTGTGCTGTACTGTAACTATGGCAAATCCATCACGTGTGCTGTACTGTAACTATGGCAAATCCATCACGTGTGCTGTACTGTAACTATGGCAAATCCATCACGTGTGCTGTACTGTAACTATGGCAAATCCATCACGTGTGCTGTACTGTAACTATGGAAAATCCATCACGTGTGCTGTACTGTAACTATGGAAAATCCATCACGTGTGCTGTACTGTAACTATGGAAAATCCATCACGTGTGCTGTACTGTAACTATGGCAAATCCATCACGTGTGCTGTACTGTAACTATGGCAAATCCATCACGTGTGCTGTACTGTAACTATGGAAAATCCATCACGTGTGCTGTACTGTAACTATTGCAAACCCATCACGTGTGCTGTACTGTAACTATGGTGCCAATAAAAAGGGAGCATGTGAGAGCGACTGGGAGACTGAGTCAGATCAGTCGCTGTATTGGTAACAAATCATCTCAAACAATATTAAATGGCGAGAAAACAAAATTAGAAGTACAGACAGGGCTAGCAAACGCAATCATTTCAATGTTTTTTTTTTAATTGTATTATTTTATTTCTCATAGATACCTTGTTACAGGTGACTCCTTCACAACCACAGCATACAGCAATAGGATTGGTATCTCAAGGCATGCACTTTCTAGAAGCTACACCCAGACATTTAACAAAAACACGTAGTCAAAACAGAGTGTTTATTTTAACATACCAATAGTGCTTACTTTCTGATTTCCTCATATTTTCCCATCATTTCTGTTTGTATTCTTTATCGAGATATTTCTTGTGCTGCTTTATCATAAAAGAACAAGCTATTCTGCATTGCTATAATCAGACGTTTCCCCATCTTGCCTTGATATTTGAAGTCTGAATACAAAAATAGCAGTGAAATGTCAGGTATAAAAAACGCAGTGATTAAACGCTGTAGTGTGAATAGCCCTTTAATGTGATAATTCATTAGATGTGACTCGAAAAAATGTGATTATTATATTGTAATATATAAAAATTATAATAATAAAAAGCATCACCCTGCCCCAGCTGCTACTGGCATTGCTCATTTATGTTTCTTATGTTGACATGGTATTTGACCTTTTCAGCAAAAGTGTGTTACACAAAAGTGTGTTATTTTTGCACCGAGAAGATGTCAGATAGAAGGTCCTTGACTTGTGCTGTTGTAATGGTTGTACAAATACTTGGAGGACATTTTTTTTTATTTCAAAATATTGAAAAACACACACATGAAAAAAACAGATCTACAGCTATGGCCAAAAGCTTTGCATCACCCTATAGAATTAACAAATTTCGACTGAAGAAACCTGCTAGATAACGTCACGTTAACATATTGAATTACATACCGCTTTGTAGTTTTCTATATACTTAAAGAAAAACTGACAAACACAATTTTGTAGTTTATTTGATTACATGATGTTAAATAAAAGATCTAAATTATGTTCATATAGGTTTTTTTTATTTTTTTTATTCTGTCTCAAACCTACATTTCTAGGTGACATGAAAATTTTGTCCATAGCCGTACACAATTGCTGGCATGTACTGTAAACTGATAACATATATTGAAAGAGAAACAGTCGAGCAAACCCTCTAGGAAGAAAGAACTTCAACACTGCACCACTTCACTGCATTTTGTTCACCATTATGCTGTTCATTTGAAAGGACATAATTAACTGGTTTTGTTAATTTGATATTAAGATTTGAAGCACTGCTGTTCAGTTTTAAGTGATAATCTCACCAATTTACTTGATATGATAAGCATATCAATCATTTTCCAAACGCATAGTGTTATTAGGCTCTTATGCATAAACTAAAATATGAACTGCTCATCAGCTTCTTGTTTTTTGTTTTAAATCTGAAATTCACCTTCTATGATAAGGTGAAACATTACCAAATGAAACACTGTATCACTTCCTGGGGTAAGAGGCAGACATTAATAAATATAAAATACATTTAAAAAACAACTTCAAATTATGAACAAGACTAAGAAAGCTCACCATTATTACCTACATCGGCACCCAACTACGCTATTGAAAAACATATTCAGGCTTGCTTATCCTCTGCTTCCAAAGATAGATATACGTAGGGGTACATTTTATTGCAGGTCTTTTTGCCAAGTTTGTGAAGATCGATCTATTGCACGTTGTTGTTTTCCCTGTTAGCACATGTATATCATCCAATAAAAGTACATTACAAAATACTGTATAAATGCTTTCTATTTTTATAAGACATAAACAACTATTTCATGCAGAAAACTAGGTAACTGGATATTTCTCTAGCCCTTGATTATAGCCCTGAATGCATTATCTGCAGGCCAGTCTACACTGGATTCTAACACAAGATGGGACACATCTTTTGCTTTTTAAATTACACTTATACGTCTTAGGGCAATGTTGACTGCTGTTAAATTATTTAACTAAGTTAGCATAGTAAATGTTCACTGTGGCAATTTTCTCCAAATATTCAGATGAACAGAACTGCTGAAAAACAGTCAGAGGCTGGCCCTTTAAAATGAATGCTCTTACGAGATTTCTGGACTGGAATTTGTAATATAAACAGAAGCACAGTAGATCAGTTTAATTATCTTAAGTAAATAACAACAAAAAAATGTAACTTCAAAAGTATTATCAGACACAAACTTCCTGGTTTGGCTGGGCAGCACAGTTAAGTCATCTAGCACAGGGATTTTAAAAGGATTTTGTTTTTCAGATGGGACTTGAACTCGTGGCCTTCTGATGCAGATGGTCCACAGAGTACAGCACTGGCTGTGTTAAGCCAATACATAAAGCTCTCTTAATACCCACATGAATGCATTGTTAGCTGCAGACAATGCTGCCTAAAACCACTGGCTTTCTTTCAGTCACCTCCATCATGCTTGAAGCAGCACAAATCTCTGGAACTGTAGAAGCTTTTGAAAAATCCTTATGAGACCACATACAATACAATTCCCTAAAATACCTACGTTTTTTTTAAGTCCTTTTTACATATAATTTGTTTCAACAGTAGGTCTGAATTGAAGGATACTTTAGTTTGTATGTAGGCATATGTGGATCATCTTAAACAACTTAATTTGAACTAAACGAACTGAACCGAGACCTGATTTTTTTTCCCAGTGCAAAACCAGACACATAGGGAATTTGTCTGAAATCGACATACTGTAATGCACAGTACATATTACTTCTTTAGTTCTCATGTAATGGAAATCACATTATACGTATTTCACATACAATGTGATAGTACTGTCATTAATGCAGCTTATAATCCAGTGAAAGGTTACATGTATGTACCACTCTGTACACTGACAAAACTCAAGCTTGTATTACCGTAATTGTTTTTTTCGCATTGAAAATACATAATTGGTTGGCAATAATGACCTATAACATACCTGCAGTGGTGAAAACAGAAAACAGTGTGTGTCAATATTAAACCTACTTCAGTTCTCTTGCTAAGAACCTATTTTTTTTAAAGAAGTTATTCCCTCTGTTGAATCCACAAACAATTTTTGATGAGCTGTTGCACTCTATTGTAAGGCATGTAAACTGGGCTACACATAACAAAACAGTGGCTAGCTGCAATAAACGAATCCAGAATGCTGCAAAAAAATATTCTAACCAAAAGGGGCCCAACTCCAGTCCTGGAAGGCCACTGCACTCCAGGATTAATAGGCACAATGTAATAGTTTAAACACAAGACCTAATTTCAAATCATTTGGGTATAAACTTGAGGGTCCATCGCAACAATTAAATTAATAAAGATATCGTCCCCAATTCAAATCCTACCAAAATGACCCTTGTTTAATGGAGTGTTGTCATGAGTAGCCAGAATCCTTATGTGTGAATCAATGCGATCAAAATCCTTCAGAACTCACGGTTTCTAATCCAAGCCTGTTTCTCTCTCTCTCACATCTCCTTCAGGAAGCAGTGGAGTTGAGCATTTTTTATCTGGTTACTGGGAGACCTTTGAAGTGTGCAATGATACATAGACAAGCATAGACAAGACTATTCCTGGCAATGTTTAATACAGTGGGGTTTATTTGAGTGGTCTAAACAGAGGGGGTTCTTAATAATGCTGCATTAAAACTAGCATATCCTATGTTTACTGTAACTGTACCCAGTAAAATGGTTTTAAAATGTTCATCATGAATGTGGTGCTGTATGCGTGTCCAAAGTGATACCTTACCAGCTAGCTGGCGGGAGCAGACAAGTGTTCCGTCAAGCACAGTATTCAACAGACAGTAGCACTGTAGGCCTAGTTCTTAAACTGTTATCTTACTTCACATCCTCTACCCCTACTGTAACAACTTTGTTAAATTAAATAAATATATAAATAAATACGTAAAATATGCGTTACAGGGGAATACATTTGTTGTTTGTTTGACCCCATTCTGTCTGCTTTCCTACAAAAAAAAATCCCTGAATATAGCCATCCCCTTTTAAATATATATTTTAATAGGCACGACATTCACTACCAATATAGACGGGACATTTGTTCTCCATTTAACCCCCAAAAATGTGTTTATGCAATGGTGGCTGCCAATACACTGCATACTGCAAAAGCCTGCTTGCAAATGCTGGTGTACAAAAGCACTTTTAAAATGCTTCCAAACAGTTCACATGATTCCCCAGCAATCAGCTCAAGCTTGGTCCCACCCTTACCTTGCATTAGCCAGTCAGTATAATTCCTGAATGCCCATGCTGAATGGCGTTTATTAGGGGGAAGGGGTCTGGCAGTAACATCTGATGTTAGAAGTTTAAGAACCACTGTGCTATACTGAGCCTGTGGAGAGCGGGGCTCTTCATCCCCTGTAATGGGCTGATGCAAACCAACACTGGGGGGACAACAAGATTTGTGTGATGGACAAGTTTTGCCGTTATGCTTTGCCCATTGGACAAATAGTTTTAATGTACTTATTTTTCCTATGTTCGTTCTGTTGCTAGAAAGACACTCCGGGTATATTTCTAGAGCCACGCAAGTTTCTGAAAACTGAATTGCGGAAGTCTAGCACCTACACAAACATTTTAAAAAGTGTTTACGTCCCACCCCTATCACTTCTGATAGGCTAGCTGTGGAAGACGCTGATCTTCTATTGGTTACAAAGAAACCCAGACGTGGCTGCCTGAGAGTGAGAGCCTCTGTCAAAGCACAGGCTGATCTTTTAAACTTCAGGTATTGTTTATGTTTTTTTGTAAATGAGCAAGCTAGTAAAGTTACAAAAATAAATACAAATAAATAAATAAAACAGTTGCTAAGGTATTTAGCGTATTACAAAAAATCGTGTTGTGTAATTTATAACACTTCGTGGTCAAGCGTGTACTTGTTTGGAAGATATTTAAAAAAATGTAACGTTTACTGTTTATAAGCATTTCAACACAAACTATCCCTAGCAAAAACTGTAATGATTTTTTTTTCTTTTGATTTTAGTGTTGCTAACCTAGTTTGCTATTTACCAGATTTACATTTTTAGATTTAAACGCTATATTTAACACTTTTTTTTGTACTATATATTTGAACATGAAGACATATTAGTTATTTATTGGATATGCACAATCCATCGATTTGTGAAACTATTAAAACATGAACATTATAATGATAGAAATGAAATGCTTATATATCTGTACATTATTTTATTATTTTTTAAAAATAAAATACAGACTGTAATTCTCATGGCAATGTGTTTATGTATCAATTAATGTATGTATTTATTTTTCAGTGAGAGTAGTGCAGGGAAAGAATGTTGCCCTCCAAATAAATAAATAAATAAATAAATAAAATGCCAGCAGGGTTTGAAACCAGGAGCAGTGTTCCAGTTAGCCATCATGGGACAAGACGTTAGATGAGGAAAAATAGCTGTAAAATGTTTAAAAAAATAAGTATATAATAAAAATAAACAAAAGAAAAAAAACATATTTTGTCTGCAGAATTTGATGGAGCCTACTGTAAATATTGTGTGCATTTTGGTAGAAAAACAGTAACTTCTAAGTTTTAAAGAACCTTGAGAGGTTCTACACAAGACCTTTACAAATGAGGTTCAGCACTTACAAAACTGAAAGCACATCCAGAAAAGGCAGAATTCCACAAAGCAGCAGTAATAATTGGCAAGGATTTCATGTCTGTGATGCAACAAACTGAAACACCTGGACATCAGTTGAAATTAGCTTATGGAGAAAGTGTGGAAAAAACAGGCAGAAGCTATTTTTATATTTGAATAACTCCAAGTATTGCTTATTATAGTTGTACTCTTAGTATGTTTCTTAAATTTACTCGCAAATGTGTTCCAAACTGCACTGAAAGGAGGTGGAGGTGGAGGTGAGGTGGGGTTGCAGGGAACCTTTTGTGTATCTTGAAGAATTTAGTGAACCCGTCAAGCTACAAGGCTAGTAGAGCCACCCCTTTTAATCACTTATTGATTGATTGTGTTACTCTGTGTTAAATAAAACCAGAATCCTACAAGTTATATTCTACTTTTTTTGTGTGTGTGTTTTGTGTGACGGGGAGGGGTCAAGTAGATTTTTAAGACTGACAAGTAGATTTTTCTAGCATTTTGTCTTCAAAAACTGTACATCCCTGTAGTATCATTTAATAAATATTGATGCTCCTCTTGCAAAAATAAAATAAAATTAAAATTAAAAGTGGGTGACAGAGATCGAATGATTCTTGGTGTTAGATCTCCCTCCCGACCTGCGAGGCAGCTGCATAAAGGGAACAGAATACCCTGCACTAAATGGCACGACAGTTTATTCCCAGGGCTAGGTGGAAGTCGGCCATCTAGAAAGGTGTTTGTGTGTTGTGTATGTGTTACGTTTGGGTGAACTGTAACCGGGACTGTTATTTCGGTGCCAACCCGCGGATTATAAATAAGCAATACACGCCGCTGTATTGCTTCATTACCATTGTTATTATTTACTGTTGTTTTGTCATCAGGCCATTGGATTTAAAACCCATTAAACAACATTGCACCTGGATTATAATTGTCTGTCTGTTTATTGATCACCTGCACCTGCACACTGCTAACCACTATCTCACAGTGGGTCTTCTGATAATTCCTTGGATATATCTGTGTGCCTATACTATATTATAATTACATTATTTAGACTTTGCAATATTCATACTTTATATAAAATCTGTAATATTCTGTGCATTGCTTGTAACTTCTGTAGGCCTTCCTAGATCTGCTTTACCCTCAGTTAGGCGTTTTATGAGTGTCTGTGTATTATTATTATTATTATTATTATTATTATTATTATTATTATTATTATTATTATTTATTAATTAATTAATTAATTAATTAATTTATTAGTTTAGGCAAAGTCCAAAAACAATAATATTAATTTTGCTGTACTGCCTATGTGGCTTAATTCAGATGCTGGTGATGCATGTACTCTATGTAAATAATATTATTGAAAAGCAAAATAGTAACATCAAAAAAAAAAACTAAAAAAAAAAACACTCGGAAAAATAGTCCTCTCTTCAACAAAGCTTACTAGAACACATACAGATCCCTAACTCCTGGGCTATACAACATGCAACCCGCCAGTTTGAGATGCATTAACCCTGAAACTAATTTGGGAGCTATTCCACATTTTTTGTATTAAATATTCTGCTATTCGGTCTAACCTTAAACAACATAAAATACAGGCACCCCTAAGAATGCCACGTTCAAGGCAATGCCATGCCAAAACTTCTCAATAACGACGTTTGGGCATTACCTAAGCACCAGCAAGTGCACTAGGAACTCGAAATGCCCACATGTGCGCTCGACTGTAAAATGAAAACATTTACACACCAGTCAATGAACAAAATCAACAACAACTTACATTTTTAACAAATAAAGCTGCTGTTTTTTTTAATGCTATACAAAATTACACAGTACACTGACTCAGTTGTGCTCATTGGAAGTTCAGCCTTAGTAAATCTATCCCATGTTCTACAGTTGGCCTGCTGACGATTTAGCTAAACAAAAAAAAAATCGCTTAAATTAAAATGTAATATTTTAATGTTACCTTTCATGTAGCTTCTGTTGCACGTTCCCAATTTTTCCAAAACATTCTTTCTCGGAGAATGCCATGGGTGTCCTTGTAATTTACAGAAACGGGATGTCCACTGTTCAGCGGCACTTTCCAATTGTTTACCCTGGTTGTCATAATCACAGACTCCCAGAAAGCATTGCTGGTAAACATTCGTGCCATGTGGAGAGACGAGAACCTTCTCAGTTTGAAAAACACTTTTGTTTTCATCATTAAAAATTAAGATCGACTGCACTGGACTGAGCTCCTACAAACTCGTGCAAACGTTTTCACTTCATCATGATCTGGAATTCTGAAATGCCGGCGTGAGCCGCACAAACACACAACACGATTCTGGCTACGGCACTGTTACGAAAGGTAGGCATTTTACCCCTCAAAGGGTAATAATGTGTATTTTTGTTTATAATATAGTCTGAGTACAATGTTATTGTTCCAGGGCGAGGGTCCGTTTGTATAGAAGTTTGTTTCAGCCAAACATAACACGAATTTTTCCAACAGGGTTGTATTGAAGTTAAGCTCATGTCAATGCAAAATCAGGAATAGACCATTCAGTTGTATGTGGTGTCTTATTCCCCCCGATCTATATGACATTTATTTATGTATTTATTTATTTATTTATTTATTTATTGCTTTTTATACAAAAGTATCACAAAGCACTGTACAGTACATACATAGCAGAAAAAAGAACAAACCACAATACATTTGTATAGTAAGTCACATACAACTGCCGCAGTCAGACCATTTAAATAACAGATTTAAATAACAGTATACAGATAATAATGCAAACGCAGCAGTTTTAAAGTTACATTAAAACCCACTAAGATAAGAAAGGCATTTTATAAAACTGCGTTTTTAGTCTTGACTTGAAAACTGTAATATACGCAGCTAGGGTTGCCATGGCCCCATAATTTCGTAACACTTTGGAAAGGGACAGGGTTTTTAAGTTGCCCTTAAACTGAAATAAATAAACATGTGAATTGAGCACTAACACTTGTTTAATTTATACTGATAATACAAATCTTACAAAATATAAAAAGCCACTTGAATAAACATGTAAGATACTTTTTTTATTTTGTAAAATTAATATTTCAGTTATCAATATTTAAAATTTGCTATTTATATGCTGTTGATTAGTAATCTATAGCCCTAATTTACACTGACTCTCCCAATTAAATAATAACACTGATCAGGTGTTCACGCTGTCTGGTATCACGAATAGTGAACAGCTGGTCGGTATTAATGATTTTAGCGGGAGAAGGCGATATACTATTAGAAACTATAAATAAACTTTAAACTATATATATATTTAAAACTATTAATAAATAAATATTGATGATGGTACTTATTTATTTATTTAATTTGTTAAAAGCTATTATTGTATTGTCATGCTGCCTTGAGAATTAATCAACAGAATCAATTTAGCAAAGGTTTAGCGGTTAATTAACGTTTAAAAGCAACTTCAAAATCCTGTTCTGTCCCACAGTGTTCCGGAATTATGGGACCAGGTGGCAACCCTAGTCCCAGCTTCCCTGACAAACGAAGGCAGAGCATTCCATAATTTAGGAGCTCTACAAGAAAAAGCCCTTCCTCCCGTGTTGCTTTTGTTGACCCTAGGAATAACCAGCAGCCCTGCATCCTGTGCTCTCAGAGTGCGGTTTGGAAGATACGGGGTCAATAACTCCTGCAAATAACTAGGTGCTAATCCATTCAGGGCCTTGTAAGTTAATAGCAAAATCTTAAAATCAATTATATACTGCACAGGGAGCCAGTGTAAAGAGGCCAAAACAGGGGTAATATGTTCACTTTTCCTGGTTTTAGTCAGAATTCTAGCGGTGGTATTCTGAACAAGCTGCAAGCAGGATACCACACGTTATTGCATTACAATGATCAATTCTAGATGAAACAGGTGTCTTCCACTTGTCGACCCCACCTAGACACATAATAGAAGACATAAGAAGGTTGAAGTTTTCATCACAAACTAATACAATACGTTTTTCAAACATAATTATTTTGTAATCTAACCCGGATCCGGAATGGCATGTATTTAACTTATCTCTCTCTATATACATTTTCGTTTTTTATGATTATTTCCCCTAATCATAATGCAGAGATGTCAAAGGCTGCGATTTGGCCGTAGCAGCTACTATTTTTTGGAGGTACTGCTTTGGCGCTACGTTGAAGGGGTATGTATAATACTATGAAATCCTTTTGCTGGCCCTGAGCCTATGGCACCCAAGCTTAACCCTGAAGAAAATGTCATTTCTATCAGCTGTGGCCAAGATGCTAGAAGCCTTGCATGGATGAGTCAGACTGTTGCCAACATGGCCAGTATTGTTGAAGCCTTGAGGGATGAACAGCGATTTTGTGGTCCCCACCCACGTACGCCAATCCCCTGCTGGACATGTAGGAGGCTTGGGCATCTCAGCCACAACTGCCCGACGAAGCGTTCTCCAAGGTGCGCCGCGGGGAAACTAAAAAGGACCAGGCTAGAGGGCAAACTGTGGTTTGTGAATATCAGTGGGGCCCAGAGATAGAAAAGAAAACCAAACCGCAGCAAATGACAGCCAAAGTCCCGCAGGGGGGACAGATCACAACAGCAGAGCAGGGAACCCAGTCAAGGTGCCAGCACAGCATCAGACCACACAGAAGCCCATACTGGTTCGGCTAGCGGGGCACTACTGTATGTGGGCTGCAGAATAGAGGGCATCTACTGCAAAGGGCTTATCAACATTGGTTCCTCGGTCACTATTGTCCGTCCTGATGTCCTGAAGCGCACAGGGGGTCACTGGAGAGAGAGGCTGAGACCAGTGCAAGGTCAGCTGAGGACAGCCACTGGCGAGCCAGCCCCAGTGCTTCAAATCCATGTGGGAGAAGTGACGGCACAGCAAGAGACATGGGTTGCGGCAATCCACGACAAGCTCACCCTGGGCCTCGACTTCCTCCCAACCAACAACAGTCAGCTGGACATGACCACAGGCAAGCTGACATTAGGGAGTGCAGGGCAGCAGTTTTATGTCGGGCTGATGCACAACAGCAAAAGGGAGAATGCCTGCATTATATGGAGGAAGGATCTAGAGAGAGGGGGGCCACTGATGAAGATGTGCTGAAGAGGAAGTGCCCATCTAGCGCCAGACCAACGTGAGGTGCTATACCAGCTTGTTCAGAAGTACTGTGATACTTTCTGCCTGGACCCGAACAACAACGGCCACACAAGCCTGGTGCAGCACTGTATTGATACCGGTGACATGCGTCCCGTTCACCAGCCACCACGCCAGCTGCCGTTAGCTCTTCGGGAGGAGGTAGTGAAGAAGATCCTGGAAATGAAGGCAGGGGTGATTGAGCCGTCCCACAGCCCCTAGGCCTCGCCTGTCATTCTTTTTTTTTTTTTTAAACGTGTAATTAGTTTTAGCATTGCTCTATTAAAGTCTTTCAGTTAACATATACTGTTCGTGTGTCATTATAATTGCATTAGCTCATAGTCATTTTATAAAAGTACTCTCCAAGTAATCCAATTGTTTGTTCTGCTACGTGTTTGTAGTGTCAAATAAAGACAACGAGACAGCAGAAATCAGCATAAAGGCTGCTGTTTACATCCTTGAAGAAGAATGAGAAGCTGCATAGTTTAAGAGTTGGGTGAAAAGTTCAGAGTTCCAGTTCTGTTTTTGTTATTGTTTGTTGCATTACCGTAAGTATTATGTTTAACGCTTCTTCTTATAGGCCTTCATCTAATAATACGCAATAATAATTAACCATTTTGTTTACAGTTGTTTCATAATAAATCATGGTCATAATTATCTGAAATTGTTTGTGTGTGTGTATTTATCTTGTTATATTTTCTGCAACGTCCAGAATGATCTATAAGGGAGTGCAGGAAAAAGACAGGGAGATTGGAGAAAGCAAGAGTGGCAGAGAGGGGTGTTTGTGGGGAGAGATAGAGATAGAGAGGAAAAAGGAAAAGGATCAAAAGAAACCAATACTACTACTAATTGTAGTCATTTATTTTCATTTTCAACTCCCAGTTCCCTTTTGTTTTTCTTATTGTTTTATTTTGTGATACATTTAATAATTGTAAATAATAAACGGCTTGAGCCTTTATCTACTCATGGTTGCAGCCTCAGTTCTGTCCCAGGAGAACCCGAAAATGCTACTAATAAATATATACAGTGGCTCTCAAAAGTATTCACCCCCCTTGGACTTTTCCACGTTTTATTGTGTTACAACATGGAATCAAAATGGATTTAATTAGGAGTTTTTCCCACTAATCAACACAAAAAAAGTCCATAATGTCAAAGTGAAAAATAAAATCTACAAATTGTTCTAAATTAATTACAAATATAAAGCAGAAAATAATTGATTGCATAAGTATTCACCCCCTTGAGTCAATATTTGGTAGAGGCACCTTTGGCAGCAATTACAGCCATGAGTCTGTTAAGTCACACTGTTAAGTCGCCCTGGATAACAGCGTCTGCTAAGAAATAAATAATAATAATAATAATAATAATAGTAGACGAGGAACCAGAGCGATAGAGAGATACATGAACTGGGTGGAGTGATACGTTTGATACTGTGCAGAGCAAAGGGTTATTTGTTAACTATCAGAATGCAGTTGATTGTCAGAATAGGCAAATTTATGGATTTATCCTGAAATAAAAAGTAAAATAATATCAGCTACTCTCATGCAAAATTAAAATGAATCTTTTATATGCCACCACCATTCATGTCTTGTATTATTACTTGTACTGTGATACTTGAATTGTATTTGCTTACGATTGTAAGTCGCCCTGGATAAGGACGTCTGCTAAAGAAATAAATAATAATAATAAATAATAATAAATGTCTGTTTTGGATGAAAAGTACAATGGTGTAAAAGAAACACACAACTATATCGCCACAATTATTGAAAGTGGAGGTTTACATAGTTTTCAGCTGATTTCACCAAATGTTTTTAAATTGTCTGGGAGATATTGACGAGAGGTTCATTTTTTTTCTGTTTCCTTTAAGGACTGAAATATTACTGAGGCAAGACTGTGTTTAATATGAACATTCAGGAAACAATTACCTTCTCGCCAGCTGCATCCGAATTCACTTGCACACCCTTATCATTTTGAGAAATGATATCGTTACATTTCATTTTATTCTAAGTAACACCCAACTGTTTTTAAAATTGCCGTCTTCTTAAAAAACCACCCATTTGGAATAAATTGCAATATTTATCAGATGGCTTTCTTGCAGCCAGATGACAATAATAGGGTGTAAATCAAACAGCAAGTAAGTACTAAAAGATATCACAGCGAGTGCACCCTAATAGAGTCTGAAATGCAAGGGTCCTGTAGTAACAGCTCCAGCCTGGAAGACCACGGTGACAGGATGTCCAGCTCTGTGTTGCACTCAGTCCCAACATTTCTTTCATTTATGTATGTTGCTGTTGTTTCGAGAAGACCTTATCAATCATATGGTCTCTTGTCATCTCCAGACAGTAAATAGGATTATCAATGGTTATTTATATATATATTTTTTATTTTATTTCTGTATGTTTTTGTATGTCCTTTTACAGTGTCTGAATGCAAACCATTTGCAAGCAAAGATATTGATGTTGGTAACCCTAAGAAAAATATGAACTGGATACATTACCTGGTACACGTTTGTGTTGGATCCTCAGTTACTGTATATGATCATCTTATCTCCATTACAGCAATCCGATCACTTCATTCATCTTGCCATACTGAAAAGAGAAAGGCTTTCAGGTTTTCAAATGTGCCTGCACTGCGTATAAGCTTTTAGTGGGGTTTTATTTTATTACAGCTTGCTTGCAAATGGAATTGAGCATCCAATAATTGTCCAGATATTAGTGTAAATGTATTTGGCAGCTGGATTGTGTTGTCTTTGCCTATATCCTAATATGTGAATCCGATTTAAGCCAATTAAAACACTAATAACACCACATTAGAACATTAATCACACACTTTTCTTAAATGGTTGTTCTAAAACACTATCCACCTTTTCTGAAGTTCAGAGTTGGTCTTTTATTCAATTAACATTGTTTGACTATGTAAATTGGTTATAATTAGCACAATTAAATGGAATAATTCATGTAAATGTGTGTTTTCTGTGAACCGACTCATTTGCAGATACACTACTTATCTTCAGTCAATTATTTTAACGTGCATTGGTAAAGTAGTTGAGTGTCATCCCCTCCAATGGAATGCCTTATAACCTGAACTTTAAACAAGTTTGTAAATATTTTATTGACATTTGTAACATATGATAAAACAACCAATCATAGTGCAGTCTTTGCCAAAATTCCAGCACCTCTCATCCTGTGTGCAGGTTTGACTCGTGCGTCTAAGATTCAAACAACACGAAAACCACACATATATACCTGCTAGAGTACCTTTAAGAGAAAAATACAGAAAAACCACACATGTATACCAGGTAGAGTACCTTTTAAGAAGAAAATACAGAAATACCACACATATATATATATACTGGTAGAGTACATTTAAGAAGAAAATACAGAAATAGAAAAGCAAGAAGTGGAATCGCTGGCATCTGAACAAGGTCAAGACATTTAACCCTTTATTGTCTCTGGCTGAACTTTTGTTTTTAATAATTTGTCTCACCAGGACACAGCACTTGTAGGCCTAAACGCATTCAAGGACTGTGGCAGTTGATTCTGGACACAACTATTTCACAAAGGGGGAATGCTTTACACAAATATGAATATTTTTAGTTTGAAAGTTGTTTCTGAGCGCAATCTTCATTTGTGTGATTTTATAACAAGTAAATGCATAGGGCTCAATGTATCATTGATTTTTCTTTCATATCTTGACTTTTTGTAGGTTGTTGACCTACCCGCGATGCATTATAGACACTTTCACTCCTGTAACTTAGTTTCATCCCTGCTGTGGTAGTTTAGTTCCGACTGTTCGTTTCAAAGTACTTTCACATGCAAATGTATGAATCTCATTATAATATCGAAGTTTCGCGCTTACACTTGATGTATCGTCATTTTTTGTTGATTAACGACTACGTTTTGTACCTGTTATTTTACGCCTGCCTCGCACTGGCGTAGATTTAACAAGCTGTTCATAAATCAGACTGCCTCTTTAAACGTTTGTGGGCATTTAGTTACTGAAAAAAAAGAAACCAAAAAAAAGTATTTATTAATTGTCTATATTAAATAACAATGTCAATAAATACATTTTTTTGTTTTTGTTTGTTTTATATCTGAATGTGCTTTATTTCAAACTTCACATAACCCTTCCCGATCCCCATGTTTGCCTGCAAAACTGACAGCAGTAAATGGTGTTATTGCAGCTGGAATCGAAGTTGCTGTAAATGCTGTGCTATTTTTTACAGTCCAGCGGATGCCTCTTGATTAATTGTAGGTGCATATTTTAATATGAGTTTGAGTTTATAGTTACAGTTGTGAATCCAAGCATTGCAAATACATTCTGAGCAGCACCAGTGTTGCCAATTTGGCGAATTTGTTTGCTTAGTAATGGGCTTAACAACCACAATCTAAACAAACCAGCTACATGGCAGTTGTAAAGCTGATTTGAAGTTCCAAAACAACTTTAAATATGAAGCTGAAGGGTTAACCTTTCCTTTAACTGTAAACCTTATAAATAATGTGTGAAAACCAATACAAATTGCACAAATGCGCTTTTTATACAGGGATGAATGAGGAAGCTGTATTCATAGCCATATACTATTATTACATTTTACAATCAACAACAGCTAAACCATTGTTCTGTTTCAGTGTTTTTTTTTATTGTTTTAAACTCAAATATCCTGTTGTACTTTTATTTTTCAAAAGGCGTGTTTGTTTGTGGGTCTATGTACTCTGATCGTTTTGCAAATTTTGCTTTAAAATGTCAACTTTCAGATCTATCAGTTACTTTGTTAAAACCCTCGACAATTTTAAATACCTCTATTAAGTCGCGCCTGGCTGTCCTTCTTTCTAGGCTATACAGATTCAGCTCTTTCAGTCAGACTTCATAAACAGTGGTTTGCAGAAGTATTCATCCCCCTGCAAAGGTTTCACATTTTGTTGGCACCTGAGCGTACTCCACGACGCTTTCAAATTAAACTTTACATGTAGAATCTACACAAACTACTCCCTATTGATAAAGTTAAAAAATGCATATAATGATTTCCATTACATGAGAGTAGATGTTAAAACTTCATGCTGATTTGAACTTGGCTCTCGCTAAGATAAGCACCAACTAAGACGTAGCTTCACAGTAAACTAATGTGATCCATATGTGTCTCCATCCATTTGCGCTTCCTTCCATATGATGATGTAGATATCCTTCTGTCTGGTGTTGATGGCTGAAGTGTAATGCTGGCTCCAGGGATCAGCTTATTTTGCCTCCCTAGCGCATCAGCACACACAACGGCTGCGATGCTGGCTCGGGGATCAACCATAGTGCGGTCTCCCCAGCGCATCAGCATGACAACCGTCTGGATTGAGCTAAGTAGGGTACATCTCTGGGGTCTTCAAGTGGGCACCTTCCATCCTCGGTGTTTCGTCGACTAGCCCACGACACCTCAAGAGGGCTCGGCGGTGATTCTGGCGTCCCAGCATCACCCCCTCCGTCCCCACTCAACTCAGCCCAGCTTACTTACCTGTATATCAGCCTTTCTTTCTTTCTATTGTGCTTGAGATCCCCAGCCAGAATCTTTCCGTCTCAACCACAGCCAGTTGCTGCTCCTCTCTGCTGCTTCAGATAAGTTCTTCACTGTGCGACGCAACTCTTGGCCATTGAATCCGACATCTCTGAGAAACCGGGTTGTAGAGTGTGCCACAAATCCTCGACATCCCACTTCCGCTGTTCCGCTTCAGTGGCTAGTTGAGCATACCGCAGTTTCTTCCTCTCATACGCCTCATCTACAGCATCCTCCCATGGCACTGTTAACTCCACCAGGTGAACAAGGCGTGCTGATCCAGACCACAAGACAATATCTGGTCGAAGGTTTGTGGTGGCAATCTCAGGTGGAAAAATAAGCCGTTGACCAACATCCGCCAGCATTTTCCAGTCTCTAGCAGCTTCCAGTTGTCCTGGGCGAGGATTGGTTTTAACACCTTTTCTTGGTGGTTGCTCTCCTGGGCGGAGGAATGTTGTCTTTTGTGTGTAATGTTTTGATGGAACAGGTGGCAACTTATTGGTCATGTTACGCTTGTCTTCCAATGCTAAGGCCAAACATCGCAGCACCTGGTCATGGCCAAGTAAACCGTCCTTAGCTAAGAGCCACCTTACATCCTGTCAAAATGTGCCTTAATGTTGCAGGTGATGAACACAAAGGACATGAGGGATCCTCTCCTACCCAGAGGTTTAGGTTCTGTGGTGATGGGAGAACATCATATGTTGACCTTATAAGGAAACTGATCCTGCTCTGTTCCATTGACCATAGGTCTTGCCAGCCAATCTTGCGTTGTTCCACACTCTCCCATCTCATCCATTCTCCTGCTTGCCCTGGGAAATGGCCTTTATACACCTCATCCTCTCCTCCTGCTTTTGCACCTCGTTGACTACAAGCTTCCTCCGTTGCGCTGGGGCTGCCTTGTGCCATGTAGGAGGAGCTGAACTGAGACCAAGACCCCTCTTCCATGCTGAACTTGCCCCATGATATCACCAATTCGAAGGGCAGCCTTTGCATCCTCCACAGCTTTCTTTGCCACCCACTTTCTTCCAGTTTTCAACACAGGTGCTGCCTCCCTTACGCATTTGTCGCGTGACTCTACTAATGTCATTTCCAGTCGGACCTTGGCGCACTTAAACTCCTCGGTTAGAGCGGAGACAGGTAGCTGCAGTATTCCTTTACCATAAAGTCCCACTCTGCTGAGGCAGCGTGGAACTCCCAACCATTTCCTGATGTGTGAACTGATTAAAGCTTCCAGCTTCTCTACTGTTGTCAAAGAAACCTCGTACACAGTCAGTGGCCACAGCAGCCGTGGCAGTAGGCCAAACTGAAAGCACCAGAGTTTTAGTTTGCCTGGTAAAGCGCTGCTGTCTATGCTCTTCAACCCTTCCACAGCTTGTTGTCTAACTTCTCCCACACGAACTGTGTCCTTTAGATCCCGTCGTACCATCTCCCAAGGCTCTTCACTGGCTTCTCAGACACTGTTGGTATTGCCTCACCATTAATGAAGAACGTTTTATCTACTACTTTACCTTTAATTATAGAGATGCTCCTTGATTTAGTGGGCTTGAATTGCATTCGTGCCCATTCAATGTTATTGGTTAATTTGCCCAATAACCGATTAGTGCAGGCTACTGTTGTAGTCATGGTTGTCATGTCATCCATGTATGCTCGAATTGGTGGTAGTCGTATTCAGAAGCCAAGCTCTCCTCCCACTACCCATTTTGATGCCCTAATGATTACTTCCATTGCCATGGTAAAAGCCAGTGGAGAAATGGTGCATCCTGCCATTATTCCAACTTCTAGGCATTGCCATGTAGTGCTGAATTCTGAAGTTGAGAAACTAAATTGCAAATCTCCAAAGTAGGCTTTGACTAGATTTGTTATTGTCATTGGTACACTGAAAAAATCAAATGCTGCCCAAAGAAGTTCATGTGGCACTGAACCATATGCATTAGCCAAATCCAGGAATGTCACATGGAGCTCCTTCCTCTCCTTTTTAGCTGATTGAATTTGTTGCCAGATCACATTGATGTGTTCTAAGCATCCTGGGAAACCTGGAATGCCCGCTTTTTGTATTGAAGTGTCAATGAAGCAGTTCTTTAATAGGTAAGTTGACAATCTCTGAGCAATAATGCTGAAGAAAATCTTGCCTTCTACGTTTAATAGGGAAATAGGGCGAAACTGACTGATGCTGCTAGAATCTTTTTCTTTAGGTATAAAGACTCCACCTGCTCGGCCATGCTCTTGGTACAACCTGTTTTTCCCATGCTACCTTCATCAGTTTCCACAGGATTCGTAGAACTCCTGAAGCGCTCTTGTACACTCTGTACGGAACTCCATTAGGCCCTGGAGATGATGAAGCCCTTGCTTTTCACAGCTTGCTCTACTTCTTTCCACTTAGGTGCACAGTCCTCCATTTGGTATTCTGGTGGATTGATAGGTGGGATGTCTGAAGGAATTGACATAGGCTCCTGCCTTTTTGAATCTGTATCGTTTCCTCCAAATATCTCTCCAACTCAAACTTAGATGCTTTTAGTGTGCCATTCTTCTCACTGGTGAATAACTTCTTTACAAATTTGAATGGGTCTTTATAAAAGTTAGTTCTCATACGCTCCTTCTTTTTGTAAGCGTTTCCGTGAGGCGCTCAGCTCTGCTAATGTTGCAAGCTTATGTTTTATGACCCTTTGTAAGAGATTGAGTCCCTCCTTCTGACTTTCTTCTGCTCTTCTCCATTGCTTCCTCAGCTGTCTCCTTTCTCTAACTAAGCGTTCAATCTCCTGCTGCCGTCTAGACTTTCCAGGAATAGTTTGTACTTTTTCCTTCCTTTTTTCAACTCCAAACCTCTAAGCTTCCATATCGTAGATGATGTCCCCAAATTTATCCAGTTTCTTTTCAACTGTTCCACTTAACCTTTCCAATGCAAAGCAGAGATCTGTGTTTACTGTGTCCCATGCAGTTTTCTCACAAGCTCTTGGCCATTTAACTCCAGGCTTGTGCCCGTTGAGGTTCTTTTCTCTCTTACGCTGGTTTGTCTGCCGGGTTCACAAGGATCATTAGGTTCATCACTAACTGTGTCCATGCAAGTCCTCCTCACATCTATGACAGGGTGCTGATATCCTGCGAACTGTGGTTTGCTTCCTGTCGCTGGATTTCATTCGACTGACTTGACTGACTTAAGTAAGAAGTACTGATCAATCTGAGGCCCTTGTCCCTTCTCCCTCAAGCATTTCATTCTCCCTTGATGAATCTTCAAACCCCTGACTGTTGTCGCCTTGCTCCAGCCGCAGACACAAACCTGGAGTTCCATGTCTTTGCTAACTGCAGATCTTGAACTAGTCTTTTGTGAAGTACTCTCCATACTCATATCCGTTTCCGTTCCTAAGTCCTTAACCGTGTTGTCCAACGTTGAGTCATCTTCGCCCAGCTCTCACAGACTCTAGGGGTATTTTCCTGTTTAATTTCTTTGAAGCCTTGGGCGGGTGTCTCCAGCATCCTGTAAACACAGAGCTGGATACTGCCGACAAGGGTAGCTAACCCTGCCAGCCCCAATGGGGTCTCTTTCCTCCAGTCAGCTGTCTCTCCAGGCTGTCACAAGGTCTTTCCCTTGTTGCCAGCTGCACTATTCACAGCAGTCACTGGACGTATCCAGATCTTCATGATTTCCATTACATGAGAGTAGATGTTAAAACTTCATGCTGATTTGAACTTGGCTCTCGCCAAGATAAGCACCAACTAAGGCGTAGCTTCACAGTAAACTAATGTGATCCATATGTGTCTCCATCCATTTGCGCTTCCTTCCATATGATGATGTAGATATCCTTCTGTCTGGTGTTGATGGCTGAAGTGTAATGCTGGCTCCAGGGATCAGCTTATTTTGCCTCCCTAGCGCATCAGCACACACAACGGCTGCGATGCTGGCTCCGGGGATCAACCATAGTGCGGTCTCCCCAGCGCATCAGCATGACAACTGTCTGGATTGAGCTAAGTAGGGTACATCTCTGGGGTCTTCAAGTAAGATTTACAGAGAAAAACAGATTAATCTCAGTTGCATAAGTATTAAACCCCTTTGCTACTGCAGCCCTAAATCAGCTCAGGTGCAAATGATTTGTTTGAAAGGCCACAAAATTAGTGAAATTATTTCAGCCTGTGTGTACTCTAAGTGGTTTAACTTGTAGATAATTTAAAGCTGCAACTCACATAGTGATCAAACAACGCAACCATGAAGACCAAGGAGCTTTCGAAACAAGTCAGGGATAAAGTGGTAGAGAGGCACAGAGCAGGAGAAGGGTACAAGAAAATTTCAAAGGCGCTGATTATCCCTCTCAGCACAGTGAAGTCCATCATTAAGAAGTGGAAGATGCATCATACCACCCAGACACTACCCAGATCAGGTCGCCCTCCCAAACTGAGCACCCGGGCAAGCAGGAAACTGGTTCGGGATGTCACTCTGAAGCCAACAACGACCTTGAGAGATCTGCAGAGTTTTGTGTATGAGATGGGAGTCAGTGTTCACACATCAACAATAAGCCGGTCCCTACACAAAGCTAGCCTGTATGGACAGGTGGCAAGAAAGAAGCCATTACTCAAGAAGCCTCATCTTAAAGCATGTATGGAGTTTGCGAAAAAGCATGTAGATGATACTGCAGACATGTGGGAAAAGGTTCTGTGGTCAGACGAGACAAAAATTGAACTTTCTGGACTAAATTCCAAGCGTTACGTCTGGCGCAAGCCCAACACTGCACATCACCCAGTCAACACCATCCCAACTGTCAAGCATGGTGGTGGCAGCATCATGTTATGGGGATGCTTCTCTTCAGCAGGGATTGGGAAACTTGTCAGGATAGAGGGGAGAATGGATGGTGCAAAGTATAGGTGAATCCTTGAGGAAAACCTGTTTGAGTCAGCCAAGACTCTGAAACTGGGGAGGAAATTTACATTTCAGCAGGACAATGGCACAAAGCCAAAGCCACACTGGAGTGGTTGAACAAGAAGAGAATTAATATTCTTGAGTGGCCCAGTCAAAGTCCTGACTTGAATCCAATCGAAAATCTATGGTGAGACTTGAAGATTGCAGTCCATCGACGATCCCCAACAAACTGGAGCAATTTTCCAGTGAAGAATGGGCAAAAATGTCACCACCCTACTGTGCAAAGCTAGTAGAGACCTATCCAAAAAGACTCATAGCAGTAATTGCTGCAAAAGGTGCTTCTACCAAGTACTGACTTAAGGGGCTGAATACTTATGCAACTAGTAAATTTCACTTTGTAAATTTCCTTTGCAAGTTTTGCTGCCATTTAACCTCCTCATATAACAGAGTTCAGTTTAATCACTACAGCTTTGAATAAAAAAAGTTTGTTTGAAAAACTGTGCATAAATTATTTGTAATTCAACAAAATGTGAATATTTGCTCTGAGTGGTTCATGTGGGTGGTGCCGTCAGACCAGGAAATGAAACAATAACAATGGTTGTACGGGCAAAACGGCGCTGCTGCGCTCGTATTTAATAATTAAGATAATTATTATTAGTTTATTTAGCAGACAGCTTTATCCAAGGCGACTTACAGAGACTAGGGTCTTTGTCGTGTCGCTCTTTGGTGTGAAGGACGCTATTGAAAAGCATAGGTTTTATTGATTTTCTCACGTCACTGTCGTGTTGCTCTTTGGTGTGAAGGGTGCTATTGAAAAGCACAGGTTTTATTGATTTTCTCGCGTCGCTTGTCGTATCGCTCTTTGGTGTGAAGGGTGCTATTGAAAAGCACAGGTTTTATTGATTTTCTCACGTCGCTTTGTCGTGTCGCTCTTTGGTGTGAAGGGCGCTATTGAAAAGCATTGGTTTTATTGATTTTCTCGCGTCGCTTGTCGTATCGCTCTTTGGTGTGAAGGGTGCTATTGAAAAGCATAGGTTTTATTGATTTTCTCGCGTCGCTTGTCGTGTCGTCTTTGGTGTGAAGGACGCTATTGAAAAGCATAGGTTTTATTGATTTTGTTTCGTCGCTTTGTCATATCGCTCTTTGGTGTGAAGGGTGCTATTGAAAAGCATAGGTTTTACTGATTTTCTCGCGTCGCTTTGTGGTATTGCTCTTTGGTGTGAAGGGTGCTATTGAAAAGCACAGGTTTTATTGATTTTGTTTAGTAAACGTGGGTAATCGCTCTTTGGTGTGAAGGACGCTATTGAAAAGCACAGGTTTTATTGATTTTGTTTCGTCGCTTTGTCATATCGCTCTTTGGTGTGAAGGGTGCTATTGAAAAGCATAGGTTTTATTGATTTTGTTTCGTCGCTTGTCGTGTCGCTCTTTGGTGTGAAGGACGCTATTGAAAAGCACAGGTTTTATTGATTTTCTCGCGTCGGTTTGTGGTATTGCTCTTTGGTGTGAAGGGTGCTATTGAAAAGCACAGGTTTTATTGATTTTCTTGCGTCGCTTGTCGTGTCGCTCTTTGGTGTGAAGGGTGCTATTGAAAAGCACAGGTTTTATTGATTTTCTCGGCACTTTGTCGTGTCGCTCTTTGGTGTGAAGGACGCTATTGAAAAGCATAGGTTTTATTGATTTTCTCACGTCACTGTCGTGTTGCTCTTTGGTGTGAAGGGTGCTATTGAAAAGCATAGGTTTTATTGATTTTCTCGCGTCGCTTGTCGTATCGCTCTTTGGTGTGAAGGGTGCTATTGAAAAGCATAGGTTTTATTGATTTTCTCGCGTCGCTTGTCGTGTCGTCTTTGGTGTGAAGGGTGCTATTGAAAAGCACAGGTTTTATTGATTTTCTCACGTCGCTTTGTCGTATCGCTCTTTGGTGTGAAGGGTGCTATTGAAAAGCATAGGTTTTATTGATTTTCTCGCGTCGCTTGTCGTGTCGCTCTTTGGTGTGAAGGGTGCTATTGAAAAGCACAGGTTATATTGATTTTCTCCGTAAACTTGTCATGTCGCTCTTTGGTGTGAAGGGCGCTATTGAAAAGCACAGGTTATATTGATTTTCTCGCGTAAACTTGTCATGTCGCTCTTTGGTGTGAAGGGTGCTATTAAAAAGCATAGGTTTTATTGATTTTCTCGCGTCGCTTTGTGGTATTGCTCTTTGGTGTGAAGGGTGCTATTGAAAAGCACAGGTTATATTGATTTTCTCACGTCGCTTGTCGTGTCGCTCTTTGGTGTGAAGGACGCTATTGAAAAGCATAGGTTTTATTGATTTTCTCACGTCGCTTTGTCGTGTCGCTCTTTGGTGTGAAGGGTGCTATTGAAAAGCATAGGTTTTATTGATTTTCTCGGTTAAACTTGTCGTGTCGCTCTTTGGTGTGAAGGGTGCTATTGAAAAGCACAGGTTTTATTGATTTTCTCACGTTGCTTGTCGTATCGCTCTTTGGTGTGAAGGGTGCTATTGAAAAGCATAGGTTTTATTGATTTTCTCGCGTTGCTTTGTTGTATCGCTCTTTGGTGTGAAGGGTGCTATTGAAAAGCATAGGTTTTATTGATTTTCTCGCGTCGCTTGTCATGTCACTCTGGTGTGAAGGGTGCTATTGAAAAGCATAGGTTTTATTGATTTTCTCGCGTCGCTTGTCGTGTTGCTCTTTGGTGTGAAGGACGCTATTGAAAAGCATAGGTTTTATTGATTTTCTCGCGTCGCTTGTCGTGTCGTCTTTGGTGTGAAGGACGCTATTGAAAAGCATAGGTTTTATTGATTTTCTCACGTCACTGTCGTGTTGCTCTTTGGTGTGAAGGGTGCTATTGAAAAGCACAGGTTTTATTGATTTTCTCGCGTCGCTTGTCGTATCGCTCTTTGGTGTGAAGGGTGCTATTGAAAAGCACAGGTTTTATTGATTTTCTCACGTCGCTTTGTCGTGTCGCTCTTTGGTGTGAAGGACGCTATTGAAAAGCATTGGTTTTATTGATTTTCTCGCCGCTTGTCGTGTCGCTCTTTGGTGTGAAGGGTGCTATTGAAAAGCATAGGTTTTATTGATTTTCTCGCGTCGCTTGTCGTGTCGTCTTTGGTGTGAAGGACGCTATTGAAAAGCATAGGTTTTATTGATTTTGTTTCGTCGCTTTGTCATATCGCTCTTTGGTGTGAAGGGTGCTATTGAAAAGCATAGGTTTTACTGATTTTCTCGCGTCGCTTTGTGGTATTGCTCTTTGGTGTGAAGGGTGCTATTGAAAAGCACAGGTTTTATTGATTTTGTTTCGTCGCTTGTCGTGTCGCTCTTTGGTGTGAAGGACGCTATTGAAAAGCACAGGTTTTATTGATTTTGTTTCGTCGCTTTGTCATATCGCTCTTTGGTGTGAAGGGTGCTATTGAAAAGCATAGGTTTTATTGATTTTCTCGCGTCGCTTGTCGTGTCGCTCTTTGGTGTGAAGGACGCTATTGAAAAGCACAGGTTTTATTGATTTTCTCGCGTCGGTTTGTGGTATTGCTCTTTGGTGTGAAGGGTGCTATTGAAAAGCACAGGTTTTATTGATTTTCTTGCGTCGCTTGTCGTGTCGCTCTTTGGTGTGAAGGGTGCTATTGAAAAGCACAGGTTTTATTGATTTTCTCGCGTCGCTTGTCGTGTCGCTCTTTGGTGTGAAGGGTGCTATTGAAAAGCATAGGTTTTATTGATTTTCTCACGTCACTGTCGTGTTGCTCTTTGGTGTGAAGGGTGCTATTGAAAAGCATAGGTTTTATTGATTTTCTCGCGTCGCTTGTCGTGTCGTCTTTGGTGTGAAGGGTGCTATTGAAAAGCACAGGTTTTATTGATTTTCTCGCGTCGCTTGTCGTGTCGCTCTTTGGTGTGAAGGGTGCTATTGAAAAGCACAGGTTTTATTGATTTTCTCGCGTCGCTTGTCGTGTCGCTCTTTGGTGTGAAGGGTGCTATTGAAAAGCACAGGTTTTATTGATTTTCTCACGTCGCTTGTCGTGTCGCTCTTTGGTGTGAAGGGTGCTATTGAAAAGCACAGGTTATATTGATTTTCTCACGTCGCTTGTCATGTCGCTCTTTGGTGTGAAGGACGCTATTGAAAAGCACAGGTTATATTGATTTTCTCGCGTCGCTTGTCATGTCGCTCTTTGGTGTGAAGGGTGCTATTAAAAAGCATAGGTTTTATTGATTTTCTCGCGTCGCTTTGTGGTATTGCTCTTTGGTGTGAAGGGTGCTATTGAAAAGCACAGGTTATATTGATTTTCTCACGTCGCTTGTCGTGTCGCTCTTTGGTGTGAAGGACGCTATTGAAAAGCATAGGTTTTATTGATTTTCTCACGTCGCTTTGTCGTGTCGCTCTTTGGTGTGAAGGGTGCTATTGAAAAGCATAGGTTTTATTGATTTTCTCGAGTCGCTTGTCGTGTCGCTCTTTGGTGTGAAGGGTGCTATTGAAAAGCACAGGTTTTATTGATTTTCTCACGTTGCTTGTCGTATCGCTCTTTGGTGTGAAGGGTGCTATTGAAAAGCATAGGTTTTATTGATTTTCTCGCGTTGCTTTGTTGTATCGCTCTTTGGTGTGAAGGGTGCTATTGAAAAGCATAGGTTTTATTGATTTTCTCGCGTCGCTTGTCATGTCACTCTGGTGTGAAGGGTGCTATTGAAAAGCATAGGTTTTATTGATTTTCTCGCGTCGCTTGTCGTGTTGCTCTTTGGTGTGAAGGACGCTATTGAAAAGCATAGGTTTTATTGATTTTCTCGCGTCGCTTGTCGTGTCGTCTTTGGTGTGAAGGACGCTATTAAAAAGCATAGGTTTTATTGATTTTCTCGCGTCGCTTTGTCATATCGCTCTTTGGTGTGAAGGACGCTATTGAAAAGCATAGGTTTTCTCACATCGCTTTGTCGTTTCACTCTTCACGTCTGGTTTGTAAGGGCCTTTTGTCTTTCATGCTGTACTTTGTCAAATGCTTTTTGAAAATCTCAGTAGATGATGTCCTTGTCCACTCTAGGAGTTACCTCCTGAAAGAAGTCTATAATGTTGTTACTATATAAATATTCCTCCATTTTGGTCCTTATTATAGTTTCCATGATTTTACATGATTGATGTAAAACTTACAGGTCTGTAGTTCCCAGGGTGAAATATATCTCCCTTTTTAAATATAGGAACAACATTGCCAATTTTCCAGTCCAGTGGGATGGCTCCTTTATTTATAGATTTATTGAATATCTAACATATTGGTTCAAAAATCTGTTCTCTAGTTTCCCTGAGGACTCCTGGACAGTTTCCGTCGGGCCCTGAGGATTTGTTTATTTTATGCGCTGCTGGCTCCCTTAGTACTTCATTCTCTTCTATAACAAACACTGGTAATGATATTTGTGTACATTCTGTTAACTTTGGTATATTGTAAAAATTCTCTTTTGTAAATACTTGTATAAAGTATTGATTAAGTGCATCTGTGATTTGTTTGTCTTTAGTCACTAAATTACCACTGCTGTCACGTAAACTACCGACTTCCTCTTTGTTTCCTTTTAGCATTAACATATTGAAAAAACCCTTTTGGATTAAGTTTACTATCTGCTGCTACTTGTCTCTCTAATTCCCTTTTTGCTCTCCTAGTCTGCATTTTAAGGTCTCTACAGGCCTCTCTGTGTTCTATTTATGAGGCTGCTCCCTTTGATTTAATAGAAAGGTATAGTTTTTTTGTTATTATTATTATTTAATACCCAGCTTAATGGATCTATTTACCCATCATGGTTTATTTTTCTTAAGTTTATCTTTTCTCATTTTTGGGATAAATGTGCCCTGCATTTCTAACATTATATCCCTAAATGTAATCCAATTGTTTTCAGCTTCATTATCTATTAGTATTCTTTCCCAGTCTGTGTTTAGAAGCTCCTGTTGCATTCCTTTGTAATCTGCTCTCCTGAAATTGTATACCATCGTCTTTGATTTGTGTACTGCCCCTGATTTATTTGCCACAAACGTTATCATATTATGATGATTTATTCCTAGTGGTTCTATTACCTGTAAGTTGTGTATCCTTGCTTCATACCAAATGTAGACATGAATTGTATCTGTAACGCTTGAGTGGAAAAGGCCTGCTTGTACAGTAACGCTTGAGTAGAAAAGGCCTGCTTGTACTGTAACGCTTGAGTAGAAAAGGCCTGCTTGTACTGTAACGCCTGAGTAGAAAAGGCCTGCTTGTACTGTAACGCTTGAGTAGAAAAGGCCTGCTTGTACTGTAATGCTTGCGTAGAAAAGGCCTGCTTGTACTGTAACACCTGAGTAGAAAAGGCCTGCTTGTACTGTAACGCTTGAGTAGAAAAGGCCTGCTTGTACTGTAACGCTTGAGTAGAAAAGGCCTGCTTGTACTGTAACACCTGAGTAGAAAAGGCCTGCTTGTACTGTAACGCTTGAGTAGAAAAGGCCTGCTTGTACTGTAACGCTTGAGTAGAAAAGGCCTGCTTGTACTGTAACGCTTGAGTAGTTGCCAAGCAGAGATACTAGCTCCTTTTTGTTATATTAAATTCTGGGGATATTAAACCTATGTTATGTATGTGCTAAGGTTTTCCAGGAGTTTTGCACTTCGGAAGTTCAATGTTTCTAGCCATGTTTTGACTGTGCTGTGCTGTGTGTTGTCTCATGTTTTGAATGTGACTGTGCTGGGCGTTGTCTCATGTTGTGACTGTGCTGTGCATTGTCTGACGTTGTGACTGTGCTGTGTGTTGTCTCATGTTTTGAATGTGACTGTGCTGGGTGTTGTCTCATGTTGTGACTGTGCTGTGCGTTGTCTCATGTTTTGACTGTGCTGTGCTGTGTGTTGTCTCATGTTTTGAATGTGACTGTGCTGGGCGTTGTCTCATGTTGTGACTGTGCTGTGCATTGTCTGACGTTGTGACTGTGCTGTGTGTTGTCTCATGTTTTGAATGTGACTGTGCTGGGTGTTGTCTCATGTTGTGACTGTGCTGTGCTGTGCGTTGTCTCATGTTTTGACTGTGCTGTGCTGTGTGTTGTCTCATGTTTTGAATGTGACTGTGCTGGGCGTTGTCTCATGTTGTGACTGTGCTATGCGTTGTCTCATGTTTTGACTGCTGTGCGTTGTCTGATGTTGTGATTGTGCTGTGCGTTGTCTCATGTTGTGACTGTGCTGTGCTGTGTGTTGTCTCATGTTTTGAATGTGACTGTGCTGGACGTTGTCTCATGTTTTGACTGTGCTGTGTGTTGTCTCATGTTTTGACTGAGCTGGACGTTATCTTGTGTTTTGACTGTGCTGTGTGTTGTCTCGTGTTTTGACTGTGCTGTGCGTTGTCTCGTGTTTTGACTGTGCTGTGCGTTGTCTCGTGTTTTGACTGTGCTGTGCGTTGTCTCGTGTTTTGACTGTGCTGTGCGTTGTCTCGTGTTTTGACTGTGCTGTGTGTTTGCTGTGTGTTGTCTCGTGTTTTGACTGTGCTGTGTGTTGTCTCGTGTTTTGACTGTGCTGTGTGTTTGCTGTGTGTTGTCTCGTGTTTTGACTGTGTTGTGCGTTGTCTCGTGTTTTGACTGTGCTGTGTGTTGTCTCGTGTTTTGACTGTGCTGTGTGTTTGCTGTGTGTTGTCTCGTGTTTTGACTGTGCTGTGTGTTGTCTCGTGTTTTGACTGTGCTGTGTGTTGTCTCGTGTTTTGACTGTGCTGTGTGTTTGCTGTGTGTTGTCTCGTGTTTTGACTGTGCTGTGTGTTGTCTCGTGTTTTGACTGTGCTGTGCGTTGTCTCGTGTATTGACTGTGCTGTGTGTTGTCTCGTGTTTTGACTGTGCTGTGCGTTGTCTCGTGTTTTGACTGTGTTGTGTGTTGTCTCGTGTTTTGACTGTGCTGTGTGTTGTCTCGTGTTTTGACTGTGCTGTGTGTTTACTGTGCGTTGTCTCGTGTTTTGACTGTGCTGTGTGTTGTCTCGTGTTTTGACTGTGCTGTGTGTTGTCTCGTGTTTTGACTGTGCTGTGTGTTGTCTCATGTTGTGATTGTGCTGTGCAGTGTGTTGTCTCATGTTTGACAGTGTCTGTGCTGTGCGTTGTCTCATGTTTTGAATGTGACTGTGCTTTGTGTTATCTCATGTTTTGAATGTGACTGCTGGACGTTGTCTCATGTTTTGACTGTGCTGGACATTGTCTCATGTTTTGACTGTGTTGTGTGTTGTCTCGTTTTTTGACTGTGCTGTGTGTTGTCTCGTGTTTTGACTGTGCTGTGTGTTTGCTGTGTGTTGTCTCGTGTTTTGACTGTGCTGTGTGTTGTCTCGTGTTTTGACTGTGCTGTGCGTTGTCTCGTGTTTTGACTGTGCTGTGCTGTGCTGTGTGTTGTCTCATGTTGTGATTGTGCTGTGCAGTGTGTTGTCTCATGTTTAACAGTGTCTGTGCTTTGCGTTGTCTCATGTTTTGAATGTGACTGCTGGGAGTTGTCTCAAGTTTTGACTGACTGTGCTGTGTGTTGTCTCATGTTGACTGCTGGACGTTGTCTCATGTTTTGACTGTGCTGGACGTTGTCTCATGTTTTGACTGTGCTGTGTGTTGTCTCATGTTTTGACTGTGACTGTTTAGACTGACTGTGCTGTGTGTTGTCTCATGTTTTGACTGTGACTGTTTTGACTGACTGTGCTGTGTGTTGTCTCGTGTTTTGACTGACTGTGCTGTGTGTTGTCATGTTTTTTACTGTGACTGTGCTGTGTGTTGTCATGTTTTTACTGTGACTGTGCTGTGTGTTGTCTCATGTTTTTACTGTGACTGTGCTGTGTGTTGTCTCGTGTTTTGACTGAGCTGTGTGTTGTCTCGTGTTTTGACTGTGTTATCTCGTGTTTTGACTGAGCTGTGTGTTGTCTCGTGTTTTGACTGAGCTGTGTGTTGTCTCGTGTTTTGACTGAGCTGTGTGTTGTCTCGTGTTTTGCTGTGACTGTGCTGCGTGTTGTCTCATTGCCATACTTCACAGCTGAGCTTCTCTAATTGTGGCTCCTCCAACTGCAGACCCTAATCAAGCAATTTCCCCATCCCAGCCCCATCAAATTGCTCTTTAGCTGTTGAACCGTGGAGTTTTGCTCTCCTTTTCACATGCTAATCACCCCCATTCTCAGTCCCTCTGTGAGGCTATTTGTAGTGGAATAAATCCCCTTGTTCACTGCCTGCATGATTAATTGATATTGTTGCAGAGCTTTTTGTTTGTGCTGCACAGAGCTGAAAGGCTGTACATATTGGGGGTGACGAAGAGAGCCTCCAAACACCATTTCACCGCTGGGCTCTTTTAAAGGCTGATGAAAGGGGTCAATCCCATTATTTCATCCTATTCATTTAATTTTCACTAGAGAAAATAAATGAAAAAAGAAATATTGAGGTATCTTTAGTAGAGTGAAAAATATAGGCAGCCTCTGTTCATAAGCATATCATATCTATTAAAAAAAAGTCCTACAATGCAATGTACACAGTACCATCATATAACACATGAAGCATAATCCACACATGTTATTTAGTTTTTAATTAAAAGGTTTTAAGTTGTAAAATATAATAATGAACATATGTATTTATTAAATTATTAAGAATCTATAATGAGTACACTAATACACCATTTGTACAATACATTTTTACATACATAATACATGCAATAATTGAGCTGTACCAAAGTCAGCCTTTACATCTTTATATCTTGGTATATTTACATTGCCATTCCAGTATTTCTATGTCATAATGAAAAAAAAGTAGACTTTGGCTACCATTGTTTCTCCAACATTTGAAATCAAGCCATATTTGCAAACCAAGTACTAGAGGTACTTATTATTATTATTATCATTATTATTATTACAACAACAAACCAATATCATTTTTAGTTGTGCAATTGTTGACGAGTGCACTGTCAGCTGAGTAAACTTACCTTTAAAAGTCTGTGGTGAAGATTATATATGTGCCTTTGTTGTCCAGACAGATAAAATATGAAACAAATACTATCAACCTCGATAACAAATAATCTAAATACAGTCCACTAGATAGGAGACAAAACCATGGGTAGAAATCACTCCTACCAGAACCACAAGATACAGCAGCTTTAAATTAAACTCTCCTTCCTGAGGGTGACCTACAAAACCTGAAGCCTTGAACCCAGAGCCCTATATCACTGATTGATCATTCTTCCTCACCATTCATTTGAACAGGAATTCTACTCCATTTCCTGCTGTCTTTTTAATAGAGTAAAATGAACACCATGTTCGACCATTACACACTCCAATGAATGAATGAAGAAATAATACCACAAACTACGTTTTATCATTAGTATACAGTCTCTAGACCATTTAGAAAATCATTTTTTAAAACAATAAAATTTGCGGTACCAGAATATATATATTTTTTTTATCATCTTTTAATCAGATTGGAAACACAACATCAACCAAAAAAGCGTGTTTTATTTTATTTTTGTATTTATATTTCCCTTTGTTCCCAAGTCGATGTGTCATGGTTTCTTTTACTGCTTCACTTCTGTTTAATTCTTTAAAGGAATATGTCTCCTGTCTTTTCTTTAAAGGAATATGTCTCCTGTCTTTTCTTTAAAGGAATATGTCTCCTGTCTTTTTCTTTAAAGGAATATGTCTCCTGTCTTTTAGACTCTGTATACCCTGTAATTGATATGCTTTAACAGAGGTCAGAATTTGCATGAGAATGAAGAGCAGTAAATGAATTTAATATTCTGCCCACATCTCCAATTATTCCTCCAGACCTTTGTCTCCCTGCTCGGCAGCTAGAGATTCAGCTGCTCTCCAGCCAAACATCTGTGCAGTTAATAATTTGATCAACAGCTAATACAAATACTTTCTGAATGATCTGCCAGTGCAACCCTTTTTGTTCATTGAGACCTGCAACATTTGGCCCTGGTTTATTTTGTGCAGATTTGGTTTATTGTAACCAGTTATTCTTCAGAACTTGCTAATCAGCTTTTAAATTTTTTTATTTATTTTTTTGTTCCTTGTCTTTTTCATGACTGTGTACATTGGGTTGTTTTTATTGAAAATAATTTCAACTTAATACAAATATCTTTTAAATTTATAATTTTAAAAGTGTTTGCTTCAGTGACATAGTTTGATATTCTGCTTAGAATCTTATTCCTCTCGGGCTTCTTCCTCTTGTGCTGGAGACAGCGGGGCTTGTCCCTCTCACTCATCCTGGAGACAGCAGGGCTTCTCCCTCAGGCGCTGGAGACAGCGGGGCTTCTCCCTCAGGCGCTGGAGACAGCGGGGCTTCTCCCTCGGGCGCTGGAGACAGCGGGGCCTCTCCCTGTGGCGCTGGAGACAGCGGGGCCTCTCCCTGTGGCGCTGGAGACAGCGGGGCTTCTCCCTCTCGCGCTGGAGACAGCGGGGCCTCTCCCTGTGATGCTGGAGACAGCGGGCTTCTCTTCTCACGCTGGAGGCAGCGGGCCTCTCTCTCTCGCTGGAGACAGCGGGGCCTCTCCCTGTGATGCTGGAGGCAGCGGGCTTCTCCTTCTCACGCTGGAGGCAGCGGGCCTCTCTCTCGCTGGAGACAGCGGGCCTCTCCCTGTGATGCTGGAGACAGCGGGGCTTCTCCCTCTCACACTGGAGACAGCAGGGCCCCTCTCGCGCTGGAGACAGCAGGGCCTCTCCCTGTGATGGTGGAGACAGCGGGGCCTCTCCCTCTCGCGCTGGAGACAGCGGGCCTCTCCCTGTGATGCTGGAGACAGCGGGCCTCTCCCTGTGATGGTGGAGACAGCGGGCCTCTCCCTGTGATGGTGGAGACAGCGGGCCTCTCCCTGTGATGCTGGAGACAGCGGGCCTCTCCCTGTGATGCTGGAGACAGCGGGCTTCTCCTCTCACGCTGGAGACAGCGGGCCTCTCCCTCAGGCTGGAGACAGCGGGCTTCTCCCTCTCGCGCTGGAGACAGCGGGGCTTTTCCCTCTCACGCTGGAGACAGCGGGGCTTCTCCCTCAGGCGCTGAAGACAGCGGGGCTTCTCCCTCAGGTGCTGGAGACAGCGGGCCTCTCCCTCTCGCTGGAGACAGCGGGCCTCTCCCTCTCGCGCTGGAGACAGCGGGCCTCTCCCTCTGCGCTGGAGACAGCGGGCCTCTCCCTCTCGCGCTGGAGACAGCGGGCCTCTCCCTCTCGCGCTGGAGACAGCGGGGCCTCTCCCTGTGATGGTGGAGACAGTGGGGCCTCTCCCTCTCGTGCTGGAGACAGCGGGGCCTCTCCCTGTGATGCTGGAGACAGCGGGGCCTCTCCCTCTCGCGCTGGAGACAGCGGGGCCTCTCCCTGTGATGCTGGAGACAGCGGGGCCTCTCCCTCTCGCGCTGGAGACAGTGGGGCCTCTCCCTCTCACGCTGGAGACAGCGGGGCTTCTCCCTCTCGCGCTGGAGACAGCGGGGCCTCTCCCTGTGATGCTGGAGACAGCGGGGCTTCTCCCTCTCGCTGGAGACAGCGGGCCTCTCCCTGTGATGCTGGAGACAGCGGGCTTCTCCCTCTCGTGCTGGAGACAGTGGGGCCTCTCCCTGTGATGCTGGAGACAGCGGGGCTTCTCCCTGTCGCGCTGGAGACAGCGGGGCCTCTCCCTCAGGCGCTGGAGACAGCAGGGCTTCTCCCTCTCGCGCTGGAGACAGCGGGGCTTCTCCCTCTCACGCTGGAGACAGCGGGGCTTCTCCCTCAGGCGCTGGAGACAGCGGGGCTTCTCCCTCTCACGCTGGAGACAGCGGGGCTTCTCCCTCAGGTGCTGGAGACAGCTGGGCTTCTCCCTCTCGCGCTGGAGACAGCGGGGCTTCTCCCTCTCGCGCTGGAGACAGCAGGGCCTCTCCCTCAGGCGCTGGAGACAGCAGGGCCTCTCCCTCAGGCGCTGGAGAGAGCGGGGCCTCTCCCTCAGGCGCTGGAGAGAGCGGGGCCTCTCCCTCAGGCGCTGGAGAGAGCGGGGCCTCTCCCTCAGGCACTGGAGACAGTGGGGCTTCTCCCTCTCACGCTGGAGACAGTGGGGCTTCTCCCTCTCACGCTGGAGACAGCGGGGCTTCTCCCTCTCACGCTGGAGACAGCGGGGCTTCTCCCTCTCGCGCTGGAGACAGCGGGGCTTCTCCCTCTCACGCTGGAGACAGCGGGCTTCTCTCCTCATGCTGGAGACAGCAGGGCTTCTCCCTCAGCGCTGGAGATAGCGGGCTTCTCCCTCTCACGCTGGAGACAGCGGGG
Source organism: Acipenser oxyrinchus oxyrinchus (assembly GCA_030684275.1). NCBI lineage: Eukaryota > Metazoa > Chordata > Actinopteri > Acipenseriformes > Acipenseridae > Acipenser > Acipenser oxyrinchus. The sequence goes on along the minus strand of CM060251.1, from coordinate 85,130,071 downwards.
CTTCTCCCTCTCACGCTGGAGACAGCGGGGCTTCTCCATCTCGCACGGGAGACAGCGGGGCTTCTCCCTCTCACGCTGGAGACACTGGTATCTAGGCTGCTGTTCTCTCCATGCCTGCCTCTAGGTAGCAGAGGACCAACTCTACAACCTCCTCCAGTGACCTTGGGCGGTGTCCTCGCTGCCAGGCCCTCCATCGGTCCCCATCCCTCTGCCGCAGAGCATCAGTCACCATTGGCATGGACTGGTCCTCCAGCCCAGGATTTTCCTTTATCCAGTCCCACAACTGGCCTGACTCCAACTCGCCTTCCATTCTTTTAAAAAAAGTGTACCTGCAGTACTGCTCCTGGCCTGTGGAGGCGTTGCTATCCCACTGCTCTGACACCAAGGCTGTGTCTTAAATTGCTTCCTATGCACTATCCCCTAAGACCTACGTAGTGTAGTTCCCTTCCTTAGCAGTGTGGGGCGCATAGCACAAGTTCACTTTGGGACACACTTCAATGTCAGCATTCTGCACTGTTACCTTTGACCTTCAAGACAAACAGTGCAATTATAAAGCGTATTTCCTTAATACCTATTATAATGCCTTTGGTGAAGTTGTCTTCTGTGTACTCTATTGCTCTGTATTGATTGTTTGTGAAATTTCTCAAGTATCTAAGAGTGAAGTTTCAAATTATTTTAAAATAAATATGCCGTAAGGTTATATGTATTAGTAACACAGCTACTTTATAAAGTATTTTATTGTTTTTTTCTGTAATGAAGACAATAACATTGTTAGTAATAATAACAAAACCTTTTATTGACCATTTTGTTTGGATCCCATTGTTGCAAGAGCAATTTCTCTTTCTGTGTTTTGGTTTTTTATCCTCCAAAATGACAGAAGAGCAGCAGCACGAAAGCAATGAGCGTACTTTCCCTGACTAGCATCTCTTCTCCATCTGTATCAATACAACTTTGTATTTCTTTCAGCTGTTATTCTTGTAATCCAGCGTGCATACTGTGGTATTTAACCAGACATGGTAAGTAGACAAATGCTGTGGCAAGTTCCTTCTTCTGGGTAGAATGCTGTTCCTTTCCCAATACTAAACTAAGAGAAACACTTGGCAATACATTTGTCATCTTGACTTTTTGGGAGAAGGTGGATCTTGACTTTCTGAAGTGGCTGTATTTAGAGCCAACATTACTGGTGCTTCCAATACAACCCTCCTCATTTTGGCTTAAGAACAGGAATGAGTTATGCAACTTGAAAATAGTTTCAATGATTAACAACTGTGAGTGCAGTCAATCCTGTTTGCAGATATCACAAAGCAGCCCTAAAGCTAGTGCACAGTGAATAGTTTTCTGTAATATGTTTGTGTGCTGTCTTTTTTTTTAGTCTTTGTTTTGATAGAAAAATGCACAATCTGATAACTGCACAGTAGCAGAATAAATCATTTTCTTAATACACTTGACAAGGACTGATACCTCTTTTCTCGTTGCATTAAAAGGATTTATTAGGTTGACTAATAAGTTTTGCCAAAGCTATTCCAAGCGTTGAAATAAGCTTCACCTCAATGGCTTCTGCATGTGCTTCCTTTCATGAATACACTGCTCCTCTATATCTGCAGGACCCCTTTCCTTGAATAACAAGAGACAGGAATATTAAAGACTTGTGGGTGGGTGTGGTGCATAAGAACATAAGAAAGTTTACAAACGAGAGGAGGCCATTCAGCCCATCTTACTTGTTTGGTTGTTAGTAGCTTATTGATCCCAGAATCTCATCAAGCAGCTTCTTGAAGGATCCCAGAATGTCAGCTTCAACAACATTACTGGGGAGTTGGTTCCAGACCCCCACAATTCTCTGTGTAAAAAAGTGCCTCCTATTTTCTGTTCTGAATGCCCCTTTATCTAATCTCCATTTGTGAACCCTGGTCCTTGTTTCTTTTTTCAGGTCAAAGAAGTCCCCTGGGTCGACATTGTCTACACCTTTTAGGATTTTGAATGTTTGAATCAGATTGCCGCGTAGTCTTCTTTGTTCTAGACTGAATAGATTCAATTCTTTTAGCCTGTCTGCATACGACATGCCTTTTAAGCCCGGGATAATTCTGGTTGCTCTTCTTTGCACTCTTTCTAGAGCAGCAATATCCTTTTTGTAACAAGGTGACCAGAACTGAACACAATATTCTAGGAGAGGTCTTACTAATGCATTGTAAAGTTTTAACATTACTTCCCTTGATTTAAATTCAACACTTCTCACAATATATCCGAGCATCTTGCTGGCCTTTTTTATAGCTTCCCCACATTGTCTAGATGAAGACATTTCTGAGTCAACATAAACTCCTTGGTCTTATTCATAGTTCCCTTCTTCAATTTCAGTATCTCCTATATGATATTTATAATGCACATTTGTATTGCCTGCATGCAATACTTTACATTTTTCTCTATTAAATGTCATTTGCCATGTGCCTGCCCAGTTCTGAATGCTGTCTAGATCATTTTGAATGACCTTTGCTGCTGCAACAGTGTTTGCCCACTCTTCCTATTTTTGTGTCGTCTGCAAATTTAACGAGTTTCTTTAAAAAGAAAAAAATAAATGTGTAGGGTTTATAGGACATAACAATGGATACAACATCATCAAGTGTATTCCACAAAGTTCCTCAGCAGTGCAGTACCTGACAAACTGACACCAGCAATGTTTCAGCCTTATTCAGTATGTAATACTGCACTAAACAAAGCCGAACACTAGAGAATCCCCCCTGGATCAGTCAAATAATTGCTCGTCAGATACGAAGGTCCTCCCCCTCCCCATTACAAGTTGTATAAGTAACCCACGGCTTTGCCCATGTGGTTGAATCATTTTAAAGGCTTGTTTAGATGACATGTGAGTGTTTTGTGTTTAAATTTAGGTCAGAGGTGAATTTAGTCCCTATGCAAATGGCGCTAGAGACACCATGGCCCTCATCTTTTTGAAAGTAATAGAGAAACAGTTCCTCTACAGTCTAGTGTGGGGGGCAATTAGTTAAGTGCTGTCAAGTGGATAAAAGGTGCAAAATCCAATTTTTTGCAATTTTATGGCCAGTAAAGTTAATAATATCATGGAAAGGACAGTGACGACAAGAATCCCAAAGTAATAAGTACATCCAGCACCGCTGTGATACCAGGCTTAGCACACAGATTTATACTGAGAAACTTTTTTGATCAGGAGGCTTGTTTGACAGGGTCATCCAAATGTGGTATGCTGAGGTTCAAATCTCATAAAAAAATAAGTATTTCCTAGCTAATCATTCTAGTCAATCCAGTTTGGCGGAATGCTTTTTAATGCTTCACTAAAACATACTTCAGTGCAAGTAGAGCGTTTTAATTGTACTAGATTGCTATGAATTGCAAATGGCTCAGTTAAAAGCATGATGTCGGAAAGAGAGATCCTTGCTCTGAAGTCTGCCTGGTAACCTTTACCTAGCCATTAATATGGAAATGCAGCACACGAATAAACATGAAACACAAAGTATTTAAATAACAAACAGGGTTTTTTTTAACTGGAGATTGATCTAATTATGTTCTTGGAGGTTGTTTTGCATGCAGTCGTTGGCTCACATTTGCTAGTGTATGTAACCTCAGACGTCGTGTTTACTTTACTGACTTCCCTTCCATAGTCATGGTAATCTGCATCATGTGCAATGCACAATGTCCTGGTGTATATGGAGCAAGCTGGTCATAATAATCAATTTCATTGCCTACCTCTGAAACATTAGCTGTTTGCTGATTTCAAAAGAAGTGTGTCTAGTCATTTCATACTGCTCTCTGAGGGTTAATTAGCCTGCACTGTCTAACAACCATGATAAATGTAAGACGACTTACTGTTCTATGCTGTTTCTCAGACTTACAAAAAGGAGACTGTGAAGCATATGTTGTATGATAGTTTTGCAGACTACCGAACACGGTTGATTTGGGTATATGAACATTAATTACATTTTGTATATGGATTACTGCCCGGTAAATGGACCTTTTGTGTAAGTTAGGTTTTTTTTATTCCCAATATATTGGTTGCATAATAAAGGAAATGTTATTCGTGTCTGGCACCTATCGGCTCTATTGAAATCCTTCAGGTATGAAGTGGTAAATGTGAGAAACCACTGTAATAAAAGGAACATTCATTGAAAGCTATGAAATACCAGACTGTGATTCTCTGCAGCTGATTTGTGTGTGTGTGTGTGTGTGTGTGTGTGTGTGTACAAGCCCAGACTCTGATTCTCTTCAGCTGATTTAGTGTGTGTGTGTGTGTGTGTGTGTGTGTGTGTGTGTGTGTGATGTACAAGCCCAGACTGTGATTCTCTTCAGCTGATTAGTGTGTGTGTGTGTGTGTGTGTGTACAAGCCCAGACTGTGATTCTCTGCAGCTGATTAGTGTGTGTGTGTGTGTGTGTGTGTACAAGCCCAGACATTGATTCGCTGCAGTTGATTACTGTGTGTGTGTGTGTGTACATGCCCATACTGTGATTCTCTGCAGCTGATTAGTGTGTGTGTGTGTGTGTGTACAAGCCCAGACATTGATTCGCTGCAGTTGATTACTGTGTGTGTGTGTGTACATGCCCATACTGTGATTCTCTGCAGCTGATTAGTGTGTGTGTGTGTGTGTGTGTACAAGCCCAGACATTGATTCGCTGCAGTTGATTACTGTGTGTGTGTGTGTGTACATGCCCATACTGTGATTCTCTGCAGCTGATTAGTGTGTGTGTGTGTGTGTACAAGCCCAGACATTGATTCGCTGCAGTTGATTACTGTGTGTGTGTGTGTACATGCCCATACTGTGATTCTCTACAGCTGATTAGTGTGTGTGTGTGTGTGTGTGTGTGTGTGTGTGCATGGGACAGGACAGAGATGATTAAACCCAATCTGTCCCTGCAGCTGCTCTCGAACCCTGACATTCTGGTACTCTCCACTTATTAAATGATATGCTAGGCATGGGTAGCAGGAAGTTGCCCGACCCCAGGCAAGCGTAGGTATGAACATATTGATCAGTTTGTCTTTTAAAGTCTAACATTCAATTTACAGTTACCCTTCCCGGCAATCTCCCTGGATGATATTTACATTTTATTTTAGGGGCACTCTCCAAATATCCTGCTCGAAAACAATCGGGTATAAAATGATCTTATGTATTTTTTATAATTATTATTATTATTATTATTATTATTTTACTCAGAAGTTGTTATCAGGTATTTAAAAACACAGACATTCCTTTAAAAATAACTGCTTGGTTTCAGCAATAACAAGAAGAGAAGTATGAGTAGCAGTGAAAGGAGAAGGGTTTGTCTCGCAGAGTGACGTGCTGTATGAAGGTCTGCTTCCTCGGAGTGCACAGAGAGCTAAACTATTGAAGAATCTAATAAACAGGAAGTAAATTCAAAATGAAAAAATATGGTACTAAGCATATTATAAAAAAAGAAACCAAATACATATATAATATCTAAATCAGTTTCCTGCATATTTAATAACTTGTAAAATATTGAAACAATTCTAAAAGTAATTTACATGATACAGAAGCCCCACACAATTTTTAGCTGCTGTACGCAGAGTAAATGTTGTTGTTGTTGTTATTGTTATTGTTATTATTATTATTATTATTATTATTATTATTATTATTATTATTATTATTATTATTATTATTATTATTGTTGTTGTTCCATATATGCTTATCCAGGATGCTTCAGAACCTCAGCAGTTTGGAGGCAGTGCACTGTTTCTGTGTTTGCGTGTTTTCTGCACGTGTATCACATTGTTCTATTTAGGTCTGCCTGTCAGCTGCTTCCAGTCCTGCCGCTTTAGCAATTGCAGGTCAAATGCCACATCAACAGCATAAAAGGTTTATTTGTGTGTGCGTGAGTGTGTGTGTTTTCACCCCATAAGGGTCAAATCAAACTGACACCGAAACTGGGAATTGTACTTATGTGCATTTTGCTTTAGAGGTCAAATTATTTAGCAATTTGGATTTAAAAAAAACAAACCCAGCAACCTTGCAATTTGAACTCTCCTCTGTTGTGCCCGAATGCAATGTGACAGTGCAGGGCCAGGACCTTTTATTAAGGCATTTCACTTATATAAAGCAACCTAGTTATATAACAGCCCCCGCTGTCCTTCCAGTATTACCTTTACACCATGCATATTGATTGCAGATTGTGTGGGGTATTGCAGGAAGCAACCGAATCCTATTTGTGACTGATTAGAGACCTCATGCATAGGAAATCATGGAGACATAGCACTCCGTCTGACTGCTGTGAGAGGGAAAACAACACACACATCGGCAGGCTAATGGATATATTCATAGGGAGCAAGAAGCTGTAATGGGGCTCTGTTGATGCAGGGCAGCGGACCTGGTCATGCATCAAGGCAGATAGCAGCATATCAGATAACATCTAATTGGCAGGTCACAGACAAATGAGTGTGGTCATGGCCTGTCTGGGAGGCTTCTGCCCGTGATAAAGACACTTGTAAACAATTCAGTCAGGGAACACGGTGATAATATGTTGATCCGGCATGTAGTGAGGTGTCCCCACAATCAATACCCCTGCCATGAAGAGCAGATAGCAAGGCTGGGGTCTGCCTTTCGGTGACCTTTCCCCAGCAGTAAGGACATCATATAGTTTGAAGAGGACTATTCTCATATTGCAGAAGGCGCTGAGTGTCAGAACTTTCATTCGCAGCAAGCAAATGAACAGCCAGGCTCTGCATGCTAATGAAGTCCAGGCTATTTTCCACCTTTTTTTATCTGCACATTATGCTCTTGACTTTGGAGAAGGTGGGAATTAGGTTGGACCTTGGTGTCAGGCTGCCTGATGGCTCCGCTCAGGAAACCTGGTAATTGAAGCCGATGACTGCCGCTGCGGAGGAGGTCTGAATGTGGAAATAAACAGTTTGAAGCACTGCACGTCATTTCTAGAGAGATGACAGGGAGAATGGGAATGAGCTCGGCTGTCTGGATCTAATGCAGTTTCACAGCAGGAAAACGCTGTCTTTTAAACAACAATTCCACTCATTAGGGCTTAAGTGATGGAAGCAACTGCTTCTGCATTCACAAAAGCAATTATACAAATCCCTGCCAAAAGCTAAAGACAGAATATTACTGCTAGGATTTTATTCTCCCGAGCAACAATATATAGGGTTTTTATAATGGAAATAAAAACATACCAGGTCAGATCATTAATACAAAAGCAGATACACAGATACGGTATCCCATCATTTGCCTGTATTGCTTGTTTATTACTTTAATGCGAAGCAATTATTCCACCCCTTATTTATAAAATGACTTTTCTTTGTTACTTAGTAGGTGTTTTCTGCACAAAATGACTGCACAACTCCCTTTGTGTGTGGAAGTCAATTGCTGTTTTGTTTTTTGCCACCGTCCAGCATAACAAAGCAACTTCTGATTTTCAAAAGGGGAGCAGTAAGAATTAGGGCAGTAAGTGCTTGTTTTTATTTAGATCACTGAAAGTACACTGTTCAAGAGACACATTCAAAATGTGCTGATTAATACTTCTGGGTACTTACAAAAACATGCATGCTGGTTTAATGTATGTCAAGTTTGTTGAAAACCATAGTGTTCTAATTTCTAAACGCTGTCCGTATCAAGATATGCAATCTTTTAGTTTCCTTTGTAATTATTTTTCAATCATATTTTGGTCCAGTAACCCTTTTCCTGACAATCCGAAGACTACACTTTTTATACTAGACTTTTTTTGTCTAAACATTTATTTTCTGTACTGTTCTTTATGGATGGAATTGATTATTTTTCACTCCTTATAGCTTCACAATAGCTGAAAACTGTTACATTAACTATATTCTCCAGTTACTTTTGGTGTAACACTAATACAGAAGCACACTGGAAATCCAGCATGGTTGAATCTCTTATTTATGTCCTTCATAACCTTCACACGGTGTGACTGCAGGGGTTCTTTGCTTAGATCTTCTTCCAACTCATGAATAAAACAAGAGATGTAGTGCTTCCTGTGTGATTAATTCACAGTATATACTTTTAATCTGTTTTTATCATCTGTAGATGCAACAGTAACTCAACTTACAGGGGGCTTAAAACCCCTTTCTCAGTTTTAGTGCATTGTACTCCATTGTTTCCAAGATTATCTAATATGTATGTTGTTTGTCTCTCTTCTGGGTGTTATGTGAAATAAAAAATTATATATTTTTATTTTTGTAGTATCACCACTGCTGTACCTGTAGGTACTGTGGAATAAGTGGAATCCGGTGTATTAAAATACAGTCTCTTACTCCAATGTTATTGGTGGAATTCTAGCTTATTGAATGCGGTATTGTGCTGTATTGTAGCGATGCATAGCCAGTGCAAGCTTATTGCATGCAGTATTGGGCTGTATTGTACATAGCCAGTGCAAGCTTATCGCATGCGGTATTGGGCTGTATTGTATATAGCCAGTGCAAGCTTATCGCATGCGGTATTGGGCTGTATTGTACATAGCCAGTGCAAGCTTATCGCATGCGGTATTGGGCTGTATTGTACATAGCCAGTGCAAGCTTATCGCATGCGGTATTGGGCTGTATTGTAGAGATGCATAGCCAGTGCAAGCTTATTGCATGCAGTATTGGGCTGTATTGTAGAGATACATAGCCAGTGCATTTTCCTGCATGTTTTTACTTGTTTAACTGTACAGTACTGAGATTTTCAGGTTGAATGTAGGAAATACAGTTAAAATGTATTTGATATTCTCAGTAAATGACATTCTATTAACCCCTAGCTTGCTGCATGTTTCTAACATTATAATTGTAAATACAGTCATGCATATCTTGAGGAGCAACTGTTTCTGTTTCATAGCACTGCAATTAAAGTCATTTAGCAACAAAAAAATAATAATTTTAGGCATAACTTCTACATAGAATGTATTTATAAGATTTTTCTGACCGTATAATGCAGATCATTGCGAAACATCAGTTGTACTGAACAAGCTAAAAGTACCACTAACTTGATTCCCATTTGCTTTGCTGTCAGGTCCATTAATAGATGTTCAAGCATTCATCAACCAGTTCACGTGACGCAATGCAAAGTACAGACCAACGCAGAGTTTAGAAAAAGGAAGGAATATTTGTTTGTGTCCATGATGCACACCAAACCACTTTATGGCCGAAACCCACTTTTTACACTGCCCTTCTCTATGCTAATACAGTCAGAAAATGATGCAGGATGTGTATGTTTCACTTCAGCAAGAACAGCCTGACTACACTAAGCAGCCATTAGCAATTCATATTGATGAGCCCCCACCATTTTTATTTGCAGAATGTAATTGGTGATTATGTAATATGCGGGCTCTTGCAACTGTGATTAGTGTCCAGTGTTTGAGGGGGATAGTTCTTACTGAATTAGAGAATGATTAGTGATGGCAAATCTACTTCATTCTAAATATGTTAATTAACAGGCTGTGCACTCTAAGCAGTGGTTAAAAGCACTAGTAACTGCACACAAGCTTCAAATGTGCTAGACTCTAAATTGCCTGCAATGGATTTCTTTGAAAGGGTATATTTAATTAAATGCCTTACAGTAGTTTGATGGCTAATGTAAGTTATATTATATGTAACAGATATAGTGAGAAATCACTTAACAACAATATGTAATGGTTCTATTTTTTATTTTGTAGGTTTTATTATTTTTTAAAAAATAGGGTTATTCATTTAATCTGTTTTGAAAGAAGGCTTAAACAGCCTCTTAATAGAATTAGTATTTTTCAAATGGAAAATCTCAAACATAGTGGTGAGCTCCTTTACCTTAAATGGTTGATGAAAATGTTGATGATCCAAAGCTTTTATTTATTAACTGAGTATACAGAACTTTACAAACACAATTAACATCAGCTGTGTAGTACTGTAATTCCCAACGCACCATAACATCATCCTTTCCATCTCCACGAAATATACAAGCTGCTCTGAAACAAGAACACGTTTTCTCTTCCATTATCATTCTATTATAGGACTAACACTGGCGTCTGTCATTCCAATTCTGTGTCTGGTTAGCCCCAGCCTACCTCACAGCAATTCCATCTACAGTTAATTACCAATTACAATAGCCAATCTGAGAAACTATTATGGCAAGATGCTAATCAGAAAGTGTGCTACACAAATGGTAAGGAATGTTCGAGGGCTAGATATCGGAGTGTAGGTTTTGGAGTTTTAGTTTTGTTTTCTTGTGTTTAAAAAAAAAAAAAAATACCATCTGAGTCCCAGTTATATGGTAGCGTACTACTGTATTGTGTTGCCTAAATGTATAGTTTTTAATAATGATACAACGCAAACACAGCCTTGAGTTGCGCAGTTCGTGAGGAGGTGTACATCTGCAAATGCAGTTTAAACAAGCTGTCGTTGTTGTAAAAATATAAACGTCAACTCAACCAAGGCTACTTTTTGTATTTGTGTAACAAAATTATGTTGGTAAAATATGTTTATACATATTTAAATGACATGCTGATTTGGGGCAAATTTGCTTACACTACTTTAGTTTAAATACATATTGTATTTTATCAAATGATTCGTAAAACCCCCAGAATTTACTTTTGAAAATGTTGCTTGTTGTTCTAAATGTCACTTTAGAAAATAACTATCTCAAACTATTGACATAAGGACTAATGAATATTGATGACACATTAAAACTGTACATTTAAATAAGTGTCACAGCCTCTGTCAATAAGAAATCAAATTACCATTAGATAAAAGCAGCTGAAGCAGCTGAAGCTTCACCAACGTCACCGTAGAGCCACCTTGTGTTTATATGGCAACAGTGCACAGAACTGCAATAAAAAACATAACCTATATTTCTTCACATAAACTCTTTCATATGGTAGGTAGTTAACAGAAACATTAATAGGTAATATCATAATATAAATAATTACCCAGTGATTGTTATTAGATTAGATTAGATTGTTATTAAATTAAATCGAAATGTTTAAAGCCAAATAATGTTATAAACAACTTTCAGAGACTTATACAGCTTGTTATCTGAACTGAATCTTAAAGAAAAGAGGTATTATGTAATTCAAATTGAAGATATTAGTTACTGTAATCTTTCTAGACAGTAATAGAATAAACATGGTGAATTGATCTTTGATGTACTGTGATAACAAACACAATTACACCCCGATCTGCAGCAAATTACTAAACTACATTTACCAACTCAAATTCTAATATTTAATGTATTAATTAAAATGTGAATAATTTGAACTAACCCCCAACACTGGCCTGTACATAACACCCCCGACCCCACTTTTAACTCGCTTTTCAGTTTTGCAGTCCCCTAATTTAACATTGTGCTTGTTATGTGCCCCACTAGTTAGATGTCTCCGGGCAGAATTTTTTTTTTTTTTTTTTTTTAAGCATAAAAATGAATACCTAGTGGGGAGTGTATACTGATAGGAAGTCCTTCAGGCACCTGACCAAACATATAAGAAAGCATTTTGGGATGATACACAAAACATGTAGTTTGGTATCACAGCGTCCACACTTCTGATAAACCGCACTACCTGATGCGATCTAATAGAACCGGACTCGAGACTACCCCCTGAGGTGGTCTTGAGTACGGTGTTAAACGCTGCGTAGTCTGGACGCAAACTATATTTAGCAATTTTAAGCCGGTTTAAAGGCAACTAATACGGTTTAAAGGCATAGTGTACACAGGGGCTTTATAGAGAAGAACAATGGCGCTCAAACCTCTGTGATCGACAGCAGCGATGACATCATGTAATCATGTGAAACCGTTAAGTGTCTTGATCTGGGCGGGTATTCTAAAGAACCAAACAGCATTTTGTAAGCTTACCTATGATGGAACAGGTCTTCACATTGCCTTAACAGCTCAAGAGATCATTTGGTTTATGAAAATAATTCTAGCAAGGGTCTTGAATTCATTGTAAATCTTTTTTTAATGCTCGCCAAGTTTCATATACACAAATCTAAGTTTTCAAATTCTATTCCCAAATACAGAGTTTTCTCAGAAGAACTTAATTGTTAATTAGATTATTTAAAACAAACACAAAACTGTAAAAGTCTAGTTACAATAAAATATTATAATAAGATTTTTAATTTATTTTTTCTTTCTTCTTTCTTCTTTTGTATAATTACTGTTTCTTATGTGTGTGTGTGTGTGTGTGTGTATATATATATATATATATATATATATATATATATATATATAATTGTTATAATTTAGCTTGTAACTTTGCTCTGTCTGCCTGTAAATGTATATATGTTTATTATGATTTCTTCAATAAAAAAAAGAACCAGACAGCATAATCCGACTATTACAATTTCTAAATAAAACAATATTTAAGAATTGAATACATTTTTTTAAAGTTATTTGGAAGGGTTTTTCGTGTGAAGAGAATTACTTGTATTAAAATGTGTGTAATAAATACATATTTGGCAGGTAAAGTTGTACATTATTATTATTATTATTATTATTATTATTATTATTATTATTATTATTATTATTAAAAGTTGTACATTATTATTATTATTATTATTATTATTATTATTATTATTATTATTATTATTATTAGTTGTAGTTGTAGTAGTAGTAGTAGTTGTGGCATTACACTGAGTTGGTAAGGAAGATTAATGTCTTGCAAAGCTGTGAAGGCTTTTATACCAGTAGCTCCAGCTGTACTTAAATTGGGTAAGCCCGCCCCCAGCTGGCTGTTTGTGTATAACATGTGGTCTGTGGTTTGCTGAAGTATTGACCTCATTCTGGTGTTTTCGATACACAGTTAACAAGACAAGTTTAATAAAAGAAAATGCCATAGAAAGAAATGAATGAAAACAGTGTGCTGTAATTCTATACTGTAAGAGTAAGTATACTAGTGGTAATTCGACGGGCTGCCCTCTATAAAGATAAGACATAAAACCCAGGTCCTATTGGAAGTGACTCTGCAGCAGCAGCTGTGATGCATAGTTCAACCCCTAGTCTCTGTAAGGCGCTTCGTCTGCTAAATGACTAATTAATAAATAATACAAAAATAATAATTAAGATAAGAATGTATATGTGAGCCTCCTTTAATAAAAGTAGGTTAAAATATACTGTAATTATGTTATCCTTTTCATTATTATTTATTTCTTAGCAGACACCCTTATCCAGGGCGACTTACAATTATTACAAGATATCACATTATTTTTACATACAATTATATTATTTTTTACATACAATTACCCATTTATACAGTTGGGTTTTTACTGGAGCAATCTAGGTAAAGTACCTTGCTCAAGGGTACAGCAGCAGTGTCCCCCACCTGGGATTGAACCCGCGATCCTCCGGTCAAGAGTCCAGAGCCCTAACCACTACTCCACACTGCTGCCCTAACCACTACTCCACACTTTAATTGGTTTACGTGTCACAGCTTACGTAGATCATTTTCAGCTTGCCTCTTGAATGAAAACAAGACTTCATTCCTCTATGCTTAATTTAAACCGGTATTAAAGCAGCAATTGTTTAGAATCCATACAATGTTTTTTTTGTTTTGTTTTGTTTTTTTACCATCTGGAGTTTGATAAAATACTAACAATCTTTCTGTAACTACATGTAGGAAATGTGTAATTAATAATGTATTATTACATTGCCAAGGTCGCAAGGCCTGTTTTATTCTGCAAAAGCTATGCAGGCATTCATACACCACATTAATATAAAATCCTCTGTGAGGGTCTGCAGTCATTGGTCCAAGGCTGTGTCACATTTAACCACACAAAAGGGTTGATTCCCAAGGACGGTGCGGGGGCTGGGAGGGGAGCGGACAAGAGGAGCACAGTTAACAGTGTAATCCCTTTAAGAAGAGCACAGTGCGGGGGCTGGGAGGGGAGCGGACAAGAGGAGCACAGTTAACAGTGTAATCCCCTTAAGAAGAGCACAGTGCGGGGGCTGTGAGGAGCACAGTTAACGGTGTAATCCCTTTAAGAAGAGCACAGTGCAGGGGCTGGGAGGGGAGCGGACAAGAGGAGCACAGTTAACGGTGTAATCCCTTTAAGAAGAGCACAGGGCTGGGGCTGGGAGGGGAGCGGACAAGAGGAGCACAGTTAACGGTGTAATCCCTTTAAGAAGAGCACAGTGCGGGGGCTGGGAGGGGAGCGGACAAGAGGAGCAGTGTTAACGGTGTAATCCCTTTAAGAAGAGCACAGTGCGGGGGCTGGGAGGGGAGCGGACAAGAGGAGCACAGTTAACGGCGTAATCCCTTTAAGAAGAGCACAGTGCGGGGGCTGGGAGGGGAGCAGACAAGAGGAGCACAGTTAACGGTGTAATCCCTTTAAGAAGAGCACAGTGCGGGGGCTGGGAGGTGAGCGGACAAGAGGAGCACAGTTAACGGTGTAATCACTTTAAGAAGAGCACAGTGCGGGGGCTGGGAGGGGAGCGGACAAGAGGAGCACAGTTAACAGTGTAATCACTTTAAGAAGAGCACTGCCACACTACCCCTGCTTGGGATATAATTTTGGATTCTGAATGTAATTGTAATTAAAATACTTACAGAAGGTATGGCCCATACTAGACTGTAATTGTGTTTTTGTACTGTTTGTGATGTTCAATTAAGTAGTAACCTGCACTTATTTAATGTAGGAAACACCTGTTTCAATGCTTGAAATTTTGAATTGAGGGATTAAGGTGAATTTTATAGGTGTGAGCTTGAACGTTGTTTTTTGAAGCAGTAATTAAATTAAGTCCTTTCGAAAGTGGTCAATAATAATTGGAGCTCATGGTCATTTTGCCAGTTAATAATATGTAACACATTTTTGCTGGTTAGAAAGAAGGGTTGAAAAGGTTTTGAAACTTACCAGGGCAATGCATTGCTCTCCTGACATTTTTGTTCGTCAGTCTGTGTACCCGTGTATGCATTCTAGCTGTGTAAGTATATAGTAATATTCATTGCATCCATCTGTAGTCGTAAACATACAGCAACAGTTCTAAGTAGAAGTAGCAAACGATTATTGTAATAATACACACTGGTGATTTAATTTGTAGCATAGCGTCAATGTTTTCTTTAAACACAGCAAGCAGTGGTGCATCAATATGGAAGTATATTAGGTGAGGAAAAATCGTAATGATGGACAGCAAGCGGAGGGTATAAGCAGCCCACTTAAAGGCCCTAATTGCTTAGCAACAGTGTTTTGGGCCTTCCATTTGAGATCAAGAGTTTACTGGACTAGAAACTATGCTTTGGAGAAATATAGCTTGTGTCATTAGATAAGACTGGCGGAAATGGGCTATATAAAAAAAAAAATCCTGATGATTATGTTACCTTTCAACTGCCTGATGCATTCGGTTCAGTAGATTATTTTCTGTCATCTCAGTTAATTGAATTCTGTCCATCACATTTTCAATGTTTTGCATTTGCATAAAGGTTAGAATGATGAAGTGTGTCAAACTACAATTTAGACAATGTCAGTCAAATATGATGTACTTTCCTTTGAGGTAGTAGGTGATTTGTGGATTGGGGCTTCATTTTAAAATATATATATATTATTTTATATACATATATACATAACTTTATATATATATATATATATATATATATATATATATATATATATATATATATATATATATATATATATATATATATATTTTATAGCAATGACAGGAAATAACATATTATTACCGGCATTAGCAATGTCCTATGAAATTGCGTGTATATCTGTTCCAGGATATCGTTCACACTTTAGCTAATGTCAAGTCACAGTAGATTATTACCAACTAATTATTTTTCCATCCCATATTAGTTTCAGTTTCCCTTCATCCAGTAATCAGCGGATGTGTAGCTTGGTGGGTGGTGTATGTATGTGATCCATTGCACTGGGTTACCAATCTACCACCACTTGAGCTCTTTTTCAAACTCTGCCAGTCACTGTCGGGTACTGCCTGCCCACGCGCGGCACTGTCGGGTACCGCCTGCCCACGCGTGACGACCAACCAGGGCCCTGTTTTGCTGCAAGAATTCCTGACTCATGTCAATGTGTCTGTCTACTTTTAAGTATACTTTATAGCAATCTCACTTCACTGCAGTAAATCCTCTCTTCAATCGGTATGGCGACAGAAGAGGGGAAGCATACTAACATGTCACACAAAAAAAAAAAACCTGGACCCCTTCAGATTTAATAAGTTTGCTGGTATAACCAATTGTGTTTGCTTTTGTAAATTGATTCAGAAGTCTTTAGTGGCAATTTTCATATTAGCTCCTCAAAATAAATATCTATTAGGTTTCTAAATCACATCTGCTATATTACTGCAACGCAGCCTGAGCTGAAATAACTTGAGTGTCAGGCAGTCAATAAAAAAGTGCCTGAGAAGACTGTCAGGCTAGCCTCCTTATCTCTT
This sequence comes from Acipenser oxyrinchus oxyrinchus, assembly GCA_030684275.1. NCBI lineage: Eukaryota > Metazoa > Chordata > Actinopteri > Acipenseriformes > Acipenseridae > Acipenser > Acipenser oxyrinchus. The sequence goes on along the minus strand of CM060251.1, from coordinate 85,113,745 downwards.
TTCATCAGCTCAGAATGCAGGCTGAATTGAAGGTCAGTGCCTTGCGGTTCTCCAGTGCCGAGCAGGTGTCTGGAGAGTGTGGCTTTTCTGCTGTTTAAGATCCAGTGTTCCTCTTTGTGGGCTCACACAGGCCAATTTCAAATCCGTCAAAACTGCATTACGGAAAACCTCCCCTGAACAAAACCCAGTGCTTTACCCAACAGCTTTTTTTTTTATATACATTTTATATTTCATGACAGCAGCTTCCTGCAGCAGTATATACTCTTATCAGTAAAGACTGTGCAAATGACATTTAATGTGTACTGTGTGAATGCATCAGACGATAGACTTTTGTTTTCATTTAGGTATTTTTAAAAAGGCAACACAGAAATATAGTACAGGCACAATTTTTCAATGCAGTGACAACATTAATGAAACCTCAGATTTGAAGTATATTAATATGTGTTTTATACAGCCTTCTTGGAATAGCTGTTGGACAGTGTTTAGCAGTCGCTGCTAGTGAAGGTCAATAAAAAGCAGATGGTCTCGCTGCAAGTTGTTTGTGAAAGGGCTTAAACCCCTCAGCAAACTTGAGCATCACAAAAAAGTGAAAAAATAACATTCCTGCTCAAGTGCAGCTCCACTTGAAAGCAGATAGCCCAGTGTTTTATTACACATGCGTCCAGACTGCTGCTAAAGACCTGAAGGACCTGATCCCATCCTTATTGCAGCCTGAAGAACGCTGACATTTGTAAAAGGAACCCTCTTTAGTTGTAAGGATTTGGTGTGTTGACTACAGACGGATAGTCCATTAAGAAAGACTGTCGTACCATACTGCTTCACAGACTGTGCTTCCCTTTTTTTTCAGTTTACAGTTTCATTTTTCTAGGATGTTGCCTTTGCTGCCATTTAAGTGTAAAAGTATTTTCACCTCACACCTTTTTAGCAAACAAATAGAAATCTGCATTGATACTTTAAATTAATATGTATTTTCAATAAAATTATTGAATGACAATATAGAGATAACAGTGATTTCTGACGGATTCTTTAAATTAATCAGAGGTGTTTGTTAAAGGTAATGGCATCCTATGTGGGTACAGCTGTTGTGTAGTTCTTATGTATGTAGCTATAAAAACCAGACTAAAGCATCAAAATAATCTTATCTGTTTGAATAATAATTGTTTTGAATGATCGACTTATGGAAAACAGCACTGTGAAGTTTTTATAATATTATTGTTCTAAGATTAACAGATTCAATTCATTGTTCTGTTGTTTTTGAAAATTTGCAGGTTGCATATTAGATCTCCCACAATGTGCAATCTAATGTTAACTTCAATCTCGTAGTTCTCCTAAGCTATACCGAATATCTGTTTTATTTTTTTATAGCCCACAACATCTGTCACTTTCATTATAACCATGCTTTGAGCTCTTGCATATTCCCCTCACATACACAGATACAGCTTTAAATACCTGCCAGTGCTTTATTGTTACCCCCTTCTGTTACCTCTGATAAGGAAAGTTACAGTTTAATTGATGTTAGCTGGGCTGCAAGAGTCTGCGTCTCATATTACAGGACCTGCCAAAACAAAGGCAGCGTATTGCTCCAAACACACACGGATAACATATCCATTTAGCCATAGTGATCACCAGCACTAAAAGTCTCCACACAGCAGATTAACCATACTAGCACGGGACATTGCTGAGTCGCTTCCATCTTATTCCAGCTGTTTACACACTGCATATTACAAGCAAACTACACAGTGTTTAAGTGACAGCTCTACATGAATAGTACATTACAAAATGCATTCTCTTATTATTATTATTTCCGTAACAGAAAACTGCACTATATGGTGTGGGCCTACTGCCTTAAGGGAATCTGCATCTAGTATTCATACTGTATAATCCCAATCCCCTGCCCATTCAGACACCTTGGTATTCATACTGTATAATCCCAATCCCCTGCCCATTCAGACACATTGGTATTCATACTGTATAATCCCAATCCCCTGCCCATTCAGACACATTGGTATTCATACTGTATAATCCCAATCCCCTGCCCATTCAGACACCTTGGTATTCATACTGTATAATCCCAATCCCCTGCCCATTCAGACACATTGGTATTCATACTGTATAATCCCAATCCCCTGCCCATTCAGACACATTGGTATTCATACTGTATAATCCTAATCCCCTGCCCATTCAGACACCTTGGTATTCATAGTGTATAATCCCAATCCCCTGCCCATTCAGACACCTTGGTACTCATACTGTATAATCCCAATCCCCTGCCCATTCAGACACCTTGGTATTCATACTGTATAATCCCAATCCCCTGCCCATTCAGACACCTCGGTATTCATACTGTATAATCCCAATCCCCTGCCCATTCAGACACCTCGGTATTCGTACTGTATAATCCCAATCCCCTGCCCATTCAGACACCTCGGTATTCATACTGTATAATCCCAATCCCCTGCCCATTCAGACACATCAGTATTCATACTATATAATCCCAATCCCCTGCCCATTCAGACACCTTGGTATTCATACTGTATAATCCCAATCCCCTGCCCATTCAGACACATCAGTATTCACACTGTATAATCCCAATCCCCTGCCCATTCAGACACCTCGGTATTCATACTGTATAATCCCAATCCCCTGCCCATTCAGACACCTCGGTATTCATACTGTATAATCCCAATCCCCTGCCCATTCAGACACCTCGGTATTCATACTGTATAATCCCAATCCCCTGCCCATTCAGACATATCAGGCCTAATCAAGCTACAATAGGCCTGCATTACATCAGTTTGTCCTCCTGATTTAATTTGTTACATTTATGTCAATATTAATAGGTTCAGACTAAAGCAGAATTTAGAGATGGCATTTCTGTATTGGTTATCCCGACAGGTCATTTTGATTCCAGCATATCAAAAGTGAAAGGCTGTCAATTTACAGGATTTATTTCGCTGGGGTCCAGTTGTAAGAGTTACAATGTGTGAATGTGTCCAGGTACCTCACAATAACATACCGGCACATGTCAACCCTGCATTTACAATAGAATCTGTATGATCTCATTATCTCATTCATTTTACCCTTGCACCAAGGACAAAAGATATGGTGAGAAAAATGAAATATATATATAAAATATAAATGCATAAGTGGGATGCAGAGTTGGGTTGTTTTGCATCATTCCAAATCCTGTTCATCTCTCTGTAAGGATACAAGAAGAAAAATAGTGGGATCAAAATGTATAATCGTTACAGTTCGGAAAAAAAAGAAAATCTTAAGACTGCAAAATGCTGTCTGAAAATGTTTGTTTTTCTGAAGCATAGATTTTGGCCCCATGTGTGATTTGTTTCATATTTTGCTGCAGCTAAAAGCAGCGCAGTTGTGTGTGCTGATAAAAGCACACAGTCCTTATTATAATAATATTGAGATGGTTTTTTGTGTGTTCGGTACACAGTGGGAAAACACTGGCTATGCATTAAATGGAGAATCATTCTGTTCTTGAAAAAAATGCCGTTCTTTTTCATACAACAACCTTGGCATCTGTGGGTTTTAAGAACAATGCACAATAAATTGTTTTATTTTTGTATTATTTAAATTCAGATCTGTCACTATTTTTTCAGCCAAGCCTTACAGTGATTATATTCACAATAACAATACACAAGCAACTATGTTATTATTTTAATTAAATAAATATATTTGAGAAAAAGCTTCCTTAACCTGAAAGATGGGACAGATCTTCACAATAATCCCTTGAAAGGCCTTATTTCTGTGCATGGACAACGCCTTTAACAAAGAGAAAAAGAGCAGTAGTGTTGCGAGGCTGTTCACAGCATCTGTTCCTGGCAGTAAGCACGGTGTAATCAGTGTCTCTGTGGCAGACGCATTGAAAGGACAGAGGGACAGGAGTGATAACAGATTCAACGGCTCTGATAACCTCAGGTCTAATGGCCTATCCTGTCCTTTTATACCGCACAGATTCAGTAGAGCTTTTCAGAGGAGGGATTAACGCTGTGGATAAGGGCAGGTAAACACTGAGCGCTTGAGCCAGAGAAAAAAATACAGGCCAATATGCAAAAGGCACAAGATTTTAAATACACTTGGGGGTGGAAAGTGTCCTTAGCCATCACTGTGTTAATCTTTTCTATTGATTGCACTACTTCTGCTCTTGACAAAGACATGGGAACTTATGCCAACGCAGAAACCTGCTGCAAACCTGCAGATGTACTTTTTAAAAATAACTGGAAAACCCAAACTAAAATGTGATCAATGTTTTATTTCAGGATATATCTGGGTTCTTTTTTTATAAATGCAGTGCATTCCTATTATTTTGTGTCTGACGGTGAATCTCTCGATTTGGTGTTGAAATTGCAAAATGCAGCGATTCATTTTACAAGGTGTATGTGTGGCAGCCCCTCCATGTGAAACTGTTCTTGGCAATCGAGTCCCACTCAAGAGCAAACATGTGTATTCATAGAAAGCCATTTGTATATTCATGAATACTTACATGGATAAACTTCAGAAAAGAAGTAAAACAATACAATGTAGGCATATGCATTTTTTAATTTGATTTTTTTAAAAATGGCATTATCCAATAAACCAAGAACATTAAAAGCAAAACGAAACCAAATGTATTGACATCAAGTGCTATAACAATACCACTCACTTGAAAAAGCACCCTGGTTGATAGAAAGTCATGCTTCGGTGCAGATGGCAGTGTGACGTGTTAAATGCATTGTTTCCTTCCAATCTGTGTATATTCTTCCTTTCAAGAACACAGAAAACAAACCAAACCATGAAAAACAGCTCTTAATACTATCAGGTACTGCACCTCTAGACTCGGGAGATAGAAAGTCAATGAAGCAAACATGACTGAATGGCAGAAAATGACACGCAACATCTGAGGTTTTTGTGGTACACAGGAATAAAGCTGTACATACTAATGAACTGTTAAAGATATCCATACAAGGAAGTCCTTTGCTTATAGAAGCTAGTGTGGGTAAATGAGGCTCCTTGCAGTGAATGTGGCATATGCCATTCACTGCTGTGAGAACTATAACTTAATATGCCATTCAGTGTTAGTGGAAGCTGGGAAATTGTGGAAGCTGATAATTCAATATGGTGTTTTTTTTTTTAATATATGTAAATGATATTTTTTAAATTATTTTTTAAATGCAACGGTTTGCATCAAATATAAGCCTTGACGAGTTTTGTCTATGGTCTCCTACAGTAAATGCTGTATAAAACTCCAGGCTTAAAGGCGGTTTCAAATGTCATTTTGGTTAACTGGTTAGCTCATGTTGTCAAGCAGTTTTTTAATGATTCAATGATGGTCCAATTATCATTAAATTTGATAAATGTAGCAGCTGCAGTGTTGGGGGTTACATTAAAAAAAAAATCTACAATAAAAATATGAAATGACCAGTAATGAAACATTCATGTGTATTCATTATGTATTCAAATCACTGGCCTCAGTGTTTTCTCAAGGCTGCAGTGCTGGGCAGGCCTGCTCTACCGAAGTGTTTAAATTTCTGAAGAGCTTCCAGAAGAAATTAGTATGTAATGCCCACACTCGGCAGGAGAAAGGCCCATTATGAAATGCACTAACTGTACTTGGCTTTCATTTGCAAAGTAAATGGATGCAAGTGAAGGTGAGAGTTCACTAGCCATTCAAGTATTCCGCTTTAACAGGCTCCAGTACTCTTGCTTTAATTCAAGCAGAAGCACAAGTATGAATAATCAAGTGGATGAGGCTCATCACGAACCGCAGTGCCTTGCACAGTGTTTCAAATGGCCAATGAAGCCTAATGACTAAATACAATTTACATTATGCCTTTTAATTTGCATTCCCAACATTTCTCCTGAGTGATCTGGCTGTGTTTTAATTTGCATTCCCTACATTTCTCCTGAGTGATCTGGCTGTGTTTTAATTTGCATTCCCTAAATTTCTCCTGAGTGATCTGGCTGTGTTTTAGTTTGCATTCCCTACATTTCTCCTGAGCGATCTGGCTGTGTTTAATTTGTATTCCTGTAACAGGGCGAGATCTGTGCTGGCTCTCTGATGCATGCATGATCCTGCAGGAGGAGCTCGGGAGCCCTGAAGGGTCCGCTTGTCAATCATGGCAGTGACACAGAGAGGTTGGATGAGGGCTCGCTGTCTCTCTCTTTCTCTGAGTGGTCAGGAGGCGGGCCTTGAGGGGTGCTCGACCTATAAAAATAATGCTCTGCAATTTTTCAGCTCTGCCCCTTTAGGAAGCATAACAGCGGGAGCTCTGGTTGGAAACTGCGGTCCACACCCTACGAAAACACCAGTGTCTGGAGTGAGGAGAGACAGACAGGCAAGCCAGGCTGAGAAAGACAGGCGTGAACAGAAGACCAGATGGTCTGAAGTAGTTAACGGGGAAACCCTGGGCAACCCCATAAAGTATAGCCGAGGAATAGCAGAGAGCAGGCTGAAGACCCAAGCCGTACGAGTAGCGACGGTGGGGGAACACTGCAAAAGCAGCAACTTTTATTTGTAGTTTTGTTACTGTGTTTTATTTTCCTTTTTGCTTTTGCCTTTTGTTTGTATTGTTATTTTGATTGACCTGTGTGTGTGTGCATTTATTTTCTGCTCCTCTTTACCATTGATGGTATTTGAGTGAGCCAGCAGTGCAGTGCCACCTTGTGGCAGAATTAATAAAGTACACCCCTGTGGGATGTTCAAACCTTTACCCACTGTATTGTGTCCAGTGAATTTCACCACCCTATCACAAGGGTTGGCTGTGATGTTTTGCTGCACACTATTATTCTGTTTTTCTTGCCAGCTTATGTTAAAGAAAAGCTGAAGAAATTATTAATAGCCATTTATAGACTGAAACAGCAGGATCCAAAAGCATACAACTGAAATTACTGGACAGCAGCTTGCCCCCTTTTTGCTGCAAACAAAACCTGCAAAACTTCCAAAGTGAGCCACGAGAAGTCTCCCTGTCTCTGCCTGTCTTGATTTATTAAGTAGAATCACAGCTCTTGCTTAGATGCTATGCACAGAATGAATGGAAGCTGAGGACATTCTTTTTTGCAGGAGCCTAATCACCAAGGCAGGGATGCTGTTTTATTGAGATACATGGTGATGCACGGCCATGGCCTCAAGGGTGTTCATTCCATGGAATGTATGCACAGGCTCATTTATTACACTGTCACTAATTTGCATTTCTTGTGCTTGGAGTTGCCTTGCTAATTACAGGGATGTTTTTTTAAAACTTTTAGTAATTATGTTTCGTGTGTGAGAGAAGCACCAGAACAAATGAGAGAGGATGCATTGCGCAGTGCTCCGAGGCAGATGCACCCAGGTGAGATATAATCCACGTCAGGACTGCAAGGCCCAGCTTCCCTAATCACTGCTCCCCAAAACTTTGATCCACTCCGCAGGCCCACGCTGCAAGCATTCGAGAAATATTGCATATAATGGAGTGTAATTAGACTGGCTACTTTAATTAGGAAAAGTTAGCTGTTAAATGAAAGCTGTGGTGTGTTCTGGTAGTTCACTGCCTGTCTCCCAGGAGGTCCTCATCAAAAGGTCCTTCCCCGCTGAGCTCACACACTCTAGCATGTTCTCAAATGCCAAACAAGGCCACAGAGGATCTCCAATGCAAGGGGAAGGTACCAAAGGGAAAAGCGTTTGAGCCAAGCCCGTCACAGCGACCGGGCTGTGCTTTCTTGTTCTTGTTAAATGGCAAACCGACAGAGACACAAAGGGGTTTGAAAGCTGCTTAACTAGACATCACTGGCTCATCCGTAACATTTTGATCTAGCATAATTCCCCAAATAACAGGAACCCAGCTAAGTAATAAAATGCTAGGCAGGTTTTTTTTTCTTTTTCTGGTGGTATCTAAAAAACAAAACCTACCTAGATATACAGTGCCTTTTCTGATGCCTGCTTTATAGTCCCATAAAAAGGACACGCTGTAATTGACTGCCTACAACATTGTTGCTTTAATGTTTCTGATGGTGTTCGAGATGTGTCATACACTGACAATTAAATTACAAGCAAGATGAATAAAGCTGTATTAGCTCTGACTGTATTACATGTGTTATTGATTTGTGTGTTGATGCTACAAAGCTATAATTCAAGGATACGTTTAACAGCTGTGCACTGCTGCAGTACAAGTGAATATCTTGAACAGGCTTGGTGGACATCAGTGCTATTAATCACAAAGAAGGCTTTTATTAATTTCATGGTGTACATTTCCTGTTTTTCTTCCTCCCAGATGGCATTGACAGAGATATATACATGAATGCTAGCTCTTTCTGAGTGTTTTGTCATTGGATATAGTAGGGCTCCTTTTGTAATAAATAAATGGATGGCATATATGTATACACAATCCACTTCCTCTAGAGTCATTGCTTATTGTGGAGTTAAGATGGTACTGCTTTGGACCAAGACCCATTTGTTATTGTCAATAGACAAATCACCTTTGAAGAGTCCTGTTTCTGTTTTTAAATGTGAAAAAAAAGTTTCATTATTTGTGAAAAATATATTGGTCTTCAATATAATGTCCGAATTGTGTCTAAATTGAAGACAATGGGTGGGAACTGTGTTTCCACTTCCATATTCTAGTTACAAATGCATTGGTGATGTGGGGGTAGGGTTAATGTGCTCATACAGTGAATGTGTTCCTGTTCTAGTGCATACTGTATCTAACTAGTGTCTGAAAAAAACTTTTTAGTAAATTGTGATAAAAACTTGCTTAAGATATTCTTTATCCCACATCGTTGATAGTATCAGAATCTGGGAGTATGTAAAGAACTGTCTGTAACTGCGCTGACATTTCTACATGTTATGTATCAAGAGAGCCGATTTTCCACTTGTGATCACACTTTACTACACCACAAGTTATTGAGAGTATCAGACTGCACAAAGTGGAGCCGTTCCTATCTTTAATGGTGTCCTGGTGCAATCACACTACTGTCCAATTGATTTACAAATCGAATTGCTGTCCTCCATTTACAAACTCTTGCCTATGGAATGCCTGTGATTTCAAACACACTTAACGTGTTCCAGCATCTTGTCCAGAACTGTAAACACCGTGCTTGCACAAAAGCAGCTCTGCAGATGAAACCCAATAGCTGTAATCCGAAGTCCAAGCTGTGAAAAACCATTTCACTCCATGTTCATGTGAACAGCCATTTCACTCCATGTTCATGTGAGCAACCATTTCACTCCATGTTCATATGAGCAACCATTTCACTCCATGTTCATGTGAGCAACCATTTCACTCCATGTTCATGTGAGCAACCATTTCACTCCATGTTCATGTGAGCAACCATTTCACTCCATGTTCATGTGAGCAACCATTTCACTCCATGTTCATGTGAGCAACCATTTCACTCCATGTTCATGTGAGCAACCATTTCACTCCATGTTCATGTGAGCAACCATTTCACTCCATGTTCATGTGAGCAACCATTTCACTCCATGTTCATGTGAGCAACCATTTCACTCCATGTTCATGTGAGCAACCATTTCACTCCATGTTCATGTGAGCAACCATTTCACTCCATGTTCATGTGAGCAACCATTTCACTCCATGTTCATGTGAGCAACCATTTCACTCCATGTTCATGTGAGCAACCATTTCACTCCATGTTCATGTGAGCAACCATTTCACTCCATGTTCATGTGAACAACCATTTCACTCCATGTTCATGTGAGCAACCATTTCACTCCATGTTCATGTGAACAACCATTTCACTCCATGTTAATGCCTCGCCTTTCTTCTTATTTTTTAACAAGCTGCCACGGTCCCTGTGCTAATAATTCTGTCACTCAAGTCCCAGTGACTGCTGTCATGCTGAATATAAAACAGGTCAGCAGATTATTACAGAGATTTTTTACAGTCCCTGCTGTGAACAACTGAGTGATACCTTATGATACATACAATACTGATTCAAGCCCGACTGGAAGTAACAAGGAGCTGCCTTAAGAAGCGAGAAAAACAATTGCTTAGTGTATGCAATGTGGATGCATTGGAAAAGGGTGTAATTATACCTTCTAAAAACCTGCTCTAAATCTCAATGTCATCTCATATTCAGCTGTTAAAATGCAGTTATCTGTTATCTTTGTTCAGTACATATGTTTTGCAACTTAATACCAGATTCAGTTCTGCAGGAAGAAAACAATTCACAGCAAACTCCTAAAAAGGTGATTTTTTTGGTTCATTTGTTTTGTGTAATATTTTGTGTATTACTTAAAAGCACAAATCAATTATATATATATATATATATATATATATATATATATATATATATATATATATATATATATATATATATATATATATATATTACTACTCAACTCTCGCTAAGGATCACTCTCTTAGGTTGAAGTAAAATCAGTACTGATTCAATCAGAGTCCTGCCTGTGACAGATATCGACACTCAGTTATTCTTTTCATTTGTCCATGCACAATGTATACCCTTTTTTAACCACGTGCACTAGTCAGAGGGTAAGTATTGGTACAAGTGAATGTGCTTGAATAGGGGAATCAGCATTCTTAATGGGGCAACTCAGCGTCATGTCGCTTATTTATTAAATGTCTCCAAAGTGTGGTTTCCTGTTTGTGGTTTGATACCAAACCAGTGTCAGGGGATGACATCCCCACCATGAAAGAGATTCTACCCCACTAGAAAATGGCCATATTCAAAAATAATAACACCGGCAGATTATACCTAATTAAGAAATTACCTTTAAAATGTAACCAGTGGTAGGATATGCTGACAGCTTCATGGTGCTGGCATGAGGTAATCCACACCCTTCTCTCCCCCTTTGGGTTCACGACTGTCCAATGTATCTCTTGAGCCCTGCACTATGGCGTTTTTAATTTGGTATCCTTTTTAAGGCTGTTACTGGGTTTGAAATAACTACAAGAACAATTGGAAATCTTTGTACAAGCAAGTACAAGAATAAACAAAACGGGGATACCAGAGTTGTAATGACTCGAGTCGACTCGGAATCAAGTCGCAATTTTTCATGACTCGACTCGACTCGTGTCACTGCCATCAAATGACTCGACTCGATTAGTTTAGTGACTTGACTTGAGATTGGCATGTCAAAGACTCGACTCGATTCGAGCAGTTTAGTGACTCGTCTCGACTCGACTCGAGCTTGGCATGTCACTCCCTAATCCATGTGCATGCATTTCCTTGAATCCCTACTGCGTTCAATTTGAGAATTAATGTTTTATGCGGGACTTTGTCAAAAGCTTTCTGGAAATCTAAATAAACCATGTCATATGCTTTGCAATTATCCATTGTCAATGTTGCATCCTCAAAAAAGTCAAGCAGGTTAGTTAGACACGATCTCCCTTTCCTAAAACCATGCTGACTGTCTCCCAGGATACCATATAGGTAATAGGTAATTATATTGGTAATTTTCCATTTTAGATCTTATTATAGTTTCCATAAGTTTACATATAATAGAAGTCAGGCTTATTGGTCTGTAGTTACCTGGTTCGGTTTTGTCTCCCTTTTTGTGGATCAGTATTACGTTTGCAATTTTCCAGTCTGTTGCTAAGGAAGAAGCGACAGGAGAGTGCCACAGTATTATTATTTGCTTATTTAGCAGACGCCTTTATCCAAGGCGACTTACAGAGTCTCTGAAAGTAGAGATGTGCTGAGAGTAGGAGAGGGAAGGGTCGAGGATGACATGAGGTTCTTGGTGGATTCAAGAGGAATAGAGATAGAGAGATCAGCGGTGGGGGTGGAAGAGGGGAGAAGAAACGGAGGTCTGTTTGGAGAGGTTGAGTTTAAGATGATGCGAGTGCATCCAGGAGGAGATGGCCGAGAGACAGGTACAGATACGGGAGGAAATGTTGGAGTCATAGGGGGGAAAGGAGAGGAAGATCTGGGCATCATCAGCATAGAAATGATACAAGGAGATGAGGGGACCCAGGGAATGGTTATAGAGAGAAAACGGACGGGGTCCCATAAATTGCTTGTAACAATATTCGATTATTATTATTTTCTGGAAGCTTCAAGTGTGAAGGTTTCTCCGTTTATTTGGATATATAGTTTCATCAACAACAAAATAATAAATAGGGAAAAAGTGTGATTGTATTGTAAGGTACATTTCTGAGTCATAACTCATTTCTGTGCTCATCTGTAAATGAAAAGGGACCTCTTTCACTGTTACTCTCAGTTAAATGCTTTCAGTGCTGTGCAGGTCAATGCATTTCTGCTCTGTACCCTCCATGCTGCTGAACAATGGCTTGTTTTCAGACGCTGAAGAGCTGAGTGAATGCAGCCGCTAGTACCCATCCAGAAACGGCCTTGAACACATTCATTAATAAAAGCTTGTCATTTGAAATTCATTCCTGTCCTCAATACTGCACCTCCTTATCTGCAGGTTAGTCAGGCTCCTGGAGAATAATGTCAGATTAATAACAGGCAGGGCTTAAACAGTGCACAGGCTTGAGAAACATATTGCCTTCTTAATAATAATAATAAATATTTTTGTATGTGTTGTTACACCAACACAAAAACCATCTACAATCCAGGAGACCTACATGTATTCCATTTAAAATAGGATTAAGTGTTGAAGCTATAGAGAGAGTTAATATTTGTTATCAATAGTACAATGACTAGGTAATTGATTAAAATGTAAGTGTTATGCCAGATGCAGACATTCACACCTTTGACAATAGCAGTGGCAGTACAGGTTGGTAAACGGGCAAGAGGTGGTCAAGCGCATTATTAAAGGTCTAAGGGTCAGTTAAGCATATCATTTCAGTAATGCTTTAGTTTAGGTATCCATTACAAGTGATTATAAACCATACCAAAAAAAAAGGCAAAAGTGTATAATAACAGTATCACAAAAGCAAAGCAGAGAGACTATATCCATTATAACTGATTATAAACAGTGGTAACAAAAATGGATACAATAAAGTGTACATTAATAATCTTTTTATTTCTAATCATATTCTATAATGGTTAATTTCATCATTTAATAACATGTTTATATATTGTTTATAATCACTTATAACGGATCCCTAAACGAACGTGTTCCCATCATTTCTTGATACTAATGTGCTACCAGGTACAAACAGCACACTCTCTGTGAACACGTGGGTACCATTGGGTTGTTTCATTTATTACAGGTAGTGTTCCTCTTGGGTTCATGATGTTATATCATGCAAAGTGCAAAGTTAATCCACATTTATTACAGGTAGTGTTCCTCTTGGGTCCATGATGTTATATCATGCAAAGTGCAAAGTTAATCCACATTTATTACAGGTAGTGTTCCTCTTGGGTTCATGATGTTATATCATGCAAAGTTAATCCACATATATTACAGGTAGTGTTCCTCTTGGGTTCATGATGTTATATCATGCAAAGTTAATCCACATTTATTACAGGTAGTGTTCCTCCTGGGTTCATGATGTTATATCATGCAAAGTGCAAAGTTAATTCACATTTATTACAGGTAGTGTTCATCTTGGGTTCATGATGTTATATCATGCAAAGTGCAAAGTTAATCCACATCTATTACAGGTAGTGTTCCTCTTGGGTTCATGATGTTATATCATGCAAAGTGCAAAATTAATCCACATTTATTACAGGTAGTGTTCCTCTTGGGTTCATGATGTTATATCATGCAAAGTGCAAAGTTAATCCACATTCTGAAACAACAAAACATGCAATAAACTCAAAATGCTAATTTAACAAATGTCAACAGTTATTTTTTGTTGATGTTCCTTTTTTCTTTAAGAAAATATGATCTCATTTCAAGAGCAGGTCTGCCACACTGCAATAAATATATAGGATGTACTGAAATGTTAACATATGTTCTGTTGTGAGGCTCCCTGTTTGCTAAAGAATGCAGCTTTCACTGCATTGTCTGAAAGTCTGGAGAAAATACCAGGATCATTTTCAGAATATTTTTTTGTACTGAACTTTTTATTTCTATGTTTTTTATATATATACAGTACTGTGCAAAAGTTTTAGGCAGGTGTGAAAAAATGCTGTAAAGTAAGAATGCTTTCAAAAATAGACATGTTAATAGATTATATTTATCAATTAACTAAATGCAAAGTGAGTGAACAGAAGAAAAATCTAAATCAAATCCATATTTGCTGTGACCACCCTTTGCCTTCAAAACAGCATCAATTCTTCTAGGTACACTTGCACAAAGTCAGGGATTTTGTAGGCATATAGTCAGGTGTATGATTAAACAATTATACCAAACAGGTGCTAATGATCATCAATTCAATATGTAGGTTGAAACACAATCATTAACTGAAACAGAAACAGCTGTGTAGGAGGAATAAAACTGGGTGAGGAACAGCCAAACTCAGCTAACAAGGTGAGGTTGCTGAAGACAGTTTACTGTCAAAGTCATACACCATGGCAAGACTGAGCACAGCAACAAGACACAAGGTAGTTATACTGCATCAGCAAGGTCTCTCCCAGGCAGAAATTTCAAGGCAGAGAGGGGTTTCCAGATGTGCTGTCCAAGCTCTTTTGAAGAAGCACAAAGAAACGGGCAACGTTGAGGACCGTAGCGCAGTGGTCGGCCAAGGAAACTTACTGCAGCAGATGAAAGACACATCATGCTTACTTCCCTTCGCAATCGGAAGATGTCCAGCAGTGCCATCAGCTCAGAACTGGCAGAAAACAGTGGGACCCTGGTACACCCATCTACTGTCCGGAGAAGTCTGGTCAGAAGTGGCCTTCATGGAAGACTTGCGGCCAAAAAGCCATACCTCCGGCGTGGAAACAAGGCCAAGCGACTCAACTATGCACGAAAACACAGGAACTGGGGTGCAGAAAAATGGCAGCAGGTGCTCTGGACTGATGAGTCAAAATTTGAAATATTTGGCTGTAGCAGAAGGCAGTTTGTTCGCCAAAGGGCTGGAGAGCGGTACACGAATGAGTGTCTGCAGGCAACAGTGAAGCATGGTGGAGGTTCCTTGCAAGTTTGGGGCTGCATTTCTGCAAATGGAGTTGGGGATTTGGTCAGAATTAATGGTCTCCTCAATGCTGAGAAGTACAGGCAGATACTTATCCATCATGCAGTACCATCAGGAGGCATCTGATTGGCCCCAAATTTATTCTGCAGCATGACAACGACCCCAAACATACAGCGAAAGTCATTAAGAACTATCTTCAGCGTAAAGAAGAACAAGGAGTCCTGGAAGTGATGGTATGGCCCCCACAGAGCCCTGATCTCAACATCATCGAGTCTGTCTGGGATTACATGAAGAGAGAGAAGCAACTGAGGCTGCCTAAATCCACAGAAGAACTGTGGTTAGTTCTCCAAGATGTTTGGGCCAACCTACCTGCCGAGTTCCTTCAAAACTGTGTGCAAGTGTACCTAGAAGAATTGATGCTTGATGCTGTTTTGAAGGCAAAGGGTGGTCACACCAAATATGGATTTGATTTAGATTTTTCTTCTGTTCACTCACTTTGCATTTAGTTAATTGATAAATATAATCTATTAACATGTCTATTTTTGAAAGCATTCTTACTTTACAGCATTTTTTCACACCTGCCTAAAACTTTTGCACAGTACTGTATATATATTATCTACCACATACAATATACATTATAGTGTTTATATAATTTAATGCTAATACTATTTGAATGATATAAAAAAAAACAGATGTATTTTTGTTGTTGTTTTTGATGTCACTACTTGTACTGTTAGATATGTTAATTTTTTAATGCTATCATTAAAATTCTAAAGAGGAGGAATGCTGTATACCTGTGTATCAAAAGTCGTTTTCATTTAAATAAAGTAAGGAATATAGCTGAATATTTCAATTGGCTAGATACTAAGACAGAGCCAGAAAAACCATGACAAATATCATTTCCAACATTAAAATGGCATTATTGTCATTATGGGCTGAGAGATTAAATTCGCCTCATCTAAGCAGAGTATGACAGGTGACTCAATAGGCTGATGCCAAAAGCGGAGGCAAGGAGATTAGTAAGGCACTGATATCATTATTTCCGCCTATCAGGGATTCAGCAGGGAGGCAATTGTAATTTCTGGGCTTATTAGTCCACACTCGGAGGAGAAAACCTAGTGATAAAACTCGCAGTGACAGCGAGGCATTTGTGCAGCAAGTGCTGTCACAGTGACACTTACAAAATGCCAGTGTGGATATGTCCTTCTAATCCTTACTAATAGAGGTTAAAGCCTGGTACAAAAGGGGCGCTTATCAATGATCAAAACAATAATCACATCTGCATAGTAAGGTTAAAGAAAGAAGGAAAAGCACCTCGTTTCTCAATTTGTATTTTGTTGTGGAGCTTGGAGTATACGAATCAGCACAATTCGCTGTCTAGAAGTAAATAGTGGAGGATAGGAGTAGAGCTCATAAGCAACTATAGTGGTACTCCAGTCTAAAAATAGTGCAAAAGGTTCTATTCTTTGAATGTGAATAATGTCAGGACATGTGGTTATGTAATATGCTTGTGTCAGCATACCCAAGATTAAAATAAAGCCTTTTAACAGGGTTCATTAATAATAATAATCCCAAAAGAATCAACAGCAGTCTTACTGTATGATAAATACATGCTGTTGTGATTCAACTACAATTTAATCCCTCGTTAATGTACATTCATACATCAAACACAATCTTACACTGTCTTGGCAGCCAAATAATCTAAAAATCAAGCATGTGTGACCATTAACTTGATATGAATCCCAGTGTTATGAAGTCATGGTATAATGGTTTTATGTTAGTTGTGTGATAACAGTGATCCTTATTACATGGATATTTCCCATATTCAGGTTCAGAATGTAATTTGCATGAATTAATGCAATACGTACCGTGACTAGTTTGTTGTGGATACTGTACATTTCTTGTATGTAAGATGTGAGTGAATGTTCCTGTTGATAAAGGAACACGTTGTTTGTAATGTGTGTGCAGGGGATGCTGTGTGAGGCTCTGCTGTAGCTGACCCCTCCAGATCAGACAAGCAGGGCTGCTTTGTGGAGTGGTTAAAGTGTTTGCTTGACAAGCTTGGTCTTTTATGCAGTGATTACAATTCTCACTTGGCAGTTTGCGCCCAGCCTCTGCCATGTTTTACATGTTTAACTTTTTGCAAATGTGTTTTCTGATCTTTATTTTGCTGATCTAAATGTGAAAATACAACTCACTGGAGTTATGAGTCCCAGCAATTCACCTAATTAAGAGACTATGCAATGAATCATACATTGTGAAAACATAATAACTATACCTTTATTGGTCTCCATACAATTAATCTAAACAGCGGCAGATTTAAATACCGTCTCTCCTGAGGTCATTCAAATCCAACAGTGCATGTGAGCCTCTACTTTTATTCTATGTTTAAAAATGTTGTTATGATTTAAACGATATCTGAATGTATATCTCCCACAGTTTAGATCAATCGACTAGACCCCAGTATAATTTTATTTCACAGCTATTTTGAGATTGCTTATTTGATGCAAATAGAAAATTCTTGGTTTTTGAAAGAGCTGCAACAGAATCCAGTTCCTGGCTGGGACAGGGTCAGAGAAAGCTATAAGCAAGAATATATTGGGATGTCAGCAGAAGGCCAGAGGTTCATTTACAATATTACTCATACTTCCAGCTTCCTTACTTTATCCACAGGCACTTACAAATCTATGTTTACATAGGGGCTACATTCCTTACTGATGAGGTCAGACCCGCTGCTTACTGGGACAGACACTGGGATGCAAGGAAGATTGCTTCTATCCCAGCCCCTTCTCACCTTTCTACTTGAGGCAAGCCACCAATTAGACTGGGTGTGGCCAAGGTCACGCAACATAGAAAAAATCACGGAATACTTGGATGTCAAACATCCTGGTCATTGGAGGTCCCACTGAATCGCCACAATGGTCACTGGGGATCTTCTACCTTCTGACTGCTTTCTCAGAGGAACTCTTGTGTTGTATAATTTGTTATACCATGGCCTGAGTGGATCAACAATCGCCAGCAACAGAACACTGCTCAATTCGAGTCTTTCTTGCCTTGGGAAAGAATGAAAAGACTGGCAAGTGTCTGCGTGGATGGATTTGTTCCATTCACAATATTTTGCAGCCCCAAGTTGTACAATACGAGTGCCCTGTCAGTCTGATGTGAAAGTGCACCTGGTGTGAAGTTTCTAAATCTATGTTCATCAGTCATGATATTGTGTGACAGACTAGGCCTTGTGGGTTTTCTCAGCAACTGTGTCCTTGTGGAGGAATATTTTATGTCCTTTGAGGAATATGTCTGTGTGTTTTGTGCAGTGGTTAGCACACCTGTCTCATACCCCCAGGGTATTTGGTTAAAATGCAGCATCTACCACAGGTATAACTAGTCACATCATCCTTCCCTGGTCTCACAATACAAAGACATGTCTAAGCAGACCTTTCAGGCATTGTTTGCACATTGTATTCCCCCCTGCTGGGATGCATATCTCAGTAACCAGCTATTTGAAGGTACTTATACCTGACTGGGTGAGCTGCTGTTATTAAAGCCTAATAACAGTAGAGTCTGAGCTTTTGTTTTCACATTCTATTCTGCATGCTGATATGCTGGTATTTCTAGTCTTAGTGGGAGAATGTGAATAGTACTTACGTACCTCATTTTTGTAAGGGAAAATAAATTGCAGGGTATATTTTTAAGAAAGTGTATAAGCTATGGCAGGCATTTCTAAAGCTAAACATACAAACCTACATTAAAAAATACGTTTTTTAATAAATAATCCAAACAGAGCTTTTTACAAGATTTTTTTCTAATGAAACCAGCAAATTAGTTCACCCATATCCCCTAATAAAAACCCAGGAGCGATGCACTTGATAATATCAGTCGAGACGTCACCCTGCAGTAAGAACTGTAAAATAGAAATCGTGACACACACCAACTCAGAGTATTGAAGGAATTAATTTAATTAGCAATCAATTTATATGCGAGTAAATCAGGAGCTTGAGCATTTTACACAAGGAACAAATTATTAACACTCTGCAACCCCCCAGGCAAGTGAGTGTGACAAAACCCCAATTGCTTTAGGTCAATGAATATGATGTGAAGTTATGAATAAGAAAGGTCAGCCTCTGCATGCAGCAAGCACACATATATTCCAGCCAAATGCACTGCCTCGCTGATGGATCTCAGGGTACTTTTGCAATAAGAAATGTCATATTGTTGTATCCATGGTAATTTATTTATATATAGTTGGAAATGTTATAATGATATAAAACCTGGCCTTTGTTAGCAGTTTACACTTGGGTGAGCGTGAGGTACAGGTAATTCAAATGACTTGCTGTGACTGAAATGTTGAACATACGTTTTTAAGTTTTAGTTGTTTTTTTTTAATGGAATATATTCCCAGAAGATATTTGCTTCAGTTTTTTACCGTTACAATATGCCTCATAGAGACAACAGAATATTTCATATCGAAATGCATTTCTATAAAGTATTTGTTAATAACGGTTTGAACTAAATCTACCAAACCAGGAATCATGCTATCATAACTAGTCAATCAGTACAGTCATCATGAACCAAGACAGTTTCTTTATTGCAATATAATTGTCCATTCAGATTGTAGAACTCGAGCCCTGGAGAGTCATATCCTGTCTTGTGCTGCTTCCATGTTCTATTGTCACATTGTCACTTGCCTCCCATCCATCACAATGGGAGACATGTAGCTGCCACTCCCAGGGGTATGGGACTGGACCACCAGCGTGCTCACCCAGCATGCCCTGTAATCGGGCAAAAAAAACACGTGTGCCTCTTTCTTATAGCAGCCTTGAGGTGAAAACAGCCATGGTGTAGAGTGTGAGTTGATTTAATTGAATAAAATGTGCACTGTTTACTTTGGAAAGTGTGTGCAGCACAAGGTATTGTTATCTGCCACCTTTCGATGTGAAATAAATGTGAATTATCAGACCTCGGCTTGAATTCATAGCTCCAAATGAATGGGAGATAGATGTTTTCTTTTGTTGAAGTTGTATTTTTTTCTTAACGATGGAGGGATGCTAAACTCCTCTTTCCAAACAGCTCAGATGTGGCCAGTGCAAACAAATGGCAGCTCCTCCTCTTGCCTGTGCTGAAGCAGACTTGGCCTTTGTTGGGAGGTGCTAATAGAATTAAACTGGTTACTAGCTTTATCACAGGGAGCTCCAACACATCCCTACATTTAAGCGTCTCATGGGGATGTGTCATTGTTGCTTTTTTCCTTTAGAGCTAACTGCAGCCCGAGAGAGAGAGAGAAATCCAGCCAGCTGAATCGTGGGATTATGTTAGTGCATAAAGACCACGGGATCAGGAGAGGAACGCAAATGCAGCGGTGAAGTCAACCACAATCTCACTTCAGCCCAACACTGGTTAATCTTTGTCTTTGACTCGTAGATGTAATGCAGAATTAGGTTAAAGATTGAGGGAAGGCTCAGTAAATCTGCGAGTGAAGGGCATCGCTGTTCGTAAATATTCCAGCGCAGTGCCTGAAGTAAAATGAAATGAAGGTTTGTGACAGGGTAGCCAAGGGTTGACATTCCCAGACCAGACAGCAGACAGAGACAACAGAGGCAGGGGCTCAGGTGAAAGTGCTCTGTGCATGGGCGTCCACAGAATGAATGCTAGGGGGGGGCAAGGTGTTTAAAACTAGTCAGGGTAACGTGGTTTTGTATCGCTTAATAATTATTACACTTCTAAGCCTCATTTACATTTACAACTCAGACTTAAGCCGGCATGGGTCCGGATGGCAGCAGAGATCCTTATTATTTTCAGGTTGTGTTTACACTTGTCTAGCTTTCTTTAATTCAAGAGCACAGACTGTGGAATTTAAGAATACATGTTAGCTACTGTCTCCACATCTAGAGAATTATTTTAACCACACAGGAACGTGCAGGAATACAAGTTGAAAAAAGCAATCATAAAGTGTGATTTATCAACAGACTCGAAACAATTATAAATATACTTTGCAAAGAACAACAACCACAACCAGGTAGAGCAGGAAGTGTAAACCATAATGTTACCTACTGACATATTGCAGTAACACAGTGCATGTTAAACACACTGCTCCAACCTAACAGAACTATTTAAAACAAACAACACAAACTTAAACAGCATGACACTACGATAGTCACCACGCATAGGTTTGTGTGGCTCCAGAGCCGGAGCACTGACACACCTCACTAGAGGTAAAGCATTACAATGTTGTAAATGGCCAGCAGCAAGCTATTTAATTACACTCAGTTTAAACTTAAGCATATCTTAGTGAGTTGGGTAAAAAGTATAAAAAGGATTTCATTGTAGAAGACATGAAAACAAGTGTCCTGATTAAACATGTTATTGTTATAATGAATAACTATATTAGCAGTACATAATAATATTATTTATCTATTTATTTAGCACCTTTATCCAAGGCAACATACAGAGGCTAAGCTGTGAACTATGCAACAATCACTGTTGCAGGGTCATTAGAATAGGACCAGTTTCACACCTCATGCTAAAGACAGAGCACAAGTGACTTGTTCAAGGTCACAGAGTGAGTCAGTGGATGAGCTTGGATTTAAAGCCAGGAACCTCCTGGTTCCAAGCCTTTTCTTTAACCACTGGACCACACAGACTCCACAGAATATAACTATGAAGAGAAAATAAAAGAAAAAACCTGTTGTAAAAACATTTTCAACTTTAGTGTTCTGCACCATCACACATAAAACAAAGCGAGAAAAAGATATTCACAGTTAGGCATTCACATTGTTAGAAATTTGATTTAAAACACTGCTTCAAGCAAATGCATTGAAAATTAGATTACTTAAATGCAATGCACAAAAAATAACTTTGGTAAAGGTACAGAAAGTACAACATGAACACAAATGTATTTATCTTTATATATGTTGCCCTTTGTGAAAGAAAGAATGCTTTAAGCTGCTTGCAGACCCAGAGAAGAATAATAAACACCAGTACAAAATAGCCCCTCTTATTAATGCATGATGTCATACTAGTTTTTGTAAATGCACTTTAGTGAGAGCAATCTGATTTTCAAGAAAAAACACCACCAGTGTTCACAAAAATCCGAGTTTATTGTTGTATAATTAAAAAAAATTCTATCTGTTAAATTTAAAAGATTAATTTAATTATTTCACATCGAGAATAAAATCTGTGCTTTATAAACTGGGAAATGCAAGACGTTTCTACTTCCTGAAAAGCTCTGTGTTGTGAACTCTTGAGAGCTTGCATTGTTTAAGGCTCCCACAGAACTACAGATCTGGGAGTAGCCTGACGTTTCACCATTTTACATTTACAGAAATTCAATATAAATGCTTTTTTTTTTAAACATCAAATATCAATATGTTTGTATTACCAGCAAAAGCACCATCTTTAGGCCATCCCCTTCCTACCCTAAAAAAAATCAGACTGAAGCCAAGGGGACACTAGTCTGCATGTTGCTAGAAAATGTATAATGAAATCTGTTGCTTCTACATTGTTGCTTCAGATTTCAGGGGACACTATTCTACAGTATGGAGAAATTGTAGATATAATGTTGATGGACAACACAGAGAAGACAATATATACAGGTAGTGGACAAAAAAATAGAAACACCTAGGTAGATGAGGGACACCAAGTATACGGAAAGCAAGGGCTTCCACACAGTTGTGGCTCATGCGTTAATTAAGCAAATAACATCCCAGCATGCTTAGGGTCACGTATAAAAATGCTGGACAGGCCTGGTTGCCTATAATTATGGCTAGCATGGCTGCAAGAGGAGACCTCACTAACTTTGAAAGAGGAGTGATTGTTGGGGCACATTTGTCAGGAGCTTCAGTGACCAAGACAGCTCAACTTGCTGATGTTTCACGAGCAACGGTGTCTAAGGTGATGTCGGCATTGAACTCTGAGGGAAAGACATCAACAGCAAAGGGCAACAGTGGGCGGAAGCGCATACTCCAGGATTGTGATATCCGTGCATTAATTCGAAGTGCAAGGCAAAATAGGCGAGCAACTGCAGGTCAATTGACTGCAAATTTCAACATGGGGCGCGAGCAGCCAGTTTCATCAAGAACTCCACAGAGCAGGATACCATAGTGGCCCAGTGCCCTATTAAGTGACTTTACATTGGTGTTTCCATTTTTTTGTCCACTACCTGTAGATGATATTTCCTAGCAAAAAGTGTATTGGTGTTATTCAGTGTCCACATAATTTACCAGATTTTTTCAATATAATAAAATTAACTTCAAATTCAAATTCAAATTCAAAGGTGCTTTATTGGCATGACCATTATTTACAGTATTGCCAAAGCAATGTATACACAGTACATCATCTGAACATTAAATAGACAATAACACTGATGAGAATAATAATGATAATAATAATGGTAAACAAATATAAATAATAACCACGTTATTAATAATTTAACAATAACAACAATGAAATATAACAAGATTTGAACTAATGTAGAGTGCTCACTGTTTGTCCCTCAGGCTGTGACAGGCTGTGTACTGGGCTGCCAGTTGGACACAGCTGGACTCCTCTCGAGGAGGATTGGGAGTTTCTGAGAGTCTGGCAGGTCTGGGAATGTTTTGCAGAGATTTTTTATTTGTGGGAAGAAAGTTTCCCTTATTTCTGTGTATTTTGTACACTGCAGTAGAAAGTGCATCTCTGTCTCTACTTGTTGGAGTTGACAGTGATGACACAGCCGGTCCTCTTTGGGCAGCCAGGTCTGCCTGTGTCGGCCTGTTTCTATGGCCAGGCTGTGCTCACTGAGCCTGTATTTGGTTAGGATCTGCCTCTGCTTGTTGTCTTTCACCCTGCTCAGGTATTCAGCTAGGGTGTAGTGTCTTTTTAGGGCCCGATAGCACTCTAATTTGCTTTGTGTTTTTGTGTGCGTGTCCCAATAGGTGAGGTAGTTTTGTTTGTGTTGTGTTATAATTTGGTTAACTCGAATTGTCTGTGTTGGAGCAGTGCTGTCCTGAGGCTGGTTGGTGTTAGTGTGTGTTAGTGCAGTGAGCTTCAGGACCAGCTGGCTGAGGGGACTCTTCTTTTGGCTCAGTTCTTGGTACTGCAGGGCTTTACTGTGGTAGGAGTTTGGGTTGCTTTGTTTTAGATGAAGCCAAAATTTAATTGCTCTTTTTGTATTGAGATCAATAATGGATATTGACCTAGTTCTGCCCTGCACGTGTTGTTTGGTGTTTTCTCTGTATTTGCAGGATGTTTTGCAGAACTCTGTGTGCAGAGCTTCTATTGGGTGTTTATCCCATTTAGTGTAATCCTGCTCTGTGAGCGGACCCCACACTTCACTGCCATAGAGGGCAATGGGTTTGATAACACTTTCAAAAATTTTGAGGGGGGGGGGGAGGGAGGGAGCAAGTGCCCCTTTACCCCCCCCCCGCGGACACCCTGCGGCACCATTTTTATTCTACACAAAAAAAAACACTGCTCACAGAGCAAAATAAAAATATGAACAAAAACAAATCACGAACACAAGGGGGGGCTCCTGAGTGGCACCCTATAGCCTGGACGTCGACAGTTCAAGTCCAGGCTATTCCACTGCCAACCGTGGACAGGAGCTCCCAGGGGGCACCGCACAGTTGGTGTAGGGCTTTTCTACCTTGCCACATATCCCCCCCCTCTTGTGGGGCCACCTCCCCCCTTTAAGTCCAAAAAGACTCAGTCAATGTTCCAGCCGTGGAACAGGGGCAGCAATTGGTTCCTGGGTGGTGGCCAAAGTGGGAGGTCCTCCTCCCATGCCCACACTAGCAGGCATCCTGGGTGGTGACGTACAGGCATCCCCGGGCGGTGACGTGCAGGCATCCCCGGGCGGTCACGTGCAGGCATCCCCGGGCGGTGACGTGCAGGCATCCCCGGCGGTGACGTGCAGGCATCCCAGGCGGTGTCGTGCAGGCATCCCCGGGAGCGGTGACGTGAAGGCATCCCCGGGCGACGACGTGCAGGCATCCCCGGGTGGTGACGTGCAGGCATTCCTGGGCGACGGCGACCCGTCATTCCCTGGTAATGGCGAACAGGCACCCCCAGGCAATTGCCAGCTTTTTCTCCTGACCTGAATCCAGTAGAACTGGATCTGTGGGACCAAATCACCAGTGCCATCCACAGGACCAACCAACCTTCGCTAGCTATCTGCAGCTGCACAAGAAGAGTGACAGAACATCCCACAGCAGTCTATCCAGAGGCTGATCAAGTCTATGTGTCAACGCTGCCAGGATTGTGTTAATACTCAGGGAGGTCATACCCGATACTAACTTTGTAATGTTTTCATTTTGACAGTGTGTCACGTTTCATACTGAAAACTTATCATGATTCTTTGATCTGTATTTTTGTTCACATGTTCTGTGGTTTTGTTTGATATCCATGTTTAAAATATTTGATTAAATCCATTAGACCTGAGTGTTGCATTTCTTTTGTGCATTAGTATATACACATATATATATATATATATAT
This sequence comes from Acipenser oxyrinchus oxyrinchus, assembly GCA_030684275.1. NCBI lineage: Eukaryota > Metazoa > Chordata > Actinopteri > Acipenseriformes > Acipenseridae > Acipenser > Acipenser oxyrinchus. The sequence continues at coordinate 85,088,336 of CM060251.1, read as the reverse complement.
ATATATATATATATATATATATATATATATATATATATATATATATATATTATATCTATATCTATATCTATATATATATATATATATATATATATATATATATATATATATATTTTTTTGAACACTGCAGTTGAGGTCATCATTACCCCAGGATGGATGGCGTTGAGGGTTCCTATTTTAAGGAGCGAAGGCCCCATACAGTATAACCTGCAGGGTAATATATTTTTAGATGCAGATATCAGGCAGATGTGCAGGCAGGCCTGGTTGTAAATGAGTGTAGCTATGACCACATTATTATACTGATTGAAATTATTAGAATACAGTGCATGTGAATTTTGAGTAAAACAAGAACATTGCCACTACAGACTGACCCTTCTGAGCTGAAATGCTGGAAGCTTCGTGATTGATGTTTCTGTTAATTTCAATGGGTACTCATGGTCTGTATACCCCCTTAACTGTGTGGAAATGTACATACACCACTGCCCTGTGTGTGTGTGTGTGTGTGCGCGTGTCTAGCACTGAATAAGAGCTGGGACCAGGGACAAAACTACACCACATTTATTGGCAAAGCATATTAAGGATATACTGGAAAATCCTCTTTCTAATATCATTTATAAAGGCCATTTATTTTGCATCTATTTCTATTTTTTGTATGAAGCCTCACCATTAAGATGTGCATTTGTTATATCTTCACCAAAGAAGAGGATTACAGTTGTTAACATTATGAAGAATAGACTTAATAATAATAATAATAATAATAATAATAATAATAATAATAATAATACCGGTAATACTTTTTCACTTAATTGCATGTCCTTAATAATTACATAGGTGTATCAGCCCTACAATTTAACAGTAACTATTAATTATTATTATTATTATTATTATTATTATTATTATTATTATTATTATTATTATTAACAGCAAGAATAATAATGATAAAAGATGCACATTAAATCACACACCTATAATAAATCGAGTGTTGTGAGAAATAAAAGATATTAAAATACCTGTAGTTTCTAGTCTGTAGTTTCTAAGGGCACTGATAACCTAGCCAGGTTAACCACATTGCACTAATCTCACTGCACCCGAAAGCTGTGTCATTGTAATTTGTACAACAATTTTAGACAATTTATTAGATCATTTGTTGTACAGAAATAACTTTTTTTAAAATAATGTGGTATATTCTTCCATCCTTCAGGGAGAGAGAGAGAGAGAGAGAGAGAGAGAGAGAGACACACACACACACACACACACACACACACACACACACACACACACACACACACACACACACACACACACACACACACACACACATCCAACCCTAGATAGGCTGACTGCATTTCCATAGCTTTAAATAATGTCAGTTTTGCCTGCCCTTGGTTTGTAGCTCATGAGCTGAAAGGCACACATTTTTTGCCTACAGTCTGATAATTTTCAGAGCTATTGGCAACTTGGGAATTTTCCTCCCTTATCACCGGGGCTCAGCGAACTTCACTGCCACTAATCGGAGCTGGAATCATTCATTCAAGGATTGCATGATCATGTTTTTCTTCAGCAGTGACAGCTGTCTGAGCTGCATTAGCAATGCAGATGAGGCAGCCTAATAGGTTAATGCGGAACACACGAAAATTAGGTTTAATCCCCAGTGAAATAATGTAACATTTTCAAATTCCTTGATGTTGGGATAGAGACATCGCCTGTGACTCAATTAGGTGTAATGTAGATCAAAGCAAATGTACCTTCTGCCTGAACCATCCCCACAGTTTAGAAAACAGGATCTCACAAGCACATCAGCCTCTGCGGCTGCAGGCAGCCAGAGAAGCAATCATTTTGACCTGACCCAAGCACACAGCGTTGATACACAAACACTGCTTATAATACATGCCCAGCATAGGACTGAATATCTAGATACTAGACATTATCTTCAGTGGATAGAACTTTTAATGCATTTTAAATAAAAATAAAATATAAAGACATCCCAGGCCAACTAAGCTAATAAGCAGCTACAAATGTTTTTCTCTCATGGGGCAAAAAATGTTATTTTTAGAATGTTATCCTTATATCTTTTTGAATGCTGAGCAAACATTTAGAAACACCTGCATTAGGGATTGCGTTGCTTGATATGACATACACTGTTTATATTTCAATTTATAAACTAATAAAAAAAATAGATTATATATATATATATATATATATATATATATATATATATATATATATATATATATATATATATAACATTCATATTTAAAAATGGGTTAACGGTATGTGTTAAAAACAAACAAACAAAAGCAAACCACCATTGGCCTTGGACTAGAAAATGTAAAATCCCAATTAAATTATATTTCAACATGTGCCCACTTTAGATAATATCTAGACATCTGTGGCATTATACATGGTACATTTATGTAAAAGAGAAACAAAGAAATGAATGTGCAATCTATCTCCGTGTTTTCATTATAAGCACATAACTCAAACAACACTCTTCTGTTCTGTTGGAAAGGAAAAGGAAGAAATTGTGTGCCCTCGGCTGCCAGATTAATTCTTGTCTTGACATCTTAATTCTCGGTTCTTGTGTGTGGTCAAATCAGCCTGCTATAGAAAAGCAATCAAGCAATTATTCCTAAATTATATTTGCCCAACTCACACTGATTGGTTATTCTTTTCTTATTGGGTTAGCTCATTAATTCTGAGCAGCTTGTTTATTATGCCTTCACCATCTCCATCTCTCTATCCCGCTCCCTCTCTCTCCCTCTCCCTCTGTCTCTCTCCCTCTCCCTCAGTTTCTCTCTCTCCCTCAGTCTCTCTCTCTCTCCCCTCTCTCTCTCCCTCTCCCTCAGTTTCTCTCTCTCCCCTCTCTCTCTCCCTCTCCCTCAGTCTCTCTCTCCCTCTCCCTCAGTCTCTCTCTCTCTCTCTCTCTCTCTCTCTCTCTCTCTCTCTCTCTCTCTCTCTCTCTCTCTCTCTTCTCCCTCTCTCCCTCATCTGCCAATGCCAGCCTGCTGATGTTTCAAGATGACACACAATAAAGCCCCATGATCTATTGCATTGTCTATCCCTGCAATTACTATTCACATTTCTGATTAACTTTGATGTGCAGCCTAATGAGATAAGGCAAGTTATCAAGGCAGAGCTGATAGTGGTCTCATTTATTCAGCATTTGGCATCGACGAATGACAAAAACTAATGAGGATGTGTCTGACAGTAAGCTGAGTTAAGGAAGAATATCAGGCATCTCCAATTCATGTGTTTATCTGAAATGTTCTTAGTGCACCCATGTAATGGAAACACTTCACATAACTGTACATGTGTTCACTGTAAAGAAGCAACTAAGTTATAAAGGAGATAAGAGCAAGCACATTCACAGCATCTTCAGTGTAACAACTTCTCCAGTGCTTTAATGTTTCTGGTAATCAGTGATGCATTTTGGTTGCAGTAATCTTTTCTAAGCATTAGCCCGTTCCACTTCCACTATTGTATCAAATTTTTCTGCTAAGCATCTGTCACAAGTGTACATTCTGTAATAATTCTTGCAGCAAATTAACTAACTGACTTGTTTTTGCAATATTTTATCATTATGACATTGATGGAGCAAATTTATACTACAGTCGACAACAGCAACCTGGTCTATTTATATGAGGAAAGCACAAGCACTATACCTGGTTGTATTGCATTCAACTTGGAATATTCAACACTGCATTGAAATGTTACTTTGGACTTTGGAACAAAGCAATGCAAGGAAATACCAATTGAAAGCCAACTTGTGTGTGAATTGTAAATAAAAACAAATTTGGATATAAAAACATTGTAGTTTCTTTGTATTGTTAATTCAATCATTCATTTTTTTCAGACCTATTTTTTTTATTTTAATAATGACTGATGTCTAAAGTAAAACAAAACATCCCTTATATATATATATATATATATATATATATATATATATATATATATATATATATATATATATAAAGGTTCATTTAAAGACATTGTACTCTTCACGGTACATTTTTATGTTTTGGGGGTTGTAATACAAAGGTACATATTTTGTTTATAATTAATTTGATCTTTCTGTAGTTTTAAGATTTATAAATGATTATATTCATCAGTATATATCAGTTATTCACTGTATATGTAGGTCCAAAACAAACATTAACCGTCACACCAAAATTATTTTTATTAATAGACAAAAATCAAAGGCCATTGGCATGGCAACCCTGGTTATTGTTATGCTTTATGTTCGTGTGTATATTATAAAATATGTCAATATTGTTTAGCCTCAAATTCAGATGAAAAAAAGAGGAACAATCGTTATGTTGAAAAATCCTTTTTTTAAGCCTACTTGAAACACTGTTTGTATTGTATCACAAGAATAGTTAATGGATATAATATAATAACAGTGATTATTTACCAGTTTCTTCAATCAATTCACCTGCATCCTGACTTGTATAAACTAGTTCCAGTGAACCTTTGATTCAGAGTATAATATTAAATAATATATTTTTTAGGGCTGTTCCGATTAGTAGATTGATCAGACCGATTAACCAACTAAAGAGTTCGTAGCAGATTTTTTAAAAATGTTTTATTGTACATAAAATAAAATCAACCAATAGAAGATCTGCATTTTCTCCCTGCAGTCCAATCATAAGTGAGCGGAGGCGAGACATAAACAGTTGAAGGTCTTTAGTAGGTTTAACCAACGGGAGAGTCAAAGATCTGCCCTGGTTTTACAGCTGTCCAATCATGAATGAGCAGAGATGAGACATAAATATGTTAGGATGGGGTCTAAGCATAGCTAAATTTTGTGCGATATTGCTTATTAATATTATAGAGACAGTTAAGAATTATATTAAGAACTTTGAAGTAATATTTCAAATTGCTTTTTTTACAAATTAAAATAAAAATGTCATAAGACGACAGAGACATTGTAGTCGATTTGGTTACAAATCAATTTTCAAGAACTTTCTCAGAAAAAATGGAGGTATACACCAGAAATACCTGAACTGATGAAGGCATCAATTCTTCAAATAGAGGTAATTATGTGGAATTACTTTGTGATTTCTGACTACGACAGCATGTTAAGCAATCACTTGTCAATAGCCACAGTATTTTCAGGTACCTGTAACAAGATTCAGAACGGCTTCATCTCTCCGGTGCCTCAGGTTCTGCTAGATTCACAAGTACAAGAAGGAAGACAAGTACGTAGCTATGGAAACAACCCATGTTCTGTGAAAATGTGATACATTTACTAAAATAAAAATAATAATAAAAAAATGCTTTTAAAAAGACCAAATTCGCATTGGCTTATTTATTATTATTATTTTTTAGATTCTGTTGATTTTTTTAGTATTACTATGCAGGACTAATGCTCATAAATTAACTGATCAAAAATTGTTATCGATTGGCAGCTCTAATTTTTACATCTAAAACATCCTCAAGACAAGTGAGATGCTCTAGATGCTTTTCATAGAGATGCTGAAGAGCTCTACAGACATAAAAGCACAGCCCCAATTAAACTCATCTTAATCTGGAAAAATATGAAGTGAAAGCTGACTACATAAGATGAAAGACACTCGCAGAAGAGCATTTGCTTTGCAAAAAAAGAACAAATCTTGATAACCAAAATACAGGCAGAAAAAAGGAGTTCCTTCATTCAATAGTTTCTTTAAAATGGTTTAACCAGCTGCACACAGCTATTCCTATTCAACAACATGTATAATTAATAGCAACCTTTTCTTGGGCTTATTAGACATCATAACAAGCTGAAAAGCAGAACAAGATTTTTTAATAGTATTAAATTTAAGAACAAAGAGCTGACCTCTAACATCTCAGTAAATGAACAGTGAGACTAAAGGAAGATTGACAGTAGCCATGCTAGTTCAATTGAAGCAGCCAATTTTCAAATGCAAATCATAATCTGCAGATGTTAGTGGCTGATATTTTTTAAAATACCATTTCACTCCATTTAAATCTGTCTGAAATCTGAATTTAAAACCAAACCAAACCCTGCTTTTGCAGTGGAATAAGAGAGGAGTTGTGTGCTGTTCAGCTCCTCACAGATGCCAGGGATTCCAAGAGGTCATGGACATTCCATTCCAGGTCACCAGAATTCAGATACAGTACAGTACAGAGATTTACATTTAATTCTCATTTTAATTCCCTCCACCACCATCTTTTCAAAATAATATTCTTAATATAGGTTTTATGTTAAAAGGTCAGCTTGATTATAAAAAAAGGTTGCCTTGGACTTGAGATGTACTAAAAACATACTTTGCATATGCTTCCTATCTATTGTATGTATGGTCCAAGTTCATCTCAGGCAGCCAATGACAAGGGTATGAAGAGTACCCCACCTAATGAAACAAGTCCTAAAGAGAGCTATGCTAGAATACGCATGACACCCAACACATCTCTCACTTTACATGCACTGTCACAGAATTGTTAGTTCCTCCTACTTCTCCTTTCAAGTAGCGCATTACTCTATCAACAGGTTAACCAGTACTGTGACTTTATACCAATCAGTATAGCATAGGGAACCAAAAACACTTTAGCATATTAACAGTTCAGCATGAACAATTCATGTTTTACATTTAAAATATGAGCAAAGGAATGTTTTCAATATATCCTTTATAAAGTGGGACCTGGAGTCCTCTCTGTTGAGTCATCGTCCTGGTGGTCTTTCAGCCTTGACCACCTACACTATACAATAATAAACATCATGAATGCACAATTGAAACTAGATTTTTTTTTTATTTCAATCACATTTCCATTGCATTTATACAAAGAATCTAATGAGCTTTTATCATTTTAGGTAGTTTTTTTTTATTCTAAGTTCAGTAGCCCTAATTGTCCTGCCAACATATATAAACAATTTCTAACTGAGACAATGCCCGGCTTTACTAACAATTGAGACTTGTGCCCTCTTCAAGCCTGCCGAATAGCCAGAAAGCAGACACACAAACCATGCAGCTGTCTGCAGACAATATAAATGACTTCCGGGGCTGGAGAAAGGACTCTGTATTCGTTCTACTGTGAAAGGAACATTGTCCTTCCACATACACAGTCTCCTCCGGTACGGATTCATCTCAAATGGTTTGTAGCGTTGCTTGAGGAATATTTAGTTTTCTGTTTCGAATTAAGAAATGAAAGCCCCTTCTGCTGCTCTTTGTTGTATATATAATTCTGCACACCCCTTACACACTCACTGCAGTGCTCTTTGTTGTATATATAATTCTGCACACCCCTCACACACTCACTGCAGCGCTCTTTGTTGTATATATAATTCTGCACACCCCTCACACACTCACTGCAGTGCTCTTTGTTGTTTATATAATTCTGCACACCCCTCACACACTCACTGCAGTGCTCTTTGTTGTATTTATAATTCTGCACACCCCTCACACACTCACTGCAGTGCTCTTTGTTGTATATATAATTCTGCACACCCCTCACACACTCACTGCAGTGCTCTTTGTTGTATATATAATTCTGCACACCCCTCACACACTCACTGCAGTGCTCTTTGTTGTATATATAATTCTGCACACCCCTCACAAACTCACTGCAGTGCTCTTTGTTGTTTATATAATTCTGCACACCCCTCACACACTCGCTGCAGTGCTCTTTGTTGTATATATAATTCTGCACACCCCTCACACACTCACTGCAGTGCTCTTTGTTGTATATATAATTCTGCACACCCCTCACAAACTCACTGCAGTGCTCTTTGTTGTATATATAATTCTGCACACCCCTCACACACTCACTGCAGCGCTCTTTGTTGTATATATAATTCTGCACACCCCTCACACACTCGCTGCATTGCTCTTTGTTGTATATATAATTCTGCACACCCCTCACAAACTCACTGCAGTGCTCTTTGTTGTATATATAATTCTGCACACCCCTCACACACTCGCTACAGCGCTCTTTGTTGTATATATAATTCTGCACACCCCTCACACACTCGCTACAGCGCTCTTTGTTGTATATATAATTCTGCACACCCCTCACACACTCGCTACAGCGCTCTTTGTTGTATATATAATTCTGCACACCCCTCACACACTCGCTACAGCGCTCTTTGTTGTATATATAATTCTGCACACCCCTCACACACTCGCTGCAGTGCTCTTTGTTGTATATATAATTCTGCACACCCCTCACACACTCGCTGCAGTGCTCTTTGTTGTTTATATAATTCTGCACACCCTCACACACTCGCTGCAGCGCTCTTTGTTGTATAAGAAGCATTAAAGCTCATTGTTATTTTACTTTATGTTTCCTAACACATTCAGCATCTTTTCAATAGCAACCCATTTTTATAAAACAGTCTTAGTTGAATTTCAAATATTCCAATCTTCCATTTCCAGCGAATATTTATTTTGCTAGTATTGTCTGTGGTTTAACATGCACATCAGCTGAATTCTTCTCCTTGGTAATGTTTTACACTTCATTTACACAAGGTCCCCCCGTAGTGTCTCCAGTGTGAATGCTGTCAATACCACACTCCCATTAGTGGGCTGCAAACAAATAATGTCTGAAACATATATAATCCAACAGGTTTCTAGAATCACATGGTACTGAGTAAAACCCTCTGTTTCCATTTACAAATCTAAAGGTGAATAGATACAGCCAAAAGCTGATGGCTTTTACAGCAGGCATCTACCCAATGAAAGAAGATATGAAGTGAACCAGAGCTATTGAGAGTGTTAATGATGTTCCATTGACTTGTCATTACAACCCCACGTTCTCCTTCCCATTGTTTCTGCCACTGACATTTAATTAAACCGCTCTTTAAACCTTGGGAAAGACAGGCCCTATTATTTTCAATGTAGCCCAACTGCCTTGGGGTCAGAAATGACGCTTTGGGAGTTTTCTGTTGTTGCTTGAGTCAGAGGTGAAACAGTTTTAAAAAGAGAGATTTAGTTAAACATCTATTAGCAAGCTGTGGCTCAGTCCCATGGGGTATTAAAACCGTTCAAACAGAGCTCATTTACTTTAGGTGGCATCAATGCATGCTTAAGCCACCAATCACATACCCGTGATCGCTTTAGATCAATACTAGCAAGAAAACAATGTATAATGCATGTTGATATTTATCCACAAGCTTTATAATTAATAATATCATCTTCCAACATGGCAACTGTCATTTTAAATGCAAAACCTGCCCACATGACCTTTGCGTTGACTTAGTACCAAAACACAAAAAATAACTACCTAGGTATACTGAAATATATAAGCCTAAATAATTATTTCACAGTATTATTTCATGCACTAGCCACACATAATATAAGTACTGTATATGATTTGTGTTACTATTGACAATGAGAACTGAATCATCTGTGCACGTCCTAAATGCAGGGTGCCCTCAGATTTCTTTGTGGCTGTTACTTTGCACACGGGTTGCAGTACATGTAGAAGTGTCAATTAGACAGCAATACTGCAATTGTGACTTGCTATCAACTGACGATGAGGCTGATATCATTTTATTCCCCAAATTAAACTTTATTAGTACAGAACAAGATGCCCCTTCTTTGTAACTGCCAGAGTCAGACATGGTAAGATTTGAACTTACACAAACATCCAGTATCCACCCTTCGTGATTTTGAAAGCCTAGCTGCATTTCAGGTTAGTTACCCTCCTTATTAATGACAGAAGTGTAGCGAATAAGTGAATAACAAATTGCTGCACAAGATAGTTGGTCACTTCACCAAACCATCAGCCTGTGTGGTTTCAAGAAAGAATTTCATATGTCACTTTATCCAAGGAGCGTTCCACCTGCTGTAGATAATGAACAATTAGTACTTATACCTTAAATCTGTTAATACAGTATGTACTTGCAGCTATAATAGTATTTTGATAGCATGGTCAAAGTTTTAGAAAGAAATAGTGGGTATCCTAATCCGTGCAAAACTTATTTTATTTGCCCATCGTGTGCTTATTCATGTTTTTAAATGGGGTGCAAGTGACACTGAACTTGAAAGCGAGGGTTTAAAAACAAAAAGAGCACATTATATTCAGATCACATTGCTTGTGCTAAAGGAGTGTGCATTTGTGCCTCCTTCCGTCAGCTGTTGACTTCCTAAGTGTCCCAGCCAGCTACATGTCTATCTGCTGCTCCTTCCTAAGAGTGACAGACAGCTACATGTCTGTCTGCTGCTCCTTCCTAAGAGTGACAGACAGCTACACGTCTGTCTGCTGCTCCTTCCTAAGAGTGACAGACAGCTACACGTCTGTCTGCTACTCCTTCCTAAGAGTGACAGACAGCTACACGTCTGTCTGCTGCTCCTTCCTAAGAGTGACAGACAGCTACACGTCTGTCTGCTGCTCCTTCCTAAGAGTGACAGACAGCTACACGTCTGTCTGCTGTTCCTTCCTAAGTGTGTCAGACAGCTACATGTCTGTCTGCTGTTCCTTCCTAAGTGTGTCAGACAGCTACATGTCTGTCTGCTGTTCCTTCCTAAGTGTGACAGACAGCTACATGTCTGTCTGCTGTTCCTTCCTAAGTGTGTCAGACAGCTACATGTCTGTCTGCTGTTCCTTCCTAAGTGTGACAGACAGCTACATGTCTGTCTGCTGTTCCTTCCTAAGTGTGTCAGACAGCTACATGTCTGTCTGCTGTTCCTTCCTAAGTGTGTCAGACAGCTACATGTCTGTCTGCTGCTCCTTCCTAAGTGTCCAAGACAGCTAAATGTCTGTCTGCTGCTTTCCCACCAGTGGCTTGTCCTGGTCACATTTCTTAAGACTGCTGACTGCTAATGGGCCTGTCTTGACAAAGGCCCCACTTTGAGCAGGATGTAGAGATCAGCTCCCAGCCAGGATGCTGCAGGAGATGGAGGGTCAGGACTGAGCAGCGCAGCCGGCACTGACTGCCTCTTTAAACCCATGTCACGCTTGTGTGACAACTGCTCTTCTATGCTTGTTTAAACTGTCCCTCCCAATTAGCAGTAATAAGTAAGTCTGTAAGGATGAGCAAACACAGTGTGTTCACCCCCCCCCCACACCTAGCAGCCCATGAAAATCCCAAGAGCACAGTCCTGCTAATAGACAGAGAAAGCCAAATGCATCTCGTTCTGAGCAAACAAGTGCTAGTGAAGAGGCAAATTAATGACAAGTCATTTGAAGAGTTTGTCTGAAATTATTTCACTCCCGTCTTCCTACCGAAGAATTGCTTAGTCTCCACTCGATCAAGGGCCAGAATCAATAAGGAAATGCAATGAGAACCTGCCTCTCTACAAACCCAAATCTCTACAGTTAAAATGAATGTCCTGCCCCGAATTAATTTTATTAGTGCTATGATTCCATTGCCCCTCCCCGCCCCCCCACATAGGCTACTGGACTAAGATTAATTATTTAATTCAGAAATTTCTGTGGAATGGCAAGTATCCACAAATTAAACTGAATACACTACATCACACCAAAATGGATGGTGGACTAGCAGTCCCACACATTAAGTTGTACCATTGCGCTTTTCAATTACGTTCACTAAAAATATGGATAAATCCACTGTGTGCAGTTCCCTGGAGAGAAATCGAGGAAGCATTAGTTTCTCCCATTAGACTACAAGATATGCTATTCGCAGGTCTCACAACCAAAAATGTAGACAACACTTTGGTCCTATTGTTGCAAATACAATAGCAAACTGGAGGATGGTAGAAAAGCACATGGGACAAAAAATGAAATGGCACCAACACTCACCTATCTGGCATAGAGTGCTCATGTCGGGTAATCAACCCTTTGTTTTTGAACGAAAGTCTAAAAAAAAAGCATTAGCACACTCAGCAACATATGCGATAAGGACAGACTTATTAGTTTCCAGGACTTTACCTCAATTTTCAGTTTACCAGGATCGTCTTTTTTCTTATATCTAGACTGAGCTCTGCTTTGCGTGCTTATAGGGTTAATTGGGACAGTGTGACAGAGAGCGAATGAATCTGATTAAAAAATCTCCTTCTCAACCTGTGAGGGCACTGTACAACAGGAACTGTGTGCCTCGTACTGAATGGTTGGGCAGTTAATTCCTGGGGGAGTAGGAAGCCGACTATTCAGGAAGAGGGTGGCGTTACAGTACCTGGAGTACGGTGAGCGAATTTTCAGTCATGAATTGGAGGAGGCGTGATTAAACTAACTATCGGAACGGGCAGGGCTGGGGGTACTTTAGGGGAACGTGACGCCGTAATCAGCTCCTTTGTTGTGGTTAATGGGAGGAAACGAGGACGATTAAACCGTGAGTGAAGTGATGCTTTTGCTTAACTGTGTGTGCTTATCTTTGCCAGACGGCTAAATACTGATCTGGGAGCCGCCGCTTTACGCCATCGATAAACCCAGACTGCACTGCACCTGAACACACACCAGTACCACTGTTTCCAGCACCGCAAAAGATGACTGCGGAGGATGACCCGGAGGCTTACTTGGTTGCCTTCGAGCGGTTGGCCACCACCGCGTTATGGCCGAAGGAGTACTGGGCCAGCCAACTGGGCCCCTGTCTGATCGGAGAAGCTCAGGCAGCGTACCAGGCCATGACCAATGAGGAGGCTAGCCAGTACGACCTGGTCAAACAGGCCATCCTCCACCTGAATATCATGGGGGTAACACACCGGGTGCGGTTCTGGGAGTATCGGAGGCCACGGGAGACCTGCCCCAGGGTGGTCACGCAAAAGCTCTGTGACCACATGGTGCACTGGCTCAGCCCTGCCGAAAAGACTCTAGCAAATGGGAGAAGCCATCGTTTGAGCAGTTCTGCCATGTGGTCGGCGCCGAGACCCAAGGATTGATACGGCGCCACAACGCGGCCACCCTGGAAGCTGCCGTCAAACTGGCGGAGGATTTTGAGGACTCCCATGTCTCCATAAAAACCGAACTGCTGACCCCTCTCGTCGCGCCAACCAACCACGTACCAGTGCAACCACCTCTCCAGCTGGGAACCAGACCTCCTAGATCACTGACCTCAATGGGCCGGCCCACCTCCTTACCATGGAGGCAGCGGTTGGCCCCAAGCTGGGTAAATTTTACTACCCCCGATTGTCTGTTTTAGGTGCCATGAACCTGGATACATCGCCTGCTTGTGCCCTTCGGCAATGGAGTGCAACATGGTGACGCGCAATCTGGCATCTGAGGCAGGTAAAGAACGAGTAAATGGTCGGGAGGTGCCTTGTATTATTGATGTGGTGGTTGGTAATGTGAGTACCCAGTGGAATCAGGGTGTGCACAGACCTTAATTCGATCAGCTCTCTTAGAAGTGTGTCATGGCAGCCACAAGGCAAGGTGGCGATCTCCTGTATCCATGGATACACAGCGACATACCCCACCCTAAAAGCATACGTGTTGATAGGTCAGACACAGCGCCACCTCACAGCTACGCCCAAGTTATTGCGCAAGTTAATTGAGGAGTTCAAGGATGTTTTTTCTGACGTGCCCGGCAGAACTAATCTCGTTGAACATGACATTATCTCTCCCCCAGGTATCACGGTTCGGGTGAGACCTTACCGGATCCTGGAAAGTCGACGAGGTGCCGTTCACAAAGAGGTACAGGCGATGCTCGGACTTGGTCGAGTGGTGCAGTCCGATTGAGATAGTTGCCAAAAAGGACGGCACCAACCGCGTCTGCGTTGATTTCCACAAGGTAAACACTATTGCCAAGTTTGATGCATATCCCATGCCTCGGGTCGACAGAAAACTGTAGTGCTAAACACCACTTGGGTGCACGATTCATTGTAGACCACAAGGTGACACTGTTGTACTATTATAACCAATGATGGTATGAGCGACTCACAGTTCACCTTCAGTGCACACGCAGATGCACAAAATAATAATCAAAACAGAAAGCACACAGAAAAAGAGAAAATAAAACATTATTAACAGAACTACAAAATAAAGGTGCTGCACTCTGCAGCATTTCTCCGACCGTTGCTACCCACACGGCCGAGACTCCGACCTACACTCTACCGTTCTCTCAACTATGTAGGCTTAAAAGTATATTCTCAGGGTCTGCCCAAGGTTTCCCCGCTATTGTTCTATTTCTTTTCTTATTCTCCTTTACTTTGTTTTGTTTGTGGGTGGTCTCCCAGTTCTTTGTCTGGCTGTAAAGCTTCCGCTGACTTGCTTACGTCCTATAGGGGCAGATCTGAGGGAACAACAGAGTGTTATTTAAAGGTTCAGCAATCCCCCAAGGCCCGCCTCTCAGCCACTCAGAGAGAGGGAACGCTAACACACCCTCTTCCCCATCTATCCGTGTCATTGCCATGACTGACAGACGGATCTACGAGGCTGCTGCCCTCTACCTGCAGCACCATGCATACGTAAGACAGTCAGTACAGATCTCCCGTTACAAGCCCACATCATGAATATGCAGCAGCGTATATTGATGATGTGGTTATCTACAGCACGCCACCAAAGTCTAGGCTTTGACGGATGTGGTAATCCTGAAAACAAAGTCCCAGGTGAGGTCTCTCTTGGGGTTGGCTGGTTATTACTGATGATTCATCCGAGTACACCACAGTGGTCAACCCTCTAGTGAAACTCACTGAAAAGAGCGCACCAAATTTAATTAAATGGACAGGAGAATGTCAGGGGGCCTTTGATACCATTTAGCAACAACTCTGCCGAGCCTCCGCCCTGATCACAACAGATTTTGATAAGGAATTCCTCCACACCGACGCTTCGGATGTTGGTCTGGGGGCGGTCTTGTCCTAGCAGGTCGATGGAGTAGAACACCCTATCCTATATATAAGCAAGAAAATAAAAGAACTTGAACCGTGAACTTTGTGTTTGTTGTTGTCTGGAGCACCTGCATCACCCTTTCACCTACGAACTGCAACCCACCCGTTCACAGACAGTTAGGAAATGTGGGTATTTTCGGGGTACGGTGTCTACCTGTTACCTAGTTTCTGTGTCACATGTCACATTCCTCTCATGGTGTCCAGGGAGTGATGAGGGGGGCTACCGGGGCAGGGAGGCACGAGGGAGCAGGTGAAGGAAAAATGTATTAATCATTTTATGTAGAGGTGTTGTTTTTGATATGTATAAAAACACAATAAAAATGAAGGAAATGCAATGAGAAGGGAAGGCATCTTCTAACCTAAATTATTCAATGCACTTTTTTTAACGAGACAATGTACAGAGTGTAAATTGCTAGGCTAGCTCAACGCGAGAGCTAATGACAAGGTCTGGGAAACTGGTGTGTTCATCCATGTCTCGGGTGAAATATAGATCACTTCCCTCGCCAACGACTATTTCAACAATAGTAAAGACCTCCAGGTCACCCACAACCTGCCTTCCCACAGTCTTCCCCTCCTTGTCAGCCAGACCGATATGCAAGTGGGGTCACCCACAACCTGCCCTCCCACAGCCTGCCCCTTGTCAGCCAGACCGATATGCAACTGGGCATCTTTATTCAAGGTTCCAACCAAGAGACAATTTTAAATTTCTCATTCAGATGAATTATCTAGAGGGGGGAACAAATACCACAATAATTTAGTATTAAATCAAATACAGCATTAGCATGAAAATGCGGGACTTTCTACCATGAAATTCTAAGACTTTATGCTGATAACGCTACCTATCTATTACCAATCTCCAAAGCAGCTCTTGCTTGTTATTTTTCATTATTCTTTTTTACATTTCCATTACTTTATGTTCTGCTGCTAAATGCATTTTTATAAGTTGACACTTTCAAACACTCAAGATCACAAGTTAGCTTTTAAGATCCCACATTAAGATACAGCAGCCAGCAGAAAAAGCATTTGTTTACCAAGCTCTTAGGAGAAGAAACATTTCTTAAATCCCTGAATGTATCTAATGCTGTGCAAGCATTTTATTTCATACTGAAGCACCACCTGGAAACTGACTGTATGATTAATACAGCTATTGTATTCACATACCCCATTTATATGATTGTTCAAAGTTTGCACTGCTGAAGTGAGTCAATAAACAAACCACAGATATGACATTCGTCAATTTAGAGTATAATTATAGAATTGGGCAGTGCTTGGGAATGATTTCTGGTATTACTAATGAATTGATTGATTAATGAATATTTATATATGTATACTCGTTTCTGAAGAGCTCAGAGAGAAATGCTTTACTTTCCCCACTCTTGTAAAATCGAGCAAGAAGAGCATACACAACTTGCCAAAAAAAATTAATAAATTGTAGTGGTGATACTGTTAAAGCAATAGTGCCAGCCGATGAGGGCTCTACCGTGTGATAGTTGACCGTGATGGGAGTTATACGTCCCGAGCTGAAGGCGAGGGCGCGAACGAAAGTCAAGGTCAACTATCACACGGTAGAGCCCTCATCGAGAGGGCACTATCGCTATTAGAAAATTAGTCTTACTGCTGTTTTTTAAAAAAAAACACCTTAAAACCTAGATTTACCTTGAACTTGTACTGATTCATCGGGTAACTTTCCCCTGAGTAAAGACATTCTAAGAAAATAGTCCCGAATATTTTTTAAATAAAAAAAAAGGATGGCATACATATAAAGAGAAAAACAATACAATTTTTATTTAGTAAATCAGTTTTCATTTTTTTATTAACTTGTTTTAAAGTCCAATTTATAATTTGGACATTGCCTGAATGAACAGAGCAATTACTGAACAGTTCGTGGACAATGGAGTCTGAACTACCAATACAATCTCTCATTACACTTGCACACAGTTTTTGAAGGAACTCGGCAGGTAGGTTGGCCCAAACATCTTGGAGAACTAACCACAGTTCTTCTGTGGATTTAGGCAGCCTCAGTTGCTTCTCTCTCTTCATGTAATCCCAGACAGACTCGATGATGTTGAGATCAGGGATCTGTGGGGGCCATACCATCACTTCCAGGACTCCTTGTTCTTCTTTACGCTGAAGATAGTTCTTAATGACTTTCGCTGTAAGTTTGGGGTCGTTGTCATGCTGCAGAATAAATTTGGGGCCAATCAGATGCCTCCCTGATGGTATTGCATGATGGATAAGTATCTGCCTGTACTTCTCAGCATTGAGGAGACCATTAATTCTGACCAAATCCCCAACTCCATTTGCAGAAATGCAGCCCCAAACTTGCAAGGAACCTCCACCATGCTTCACTGTTGCCTGCAGACACTCATTCGTGTCGCTCTCCAGCCCTTCGGCGAACAAACTGCCTTCTGCTACAGCCAAGTATTTCAAATTTTGACTCATCAGTCCAGAGCACCTGCTGCCATTTTTCTGCACCCCAGTTCCTGTGTTTTCATGCATAGTTGAGTCGCTTGGCCTTGTTTCCACGTCGGAGGTATGGCTTTTTGGCCGTAAGTCTTCCATGAAGGCCACTTCTGACCAGACTTCTCCGGACAGTAGATGGGTGTACCAGGGTCCCACTGTTTTCTGCCAGTTCTGAGCTGATGGCACTGCTGGACATCTTCCGATTGCGAAGGGAAGTAAGCATGATGTGTCTTTCATCTGCTGCAGTAAGTTTCCTTGGCCGACCACTGCGTCTCACGGTCCTCAACATTGCCCGTTTCTTTGTGCTTCTTCAAAGAGCTTGGACAGCACATCTGGAAACCCCTGTCTGCCTTGAAATTTCTGCCTGGGAGAGACCTTGCTGATGCAGTATAACTACCTTGTGTCTTGTTGCTGTGCTCAGTCTTGCCATGGTGTATGACTTTTGACAGTAAACTGTCTTCAGCAACCTCACCATGTTAGCTGAGTTTGGCTGTTCCTCACCCAGTTTTATTCCTCCTACACAGCTGTTTCTGTTTCAGTTAATGATTGTGTTTCAACCTACATATTGAATTGATGATCATTAGCACCTGTTTGGTATAATTGTTTAATCATACACCTGACTATATGCCTACAAAATCCCTGACTTTGTGCAAGTGTACCTAGAAGAATTGATGCTGTTTTGAAGGCAAAGGGTGGTCACACCAAATATGGATTTGATTTAGATTTTTCTTCTGTTCACTCACTTTGCATTTAGTTAATTGATAAATATAATCTATTAACATGTCTATTTTTGAAAGCATTCTTACTTTACAGCATTTTTTCACACCTGCCTAAAACTTTTGCACAGTACTGATATATATATATATATATATATATATATATATATATATATATAATATATATCTATATATATTGTAACAGATTGCACCACTCACAGGTTCGTTGCCCCTTTAAAAACTGACCCAACACACACAGGAATGGATTTTTCTGCGCTGACGCGCTATATTTTTAATAAACACAAAAACAAACAATACAAAACAAAAACCTAACTCCCTTTTGGAGTACTTACTACACAGGTTATTCCTGACTAACTTGCAGGACGGCTAAGCCGTTTACCTGGCACCACACAAAAACCACACAGGTTTACAAAGCACTTACGTTTCTCTGGCTACTCGGAGACAGGGCACCTCTCCTGCCTCCTTCTACTCAGCAGCCGTCCTGTGCAGACTGGCTGCACGTCTTAAATACCCTGCCCCGGTTCTAATTTTTAATCACCCCCGGGTGCAGGGGATAACACAATAAAACAATTAACAAAACTAAATTAAACAATAAAACAATTAACAAAACTGATTAACTGAAAAAGCAAAACAATTAAACAAATAAAACATTTAATTTAAACAAAAACGTGCATTCCGCACATGTTTCTCTCGCAGGGAGGTTTTAACCCCCTCCCTGCTGTCTCACACAACCCGCTGCCTTACAATATATATGAATGGAGCAATATTACTGTACTGTCCGCGTCTCGCTTTGTTGCTGTTGAAAGATGCTGTGTCTGTGACTCCAGTCGAGCTGACAGTCTGTGATTGGCTCTCGGCAGTTGCAGGTAACTTACAGGATTGGTTGTTTTCGTCAATGCAAAGTATTGATTGGCTGGTTTTGGTGGATAATAAAGTAATTTGGACCAATTGTGTCTTTGTTTAGTATTTACTGTAAAATAGATGTGAACTACGCTTATAAGAAAGCCAGCACTTGCGCGGATTGATTTTAAATTTGATTCACAGTTGGTGCCGAGACGTTCCAGTGGGCATCTACCGTCTATTAGTGCCCACTAGAGCTGGAAGCTGATTGGCTGACGGTACTGAATCATTTTCTAATAAAAGATCAAATTCAATGTCATGCAGATTTATTTTATATCTATATACATGGTGCTTTATGATCATTTTTGTTAAGGTATTGTAGGATTTAAGAAAGAAAGTCTAACTTTCTTGAGTGTAGTGTAAACTTTTTTCTCATTATTATACTGTCTCCATGGTGTAGAACAACAGAAAGGATTAAAAGAAAATTGCCCTACTATTTTAAATGTGGCATTGAAGATTATGGAAATACTTAATTGATTTTCTTTCGACTGTTTACCTCTGCTGCAGACTCCTAGAGCACAACAACCGTGACCTTACTACCAACAGTCTTGCCAAGTTCCTCATTAGTATTCAAAGCAGTGGCATTTGCCAGCCTGAGCGTTGCCTTGGCGACACTACCCACGCAAGTGAGGACAAATGGTGTTTTCAGCTCCTTCTCCTCCACAGATCTGACCAGGGAGCTCAGGATCTCCTCACCAGGACCAAGCCGGAGTGTATAGAGAGACATGTCCAGCCTGGGGAAAATGGAGACCAGCACAACTCGACTGGGGAGAATGGAGACCAGCACAACTCGACTGGGGAGAATGGAGACCAGCACAACTCGACTGGGGAGAAAAGAGACCAGCACAACTCGACTGGGGAGAATGGAGACAAGCTGGACTCGACTGGGGAGAATTGGGACCAGCACCTCTCGACTGGGGAGAATGGAGACAAGCTGGACTCGCCTAGGGAGAATGGAGACAAGCTCAACTCGACTGAGTGGAATAGAAATCAGCACAACTCGACTGGGGAGAATGGAGACAAGCTGGACTCGACTAGGGAGAATGGAGACAAGCTCAACTCAAAATGGACACCAGCAAACTCAACTGGGGAAAATGGAGACAAGCTGAACTCGACTAGGGAGAATAGAGACAAGCACAACTCAACTAGGGAGAATAGAGACAAGCACAACTCAACTAGGGAGAATAGAGACAAGCACAACTCGACTAGGGAGAATAGAGACCAGCACAACTCGACTGTGGAGAACAGGCACCAGCACAACTCGACTGGGGAGAATAGAGACAAGCTGGACTCGCCTAGGTAGAATGGAGACAAGCTGGACTCGACTAGGGAGAATGGAGACAAGCTCAACTTGACTGGGGGGAATGAAGACAAGCTCAACTCAACTGGAGAGAATGGACACCAGCAGAACTCAACTGGGGAGAATGGAGACAAGCTGAATTCAACTGGGGAGAATGGACACCAGCACAACTTGACTGGGGAGAATTGGGACCAGCACCACTCGACTGGGGAGAATGGAGACAAGCTGGACTGGCCTAGGGAGAATGGAGACAAGTTGGAGTCGACTAGGGAGAATGGAGAAAGCACAACTCGACTGGGAAAAATGGAGACCAGCACAACTCGACTGGGGAGAACGGAGACAAGCTTCATTCTTCCCAGAGAATATTACTTACCCTAAGTGGATCGACACCGAGACCAAAATCCTCTTCTGGGTGGTCAGCAGCTATGAACAGGGCCTCTCTTTCTTTCCAGGGTTTTAACAAATTAATGTGGTAAATTTGGAGTTCATTTCGGTGATCAGGCTGTCTAATTTCATCATTTACTTTACCAATGGCCCGAGTCACTTCATAAGGTCTCTACCACTTAGCAAATAACTTAGATTCCGATGTGGCAAGTAGCAACAGTACTTCATCTCCAGGTCGAAAGATCTGAATTCTTGATTTTTTGCTGTACTGTTGCTCCTGCTGATGCTGCGCCAGTTTTAAATTATGTTGTGCCAAATGATCAATCAATCCCAGATGGTCTCTCAAAAGTAGTACATGTTTCATTACATTTTTTTAATTATGAGTTTGGTCTTCCCACCCCTCTCTTACAAGATCGAGGATACCTCGGGTTGTCTCCAGTACAGCAATACTGTTTGCATACTGTTTCTGCTCTTGATTGACAAACTGCCTCAGCATCTGTTTCAGAGTCTGCTTAAACCGTTCCACCAGTCCATCCGTTTGCGGATGATAAACGGAGGTCCTAATAGAACAGATTTTTAGCAATTTATAGATTTGGTTCAAACAATTAGGCATGAAGTTAGTTCCTTGATCAGTCAGAATCTCGTTGGGGATCCCTTCTCTTGAAACTGTACTGTACTAACTCTCTAGCGATTGCTGATGCACATGTGGACCTCAATGGTACTGCCTCTGGATATTGTGTTGTGTAGTCCACCACTACTAACATGTGCATATAGCCAGTCAGAAGTGCTCACGGGACCTACTTTGTCCATTGCAATCCTTTCAAAAGGGGTTCCAATGAGGGGCAATGGGACCAGCGGGGCTGGGCAACCCCGGCCCGGCATTACCTGTTGGCACTCCAGGCACCCCGCAACATATTTCCTCATGTCCTCATAAATTCCCATCCAATAAAACCAAGCCAATATTCAATCCAAAGTCTTTCCATAACCCAGGGGTCCATAAAAAGGAATATCATGGGCCAACCGCATGACCCCTGGCTTGAAAGACTTCGGAACCAATAACTGGGTTACAGGCTGTCCTGTGCCCAGGGCTTGGGATACTCCATATAGCAACGTTTCCCAAAGTGGGGGTCGTGACCCAAATATGGATCGAGGCAAGGTTTCTGACGGGTCGCCAAACAATCTACAAAATATGCCGTTCAGTGCACACTATTAAGATTTTGTTTCACTATACAACTTCTTGTGCTTATATTCAAAATAAATATTATTCACATACAAATTATTAGCATTAAATTATGTAAACAATGTATTTTTATGAACTGGAAAATAAAGCATAAGAGGACATTTTATTTGCGGTTACTTGTGATTTTGAAAACAGTTGTTAAAATAGATGGAAGAATTAGGAGCCGATCATGAACAGCTATTAACACACACTGAAATACATTGGCTTTCCTGTAGGAAGATGCTGCAGCATCTATTTGAGTTTTGAGAACAGGTGCGTTCCTTACTCACTGAAAAAAGTACCCCCTTGCTGATTTTATTGATGATAATAATTGGCTTCTTTAGCTAGGATATCTTGCAGATGTATTCACTTACCTAAACAAATTACATTAAGCAATGCAGGGAAAAGGTGGTATTATTTTGAGCAGCACTGGTCTGCTCAAAAATTCGAAGTAAAGCTGCAACTGTGGCAGAAACGAAAGACAGAACTCGCTGGTAAGGCAATTTCAATTTTACTGCCATTCACCACCACCTATCTGTGTGAAGCAGCGTTCTCAGTTGTGACTATTAAAAATAAAATACAGAAACAGACTGCATGGTTTTCGGTAGGTTTGCAATTCTTGATGTTAGTGGAGGCTCCTAGAGGAGGCAAGGGAGGCAGAGCCTTCTCAACTTTTCAAAGGAAAAAAAAAAAACTACTATATATATATAGCATTATAATATAATAATTTTCAATAAATTAAAATACAATACACGCACTTACAGTACTAGCAGTGCCAGGTGGTGTTCTGGTCTTGGAGGAGACCTGAGGTTTTTTTTGTTTTTGCTTTTTACCAGAGGAGGCTTTGCCTCCGATGATGAACTCCTGTCTGTCTGAAACACAGTACTCACTCAAGTAGATCGGGTGATCTGAGCACGGGTTTTAATTGGAGGAGCAACCCAAATCCTCTCACCCCCTTCTAAAGCGCTGCTGTAAGCAGTTGTATGTGCTGTAAGTGAGGATTGAAATTGCTTCACTTTGTTTTGCATCACATCAGAGGTAAGAAACACACTATATGTTGTTTTTGTTTTATTTTGGTGCTTGTCTTGTGAAGAGGTCAAATGTGAAATACAGCATAACACAGTTGATTGGCTGATTAAGTCTCAATTTGCCACGCTAGATTATACTGAAAAACTCTGAAGGGAAGCCATAACTAAAATTGAAATTCCTAATAAGCACAGGTCATTTCATTTGGCAGTAGAGCATTACGTTTGAGATTACATATTTGAAGGGAAAGTGTGAAACTTTAGGCTAATTGTCATGCATTCTAGAGTATAGGGCAGGGAGTCTTGGCTAAAAAAACGTTGCTGATTGTTGCTATGGTAACTTAAGACGAGACGCAGCGTTAGAATGTCAAAAAGGACTTTTACAAATGGAAAATCTAAAAGGCTTAGAAATTTAAAACTAAGTCTAAAGTTGCCAGTTAGTTAGTTCCCTTTTGTAGGTTTTGTTATTTATTTGGTGGTAATTACTAATACAGAGAAACAAAAACAATAATTTGTTTTGTTTGGAAAAATATAATTTTTTAACTTATGCAACCTGTTTTTAAACTTAACAATACTATTTTTTACAATTCAATAAAAAATGACTCCAATGCAGACGAACTCAAACCGAATGAAAAAATAGAAGCCTGTATGTGTTGTTCGCTGCGCCTGCGCGGTGTACATTATTAAATTAAATCAACTTAATTACATTTTTTTAAATGGTAAAAACAAAACAGATAATAATAAAACGGATTTCACAGGACCCTAACTTATTTCTGAACCTGTTTTCACTTTCACTGTCAATGTTAATTTGTGATGTTAAAGCTGAAATCATGTTGAAATCATGCTAAAAATCCAAATTTTTGAATGTTAATACTGAAAATAAAACTACTTTGTTTAAATGTTCAATATTATTGCAAATACTATCCCTTTACAAGAGATTACTGATGACCTTAGAATGCTATGGGTAAGGGTGGTTGGGGGGGATGGCACATTATGTGAAAAAAAGTTTCACAGTATATGCCTGGTTACAATGCCTTCAACTTCCTTCCCCTCAATTGACGGAACCTTCCCCTGAATGTTCACCAGAGTAGGATTAGTGTTCTGCTCCCCATTCAAATTCAGCAGGTCTGCACAGGCATGTTCACTAGGGGTTTTGGTAACCCTCAACTCATCAACTTGGACTTATTCACAAACGAGTCTTGACGGAATTTTGGAAAAAAAGCATCTTAATATTCTACTCACAGTTCATCGTTGGATTTTAATGTAGCATCAAATCTGTTCTGCTGCACATATTTATCTTCAGATATTTAAAAAAATCTAAACATCGCTCTTTTGAGCACTGCGTCTCGGTGTTTTTACATCACTAGTAATAAGGGCGCGCCCCTGACCAAACGTTGAATTATGTCCTGGAAGAAATTCAAGCATGAATATTGGTGTACATTATCGGCTTAAATAACAAAAACTGCCGATCACCGATTGTGTTTTTTCCCTTATATTGTTGCCTTGCCTATAGGGCACAGATTATCGGTGCACCCCTAATAAATATATATGACGGCGAAAAGCCGTGTTTTGTATTTTATTATTGTATATCAGGACGAGCAAGGTGCCGTCCGCCATGTTATTGTTTTGTGTTTATTGAATTACCTTGTGAGAATGCGTGGCTGATCAGCTACTAAGTATATAATTAGCTGACAGTCACGCATCTTATTAAACCTGTGCAAAATGTGACCGAGGGATAACAAGATCATTGTTAGCTAGT
This sequence comes from Acipenser oxyrinchus oxyrinchus, assembly GCA_030684275.1. Lineage (NCBI taxonomy): Eukaryota > Metazoa > Chordata > Actinopteri > Acipenseriformes > Acipenseridae > Acipenser > Acipenser oxyrinchus. The sequence continues at coordinate 85,063,829 of CM060251.1, read as the reverse complement.
TAATCCCTTGGTCACCACTAAAGACCTGCAGCTGTGGCTGCAACGGGTTGAGTGGATTCAGTGGAGAAATGCTAGTCTAGAGTGGAAACAGGAGGTAAAAAAGATAATAGGGAATCAATAACAATTGCTATTCACCCTGGTTTGCACCAGCGTGATACTTGTTAATATTGTTTGTTTGTTTGTTTCTTTTGGCCAACCCTTTTTTGTGTTTTGTGTAAACCTTTTATTTTTGTTTATTTGCAAGCACATTTGTGATTTGTTTGTCTTTAGTCCTTTTAGCATTAACATATTGAAAAAACCCTTTTGGATTAAGTTTACTATCTGCCGCTACTTGTCTCTCTAATTCCCTTTTTGCTCTCCTAGTCTGCTTTTTTAGGTCTCTAGAGGCCTCTCTGTATTCCATTTGTGAGGCTGCTCCCTTTGATTTAATAGAAAGATATGTTTATTTTTAATACCCAGCTTAATAGATCGATTTACCCATCGTGGTTTATTTTTCTTAAGTTTACCTTTTCTCATTTTTGGGATATATTTATCCTGCATTTTTCAGCTTCATTATCTATTAGTATTCTTTCCCAGTCTGTGTTTAGAAGCTCCTGTTGCATTCCTTTGTAATCTGCGCTTATACCTATGTACTGCCCATGATTTAAGTTGTGTATCCTTGCTTCAATGTTTGTTAATACCAGATATGTAGTATGTATGTTTTTAATGTTGTTTTACCAGGCATACCCTGCTGCAGTATGTTCTTTGGCAGTGGGGGGTTGCCAGGCAACAGACTTTATTGTCTTGATTTTATTGTACCAGTGCTGAACCTTCTCCAAATAAATATATTTTAAAAACATATTCTATTGAGATATCATTTTCAGAAATCCATTACTACCAGAAGGATAACACTGAAAATAAATTAAATTCATGCCATGAAAATAAATGTAAAAAATGCCATTCTCATGTGTCAGGGGATCTGATTTGTTATAAAAGTAAAAAAAAGTAAATGCATCCAATTACTGTGAATAGCACAGGATCTTCATTCTATCTCAGTATTATAAATAATGTTCTCAATGCAATGTTGGACCTGTTCCTTAGGGAAATGAAAACCTTAAGAAAAGTAAAAAACTAAAAGAGTTGCTGTTGTAACATCAAACATGACTGCACGCCTCTGAGAACACACAAGAATACCAAGCACACAAAAGACGGGACACAATTGTGGTTTAAACCCACATATTAAACAACTTCAGATGGCCGACTGCCATAAAAAGAGAAATATATTTTCAGATCCATTATTCATAATAAAATCTGTTCAACAATCAGCACGATGAGTTAAAAGCTTAACTCAGCAGTCACACTAAACCACCTACATCAAACCAGGCCTCTGCTGAAAGGGGGGTCAGATTTTAGTGTGGTAGCTGTGCAGCTCAAACTGAATCTGTAGAAAGCCTGTCTCAGGCATACACTGGCACAGACACGCAAGTGGGGATGAAATGACAGAACTGAGCAGCCTCTCAGACTTGGATTGTGTGAAGGGTTTGTGCAAATATTTAAAATAAATCTTTTATTTAAAAAAAAAAAAAAAGTAAACACAAATGTGGAAATTTTGAGCTGAAGGAAAAACAGATTACGTTCAACCTGCTCTTAATGCTGTCAGTCACTCAGAATTTAGTCACAGCCCAGTTCTCAGCAAACACAGTGAATCAATGTCAAATAGCCCCCGTTTTCAACTGACAACTCTTAAAATATAATAGGAGATAAAGCCTAACATATGCAATTGTAATGCACTGGGATGTTTCAGATCATTGATGCTTCACTGACACCAATTAAACAGTCATAAAACAAACATCATTGAACCACTAATAGCATGTTAGACTTACAACTCTGACTTGAGCTGCCTTAGTGTCAATTGGATTTAAAGACTGTTATCAGCTGGGCCACCCATTTACACTTGTGCTAGGCTTGAAGCCGCCTTTGGGCCTGTCTGCGAGTAAGATTTTTTCTAATGTGTTTAAAAGTTTGTCAAACGGTTTTTTGTCTATTTCCTTATCTTCATGTTCACAGACCTTTATGGAATCACCAAGGATCATCAAAACAACAATGGTAATTTTTTATTGTATTATTGAAAATGAGACACAGGCTCAGCTACTGACACCGTGTGAGTATTAGTTCTCTTTAAATCAAACCCTTGCAACATAAAGGATGCAATCGCATGTCCACAAAATCATTCTGAGCAGCATGCTCTTGTGTCAACTGTGATCCCACTTTGTATCTGAAAATCAGGCACAATTGGGTGACTGCAGAGATACAATCTCTATCAAAGCCTAAAAGATCCTGCTGGATTCATAAGAGTTACACATTGTTTGCTGATAGGACACCTAAAGGTGAACTTTAACCAAGACAAATATAAAAACAAATAAAACATGTCCCAGCTGTATTTCAATGTCTTCACCGCGGGTCACATTTAGTATTGGTTGGGCTCAACATGTCTTTTCTGACCCATCTCCATGATCTCTCTGCTGCTGACATGCCTAACATCCACCTCCTATATCACCGCCAGTCTTATCAGCATGTTTTACAACCAATCCTAAGCAACCCATATGTGTCTCCCGAGTGACAAATACAAGCCGACCACAATAAGGAGCCAAGATGCAGAGCCCTCCCACATTCAACTAACCATGATCCGCTCCACACCTCAGAGGCAGCCAAACCACCCCACTAATTTAGCACACAATGTGAGATGGTTGAATACAAAGAAACCAAATGAAAAGTGTGGGAAGCTTCTATAGCAACTGGAGCCACAGCAGAAAGGTAGTTAAACCACCGGACTGCCCTTGATTATATTCCATCTAATCCATCGCAGAAGAGGCAAAGGGAACCCTTTTTACAGGTGTTCAAATAAGATTTAACCATTACAGACTTGTTGTTGTGACATTACAGCTGGAGCACCAATCAGTCCAGTCTTTCTGATAGACTGTAATTTCAGCTCCATTTACTCTGACCTGTGCACTTATGACTCTTGTTCAGTCTTGCTTAAATGCATTGACAGATCTGATGTTGACAGGAAAAATACAGCCACTGATCTGGTAGCTTGCCATTCACAAGCATTAAGGTAATCAGCCCAGCTGTCAGCCAACATTTTCAAGAACTGTCTTGAGCTGCTTTAAAAAGGAGTTCATTTGTTAGTTTATATCTGATTTAATATAAACAAATTGATAAATGCGTGAGCTGAAAATAACAGTATATTTATTGAATATCCAATAATATTTAAATAGAGAGAATTTCAGTAATTGGTCATTTTGTATTTTGAGCATAATCCTACGAAAACAAGTTATGTTTGCAGGCTCTGTGATACATATTCAGATATTAATATTGACTGACTGTGTAGAAAAACAAAAAACACACTGGTCCTTGTTTGTATTTTTTACATCCAGTGTGTTGCAGGGGGACAGATTCATGGTTACACTCTGGAGGTTAGACATGATTTTGAGAGCTCTGTTAAAGCCAGAGGGGTTCTTTAACCTCCTGTGTTTTTAAAAGTCACCAGGATATGAAGAAACTATGTGGAAGTTAATACTGTATATTTTTAGGACCAACAGTGTACTGTAGATTGTTACAATTTAAAAACTGGAACCGTTTCTGTTACAAATCTACCTTTTTGTCTCTTTTAACTGGGCTATACCATTAGGTAGTTGCAATTGTATTTTTATGATTGAAAATCATATGTTGAACACAAGTTTAAGTTGCACCTATAAAGTGCTGTCGAGATATGAAAATGCTCCTGTTTTAAATGGCAGAACTGAATGATACAGCAGATTCAAGCTAAAGTGTTGGCTGGCAAGTCTGGGAGGGGTATTCGAATCTAAAGGGGAGACAGCTCTGTCAAGGGGTAAACACATGCTTATATATGTTCTGTTGCACTATGGAGTATATTTACATATATTTTGACAAATGCACAAAATAAGGTGGGGGGAGAGGAATAAGGCTGGGGTGAAGGGAATGAGGCTGAAGTGGAGGGGGGGATGAGGCTGGGGTGGAGTGGAGGGTGGGTGGGGGGGTGGGGGCTAAATTACTACTCCTTTTGTCCCAGTTTCGAATTCTGGGTTAAATTAAACTCAGAAACAAAAGCCTTCAGATTTGTGCTTGCATGTCAAGGATTACTTGTTCTATTCAATGTCTTTCCCATTATCTGCTTATCACTTTCTCTGCTCTTTAATCTCTTTCTTGTTTCTGCTCAATGGCTTCCTCTCACTGTCTCTCCCTGTGCAAATGTACCCTTTCTCTTCTTCTTTTTTTAACACTTACAAAACTGAAAAGCCCGCCCTGGCCCGGGCCACCTGGAAGCAGCAATGGAGTTTCTCCCATGCTTGGCTCCCTGCCAGTTGCCAGCTGTACCATTGTATGCCCCATTTTAGTTAATTCCATGCCTCGCGATTGTGCTGGTTTTGTTTACAACCTCCTCCTACTCCTCCTGGGTCCCACTCCAATTGTCCCAGGCTACCCTTGTTTAATGCTGTTTTGCAAGTTATTAAGCCCTGGAAGTCCATTAATCACGGCTCATGTCTTGTATAAGCCCACACAACGCAGGGAAAGGAGGGGGAAGGGAAGGCACGCTCATTCCCCTGAATCAGCTTAGACGGTGGTCCATTCAGATCCCTAACGAGATCATTACCGCTAACTAAATACAAACCTGACCCCCTGACCTGCTGGGAAATGATGTCGGCCCCCCAGTGCAAGACATTAATATGCTGCCCCAGCCCCCTCCTTTCCATTCCCTCTCCTTCCCAATGGACAGAAAACTAAACCCGCGATCAAAAGGGCCCTAATCACTGCTCTGATTGTGGCAAACCAAGCCTGACAGACATTTCACTGAGACTTCAATAGCGACATCAGTGCCACCCCCAGAGACAGCGTTCTTTGCCAGGCTTCAGTGCAGCCAATGAGCTGCAGAAGGCCCCCAGCTATTCAGATTACTTGACACACTGTGTCTACTTTCCTGGGACCACCTGGTAGGCTTATTATAATAAGACTCCAGTTCAGCATTTCCCCCTTTCTCTCTAATTCCACCTCTCAGCCAAGCTACCACCATGAATTCTGTATAATCCATTGACCCAGCGGAACATTCCTGGTTAACACTACTCTGACGGGGACGCATTTCCGGGGATTACATGATTTGACTTTTGTCTGGAGGCACCTGCAATGAGAAACTAAAATAAAAATGTAGTCTGAAGGTGTTAGAGCCTACACACCTTTTCTGCTTCACCAGGTCACCAGCATGATCTACTTAATCCAGACCTGCCCCCGTCATCATTGTGGAGACAAGTCTGCTCTCACCCCTTTAAGCACAGTAAACAGGGGGATATTGTCTGCAGATTCCCTTCAGCTTATGTTAAGATGTAAGATGTTGTCACTTTCAGTCTCTCAAGTGTTTCCACTTCAGAAGCTGGAGCTTAACAGTTGTGTGGGAGGTGGTGGTGGTGGTGGAGGGTGGGGGCGCCATAATAAATAAAAAGAAAATTAAACTTAATTATGCAATCAGCTGATAAGTGAATATCTGGTTTTAAGAAATTCTAAGCACAAAACAGGGGTCCCTGAATGAATGTTCAATGTGTGGCTAGCTGAGGAGATTGTATCCGAAAGGAACTATCAATCAGTTCATTCAACTACACTGCTGGTTGTTTCTGACAGTTTGTCCTGTTTGTATTTTTTTTCTTTGAGAGTACTTCAGGTTCGTTCTGTGTAGTTGTCAACTGAAATGCTATCTATCAGGTATTCTGAAACTGTTTCTCAAAAATTGTTTCATTAAAATAAATAAATAAAAGCAAACATACTTTCTTTAGAGGTCTGATTTACCTTGTAAAAAGCTAATATGAATACGCTTTTGGTTTCCTGGATTTCACCTCACACTTACCTTTGCTATAAACCTCAAAGTGCAACACAATCTACTGAAACTAAAGAGCAATGTGAGAGTGTGATTAAACTGATCCCTGCTTGCCCTGACCTCATCTCTCTGCAGGTGAGTGTAACCCCATTCCGAGGCTAAATGAAGCGGAAATGATGTGGTGTTTGGTTTTCCTTGACTTACCAGTGAATTTACCACCACGGACATCAAGTGCTAATGTAATGTTCCCACCAAGCATGTCACTGTCAACAAAGGCTTCAATCCGTAAGGGAGGAAAAGGTTAGCTCTTGCAGAAAATGTCCCTTATGGTCTGATTGTCTTCTGGTCTTGACTAGCACAGAGCAAAAATAATAGCTGAGAGCTGATATATCTGCTGGCAATTAATGGAGTGTCTGAGCCTCAGTGCACAGAAAGAATCACCTGTAATGCTCACATAGTTACCTTCACAAAACCCAGCTGAAAGCTGATTCTCCTTTTAGCCTGGTGATTAATTTGACAGAGCTGAGATACTTAAACCTTTTATTCTGTAAAACTTAAACAAAAAGGCAGAGCTGTTGAAAGATTACAGCAGCACATTAACGATGGAATGAACCATGAAATTGCTTCCCCCACCTGCAGCTTCACAACTCCAGAGCTGCCTCTGTCAGTCACACTGGAGACTGAGAGCCATCAGAGACTGGTGCACAACAACAAAAGGGGGGGTTATCCAGTCATTAATCCGCTGCCTTGTTATACACAAGAAAGATAGACAACATGTCAAGTGTAAATGCAGCAGTAAGTGACAACACAAATACATCTAGCTGGCCTTAATAAAAATGCCCTCATATCCTCACCATGTGTTAGGAAGCTTTCACGTTATGTCCGAAACTCAAAACAAGCCGAGGATACTTCAGATTGAATAGGTATCATTGGCATGCCTGGGTCAAATGATCACAGGTTTATATTCTGCCTGGAGGTAACCCTTGACACACTCCATCTAGCAATATCCCTGCCTTTCGTGTGTAGGCAGTTCAGTATTAGCACTCACATTCATTCTCCAGATGAAATGGAGAAATCCAGTTTGTGTCTGTTTTCTTGAAGCTGTTCATCACAGCAGATATGGATGCCAGCACTACTCTAGGAATCTTTGAAAGAAGTATATAATGTAATCCTATTTAAATAGCTCATTAACATACACATGTAGAGAATATATTCCTCTCCTCGATACGAAGTCTACTATTGAGAGCACTCTCTTCACTGCCTTCTAATTAGTATGACTAAACAGACTGGAAACCTCTTGCACTATCTCATCTCCAGAGCCCTGGGATACTCTACCATTGTACTTGGCCACTTGAGGGTCAAAATAGAGGGATTTCACTCTACATGGTTCTGCTCTGTTATATTGCAAGTGTCAGTAAGTCATTATTTATTCAGATTCATTGCAAACAAACAGCAACCACTAAGAATCGTTCTACTTGCTATATGGCTCTGTCTGGTCACTACTTGGATGTGAGAGCTTCAATTAGGACAACTGCTAGTGGTATTGGCGGCATCTCTCCCAGTTCCCAGAGGGGGCGCTCTCTCCTATGGGTTATAGATTAACATTCAATGCCTCAGCATGTTCATGGACAATGCTGGAGAAAATTGGATGAGTCATTAAACAAAGTTCTTGCCAACTTTGTGGACATTTCAAAGAAGATAAACTGTGTTAACCCTAGCCAGGGTATTGGAATTTGACTAATTAAATGAATTAATCTTCAACTCCCCAAACCCCAATTAGGACAGAGAACCCCAGGAAGCAAGGCTGTGCCTCAGAGGGTGCATCCAGTGCAAATACCCTCAACTAGTTATGATAAAGATGGAGTTTCTCTCCATTTAGACAGGTATCTCTTATTTATAAAGCAATTCTTAGATTACCTTGATTCCCACCAAAAAACTCCAATACATTATATTCCTGCTAATTTCAGGTAAAGGTGGGATTAAAATGAAAGTTTAAAAATACTATAGAAACAATAGAGTGATTGAAGCTAACAAAACCATGCCACACATGTTACCCATGTTGCATGTCCATCAGCCACACATGTCTCAGTGTGGAGTTGTGAAAGAAACATGTTGCAGCAAACTGACACTAGTCTAGGTTCAAGAAATCTCTGTTTGCAAGCAATGATGTCCATGCAGTCTGGTACAGATTTACTTCCTTGCTCATTTCATTGTAGTAGTGTCTTCTGGGTCAAAGCATGTTATTGGCTGAAAGTATACAGGTATCAGTCAATGGGCAGCTGATTGATCATTGACATGAAAGAAGCCAGTGAATGGGGTGGGGATAATTTCACCTTGTAGGTGAAATGACCCAGGAAGTACGAGACAGTCCAAAAGCATGGTTTGCAAACAGAGATTTCTTTAACCGAGTACTACCAGCTGTCATGTTTCAATAGGAAAATACACTTTTGCTAAAACGTGTTTCTTTCAAAACTGCACATTTGAGGCCTTTATAATTAATAGAGGTGCATGTATGGGACTATTTTTTAGCTAAATGTGCTTCCATTTATTGAACATTATGATGTGCAGATTTTGAGGTTTGAATTTCTTTATCACACATTTTGAAGGTATTCTATTCCTTTAGTTTATTTTACTGTGATGTAGTACACATTACAAGTGCTCAGTATAAAGTAGAAGTTGTTATAATCAAACCTACGATTACATTAATAAGTTCTTAGTAACTATTCATCAGTACACAGCAATGCAACACCTGTCTACATTCTAAACAGTGTACAACAAAGTGTGTTGCCATTATGCACGATTTGTTTTTTCTCTCATCACTGCCTGCTGTGTGGCAGATTGAATTGCTTGTTATTACCCAGTGAGATACAATATCATTGCTGCATATTTGTTTTCAAGAGTCTGCAAAGAAAAGTACCTTATCCTTCATCTCCACTAACAACCTGCACACTGCAATTGTTTGTATTTTTACCAATGGATCTGACTATTTTAAGTAAGTCAGCGTTCTCCTGCTTTCTTTGTTATGTTATTAATACAGTACATTTGATCTCAGCTTGGGGCTTCTCCTGCTAGATGAGTCGTGTGAGTTTGTTTGGGATTACACGCACAGTACAGTGGGAATGTGTGTGTGGTCCAGTGAGTTATACAGCAGCCAGGGCTTGGTTTAGAGTAAAGGAGATCCTGCTGCAGACTTTCAATATGCAGGAACGATCTAAAAGCATGCTTGATTCTTACCGGGTGTTTCTCAAGTTTCTCTGCCTTATCTACCATGAAGAATGCTGGGGTACTGCTACTGTAATGTGGAACTGTAATCCAGTGTTATATCTATGCAAGTATTTATTCACAATAAAAACATAGAAACAGTTACCTATTACTAAATACAAATAAAACATGTACATTGCTTTTTAGGCCTATAGCTAAAATGCAGTATTGTAAAATAGTCATTCAAACCCTAAAAATAAACCCAGTAAGTCACTGATATACAGTAATAATCCTTTCTGGAGCACCACATGATTTGTTTTAGATACTTCGGACCATATTCACAAATGCACTGTGTTAACTTTGCTGACTGTTGCTGTAATCCAAAAAAAAAACTTGTAACATAGCAGAACAAAGGAGCAGGTAGGATCTTTTAAATTAACCCCCTGAGTTTTTTTTTTATAACACTTTGTTTTCGTTTTAAAAGCTTAGCACAGTGGTAAAGGATTTGTGAACATGCCCCCTTTTGAGGAATTGAAATCTGAATTGTGTTAATGATTTAAAGCAACACACAATCACCTTGTACAATTTCTTTCCCTTTCATTTTTTGAATGGAATGAGTCCCAGATAGCCGATAAAAAAGATAACCAATCAAAGTCAACATTCCAAGCAAACTAAAGTCAGAATCTCATTTGTGTTTGAAATGGTACAGGCATTCTTTTTTTATTTATTAAGGTGATACAGTAAATCACCACAACATAACGCAGAATAGTTCATCCTTTCACTTCTACTACATCACATGATGAAGCACAATATAATGAAGACCTTGACTGTTAACAAGAGAACTCTTTCAGTCAACTACATTTATTTACACATATCTCAGCCTTGCAGAGAATAGGTTATTACAGTTTGCTGCATTTTAAAAACATGATTACGAACTCCAATGAAACTATTCTTTATCGCATTTTCAACCTGCAATTTACATGATGTGAAAATTACATCTGCAGTATACAGTGTGACACAAATATCACTGTAATTACACCAGCAAGAAAATGTCAACCAAGGGCTGAAATCCGCTACTGTACACTATAATAAAATGAGCTAGCAGTAAAAATCTCACCATGTGGTTACTTTTACTGGTTTACTGCATGTCTATAGACAGTACTCGACATATAGAGTATAATCTAGACTGGCTATGAAGAATATTCCACAATGATGGGATTGGGAAGCTCCACTCTATCCGCAAAGTATACATTCAACACCTACTCTCATGTAATGGAAATTGACATGTGGTCCCGTAGATATAGCCTCTGACAGCTTATGCATTGCTGTGAACAGTAGTATACGATAAGCATTTCTCAAGAGAGGTGTGAAACACAGACGGACAGATGCCTCCTGTGGCTAGGGATAATAATTACTGATATAGATACCACTTTTTTGAAACAATCACAGAACCACGACAATGTTAAAAAGAACACAACATTAAAAGGAGATGCAAAAAATCCCTGTGAGGGAGCCCTCACTTTCTGACAAAAGAAACATGTGCACAACAGGGGTATAGACATGTATAGCACACAATGAAACGTGCACAACAGGGGTATAGGCATGTATAGCATACAATGAAACATGTGCACAACAGAGGTATATGCATGTATAGCATACAATGAAACATGTGCACAACAGGGGTATAGACATGTATAGCATACAATGAAACATGTGCACAACAGGGGTATAGGCATGTATAGCATACAATGAAACATGTGCACAACAGAGGTATAGGCATGTATAGCATACAATGAAACATGTGCAGGGGTTAGGGCTCTGGACTCTTGACCGGAGGGTCGTGGGTTCAATCCCAGGTGGGGGACACTGCTGCTGTACCCTTGAGCAAGGTACTTTACCTAGATTGCTCCAGTAAAAACCCAACTGTATAAATGGGTAATTGCATGTAAAAAATAATGTAAGTGTATGTAAAAATAATGTGATATCTTGTAACAATTGTAAGTTGCCCTGGATAAGGGTGTCTGCTAAGAAATAAATAATAATCACAGGTGTGGCCATTCCCAATTAGGTAATTGAGTGTTAATTGGGGAGTGGCCACCTGTATTAAGGGGAGCAAACTCCTTTGTTTGGAGAAGGGAGTTTGGTGTGTTTTGATATGTGGTAGTAATTATAGTGAAGGTGAATGCCCAACCTATGTTACGGTTGCTTGTTTTGTTAAAATCTTTATTGTGGCCCTCGTGCCACAGTTTGTTTGCTTGTTCCTATGTTTTGTGTTTGTTAAATGTCTCTGAGTCTCTAATAATAAATGTGCACAGCAGCGCTTCACTGCAGTTTCTGTCTCTGAGTCTCTAATAATAAATGTGCACAGCAGCGCTTCACTGCAGCTTCTGTCTATGAGTCTCTAATAATAAATGTGCACAGCAGAGCTTCACTGCAGCTTCTGTCTCTGAGTCTCTAATAATAAATGTGCACAGCAGAGCTTCACTGCAGCTTCTGTCTCTGAGTCTCTAATAATAAATGTGCACAGCAGCGCTTCACTGCAGCTTCTGTCTCTGAGTCTCTAAATGTGCACAGCAGAGCTTCACTGCAGCTTCTGTCTCTGAGTCTCTAATAATAAATGTGCACAGCAGCGCTTCACTGCAGCTTCTGTCTCTGAGTCTCTAATAATAAATGTGCACAGCAGAGCTTCCCTGCAGCTTCTGTCTATGAGTCTCTAATAATAAATGTGCACAGCAGCGCTTCACTGCAGCTTCTGTCTCTGAGTCTCTAATAATAAATGTGCACAGCAGAGCTTCCCTGCAGCTTCTGTCTCTGAGTCTCTAATAATAAATGTGCACAGCAGTGCTTCACTGCAGCTTCTGTCTCTAATTCCTGCCAGTAATATATTGGGCCACAAAGCTATCCTGTCACACTGGTCAGTCAGTATTTACAGGATGTGCAACCTTGCTCAGATTTAAAATAAATATTTATGAGTGATTTAAAAAGGTATTGTGAAGAGGCCATTTTTTATGTTTGAAGGCAATGAATTCCAAAGATGAGACCTTGGCCCATGTTAGATCTAAATTTAGGGATTTTAAAAGCAGGCACATCATTGGCTCTTTGTGCACAGGTAGATATACAGAGATGTGAGGTAACCAGGAGCATTTCCAGTGTACACCTTATAAACTAAACACACAAAATATCTGTGCAGGATGCGTGATATTTTGTGTCTGTGCTCCTGACCAATGGGATTACATCCAGCTGGAAATGCGATTCAGAAATGTGCACGCCATACTTTGCAATAAATAACAACCAAGTTTAGACCAACCAAATATGTAAATCCAAGAGTAAATGTAAAGCTTCTATACTTTACAGTACATGACCAGTGTGTAAACTGTAATAAGCTTTTAATTTCAGTAGCCTCTTTAGTTTGGTATTCAAAGTAATAGTAAAGGCTCTTTTCACAAAGCTTGCACTTATGAATTTAAATTGTGTTTGAGGTATTAAATACACTTTTGTATGCATTACATTGTTTTAGACTGCTGTTATAAAACAACAACAGTCTGAATATTAAATATAAAAAATATTAATTAAATAATTACCCAAAACACAGAACAGTAGGTTCTAAACATGCATTCCAAAAGTACACATTTTACAACATCATTATCACTATAGATGTCTTACAAATTCATATATTTTCCTATTTTCAGTAAAATATAATGAGCAAGTGTTTCATTTTTTTTTAAAGTTCCCTAATCCTTTTTTTTAATGGAGACATTCAAGATTACATAAAAGTGTGTTCTTTTACATCAGTGATTATTGTAATGGAAATCACAGCTGATGTAGTGATATGAAGTGGGTTTGAAATTAGTGCCACTGCATTAACCCGTTTGTATGGGATTTGAGAGAGAGATAACACAGCAAATGAATGCTTTCTTCTCAAGTCATTTTACCAAATGAAAACACTACAGAATGAGATACACATGGTACCTATCTTATCAAGACATTCGTATTTGTATTCAGAGGATAATCTTAGTAGAACAATAACATAAGAAATCTGCAATAGGTGGATAATATAACAAGTGAAAATGCAGCTGTTTGGAAGAAAATCTTTGCAAGAACTGGTTGAAATGCCTGGACAATTGAAATAGAGGCAGTCCATATCTGCAAGAACGGAATTCCTCTGGAATCGCAGAATTCACAATATTCTGCAGCTACATCGTCATCATTATTATTATAAACAGACTGCTAAAGTGGCATGGAATAGATAACCTAGTTGTCGGTTCTAGTTGTGTTAAATCAACAGATGTTATTCAGTAAAAACCCTCATTCGTCTGTGATTACATTTTTACTGTTGTTTATGGGCTATTCACAAAGCGCGGCGTTCTGTCCTGGTTACTAATCCATGTGCATGCATTTCCTTGAATCTCTACTGCATTCAGTTTGAGAATTAATCTTTTATGCGGAACTTTGTCAAAAGCTTTCTGGAAATCTAATGTCATATGCTTTGCAATTTTCCATTGTCGATGTTGCATCCTCAAAAAAATCAAGCAAGTTAGACACGATCTCCCTTTACTAAAGCCATGCTGACTGTCTCCCAGGATACTGTTCCCATATAGGTAATTTTCCATGTTGGATCTTATTATAGTTTCCATAAGTTTACATATAATAGAAGTCAGGCTTATTGGTTTGTAGTTACCTGGTTGGGTTTTGTCTCCCTTTTTGTGGATCGGTATTACGTTTGCAATTCTCCAGTCTGTCGGTACAACCCCTATGTCAAGAGACTGTTGCATGATCTTGGTTAGCGGTTTGTAAATAACTTCTTTCATTTCTTTGAGTACTATTGGGAGGATCTCATCCAGCCCAGGGGATTTGTTTATTTTAAGAGCTCCTAGTCCATTTAACACTTCTGCCTCTGTTATGCTAAAGTTATTTAAAACTGGATAGGAACAGGTCGAAAAAACCTGTGAAAAGTAATCATTTAATATATTTGCTATTTTTTTTTTTCTTCGTCTATGATTTTGCCATTTGTATCTCTTAGACTTTTAACCTCCTCTTTTAATGTTCTCTTGCTGTTATAATATTGGAAAAACATTTTTTTTGTTTTTATTTTTGTTTTTGGTCCCTTTTAAACGCTCTGTAAAGTGCCTTTTTTCGCTGAATATTTTTTTAAATTGATCTATTAAACCATTTTGGCCATTTTGTTTTAGTTTTAGATTTGTCTACTTCTGGGATGTAATTGTTTTGCACATCTAATACTACATTTTTAAAAAAACAGCCATCCTTTTTTGGGTGGATGTTTTCTCTATTTTACTCCAATCTACTTCTGTTAGTCTCTGTTTCATACCTTCATAGTTTGCTTTTCTAAAATTGTAAACCTTAGCCTTAGTCATTACTTTTTGGGTTTTAAAAATCACTTCAAATGAGACCATGTTGTGGTCTGAGTTTGCCAATGGTTCTCTGACCTCTGTTTTAGTTATTCTGTCTTCGTTATTTGAAAAGACTAAATCAAGGCATGCCTCCCCTCTAGTCGGTGCCTTGACAAATTGCATTAGGAAGCAGTCATTTGTCATTTCCACCATTTCAATTTCGTCCGTTGTGCTCCCCATCAGGTTTTCCCATTTTATATGGGGGTAGTTGAAATCCCCAATTAGTATGGCTTCTCCTTTGCTACATGCATTTCTAATGTCATTGTATAACAGATTATTTTGCTTGGCGTCTGAATTTGACGGTCTATAGCATGCTCCTATTATTATGCACTTTGAATTTTTGTCCATTATTCTGACCCATATTGATTCTGCGTTGTGTTCTTCGCCCTGGGCTTCAAGACTATTTCTTATGTATAGCGCTACCCCTCCGCCTCTTCTATCCTGCCTGTCTTTCCTATACAGTGTATACCCACTAATATTATATTCGTCTCCATCATTCTCAGACAACCAAGTTTCTGTAACACCTATCACATCATAGTTATTTGTTAGTGCAGTAGCTTCAAGTTCTAACATTTTGTTTCTGAGACTTTTAGCATTTAGATAAATACATTTAATGGCTGTCTTACCTGAGTTGTTGCCCTTGTTTTGATGTGGTCTCCCTTCTGTTTTTTTGTTTTCTTCCCCCTTCCTTTCTAGTTTAAATGCTTCTGAACCTCCTCAAGGATCCTTTCTCCGAGTAGATTGGTTCCCTTTTTGTTTAAGTGCAGTCCGTCCTGCCTATATAGATAGTCCTTGTGGTAGAATGTGCTCCAATGTTCAAGAAAGGTGAAGCCTTCCTGTGTGCACCACGATTTCAGCCATGCATTTTGATTATATATTTCCAGCTGTCCGTATGCTCCTTTGCAAGGTGCCAGCAGTATCCCAGAAAATACCACAGTTTTGGTCCTGTCTTTTAATTTCCTTCCTAGCTCTCTGAATTTGTTTTGCAGGGATCTTGGCCTGTCTCTTCCAATGTTGTTTGTACCGATGTGGACGACTACTCTCAGGTCATCTCCTGTTCGTTCTAGGATCCTGTCCACGTTCTCAGTGATGTGCTTGACAGAGGCTCCTGGAAGGCAGTACACTGTTGTAGTAAGGGGGTCCAAACTGCGAACTGAACTTGCTGTGTTTCTCAATATGGCGTCCCCAACAATCATGACCTCCCTTCTTTTTGCTGCCTGGCCAGCACTGTTTGTAAGGTCCTGGATGTTGTTCCTTTCGTTCTCTTGATGTTGGTTTTGATCATCTACATTTTAAAGTGGCTCAAATTTGTTGGATGCTTTGATTTCTGGTGGTTGTGTTTGACTTAGTTTCTTTTTTTCCCTGCTTCTGCCTACCTGAACCCAGCTGTTTTTCCCTCTTCTATCTCCCTGGTGGCTTTCAGTCTACTAGTGGTGCTGACTTCCATGAATTGCATGAATTGTGGGTATGCTAGCTCCTCAAGCTCCTGTTGCTCTGTCATTTTCTGCAGCTCCATTTCTAGCATACTTACTAGTTTAAGCAAGTCCTGGATCTTGCAGCACTTTACATACACTTGGTTTAGCTCTGCTGGGTTTTCTCAGATTTCCCACATCATGCAGGTGTCACAGATTATTGGCTTGAAGACCATGTTAATTATTATTATTATTTTTTGGAAGTTTAGTTTAGCTTCTGCAGCTGTCAATTACTGCAGTGTTTTATATTAATACCCACAAAAAGTGGATATTATCAAAGATGTGACTGTGCTCATGCAGGTGCTACTCATTTTCTTCTGTATGTGCATCAGAATTGAAAACAGCTAAGGGAATCTATCAACTGCAGAACGAGAAGTTTACAAGTTTCTCGCACATGCCCAGAAACTCTGCATGATTGGCTCCTATGCTTTATTCCTGTAAATGCAAACTAAAAGCATTCTTGTTACTATCAGTTTCTACAACACAACATCTTCACATGCACAAAGTAACCGTGTTTGATTCGAATAAAGGAAATATTGGTAGTAGTGCATGTTTTATTAATGTACTATTTGTTTGCTAAATGAAAAGTCATACATGTCCACAAACACTAAAGTAATCACAAGCAGAAACTCCATATCATTCTTATGTTAAAACGTGATAATTCTCATGAAAACAGAAACAAACCGCAATTTATCAGGCTTCAGAACATCACACAGACTAATGCACTACTAATATGTCATTGTAGACATAACTTATAATCATAGCTTGCTGCATCCTAGTTCATATTGTATTTTAGTAGTATTATTATTTGCACTTACTCTAAACTATACTGTATGTAAATATGAATTTTGCATTGTAACCCTGTACTGCCCTTTAACACTAAGTTGTCTTGGATAAAGGTATCTGCCAAAAAAATCAATACTTACACTTCTCTTGGGCAGGGAGAGCACTGCTTCCATACTTCACATGTAGAATATTGAACTGTTTTTCTCCTGTTGTTAATATATGGAGATATACATGTGTAACACAAATAAGCAAAGAATACAATAACCGTAAGAAACCCTTGAGAGATCAATAATGAAAAAAGTTTGAATATAGCATGCCTGGTCTGGAAAAACAGGTGTGAATAATGTGTAAGAGAGGTGACGGGAACCTGTATCAACGCTGTGCTGAGGTGTCAGCATTTTACAATTAGATGTAATAATTTGAACAGTTCCTATTTTTAGACCCATATATCAGAAATCAAGTAGATAAAATAAACTAAACATTTCTTTAAACGATAAAGCTCAATCGCAACAAACAAATAAAGGGTACCTGTGGCCTTACACATCTTTTTTTGCAAACAGATGCACTTCTGTTTCAAAACCTCAGTCCCATTCGCTCTTAAGTGGCTGAAATAGGACAGTGAGATGAGTTGATTCTGGATCAAACCATTCAATGTATGAGAAGGGGGAGGGGGAACGTTTTAATCATGTGTGTATTATGTGTATGAAACTGTAGCTTTAAGAGAGTTATTGATAAAACACATTAAAAAATGGTGTCAGAAGTTTAAAAAAATTTAAATAAATAAATAAATAAGGAAAACAAAACGGAAAGGACAGCGACTTAAGTAACAGCAATAAACAAAAAAAAAACCCTGAAAGAAAGACGAGAAGAAAGAAATGATCACTCTCAAGACAGTGGGTTCTCTCAAACTTGGGAATGTTTCAGAAAATTGGAGAAACTGGCTACAGCGTTTTCACATTTCTGTTACACAATGCTTCAGGACTGAAAGATAAACCTATGGAAACACAGGCCGCCGCTCTGCTTCGCATTGCAGGAGATGACACAGTTACAATTCATTTCAGTGGGAAACCGAGGAAGACAAAGAACAAGTCGAGAAGGCAATTGAAAAATTTGAACAGTACTGTAGCCCACGGAAGAATTTAACACGGGAAAGACATCTTTTCTTCTCGAGAGATCAGAAAGCCGGCGAGTCGATTGATCTTTATGTTACTGAATTACAAATCGAACAGCTGCATGCAAGTTTGGAGCTCTCACGGACAGTCTAATCAAAGACAGAATTGTTGGTGGAATTTTAAGTAAACAAATGAGAGCTAGACTACTCAGAGAAACAGATTTAACTACATGCTGTTTATATAGTAGAGCAGCCGAAGCAACCGAGTCACAACTCAACGCATTCAAGAACACTGAACAGGCTGAAGTAAATGCCATGGCAAGTAAAACTTTGTTTCGATCTAGTGACGTTAGACACAAGAAAATGACAAAAAGTATTGGTGTAGTAGCCTGTGGCAGATGTGGTAATAATCACACCAGCAAAGCAGAAATGCCCGGCACAAGGAGGCATTTGTAGCAACCAGTACTACTCAAAAAGAAGGCTGTGTGGTCCAGTGGTTAAAGAAACGGGCTTGTATTTATTTATTATTTATTTCTTAGCAGACGCCCTTATCCAGGGTGACTTAAAATTGTTACAAGATATCACATTATTTTTACATACAATTATATTATTTTTTACACATTATTTTTACATACAATTACCCATTTATACAGTTGGGTTTTTACTGGAGCAATCTAGATAAAGTACCTTGCTCAAGAGTGCAGCAGCAGTGTCACCCACCAGGGATTGAACCCACAACCCTCCGGTCAAGAGTCCTAACCACTACTCCACACTGCTACCAAGAGGTCACCGGTTCAAATCCCACCTCAGCCACTGACTCATTGTGTGACCCTGAGCAAGTCACTCAGTCCTGTGCGCCGTCTTTCGGGTGAGATGTTGTTATAAGTGACTCTGCAGCTGATGCATTGTTCACACACCCTAGTCTCTGTAAGTCACCTTGGATAAAGGCGTCTGCTAAACAAAAACAAAAAAGAAAAAAAAAAGAAAAAAGTACACAAGCATACAGTAAATTACTGCACAGGTAAAAATGAAAGCTGTTTTAAAAAACAGTTCAAAAAACACTTGTCAAAATAAATGGACAATATCACTTAAAATAAATGACAAGCCAGCTAAATTTAAGATTGCCATGGGAGCCGAATGCAATGTGATCAGCACCACTGTTCTTAAAGCAATATCAGGATCTCCTATGCAAAAGACAAAGACAGAAATGGTCACATATGGAGGTAGCAAACTGAATCCCTGTGGACATCTACACTGGCATGCTTATACAAAGGCCAGTTCAAGCTAATAGATTTTGAGATTGTTGACCAAAATGTCTCCTGTGTTCTAGACTTAGACACATGTGTTGATCTCAACCTAGTAAAAAGAGTTCACACAGTAACAAAGGAAGCACATATGCACACTATTCTTAAAAGCTATGAAGATGTTTTTCAAGGTTTGGGATGCATTAAAGGTGTAGTTCTCCTGTGTAAATCCACCAAGAAAAGTCCCAGTAGTACTTCGCGACAAGATCAAAGCTAAACTTGACTGTATGGTACGAGATGATGTCATTGAGCGAGTCACTGAACCAACTGATTTGGTTAATAGTATGGGTTAATAGTATGGGTTAATAGTATGGTGTGCGTAGCTGCGGTGACGTCACCGACCAAGAACACAAAACCAAAACAATGAATGGCGGGGCAAACTGAAACGCTACAGTGCTCAGCTTTTATTAAACAAAACAAACAGTTTAAACAAATCAAAACACTCAGAAAACAAACGGCACGTGGGCCAAAGTAAAACAGAACAAAACACAAGTAATCTTCAACTAGAACGAGTACCTACAAGGTCTCAGTTGGTAGCAATCGTCTTTCTTGTACCCACAGTATTGTTTTACATTCCTCCTCTTAGCTCTCTCCCCAGACAGAGGATCTCTCCTGACTTTTATGGTTTGTGGCTGGAGCCCAATTAATCAATAATGAACAATTACTCAATTAAGGCTCCATTGAAGAACTGGTTTCAAGAACTGTTTTCTGTTCTTAATGCAAGCCAAGGTTTTTGGCAAGTGCCCTTAGACATGGACAGTGCAAAGTTCTGCTCTTTTAATACTCCATTTGGCAGGTACATGTTTAAAAGATTACCTTTTGACATTGCTTCTGCTCCAGAAGTTTTTCAAAGTATTATGACACAACTATTTGATGACATTGAAGGTGTTGAAGTTATCATGGATGATGTACTCATCTGGGGTGAAAATGATTACACAAAGCTTTGCAGCATGTCAGAGAGAAGAACATAAAACTAAATAAAGCAAAATGTCAAATTGGACTGACAGAAATCAGTTATGTAGGACATAGCTTAAGTGAACATGGACTAAAGAAAGATCTATTTTTCAGAGGGAAACACCTCAAGACAAGGAAGCACTGCAGAGGTTCCTGGGCATGATTACATACCTTGGTAAGTTCCTTCCAAACTTGTCACAGATCAGTACACCACTGAGAGTCCTCCTTGAGAAAAATACTGAATGGTATTGGGAAGACAAACAGCAACAAGTTAAAACAGCCAGTGACGCAAGCACCAGTACTCAAGTACTTTGATGCCACTATGCCGGTAAAGTTATCTGTAGATGCCAGCTCACATGGCTTAGGAGCTGTATTATTGCCATAGAAAATCAGGTCCTGAATTGTGGTATGTTCTGCACCTAAACTGAACACCTTGGGAGTCAATAATATTAAGCAGCTGTCTAATGTTATTCTGGCTGTCAACAAACCCTTCTTGAATGCATTTCAAGTGCATGAATCTGTATCCATGTAATTGTCCATAGTGTTCAATTTCTTGCACTAAATACAGTGCTACGTCTAGTACATCAGAGTGGTGCTTTCACCTAACTGCTCTACTGCATGATAAAACAATCTCAGTTTATAAGGAGGAGTGCTGGAAATTTAGTATACAAAGGATTTCTTTCTTCAAATTTCTCCTGTCCTTGAGTACACTGTTAGCACTATTTTCCTAATCCAGTACCTTTTAGTTTCAGCCTTTTATTTTATTGTCTGATTTACTAATATATGTTTAGAAAATCTGTAAAATGTGGATAATCGAAATGTATTCATTTTGCCAAAAGCCTGAACAATTTAGTCATTGTAATCATTGTAGTCAAATGACTGGTTTTAAAGTGTGTCTGCTGTTACAACTCAAAATCCCTCCTACCAAAACTATGCCCACCTTCCCTGATTGGCAGACTGGTGCTTATTTATTGATTAACCTCATCGCAGTTGTAACTCAGAAGAAAATTGGCAGACATCCAGGCCTAGATGTCTTGAATGCAAGCCGAGAGCCGGACTACGGCAGAGGGGCTTGCAGGGTTGTTTTAAGTAGAGCTGGGTGTCATCAGCATAGGAGTGAAACATGAGGCTGTGTTGGCGGAGGAGGTGCCTCAAGGGAGATATTGAAGAGAAGGGGCCCAAGAACAATCCTTGGGGGACACCACAAGTGACTAGGTTTATGACATCACTGCATCCAGCATAGAAAACAGACTGCATGCATCTGGATAGGTAAGAGGACATCCAGGAGAGACAGGTTCCAGAGATCCCAGCATACTTCTGAAGGCGGTCAAGAAGAATGCTATGATCTATGGTGTCAAAAGCAGCTGTTAGGTCAAGGAGGACAAGCACAGAGGGAGCAGCAGCAGCAGCATTAAGCAGGCGATCATTCACAATCCGGAGCAGAGCAGTTTCAGTACTGTGATGTGGCCGGAAGACAGACTGTAGGGATTCAAGCAGATTGTTGTCCGTGAGATGTTTCATCAGCTGACTGGCTGCAGCCCTTTCGAGAGTTTTGGAGAGAAAAGGGAGATTGGAGATGGGACGGAAATTAGATAAGTCAGCCGGGTCGAGGGAGAGTTTTTTGAGTAACTCGGGCAAGCTTAAGGGCAGCAGGAACCGAGCCAGAGTCCAGGGACAGGTTGAGAGTGTGCATAAGGGAAGGAGCAAGATCAGAAGCACAGAGACGGACAAGGTTAGTTGGCCAGGGGTCCAGGATGCATGTAGCAGTAGTTGATTTCAACAGTAAGCTGGAGACGTCAGCAATGGAGAGAGGTGAGAAAGAGGAGAGGGCAGGAGGGGCAAGTAGTAGAATGGGTTTGTGGTGGCAGAGTGTAGAATAGATGTTTTCTTCTGAAAGAAAGAGGAGAAATCATGACAGGTAAGAGAGGTGGATGAACCGAGATGGATCTGTTGGTGGCTGGATGGTCAATGGTCTTAAAGAGAACATTGGGTTTACCATGTCTCACAGTTATAATTTCAGAGAAGTACTTCACCCTGGCAGCGGCGATCGCATGCCTGTAGCAACTGAGATGGTCAGTCCAGATCTCTCTGTGAACCGTTAGCTCAGACGACCTCCACTTGCGCTCAAGCTTGCGGCAGGCAGACTTAAGCAATCGAAGGGTGGGGTGGCTAGATGTAGTGAGAGCATGTCGTTTACAGAGTGCCAGGTTTCAGCAGAGAAGATCAAGATTGGTATCAGTTATAATTTCGCTGAGAAGCAGAGATTTGTTAGTCAGAGAACGACAATTGAAAAAGGAGATTTTCAAATTTGTAGCAGGCAGTGTGGGGGAGAAGGAGTTAGTAAAGGTATGTGCAGCAGGTACACCAGTGTTTATTCTGGGAGTGGAGAATGAGTGAGCTCGCTGTGTCCAGGTGATTCAGACTTTAGGTGTCAAAGCAGGAATGAGGCCTCTAGTAGCCATTGGGAGAGATTTGGAAGAGGTCCTTGCTCCACCTGTCCTCGCTCTGACTGCCCTTGGATGTGTGGCCCTTAGACTGCCACAGCTCAAACTGCCCTTGGACGTGTGGCCCTTAGACGGCTGGTGGTTAGAACGGCTAGTGTTCTAAGACACTGTTTGCCAATTTATACTATCCTGTAGGCCTGGAGCCGTATACTTAACACAATTTTCTAATCAACCTCACGATTCAACACAGCCCAGCAGAGTTTACAAAACTTAAATTACAATTGTTAAAGGCAGGGATAGTTACCCCAGCAACAACGATTTTAACTAGCAAATTAAATACAAGCCACTTACCTGGTTATATCTTGAGTCGCCCAGCAGCAGCACAGAGTTCAGAAAACGAACATAGACACACAGCGCATGTCGCCTCAGTTGCATGGTAAACTAAATCTTCGCAAATGGCTGAATACAATTGCATTTCAAATCTGGCAGTGTAAAATAACCTGCTCACAATCAAGGTTAAACCTCTTGTTACAGGTTCAATTCAACATTCAAATGCTGCTGCATGTTCTCCTCTTTTCAACACATTTTCTAACATTTTTGACGCTTTTTCTACTTGCACTTATCCTTGACATTGCACATTGCCCACATTTCCATTTACCTCCATAACTACGGTTTCTTAATATCATGTTAACAGCCCAACTCTCTTCATTCAACGAGAGACTGAGTTCAAATACCTAGATGGTATTCACTCAACTCTTCTGTTACCAATATTCCATACAGCTGCACAATAAAACGCTATATATATATATTGCAGAAATTAAATAAATTGTCAGAAGACTTTGCTGAAGACAACCAATCATTCACACAACAATTCAAAGCCTAGAGCCACACAGCTTACATTGTGAGCTCTCAGTTTAAAGAAAACCTTGCATAGCTTCAAAGGGCTTTTCAAAGACCTAATCCTAATAGGACGTGGTTTGTTCCATCACATCAAAAAGGTAAAGCAAAATAATGGGAGGGAACTGCCAGAGATTCTTCAGGGGAGACTGGCAGAGGATTCACAGAACAGGGGGACAAAAATCGAAAATGGATCGGTCAAACAATGCACGCTTCAATACCATATGAAAGAGGTCTGCTTGACACCATGAAAAACTGACATTTCAGAAAGTTTGTCAAGAGAATTTCTTTCTATTGTCTCCATCATAACAACATTCTTTACAATTGTGTCTGAAAAGATATAACATACTGTACATACTGCTGATTAAAAAAAAAAATCATATAAGAAAAACTGTCTATGGTACATTTTTGTAATTTAGATATCAAGGTTAATGTCAAGGTTACACTGACCCTGTATGAAATGGTGACTGATAAAAATGTAAAATATAACCCATAATAACCAACCTCTTTTGTGGAGAGCAAGGCAGTAAATATATGTATTTATCTGTGACCATCTCACCAACTTATCTTTTCAGTTGTCTCTAGCGCTTTCCTCTCATACATTTCACCTGATACAGTTAACAGGAGATAAAGATGCCTGTCCCTGCACCCACACCAGAGAATAGACTCATTAATTAGTTACCCCTGAGAATGGAGGCATTGATTTTCTGTCAGCAGCACAGCAAAATACACTGCGCTCCCCTTGTGTCTGAGAAACAATTAATTATCTAGAGAAAAAACATTTCTGCAATACATGTTGGAATGACAAACAAATCAATTGTGTTCCGGGTGGCATAGAGTACCTGGGAAAGAGGGGATCATGCCTTCTCAGGGTGGACTGAGCAATTAAAGCCAGGTCACTCGTTCAGGCTGCATTTGGAATGGGAGAGGGCGAGGAATTGTGCTACTGAGGGAGACTAGCACAGAATCCACTTGTGTTGACAGGGGATACTGCAGGGAAGCTGCAAGAGCTTAGTTTGCTTCTAAATAACCCTAACCCCAACCCCTTTATCAGCAGCATATATACACAGTATACACAGGCTTTACGTCAGATCTAAAACTAAAAGGGATTTTTAAATGAACGTATCAGT
Organism: Acipenser oxyrinchus oxyrinchus; assembly: GCA_030684275.1. Taxonomy (NCBI): domain Eukaryota; kingdom Metazoa; phylum Chordata; class Actinopteri; order Acipenseriformes; family Acipenseridae; genus Acipenser; species Acipenser oxyrinchus. The sequence goes on along the minus strand of CM060251.1, from coordinate 85,039,259 downwards.
CATTAAAACAGGCAACATGAAATAAAAAGAAAGCAAGATCATTATGTAACCATTCTCTGCCTGAATTGAAAAATAAAGATAAAAAACGGTAAATTCTTTCTAAAATAAACGTTGATATTAATCGTTGATTTGGCAAAAAAAAAAATCGAATAGTAAGTTAGCAAGCCTAATCATAACCTATGGTGTCTGTATATATAAGGCAGCAGTGTGGAGTAGTGGTTAGGGCTCTGAACTCTTGACCAGAGGGTTGTGGGTTCAATCCCAGGTGGGGGACACTGCTGCTGTACCCTTGAGCAAGGTACTTTACCTAGATTGCTAGGTAATTGTATGTAAAAATCATGTGATAACTTGTAATAATTGTAAGTCGCCCTGGATAAGGGTGTCTGCTAAGAAATAAATAATAATATATCCAAGGTTATGGTAATCTTCCTTTTCATGTGATGGTGCAAATTCTCTGTTCACTGCCGGGCATGAATATCTACTGCTCCCCAATGTTTAGTGGGAATGTTCTAGTAATGCACTTGCTGAAGTTTTAAAATTCATTGCTGGAATGCTAGCATAGCCCAGTGTTTAATATTACCCGGATACAGCTCAGTGTTTCATATTACCGGGATACAGCTCAGTGTTTCAGATTATCTGGATACAGCTCAGTGTTTCAGATTACCCGGATACAGCTCAGTGTTTCAGATTACCCAGATACAGCTCAGTGTTTCATATTACCCGGATACAGCTCAGTGTTTCATATTACCGGTATACAGCTCAGTGTTTCATATTACCGGAATACAGCTCAGTGTTTCATATTACCCGGATACAGCTCAGTGTTTCATATTACCCGGATACAGCTCAGTGTTTCAGATTATCTGGATACAGCTCAGTGTTTCAGATTACCCGGATACAGCTCAGTGTTTCAGATTACCCAGATACAGCTCAGTGTTTCATATTACCCGGATACAGCTCAGTGTTTCATATTACCGGGATACAGCTCAGTGTTTCATATTACCGGAATACAGCTCAGTGTTTCATATTACCCGGATACAGCTCAGTGTTTCATATTACCGGGATACAGCTCAGTGTTTCATATTACCGGGATACAGCTCAGTGTTTCATATTACCTGGATACAGCTCAGTGTTTAAGATTACCTGGATACAGCTCAGTTTTTCATATTACCCGGATACAGCTCAGTGTTTCAGATTACCCGGATACAGCTCAGTGTTTCATATTACCGGGATACAGCTCAGTGTTTCATATTACCCGGATACAGCTCAGTGTTTCATATTACCGAGATACAGCTCAGTGTTTCATATTACCTGGATACAGCTCAGTGTTTAAGATTACCTGGATACAGCTCAGTGTTTCATATTACCTGGATACAGCTCAGTGTTTAAGATTACCTGGATATAGCTCGGTGTTTCATATTACCCGGATACAGCTCAGTGTTTCAGATTACCCGGATACAGCTCAGTGTTTCATATTACCTGGATACGGCTCAGTGTTTCATATTACCGGGATACGGCTCAGTGTTTCATATTACCGGGATACAGCTCAGTGTTTCATATTACCCGGATACAGCTCAGTGTTTCATATTACCCGGATACAGCTCAGTGTTTCATATTACCCGGATACAGCTCAGTGTTTCATATTACCCGGATACAGCTCAGTGTTTCATATTACCGGGATACAGCTCAGTGTTTCATATTACCTGGATACAGCTCAGTGTTTAAGATTACCTGGATACAGCTCAGTGTTTCATATTACCCGGATACAGCTCAGTGTTTCAGATTACCCGGATACAGCTCAGTGTTTCATATTACCGGGATACAGCTCAGTGTTTCATATTACCCGGATACAGCTCAGTGTTTCATATTACCCGGATACAGCTCAGTGTTTCATATTACCCGGATACAGCTCAGTGTTTCATATTACCGGGATACAGCTCAGTGTTTCATATTACCGGGATACAGCTCAGTGTTTAAGATTACCTGGATACAGCTCAGTGTTTCATATTACCCGGATACAGCGCAGTGTTTCAGATTACCCGGATACAGCTCAGTGTTTCATATTACCCGGATACAGCTCAGTGTTTCATATTACCCGGATACAGCTCAGTGTTTCATATTACCTGGATACAGCTGCGCTATGGATGCTGGGGCATTTCTTTCTCTATTTTGGGATTTCTAGTTGAACACAGAATAAGTCATTTCCTGGGTTTTGTCTGAGCTGAACCCATTACATTATTTTTTTTCCATAGATCTGCTTTATTCATAAAAGATCCTTAAACTAAAGTATTGCCCTAGTTTTGCCCTTTTTGCAAAGTTAACTTGCAGAGCTATGATGTACTATAGTGTATTTTATTCAGTTTACAGCGGTGACAATATATTAGCTGATGTTTCATTATTGAAGTCACTTGGTTGGGGGTTTGTCCCAGGGAATTAAACCGGTCTCCTTTTCATATTAATTGCATCAAAGAACGCACTTAACTGGACTGTCATATCAATGAGGAAAATAGTAATGGAAATGAGGCATCCGGCACAACACCCTTCTGCTGTAAGTGCCGATAGCTCCTCCCACTTGTGGGCGGTACAATGCGACCCCGCCCTGTCATCACTGTGGGTTTCCTATCTCTTTCTTACTTGGATGTTGGTTCAAAGGCAACTCAAAAAAGAAGACCACCACCTCCTACCACACCTGCCAAATATACAACACACATTCACAAAGGAGAAGGCCTACCACACCTGCCCAATATACAACACACAGTCACAAAGGAGAAGGCCTACCACACCTGCCCAATATACAACACACAGTCACAACACAAAAGACAAGAGACAAAGACTAAAGAACGCCTTACAGCATTATACAGTACACACGTGGGGCCAAAGTTTTTAAAAATGCATTCTTTATTACTGTGTCAGTTAGAGCTGTTAAAAAAAATAAAAATAAAAAAACTCCACTGCACATTTCATTAAATCATATTACTGCCTTTAAATTCTATGAAGTGGATGGTCCATCACTGAAAAGTTCAAAGTCTTAATAAACCAATGTTTGCTCTTTTTCTAAACTAGAATTAAAATAAGCTAGTTACAAATGTCATTGTTTGAAGACACTAAGGGGTAGATGTACTGAAGTGTTGCGCCTGTCGCAACAGTCGCAAACCCATTGCTAACGAGTCGGAAGTCTAGGGTGAAATATACTAAACATGTGCAATGCTGCTGGCGACTTTTTAGGGAATGCTTTGCGGCAGCAGTTTTTCTTTGCGGTTCAACCTTAGATGAATATGTAATTATGAGTGTTCCTGCATAAATTCTCAGAAAGGAGGCGGATAGTGCAAATGAGGGTTCACAAATATTATAATTAGATGTATTAAAGCTGCTGACAATTGCAACACTTACAATTGCATCAATTTGTTAAGAATGTGGTTTAAAATTGGAGTTCTCTACTTCCATTGTACCATATTCTCTGAATTAATTTATTATTTCAGACCTTTACAACTCTACAAGTCCGTCTGTAGTCTGCTGCAAGATGCAAGACTTACCATTCAAAAGGAAATTTTCAATTTAAGTGACGAGAACTGAAGTGAAAGAATTTCAATGAAATGTCAGTTCAGCAAGTCAAATTAAAATGTGATTTGTGTGCAATGTGGAAGAATGATTGACGCTTTCGTGTAGGCCTGTATCATGCACATTAATGATATAGAATCCAGCGATGCTCAGTGAAGAAAACCTTTCAAATCTTCCTTCATCACTTAACTTATTTATTTCAATGTAGTCAAATCATTGAGATACAACATGCAGGTGGGCCAGGGTTTCAATTAAATGTTTTTCTTTTCAGATTTTAATTTCTGAAAATAACTGTTTTTTTATTTGTAGCATTTTGTATTTAATCATATCCTGATGTAACTATCAATGTTATCTGCTGTATTATTGAATCGGATTTTGTCACACTTGTACTTGCTTGAACCAAAGTCATTGTATTTATCTTGCTCTTAATTGTATTATTACTTGTACTGTAACACTTGAAATGTATTTGCTTACGATTGTAAGTCACCCTGGATAAGGGTGTCTGCTAAGAAATAAATAATAATAATAATAATAATTTGATTTCTTTTTATTATTATTAATGCATTTCTCAACACATTAATGCATTTCTCTATGAGAAATGATAAGCAAACAGATATCGGGACACACTTGAAAACACAAAAAACGTTTTCTAATTCTGTATGTATATATACAGAATTATTTTACTGATCTTTGGATACTGTGCTAAATGCAAAGAATCCGTGTCTCAGTGTAACTAATGTACCTGTATGTTGTATTTTTAAGGGTACTAATATTGCATGTGAAGCACCTGCCATATACACTTTGTGTCATTTTAATGCATATTTATCTGTATCAATTTTAACAAACAATACATTCCATTTACTATTTTCCTACAGTTAAATAAACTCACACACACACACACACACACACACACACAGACACACACACAGACACACACACAGACACACACACACACAGACACACGCACACGCACACACACACACAGACACACGCACACACACACACACACACACACACACGCACACGCACACGCACACACACACACACACGCACACACACACACACACACACACACACACACACACACACACACACACACACACACACACACACACACACACACACACACACACACACACACACACACACACACACACACACACACACACACACACACACACACACACACACACACACACACACACACACGCACATACACACACACACACACACGCACACACACACACACACACACACACACACACACACACACACACACACACACACACACACTCACACACACACACACACACACAGACATATAATCACAGAGGTTGTATTTTTTGCTTGGTTTACATCCTTCCCAAACGCAACTCCACAGTGCCAAGATTCTACAAACATGACGTTCCTCAAGCAGGGTCGATCACGGCGACACCTGGTGGTGTAGGTTATTACTGCACATAAAAAAAATAAATTACATACAGTAGTCGATGCTATTTCATTTTAAGTGCTCATGACTAAGAAATAGATCATATTTGTTAAACAAAATACACAAAGCTCTGTTATAAGCTTCATTATTATGATTATTTTTTTAAATGGCATATTTTTTTAGTTTTATACAGTAAAACACAATGCAAAAAAAGTGGCCTGACGACATCTAGTGGTGGAAAATTAAAATGAATTTATAAAACAGAAAATATTTTAAGTAGGCCTACAGACTACGTTATTATTCTGCAAATAACACATACAATAATGTACACGATTGTCTAGTATAGATTGAAGTCTTTAGAAAAGATGTGTTGCACTTAAACTTACATTGACTTGTGTTAACAACAAAAAACATAACACTTTGCTCACAATGCTCTTTCTATAGGATACCAGTCCTTGCTGTAAAATATTAATATGGGAAACCATTTTCACGTAGGTCCTAAATACCCGTTCTGTTTGAAGGGGCTGCTATGACAAACACTGTTAAATATTTTACACATTTCAGAAGCATGTTACCCCACAAGGCCATATTGAAAATATTCGCTATCTTTTGTTTACATTTTAGTTTTGCTTCCTTGAGGTAAAACACAGCAGTGGTATTGTATTACTGTCTCATTGTTAAACACAGCAATACAATATATATATATATATATATACATACAGTGGCTCTCAAAAGTATTCACCCCCCTTGGACTTTTCCACATTTTATTGTGTTACAACATGGAATCAAAATGGATTTAATTAGGAGTTTTTGCCACTGATCAACACAAAAAAGTCCATAATGTCAAAGTGAAAAATAAAATCTACAAATTGCTCTAAATTAATAACAAATATAAAACAGAAAATAATTGATTGCATAAGTATTCACCCCCTTTGCTATGACACACTTAAATAAGCTCTGGTGCAACCAATTGTCTTTAGAAGTCACATAATTAGTTGAATGGAGTCCACCTGTGTGCAATCAAGGTGTTTCACATGATTTCAGGTTAAATACACCTGTTTCTGGGAGGTCCCACAGTTGGTTAGTACATTTCCTAACAAAAACCACATCATGAAGACGAAGGAACATTCAAAGCAAATACGGAATAAGGTTCTTCAAAAGCACCAATCAGGGGTAGGATATAAGAACATTTCCAAGGCATTGAATATCCCCCGGAGCACAGTAAAGTCCATTGTTAAGAAATGGAGAGTATGGCACAACTGTGAATCTGTCTAGAACAGGCCGTCCTCAAAAACTGAGTATCCGGGCGAGAAGGGCACTAGTCAGGGAGGCCACCAAGAGGCCTATGGCAACTCTAAAGGAGTTACAGTCTTCCATGGCTGAGCTGGGAGACACTGTGCATGCGGCAACAATAGCCCGGGTGCTTCACAAAACTGGCCTTTATGGGAGAGTGGCAAAAAGAAAGCCATTGTTGAAAAAAACACATCAGATCTCAGCTAGAGTTTGCCAGAAGGCGTGTGGGAGACTCTGAGACCAAGTGGAAGAAGATTCTATGGTCTGATGAGACCAAAATAGAGCTTTTTGGCCTCAACGCTAAGCGCTATGTTTGGTGCAAGCCTAACACCGCACATCATCCTGAGAACACTATCCCTACCGTGAAGCATGGTGGTGGCAGCATCATGCTATGGGGATGCTTCTCTGCGTCAGGTCCTGGAAAGCTCGTGAAGATAGAGGGCAAAATGGATGCAGCAAAGTACAGAGAAATTGGGACTTGGGAGAAGATTCATCTTCCAGCAGGACAATGACCCCAAACATACAGCCAAAGCCATGCTGGAGTGGCTTAAAAACAAAAAGGTCAATGTCCTGGAGTGGCCCAGTCAAAGCCTGGACCTCAATCCAATTGAGAATATGTGGAAAGAGTTGAAAATTGCTGTTCACCAAAGGTCCCCTTCCAACTTGACGGAGCTTGAGCAATTTTGCAAAGAAGAATGGGCAAAAATTGCAGTGTCCAGATGTTCAAAGCTGGTAGAGACTTAGACTCATGGCTGTAATTGCTGCCAAAGGTGCTGCTACCAAATATTGACTCAAGGGGGTGGATATTTATGTAATCAATTGTTTTCTGTTTTGTATCTGCAATTAATTTCCTAATTAAATACATTTTGATTCCATGTTGTAACACAATAAAATGTGTTAAGTCCAAGGGGGGTGAATACTTTTGAGAGCCGCTGTGTATATATTTTATCCATATATATATATATATATATATATATATATATATATATATATATATATATATATATATATATATATAATTGTTAGTGGTTTTATTTGGTTTTTAATCTGTTCAGGGTGTGTAATGTATGATTGTCTCCTTCCTGTCCCTGCCTTCACAACATGCTTAAAATTTAATGTAAATCAAGGGCAATTCCAAATCCAGTTTTACACAAATTAAAGAATGAATGTTCAAATATGCATTCAAAATCCGAAGCAAGCGCTTCTATTCTAAAACACCTTCTTGTGCTAGTTGGACTACTCTTGTCCACAAAGCTTTAGTTTAGTCTAATGGGGTTTTAAATGGTACTTACATGTTCAAAAAAAAGAAAGCCATAACCATACAAGAAGAAAAGTCAAGTATTCACAAGCCTTCATAAGAACAATTGAGAGCAGACAAGTGCTTTTCAAACCTGGGACAGACTTCACTCAACGAGTGTTCACAAACACTTTTATTTGTTGCCCTATGCTGTCACCTGCTGGCCATATTCCTTCATGTATTGTTATTTTATTTGGTTCCAGAGGAACAGCATCCTATTAAGTATGTAATATTCCTGTACACAAGAATACATTTGAGTGTGTACCAGTAAGGTTATATACAGTAAACAGGATCGTAAGATTTATTATCTACACGTGGTCAGAAACTATCAGAACACTACATTGTAGTGTTGTACCACACAGGAGGCTGTGTGGTCCAGTGGTTAAAGAAATGGGCTAACCAGGAGATCCCCGGTTCAAATCCCACCTCAGCCACTAACTCATTGTGTGACCCTGAGCAGGTCACTTAACCTCCTTGTGCTCCGTCTTTCGGGTGAGACGTAGTTGTAAGTGACTCTGCAGCTGATGCATAGTTCACACACCCTAGCCTCTGTAAGTCGCCTTGGATAAAGGCGTCTGCTAAATAAATAAATATATTGTAGGTGCTAACATGACCTGTTAGTAACAACATTTAGTTTTTCCTTTTAAGAAAACACTATATAAATCTAGGAGTTTTAGTTTTAGTAAACACAGTTATCATTATTATTATTATTACTACTACTACTACTACTACTACTACTACTACTAATAATAATAATAATAATAATATTAATGTTTAATTACTTTTTTTTCCTTTCTTGATAATAGGCTACTGTGCAGATTATGTAACTAACTCCATGCCCTTGTCTTTACATTTAATTATAAAATATATATTGTATATAGTCAGCCTGTGGTCAAGGTAAGCTAGCGGGCACAGTCCTGAAACACCCAAGAGGATGGAAGGGCTGACCGCTTCAGTTAAACGAGATGCTAGGCTGATCATAGTGATCAGTGAGACTCTGCTTTCACTCATTCCTATTAACCTTTTCACAAAGAGCGGCCCTCATTCATGCACAGCCAGTCAGGGCATACATTGTAAACCTTGAAATCAGAAAATCGTTTCCCTAAAAGCATATTGTCCTTAGGAATGGGCAGCACAGCTTGTTAGTGGTGACACACCTAGTTGAATTTGTTGCTCTTACAAAGACAAAGACCTAAACTTCAGTTGATGCTCAGACTATGACCACCCAGAACTCTGGAAACAGCGTGTCATGTGTCAACAGAGCACTGAGTTTTTCAATTTCTTTTTTTTTTATTTCAGTAAGTAGAAGTCGAGGTTTGCAAGGTCAAAAGAACACAGTTCTTTCTTTCACATTAAAAGAATGTGAAAATATTTTACACTTGGTGTATTGTAGCATTCCGATTACACTTGGAGTCCACACTGCATTCCATTGAATGGAAAGCTGAATTACGGTATCTTCACAACTAAATATAAAGCACATTCATGTATGAAAGCATTCATGGATACAGTGGACTGCAGCCCCCTGCCTTTGTACAGACTTCGATCAAAGTTATAAATGCCTATTTATTGACTTCATTCACATTTTTTGGAGTACAGGGTGCATGGTAAAGAGAATCACAGTAGAATTATTTGACATTGCAAAGCTGTGAACTTAAATGCCTTGGAAACCCACTGCAAGTTAAGTTAAGAAAAAGCATCGTCTCACAAGGAGTCTGAATATGTCTTCATATTTTTGGTATGTATTTTGTAACGTGCATGTGTGTTTTGTGGAAAACTCACGGAAGTCCTAGGATTTTTGGACATATGATATATTGTATTTTCTTTTCATTTCAAGGTAGTATTCTCTTCGTAAATGTTTTGATATGTCTATTTTTTGTTAATCATTAATCATAACTCTGCTGCATGTTATCTAAGGTAGGGGTTTTCATATCTCCACAGACAGTTTGGTTTCAGTAATTTTTTTAACTCACATTAAAAGCTGGAAATCTTTATTATTATTTTGCACTGTATTCAGGCATTATCATTGGACATGATCATATAATGCACTTATTCAAGTGGCCATTTTAGTAAGGGCAACATTCATCAACATAGGCAGAAGTAAGTAAACTACACAGGATGTTTTTTTTTCTGAAGGTGTATTTTTTTTTCTTCTGTGACTGGCTTCTACCTATTTTAATTAAACCAAAGTAATTCAAAACGGACAAAATGGACAATCACCAGTTTCTTGTGAATGTGTACAAGAGGAACTAAGATGTCAACAGTGATTATTCATATGTCATTATCAGCTCCCCTATTCTCTGTTGCTATTAGAAACAACCTGGTTTCCAGTAGAAAGGAATTCCCTAATGAAACAAGGGCATGCTCTTTGACCTATCGTTGTCTTTGTATTGACACAGAGGTAGAATGAAAGGCTTTCCATAGAAGAGTAACAGAAAGACGTTCTAAGGCATTAAGCACTCTCTACTGAAGGTAGTTTTCTTTTAATCCAATCTTAATTAAACAAATTTAAATAAGTATAAATAAAAGTATGAGCCAATATCACTTACTCTATGGCTAATTAAATACCTCACATTTGTAAATATTACTATTCAACACCTGCATAGATTCTAAACAACAAAGAAAGGCCTTTCGTTTTGGCAGGTGTGGGCTGGGACGACTAATGCAACATAAACACCTGGGGAAATGTGTTTTTAATTCATAATATATATATTTCATACAAGCTTTTAATGAACACAAGCTGGCCTATTATTTAGACATTTACTCCGAAGAATAATTTAACTGTAATTGCTGCAGAATCTGTCTTCAATAGCATCACTATCAGTTCAGCACTAGCATACAGCCTTGATAAACAATGAATTCTATAAAGTTTTCTTAACATAAAATGTATAAGAAACCTGAACATCGTTTTCAATTCATCAGTTTGAACTTGTATTGATATCCGGACACAGGTCATGCCCTGTAAGACTGTAAATACTGTTTCATCAAGGGGGAATGTTTTAGATGTATTTGTTGGCATGTTATTTACCTACAGATCAATGAAGCCAATTGGAGGCCCCGCTCTCATTAGTGCAGCAATAAGCTCCACTTCATTTACACCGATGGAGGTCTTTCTTCAGTGAAATCACATTGATTTATCAATCCTTAAAAGCTTTCTGTTGAAAACAGAAGAAATGACAGCAACTGAAAACCTTCAGTGAGGAAATCAAGTGGTGCTTCACCCTTTTACCTTTCATTTGAAATAGTAAAGAAGGTTCAGGGGACAGGCTTTAATTAAACATTACTAAAGGCAAGCATGTGACACCATATTCCTTTCAAAGTCTTTCTATTTGAGTCAATTCAAGAGGTATGAAATGTGAAATGTGTACAGCTTCCCTGAATGAGTTTTAGTGCCACAAAAACCTCTTGCGTAATAATAATAATAATAATAATAATAATAATAATAATAATAATAATAATAATAATAATAATAATAATAAAAGACCATTGTATCAAACAAGTGATATGCCAGACACAGAAACAAAAATGTAAGGTATCAAAATCATACATTTTTTCATACTGTAATTTATATGTGAATACAGCATTAGGCTCCCTTGCAATTGTAGATCTTTCCCCCAGGTGGCACTGCATTGTACAATTTTAACTCAGTAACCATAATACCATGTTACACTATAGAGTCGCTGTATGTATGTCACACATGTCCAGCTGTGACGAAAAGGACTTCAGCTTGTATGTATCATAGTAGTCTTTCATAATCTCAGGGTGAGGTATATGGAGAAAATGTGTCCCACCACTAACTTTTCAAGCTTTGATCAGCCAAACCCAATTAAAGAAATGCATAGTACAAAATACGAATACTATTGTCATGCCGTTATGTTTTGTCATGCATTTGGAATACACATCCTGTAAAAAAAAGTGTCTAAATGTAACTGTGTATATTTTACTGGTGAAAATGAAATTATTAACATCTCGATGTGCACATTGTACTTTAGGTGTAAGATAGTGTATTGCGCCATTGTTCTCAAAATTCTGAGTTTCTGTTTTGTGACTGCAAACAGAATGTTTTCACCTTTCATATTAAATTCAACATTTTGCTGCATTTCTCACCCATAATTCTCCAAGCCATTGCACTTACAGTACATCATTTTGTTAGGAGAAGTGAATATTTTAAGTGGGCTGTATATTTAAAATGGAGGCTCCACACACAGGATGAACAGGAGGGGTCAGATAGGAACACAATTGAAAAGGAAGTGTAACTGTGCCAATGCAGTTAGCTGCTGTGCAGTCCAGCTCAGTCAGCACAAGCAGGGGAAGTGTCATCAAGGTCGCCCTGGCATTCTTCTTCAGATTTGTTTTCCATACCTTTAGCTATCATTTGAATACTGTGACAACTGCCTTGTGGTTCCAATGCTGGCCTCTGCATACTCCCAGGAGAAGAGCCACGCTCAGTGACCAGGCAGGATTCCTGGAACACTGGACTGCAGCTTTCCATAGGCACTGCTCCCATTGGCTCTGAGCTCTGCAGTGACAGGCACCCAGTATACTTCCAATACACTAGGATCAGCAGTACAAAGGAGGATACGGGCAACATGCCCCACATGTCGACCTGTTCCTATCCAGTTTGAAATAATTTTAGCATAAGAGAGGCAGAAGTGTTAAAGGGACTAAGAGCTATTAAAATAAACAAATCATGCAGCCCAGATTGAGTGCTGCAGTGCAAGTGGTGAAATACTATCTATTCAGTGAGTACAAGTGCAGTGAAGTCCAGGTTGGGTGCTGGCCTTAAACGACAGCTCCCGGAAGTGTTAGCCATCTATAAAAGGCCAACAGTACAATTAATACAGCAAACAAAACAAACACGAAACGCTTACGGTACATACACGGTCCTTCAGTGGTTCGTCCGTAACCATAACAAAGGAAGAGTTCACATCGTCACATCCCCTTTTATACTGTCAGCCACGCCCCCTTGGTTAGCGAGTGCAATCGTTTTCCTCCAATGCGCGATTGCCACATCACTTCCCGTCAGGGGCGATGACTTGGTGTACTGTGGCTCCTCCCCCTTTCTAGATGGCCGACTTCCACCTTTCCCTGGAATCAATTGCCAAATCCAGTCCAGGGCACACTGTTCCCTTTACACAGCGCCCTCACAGGTCGGGAGGAAGATTTGTAACTCAGGTTCATTCTTTCTCTGTCACATGCATGCACATGGATTAGGGAGTGGTTAACATGTAGAAAACAGAAAGTACTGATTCAAGGGGAAACCTCAAAATGGAGCCAGGTAACCAGTGGAGTACCACAGGGATCAGTATTAGGTCCTCTGCTCTTTCTAATCTACATTAATGATATAGATTCTGGTGTAGTAAGTAAACTTGTTACATATGCAGACGACACAAAATAGGAGGAGTGGCAGACACTATTGCAGCAGCAAAGGTCATTCAAAATGATCTAGACAGCATTCAGAATTGAGCAGACACATGGCAAAGGACGTTTAATAGAGAGAAGTGTAAGGTACTGCACACAGGCAATACAAATGTGCTTTATAAATATCATATGGGAGATACTGAAATTGAAGAAGGAATGTCTTCATCTAGACAATGTGGGGAAGTTATTAAAAAGCCCAACAAAAAAGGCCAACAAAATGCTTGGATATATAGTGAAAAGTGTTGAATTCAAATCAAGGGAAGTAATGTTAAAACTTCACAATGCATTAGTAAGACCTCATCTAGAATATTTTGTTCAGTTCTGGTCACCTCGCTATAAAAAGGCTATTGCTGCTCTAGAAAGAGTGCAAAGAAGAGCGACCAGAATTCAAGACTCTATTCAGTCTTGAACAAAGAAGACTGCGCGTTGATCTGAATCAAGCTTTCACAATTCGGATAAGGGCGTCTGCTAAGAAATAAATAATAATAATCATAATAATAAAAGGCATCGACAATGTCGACCCAAGGGACTTTTTTGACCTGAAAAAAGAAGCAAGGACCAGGGGTCACAAATGGAGATTAGATAAAGGGGCATTCAGAACAGAAAATAGGAGACACTTTTTTAGACAGAGAATTGTGAGAGTCTGGAACCAACTCCCCAGTAATGTTGTTGAAGCTGACACCCCGGGATCCTTCAAGAAGCTGCTTGATGAGATTCTGGGATCAATAAGCTATAAACAACCAAACGAGCAAGATGGGCCGAATGGCCTCCTCTCGTTTGTAAGCTTTCTTATGTTCTTCCATTTGAAGCCTGACTTCAGTTTCCACACAATTCCCATCTCCTACAAAGATTGATGCTGTAATGTTTGATATGCTCCCTATACTCATGCCAAGGTAGAGTGACAGGTGGAGAAAAGCTACTGCTACTTTATACAGGAGGCACATTTATGTCAAATCTTGTTTTTCTTGTTCTTGTTTTTCCCCTTTGCTGAGAGTGCAAAACATATTTTAAAAGAAGGTGGATTTTCTTGACACTTGTCATATTTGATTGATATGCAATGCGTTGGGAATGCTATTTGTTGCAACTTGAAATAATGTTTATTACGTCATTGGACACAAGGGGTGCATTACTGCAGTCAATGCAGTTAATTCCACATGTCACCGCAAAGGGATGTTTAACTTGCCACCTAAAGGAATACTCTCCTAATCATCATGTATTACTCTTTCTGCACGTCTGGATATTTTACATGGTTAATTAAGTCACCAGCATATTTAACTCTTAGGACTATCTCTGAATGCCAAAGGTAAAATAAGCCTGAGACCAGTATAGCATTGACTGTTGGGGATGCATTTGAGGTGCACCCTGATCATTTCTTTCACTCTGAAAGTGTTTCTATTGAGAGTCATTAAGAACCTGCTTCGTGAGTGTTTGTTTGTCTTGTCTATGATTGTTACTTGTGTTTTATAGACAGCTAACACGTTCCGCATAAAAACCCGGAACAGCACTGCACTATTGTCACTCATGAAACTGTATCACCCACCACGAGCACTACAGCGCGCACCCAGGACTGGTGACCGTGTATGTATATTGTGGGAGGGATACGCATGTTTATTGTTTGGGACTGCAACCCGTTATTATTTAACCCAGTGCATTACACATTGCTGTGTATTGCCGGGGATCATTGTTTTGGTCACCAGACCTGGATTATAAAAATAAAATACCCCTTTTCCATACCAGATTACAATCTCTGTCTGTGTTATCACCTCTGCACCTGTTCACAATCAACCACTTTGCCACAATTATTCACAAAAACAAGATAATAAAATAAAACCCTAACTCCCCTTGGAGTACTAACTATAAAACAAAACCCCAACTCCCCTTGGACTACTAACTATAAAACAAAACCCCAACTCCCCTTGGACTACTAACTATAAAACAAAACCCCAACTCCCCTTGGACTACTAACTATAAAACAAAACCCCAACTCCCCTTGGACTACTAACTATAAAACAAAACCCCAACTCCCCTTGGACTACTAACTATAAAACAAAACCCCAACTCCCCTTGGACTACTAACTATAAAACAAAACCCCAACTCCCCTTGGACTACTAACTATAAAACAAAACCCCAACTCCCCTTGGACTACTAACTATACTTTTTCCACAATCCCTAAACTATCGACCAGATGGCTAAGCCGTTTCCCTGTTCAACAAAAACACTTATTACACACCCAGGTTCACACAGTACCTTTAATTCACTTTGACCATACAGGTCTCTTCTCATGCTTCACACAGACAGCCTCTACTCCCACACAGACAGCCTCTACTCCCACACAGACAGCCTCTACTCCCACACAGACAGCCTCTACTCTCACACAGACAGCCTCTACTCTCACACAGACAGCCTCTACTCTCACACAGACAGCCTATACTCCAACACAGACAGCCTCTACTTCCACACAGACAGCCTCTACTCTCACACAGACAGCCTCTACTCTCACACAGACAGCCTCTACTCTCACACAGACAGCCTCTACTCCAACACAGACAGCCTATACTCCAACACAGACAGCCTCTACTCCCACACAGACAGCCTCTACTCTCACACAGACAGCCTCTACTCTCACACAGACAGCCTCTACTCTCACACAGACAGCCTATACTCCAACACAGACAGCCTCTACTTCCACACAGACAGCCTCTACTCTCACACAGACAGCCTCTGCTCTCACACAGACAGCCTCTACTCCAACACAGACAAGCTCTACTCCAACACAGACAGCCTCTGTCTCTCACCATACTGGGAACAAAGGCCAGCTTTGCCATGTGGCTGAGGCTTAATTGATTGCCAATTACCCAATTTATGCCTCAACCAGGCAAGGACTCGCTAATGCAGGATCTCTTTTTCCTTGCCCCTTTCCCCCACCTTGCCACACTTTGTTTTATTTTCTTTTCATTATTAAATCCAGTGCTAGGATTACCATTGCTGGTACCCAAGTGTCAGCACCTGTGTTAGTTAAATCTGCACGCCTGTGCAGCATGTCAATACCCACTGCTCTGTGTCTGAGTCAGTATTATTCAGTGACGACCCACACACGTAACGAATCTCACTGTTACACGCTTCAAAGAGGTTAATCTTTCAAGTTTACAAAATTGACTAAAAGACTCATCAAGAGACTCCACTACCCCCTTATAAGAGTTTAACATGGTACATTGTAGGGCTGTGAAGAGGAGCCATGTGTATTTAACAGTGGGTGGGGCTAAATCCAGATGCTCCCTAAAAAAGCAACAAAAAAAAGCTTTGTACCCATGAATAAATCATACTCAGAAAAAATGCTATACTCATTACAGATACCCGTTTTATACCCTTGTATTCAGGGTGAAAAACATATTTTTATATGTCTCTACTTACAATTCCATATAATAAGGTCAAGGCCACCTTTGCAAACACATGTGGTCAAATGACAATTGATGATGATAACCTTTCTTTTGATACAATGTATGCGAATATATGCTAATAACCATCCCTCTTAAATGCTAACTTCTAACTACTGTGCTACTGTAGTTCAGTTATATTGTAATTTTGCAGTTTATAATGGTTTTCCCAGGATGTGTCAACATGTACAGTGCTTCACCATGACTGACCAGGGTTTTCAGTCATTTTCTTTGACTTATCATGCATGCCTGCACTTTACTATGCTTCGCTTTGTAATTCTTTTAATGTGGTAAACCATCCACAGTAAACATGGAAGGCCCTGATATGTTCTTTACAGCTGATTCTCAGTAAATTACATCAACATCGGTTAAAAGCTAAGCTGAAGCTAAGACAAGGAGACTATGTTTATTAAACTTGCAAAGAGCTAATTTGAAAATTATTAGGCTTCTTTTTCATCAAGCCCAGGGACAGAATACATGAGCATGTTTTCCACATAAAATCATTGCTGTCCAAACTGCTGTATTTGTACTAGAGGGGGTTATAGAACTCAAAACAAATGCTGCCACTGGAGTGGTTTTCAGTTTGTGGATGCAGCCTACACTATGTTTTCATTGTTTCTAGGTTTCCTTTGGCCAGGTGTTCTTTAGAAACCAGAAAGAGCTGATTTGAGAATATGGCTCTGACCAAAGGACAGCAAACAGAGATGAATTAACCAACCAAGACAACCCAATAGCAACAGTAGTGCTTGACTCACATACATTACACAAGTGTTTTGCTTAGCTGTACTGGTCAAGCTTGCATAAGCTTTAAGGTCTTCTTTATACAGTCAGCTAAGGCTGTCTGAGAGAGGCAGCATGTTTGGATATCACTCCCAGAGATACATGCTCTAGATTCCTCTACAGCTTCCCTTTGTATGGCTCGACTCTCTCTTTCTTTCTTTCAATAGCTAGGTTGGCTCTGCATGCCAAGCATGCTTTCTTACATTCTCAAAAGAGCTTGGGAGTATTTCTTGATGTAGAGCCAACACAGTGTTTTTGTTGCTCCCCAACCCTGTGAGCTTTGAGCAGGTTTGACTGGATTGACAGGTAGACCAAGAGTGAAGTTAAAAGTAAGGCTATTAGATGCATGCTACCATTGTGTCCAGTCGTCTACCACACAAACACCATTTATTTTGTTTAAGAACATAACAAAGCTGTTATGCACACATTGCAGTGTTCTGTGGGCTGAATTGTGCTACTTTAATATCAGAACATTTCAATGATGTACAAACACTCATTGTAAATATTCTATTTGGATGTTTTCATTTTCTTTTGTTTTTTATTTGCTTAAGTGGAGTGGAAGTCCAAAGCAATCCTTTCAACAGACTGGCCCTATTGACGCTTGTCCCTATTATATTCTCGCAGTGACATTTTAAGGGGATGATATTATGCTGAGGGTTTCATTAACATGAAATCCAGTTAATTGTGTGTTATTGACTTATGAGTATATTTTCAGTGTTTCATTCATGTCTTTAATAAAAATGTCATTTTTTGAAAGGACAGAATTAGATGTAAAATTTGTCTTGCATTTCTTTGTGAAAAAGGAATATGGAGAAATATTTAACATTGTACTGGACATTGCTCCAGAGAAATCCAAAATGGTCGATGATTTCACCTGTTTGCACAGTCTTTTTGGCAACCCGTTATAGAACCGATTGGTCTGTTCAGGCTTTACTTGAACCGATCTGAGAGCTCCTCCCCAGCAGCTGAACCGGTCTCAGACTGATCCTCGAGCTCCTCCCCAGCAGCTGAACCGGTCTCAGACCGATCTGAGAGCTCCTCCCCAGCAGCTGAACCGGTCTCAGACCGATCTGAGAGCTCCTCCCCAGCAGCTGAACCGGTCTCAGACCGATCTGAGAGCTCCTCCCCAGCAGCTGAACCGGTCTCAGACCGATCTGAGAGCTCCTCCCCAGCAGCTGAACCGGTCTCAGACCCGATCTGAGAGCTCCTCCTCAGCAGCTGAACCGGTCTCAGACCGATCTGAGAGCTCCTCCCAGCAGCTGAACCGGTCTCAGACCCGATCTGAGAGCTCCTCCCCAGCAGCTGAACCGGTCTCAGACCGATCTGAGAGCTCCTCCCCAGCAGCTGAACCGTCTCAGACCGATCTGAGAGCTCCTCCCAGCAGCTGAACCGGTCTCAGACCGATCTGAGAGCTCCTCCCAGCAGCTGAACCGGTCTCAGACTGATCTCGAGCTCCTCCCCAGCAGCTGAACCGGTCTCAGACTGATCTGAGAGCTCCTCCCCAGCAGCTGAACCGGTCTCAGACCGATCTGAGAGCTCCTCCCCAGCAGCTGAACCGGTCTCAGACCGATCTGAGAGCTCCTCCCCAGCAGCTGAACCGGTCTCAGACCGATCTGAGAGCTCCTCCCCAGCAGCTGAACCGGTCTCAGACTGATCCTCGAGCTCCTCCCCAGCAGCTGAACCGGTCTCAGACTGATCTGAGAGCTCCTCCCCAGCAGCTGAACCGGTCTCAGACCGATCCTCGAGCTCCTCCCCAGCAGCTGAACCGGTCTCAGACCGATCTGAGAGCTCCTCCCCAGCAGCTGAACCGGTCTCAGACCGATCTGAGAGCTCCTCCCCAGCAGCTGAACCGGTCTCAGACCGATCTGAGAGCTCCTCCCCAGCAGCTGAACCGGTCTCAGACCGATCTGAGAGCTCCTCCTCAGCAGCTGAACCGGTCTCAGACCGATCTGAGAGCTCCTCCCCAGCAGCTGAACCGGTCTCAGACCGATCTGAGAGCTCCTCCCAGCAGCTGAACCGGTCTCAGACCGATCTGAGAGCTCCTCCCCAGCAGCTGAACCGGTCTCAGACCGATCTGAGAGCTCCTCCCAGCAGCTGAACCGGTCTCAGACCGATCTGAGAGCTCCTCCCCAGCAGCTGAACCGGTCTCAGACCGATCTGAGAGCTCCTCCCCAGCAGCTGAACCGGTCTCAGACCGATCTGAGAGCTCCTCCCAGCAGCTGAACCGGTCTCAGACCGATCTGAGAGCTCCTCCCCAGCAGCTGAACCGGTCTCAGACCGATCTGAGAGCTCCTCCCAGCAGCTGAACCGGTCTCAGACCGATCTGAGAGCTCCTCCCCAGCAGCTGAACCGGTCTCAGACTGATCCTCGAGCTCCTCCCCAGCAGCTGAACCGGTCTCAGACTGATCTGAGAGCTCCTCCCCAGCAGCTGAACCGGTCTCAGACCGATCTGAGAGCTCCTCCCCAGCAGCTGAACCGGTCTCAGACCGATCTGAGAGCTCCTCCCCAGCAGCTGAACCGGTCTCAGACCGATCTGAGAGCTCCTCCCCAGCAGCTGAACCGGTCTCAGACTGATCCTCGAGCTCCTCCCCAGCAGCTGAACCGGTCTCAGACTGATCTGAGAGCTCCTCCCCAGCAGCTGAACCGGTCTCAGACCGATCTGAGAGCTCCTCCCCAGCAGCTGAACCGGTCTCAGACCGATCCTCGAGCTCCTCCCCAGCAGCTGAACCGGTCTCAGACCGATCCTCGAGCTCCTCCCCAGCAGCTGAACCGGTCTCAGACCGATCTAAGAGCTCCTCCCCAGCAGCTGAACCGGTCTCAGACCGATCTGAGAGCTCCTCCCCAGCAGCTGAACCGGTCTCAGACCGATCTGAGAGCTCCTCCCCAGCAGCTGAACCGGTCTCAGACCGATCTGAGAGCTCCTCCCCAGCAGCTGAACCGGTCTCAGACCGATCTGAGAGCTCCTCCCCAGCAGCTGAACCGGTCTCAGACCGATCTGAGAGCTCCTCCCCAGCAGCTGAACCGGTCTCAGACCGATCTGAGAGCTCCTCCCCAGCAGCTGAACCGGTCTCAGACTGATCTGCGAGCTCCTCCCCAGCAGCTGAACCGGTCTCAGACTGATCTGAGAGCTCCTCCCCAGCAGCTGAACCGGTCTCAGACCGATCTGAGAGCTCCTCCCCAGCAGCTGAACCGGTCTCAGACCGATCTGAGAGCTCCTCCCAGCAGCTGAACCGGTCTCAGACCGATCTGAGAGCTCCTCCCCAGCAGCTGAACCGGTCTCAGACTGATCTCGAGAGCTCCTCCCCAGCAGCTGAACCGGTCTCAGACTGATCTGAGAGCTCCTCCCAGCAGCTGAACCGGTCTCAGACTGATCTGAGAGCTCCTCCCCAGCAGCTGAACCGGTCTCAGACCGATCTGAGAGCTCCTCCCCAGCAGCTGAACCGGTCTCAGACCGATCTGAGAGCTCCTCCCAGCAGCTGAACCGGTCTCAGACCGATCTGAGAGCTCCTCCCCAGCAGCTGAACCGGTCTCAGACTGATCCTGAGAGCTCCTCCCCAGCAGCTGAACCGGTCTCAGACTGATCTGAGAGCTCCTCCCAGCAGCTGAACCGGTCTCAGACCGATCTGAGAGCTCCTCCCAGCAGCTGAACCGGTCTCAGACCGATCTGAGAGCTCCTCCCCAGCAGCTGAACCGGTCTCAGACCGATCTGAGAGCTCCTCCCCAGCAGCTGAACCGGTCTCAGACTGATCCTCGAGCTCCTCCCCAGCAGCTGAACCGGTCTCAGACCGATCTGAGAGCTCCTCCCCAGCAGCTGAACCGGTCTCAGACCGATCTGAGAGCTCCTCCCCAGCAGCTGAACCGGTCTCAGACTGATCTGAGAGCTCCTCCCCAGCAGCTGAACCGGTCTCAGACCGATCTGAGAGCTCCTCCCCAGCAGCTGAACCGGTTTGAACACAGCTATAGAGACAGGTAGATTCTGAACACAGCTATAGAGACAGGTAGATTCTGAACACAGCTATAGAGACAGGTAGATTCTGAACACAGCTATAGAGACAGGTAGATTCTGAACACAGCTATAGAGACAGGTAGATTCTGAACACAGCTATAGATAGGTAGTTTCTGAACACAGCTATAGAGAAAGGTAGATTCTGAACACAGCTATAGAGACAGGTAGATTCTGAACACAGCTATAGAGACAGGTAGATTCTGAACACAGCTATAGAGACAGGTAGATTCTGAACACAGCTATAGAGACAGGTAGATTCTGAACACAGCTATAGATAGGTAGTTTCTGAACACAGCTATAGAGACAGGTAGATTCTGAACACAGCTATAGAGACAGGTAGACTCTGAACACAGCTATAGAGGCAGGAAGATTCTGAACACAGCTATAGAGGCAGGTAGATTTCAAGTGGAGAGGAAGCTTGTATGCCTACAGCTAACAGTAGCATCTACTGCAATGATATATGGTGCTCAGAAACACACCCAGGAGCAAACCATTCTTTATCACAAGACTGTTTTGAATATTGTATGCCTTTAACAAGCTTTATTCATGTTGCTGTTAGGCTGTAGCTACTTTTGCATTTTGTTAAACATTCTCCTAAATAATTAGAGAATAAAGATGTTCATGTAGGAACACCAACCACAGGAAAGCAGAGCACTTAAAAAGTATTTTGATAACAACTACATTTTTAAATGCATTTTATTTTCAGCCCCCCCGCAGGTTCAGCTGTAGTTTGACTTGCTAAATTATCTTTAAATGCTTACAAACCACATTCATAAAGAAACATGCTCTGTGTAGATATTGATTTGGGGATTTTCAGCGTACAGATAAAAAAATAATGTTTTAATCAATCTCCTCATCCACTGGAGTCTGATAAATACAACAAAATGAATCAGCAGTAGAAGTGGCTGGCGTTGCTGTTACTGCTGCAGCAATATTGCACGCTTCAGTAACTAGTGGGTGCAAATTCAGATCCTGAAAGGGCTGCTTGTTTGACTCCAACAGAGACCATTCACGTCCCACTTCCCAGAACTATGGGTAGTAATAAATTATGCTTTTCTAAATGCGCAGCTGTGACTATAGAAAACTGGTGCTCTGTACCGATGCTGCTGGAACCCTCCAAGAACTTACTCTGGTGTTTATTTGTTATAGTTTCCTTACAGTAGCGGTTTAGACTGCAGTAAATCTGTATGTACTCTAGTTTAAAGGATGCTCTAAACCATATAAATGTAGCATTCATTTTTATTTCTTACACATTTAATATTCAATGTGGTGCATTACATCCCACTTGGCAGTGGTTGCCACCATCTGTTTTCCCTGGATTGTACTGCTTATGAGGTTAATCTTATACTCAGCAGTGCCGTGATCTAATGTATTAACAGATTGATATTGGATCTGCACAAGGGCCACCATGAGCATCAGCAACTGCATTCCTATCCACCAGACAGCTACTCATATCAATCAACACGTTTTGTTGGTCATTTGTGGTACAGTATGCAAAATGTATCTCTTTTTGGTACTCAATAACTTTTCTTTAAAATGATTTATTGGCCAGTAGTACAGAAAGAATACTGAACCGCTGCTGTTACTATGTACGTAGTCAGATCAAGTTTAGCAGAACAGTACACCAGTGGCCAGTGATATATCCAAGTACTTAACTCTGGTGTATCCAAAAATCGATATACCAAACACTGTTACTGTTGTGAGTTTGCGCAATTCAAGCCGCTTGCAGATTAAGAATTTTTCAGTCAATTGCTATTCAGCAGAGTAGCGGTTAAAGAACCTCTGGTTACGCGCCCTTCAATTGCAGCGAGCGACGTCTTACGTAACTGCGTATACGTCACGGGCTTCTGTTGGGTTTCCGTGTTTACACACCCACGAAAGGAGGAGACAAGCATAGCGCCAGATTAACACAAGGCGATAGAAGAGACACGAATACACAGACTGCATGGTAAAAAGAAGAAAAAAACAGCTGCCAAAATAGCTTTCTATAACGGAATGTTTTCTCGAAAGAGCTATGGAGATGTCAAGAAATCTACACAGAAAGTTCTGGACCCAAAGAAGGATGTACTGACCCGCTTGAAGCACCTCAGGTCTCTGCTAGGTAAGTGGACAGATCCAGAGTGATCATGAGCCAGTTGAGCAGATACACACAGTCACTGTCACAGTGGTGCAGTGCACCCCAGCGTCATTGTCTTTACGAGATGGCATCGGTACTAGTTGTAACCACTTGGCTGGTGTTAGTGGTAGAGAGATCTAAGCAGGTACTGTTATGTTGACTGATCTTTGCAGATGTCATTGTCCACCGAATACGGAGGCCATGTAGGGGGCAGTCAAATATTGCTTGCTGTAGATGTACTGCACTTCCTGACAAACTGGCTGCAGACCTGTGCCGAATTGTACTGTAGTTGTCTTTTGCATTACTATTACGTTAGTGACAGCCTTGTCATTTGGAGTATTTATTAAAAATGCACGCTTTTAACTGTGTATTTAATATCTTATATTTTCCATACAATAAAGAACATTAATATGTACAATATAGGCCACTGTACATAACACACATCTTTACGTGTACTAATAAACAGTTTTCGTGTTTTCTTCTGAGATTACCCCCAGCTTACTGAAGATGGGGTAAACTGTAAATATAAATCATTAATGATTGTCCATCAAGACTTCAAGGCAGGAAAAGGCTGCTTTTTGCTAACAGTAATCTGAAGGCTACCACATTGTCACGGTGAAGCCAGTGGTGGGGATTAGACTCATATTTTGTTTCTGGATCCGAGTATTAATTTGAAATGAAATGAAATGCAGTGCTGATTATGTTGCTGGTCCAGCAGTGTATCTATTAATAGCTGGTCAATACAGGAGCAAGGCCTCCCTGCAGGTGATGTACAGTGTAGTTGTGAAAAAAGAAAAAAAATAAGAAATGTCATTGGTACTGTATTATGACATTGAAAAATCATTTGGTAGTTTAGAAACACTGACACTTAGCCTGCACTAGCACACTGCAGTGCAATTCAATGATCCGTGGATGCTGTAAAACAACACTTGAAGCTACTGCAGGAGATTTAAACTTTGTGGCAGTTTTATTTAACACAAGTATCCTTAAATTATGGTAGACTGTAGTAGGAGAGAATAAAGCATACAGTATACCTGAAATAACCAAGAAAGTAGGTTAAAAGTGGTTAGGTTATTATTATTTTTTTCTTATGATAAGTCACTGTGGAAATCTGTGTTGTAGTTTTTGTTCAGATTAGCTCGGGCAGGTTGCTCCATTAAAGAGGAACAGTACAGTGGTGGATGTATAAAACTAGTGCAAAATGATCTGGCTTGAAAACACAGATGTACTTTACAGAGAAAGATTGTAATTCAATCCAGACAGATGCAGCATCGCTATAATATTGTACCATAGTTAATGATACCCTGTAATGATGATACATTAGGATGAACTGCAGTGTGTGCTGAGCCAGGGTCCTTGTGTAAGCTTGACCCTGCAGCACGGGTGCTGTAGTAAGGGTCCCATGTAAACACAGCTGGTATGACAGGAGATGCAGTATATTTCAGGGTTTCCTTTCCAGCGCGCACGTTACCTCACTTGCACTGCAGAGCATTTCTATCCTGATGACTTTTTACGTGCCTGTTTTTGTGATGTGGAGACGATGATGAGTTTAGACTCTGCACAAAGCAAGAGGGTTGAGTCAATGTGATTTGAGTTAGACTAAGTGAAAGTTTTCCTGTTTTATTTGGTTATATCAGCAGCCATTAATGTCACGGTTGGCTAAGCAGGTCTGCTGTTAAGAAGTGAAAAACTGGAGGACACCTGATTGTTTTTCCATTAAAAGTATAAACAAAGCAGCTAGACCTGTAAACGTTCTTAGCAAATGAAGGAAGATCGCAAAGCACTGTACAGTACATACCAGAAAAAAAGAACAAACCACAATACATTTGTATAGCATGTCACACATACAGCTTTCACAGTCAGACCATTTAAATAACAGTATACACATAATAATACAAAAGCAGCAGTTTTAAAGTTACATTAAAACCCACTAAGATAAGAAAACCATTTTATAAAAGTGCGTTTTTAGTCTTGACTTGAAAACTGTAACGATCCCAGCTTCCCTGATAAACGAAGGCAGAGCATTCCATAATTTAGGAGCTCTACAAGAAAAAGCCCTGCCTCCCATGTTGCTCTGGTTGACCCTCGGAATAACCAGCAGCCCCGCATCCTGTGATCAGAGTGCGGTTTGGAAGATACGGGGTCAGTAACTCCTGCAAATAACTAAGTGCTAATCCATTCAGGGCCTTGTAAGTTAACAGCAAAATCTTGAAATCAAAAGATTAACCAGAAGGCTAACATGAGGCTTGTTTGAGGATAAAATACTTACTGCAAAAGGGCAATAAAAATGACAACAGTTTTAGCACAACTTAACAAGCCCTATTTGTCAAGGTTATTTTGTTTTTGTTTTTCAGGATTAAAAGCTTGCATGACCTCCTGATGTTAGTAGGTGCTTTCTTGATTTGCTTTCTAAGTTACTGATGTTTGTTTTAATATAGGCCCAGACAGTCTATTAAAATAAACAGGAGCTGAGGGTAAAGTTACTTCATTCCTTTTCTTTTTTTTTTTTTTTTACACATTTCATCTGTACACAGCTACACAAAAGCCGACTCTGAATAACAAAAATGCATACCCTAGCACTCATTTTGGGAAATGTGTTAAAATAATAAAGGTGCTATAAAATGCACTTAAAAAAAAAAGTCAATGTTTATTAATATATTAGGGGTGGGCACCAATATCGATATTTTGATATTATATCGATATCGATAATTTCCATATTGCGATATCGTGGATTAAAAATTCACGTATGCTTGCAGAGAGCTAATACTGCTAAAAATAAAAACGCAGTATAATCAAGTTGAATTTATATTAAGATACAACAAACCCTATACATACCAATCATTGTCAGTCTCGTGTTGAAACACCACGCACTAAAGTATTATTTAACCATTTTAACCAGTTCATTGCATTTTGTCCGTGTGATTACTTACGTTAATATTAATGTATTTTTAAAATGTGAACTTTCGGTATTATAAATCAGATGTACTTTTTTAAAACATCAAAACAGATCTCAAAATTCAGCATGACACTGTACTTTATACTTTTAGAGGTGTTGTGAGTCAGCATTTAGCAGCAGCGGAAGATTCAATTACTTCTGGATTGGCTAGAAAGTCTGTGTGCAGTGAAGTATAGAAATATTTTGGTTTTGAGGTGGCTGATGATGGAATAGTAAAACAATATAACAGTGCAGTGTGGAGTAGAGTTAGGGCTCTGGACTCTTGATCGGAGGGTCGTGGGTTCAATCCCAGGTGGGGGACACTGCTGCTGTACCATTGAGAAAGGTACTTTACCTAGATTGCTCCAGTAAAAACCCAACTGTATGAATGGGTAATTGTATATAAAAATAATGTGATATCTTGTAACAATTGTAAGTCGCCCTGGATAAGGGCGTCGGCTAAGAAATAAATAATAGTAATAATAACAAGACCTTGTTGGATATTGTGAAGCAAAGCACCACTAACTTAAAGTAATGTATTGCTTTTCAGATGTAAATATCAGTTAACATCTATATATGTTTGATATTGCAATTGCGTTATTTCTTTGTTTTGGAAGACTTCGATATTATCTCTTGCTATTGAAATACGTGCACGATATCGATATACAATTTTCATATTGTTGCCCACCACTTATACAGTAGTTCGGGTTTGACCATGGATTCAATGTAAAATAAAAATAAGTTTTGAGACATTTGACGGATTTGCCTGAAAAATAGTATGCACTGTCCCCTGGGGTAGATCTCTTCATGTGGCAGTAGCGTTCAGTCGCTTGTGCAGTTTTTGAGATACAGATAGTGAAGAAATGCAACACATTATATTTTCCAAGACAGTTTGGAATTTTAAACTGAGTATACCTGTGCTTGTTTCGTGTAAAAAATATTAATCCGTTCAAAAGTTATTCACATTTTCATCTCCTAATGTTTTATTTTTTTTAACTCTGTTTATTGGGTTTTGAAAAGAGCAAAATTAAGCAATCAGTAATACAAGATACAGATACAGTTAAAGATATAGGGCAGCAGTGTGCAGTAGTGGTTAGGGCATTATGCAAATCAAAAGATCGAATTTTGCATCTGAGTGACATTTAATGTGTGCATTATAGTATTCAAACATTGTCAAACAGCTTATGTTAACAGGAAAAAATAAATAAATACAGTGCGTGAACCCGTCTGACGAACCTTCGAATCCCTGGCTAGCGAACAAACCTTCGAACCTTCAGACACAGCCCTACTGTTAGGTCTCCTGAAAGCAGCTTATTTTAAAGCACAACCAGTGTGAATGATGATGCAGTATATATATATATATATATATATATATATAGAGTAAGTGACATGCCCTTGGTACAGTAGCTGTCCAGAAAATGTACTTTCTTTTTACCCAAGGGACATATCATTATTACACATGTGTTTTTTAGTTTTTTTTACCCTGACAAATAAACTGAACGCAGTGTTATTGCATCACTCATACCAATGTAGTATACAATTAGACACAATGTATTAATGTATAAAATATCTTAATGTATGTGTGTCACAAGAGGCCAAGGCGGAGGAAACCAACTTTGAGATTCCCCTGGAAGTGAAGCAAATAGGAAGCAACACAGCTCAGGAGTCAATTGTAGACTTTTGTTTTAAATAAATGGCAGATTTGGGTCACAGTAGCAGAGTGACACAAAGAAATCCTTTTGAAATTCCTAAAGCATGTTAGAAAACATCTAGAAAACTCAACATTTTGCTGTTCCATTCGAACGTTTTGTTGAAGCTGTTTGCAAGTCGATTCTACTCTTTCTGTAGCTTATTCTTAAACAAATTGTTTTCAGCCAACTTACAGTAGGCATGTGAAGTGAAACAATATTGATTTGATATGGTACATTAGTTATCTCTTAATGAGATGTTAAATCCAAGATTAAAACAATGAAAGTTAATGCAAAAAGAATGACTTTCTGCAAGCATCACAGAACAAACAAGAGGCACCAATACAGCATTGTCCTTGTTCTGAAGGTGTCTTTGCTGTACACCGTAGTCTTCAGTTCCAAATTGATTAAAGGGAAAACAAACCTCAAAATCTTTGCAAAAGAATGTATGTAGGAAATTATACATGTATAGTTGCATGTATAATGTTTCAGATGGTTTTTTCTTTTTCTTTCTCAGCTTACAAACAAAATTTATTCTGCTGAACTGTACTGTACAGTTTCAGAAATCTGCATCAAATCTGTACTAGAGAATACTGTAGTTCACATACAACAAGCATATCTGTTAAAGGTCATTTCTTTGTTCTAGTTTATGCTGCTGTATAAAACCACAAAGCAAAAACAAGACTGCATAAACTACTGTATTGTAGATATTGATACATTTTAGGAATTGGAACAGCTTGTCCTTATTTTTGCTGGAATGCAGGAGGAAGTGTCTTAGAATGCCCCTCTGACATGGCTTTCCTCATCTCTCCTTAAGCTGTCTGTACGTGCTGCTGTTTTGCATTTGGTTGAACTCTGACCTGAGGATATGTTGAGACAGTACCCCCTCCAGCATGAAGCAGCAATGTGTCGTGAACTCTTTCCTTCATGATGCTGTTGATGAAGAGTCAGCATGTTTTCCTGAACAGCAGGAAAGACTGAAACACAATGCAATGTGTTGAAAACGATAAATGTGAGCTGGTCAGATAAGACGAATGCTGGATTAACACTGGAGCTCCCTGTGTGTTATCAGCAGAATTCGTTGCTGAAGCAGTACACTGCAGTCCATGGCTGTCTTATCTGGCTTAGCTTATGTCAGACCGGAAAGTCAACTTTCTGTTGGAATGTTTGATTTCCACTTACTCATGGATTCCTTCTTTTAATTTGTAATGCAATATCAGGATACTTTACAGCTTTCCTCTTTTGATATGAAAATTGTTATTTTTTTTTTTACCCATGTTTACACATAACACTATCAAGTGTGTTAACCTATTTATAAATCTATAATACTTCGTGCTGGGACAAATATTCAAACAAATATTTTTTTACATGTATTCGGATACAAAATTCAGATGTTCGTATTCGCTAGAAATTACAAAAATACCTTGCACTTATTTACCACCTCACCAGAAGTTGTGCTACAGTTTCAAACATGGCAAATGAAAAAGAGCTCTGTGTGATCTGCAAGATTAATACATTAAAAAAAATACACAAGATCAACACAGCAGCTCTTGAGCCTCTATTTAAAAGTTTTAAACAGCAAAAAGTAAACAAACCAGATGCGTGTGCAAGCATAGTGCTCTCAATGGAAAGCAATCTGTGTCAAAAAAGCATTGTGCTGCTTTAGCGCGAATGAGAATCTCATGACAGAAAAAAGGCAAACACGTCATTCTGAAACGATTCGCTTAAACAGTGCCGAACTCGCTGTAAATGTTGTGTAGTGATTTTTATATAGATTGTACATATTATATATTTTTGTGTTGCGCCTTGCGTTATGTGGAATGTAATAAACGAGAACCAAAATGGTGAGTCTTTTTCCCCTTCATTTTACAACGCCATTTCCACGTTTTATTTAAGTGTTTAAAGTTAAATTTCAGTTTTTATTTGGTTTCGTTCAGTTACAATAAGACACAAGTAAACCTCATGTTACTACTTTATGAAAATGTGTCTATGACCGCTGTTTACTGTGAAGAAACGGCAATGGCGAGGAATGAAAAAAAAAATAAATAAAATGCATAAGAGGTCGCACTAGCCTTTAAAAATGTGCATTTATAAAAAGCATGCCATCTCAAAATCTGGTTGTAATACTGAAAAACAGTAGTATTTACAACACTTTTGGTGGAAGTAGTATTCATTATTGCACAATGCCACTAAATATAGTTTGCTGTTTTAGTTTAAGCTTTTCCAAAGACGAAGTTATTGATAGTTTTACCAAACCTACAGATGCAGACCTAAATATCATTGCAAGCGATCAGTTTTCAAGAAGCATGTAAGTGGGCTGTAAGCTTGTTTGCACAGTGGTTTAAAGCCAGGAACAAAATACAAAAGCTGAGTTTAAATCTAACGTCCATGTAATCGATGGTTTACAAAGTGATGATGAAATTGCTTTTGTTATTGAAAAAACGTATTTCTTGCTGTTTAAACGAGGAATGAAAAACTCCCAGAATGCCGTAGCTATCCAAGAACACTGATTGACTGGAAATCAGTTAAACTAATACATCTGTTCATAATTTAACAAGCCAGGCAGGTATTTAAGGACAGGTTTCAAAGACAGTAGCTGTCTGTTGGAAGGTAATGAATTGTCTATAGACCTTAATGTGGTGTGCATTAAAACAAAGAACCGTATTCCTTCCAATTTAATATGCCCTCGAATTTAATACGCAGCCCAAATTTCCCACCCTCAATTTGAGAAAAAAATAAAACCTCGAATAAATATGCATTTAGGCATTTCCGATTTGTCTAAGCTGGTACTGTTTGCTAGAAACGCTGAAATTGTAAAATCTTCACTATTAATTCCTCAGGAAGCTAATTTTTTGAAAATCGCTGCCTGTATGTCCTGGATGAGATCAGGCAGTAACATCTTTGTTAGTTTTTTCTCAGCAATCTGTCACGTTGCTGTTTGTGTACTCGGGTTGTCATGTCTTTGTTTGTTTTTTCTCAGCAGTCAGTCACGTTGCTGTTTGTGTACTCGGGTTGTCATGTCTTTGTTTTTTCTCAGCAGTCAGTCACGTTGCTGTTTGTGTAGTCGGGTTGTCATGTCTTTGTTTTTTCTCAGCAGTCAGTCACGTTGCTGTTTGTGTACTCGGGTTGTCATGTCTTTTTTTTCTCAGCAGTCAGTCACGTTGCTGTTTGTGTTCTCGGGTTGTCATGTCTTTGTTTTTTCTCAGCAGTCAGTCACGTTGCTGTTTGTGTTCTCGGGTTGTCATGTCTGTTTTTTCTCAGCAGTCAGTCACGTTGCTGTTTGTGTTCTCGGGTTGTCATGTCTTTGTTTTTTCTCAGCAGTCAGTCACGTTGCTGTTTGTGTACTCGGGTTGTCATGTCTTTGTTTTTTCTCAGCAGTCTGTCACGTTGCTGTTTGTGTACTCGGGTTGTCATGTCTTTGTTTTTTCTTAGCAGTCAGTCACGTTGCTGTTTGTGTAGTCGGGTTGTCATGTCTTTGTTTCTTCTCAGCAGTCAGTCACGTTGCTGTTTGTGTACTCGGGTTGTCATGTCTTTGTTTTTTCTCAGCAGTCAGTCACGTTGCTGTTTGTGTACTCGGGTTGTCATGTCTTTGTTTTTTCTCAGCAGTCAGTCACGTTGCTGTTTGTGTACTCGGGTTGTCATGTCTTTGTTTTTTCTCAGCAGTCAGTTACGTTGCTGTTTGTGTACTCGGGTTGTCATGTCTGTTTTTTCTCAGCAGTCAGTCACGTTGCTGCTTGTGTACTCAGTGTCATTTTTGTTGTTTTAATAGATGCATCGCTATACTGTACTTGAAATTAAAATGCAGGCTATTTTTGAGAAGCAAAAATGGTTCAAAAAGTGCGTCTTAATTTGAAGGAATACAGTAATTAAACCTGTGACGTGTGTATTTAAAGCATTAAACCGGATTATCGTCTGAAGGTACAGTCAGGATCCTGTTAAGTTTAGTTAGCGCTCCAAAACATGAGCTAGGGTTTATTTTTGTTTTGTATTGTTTGTTAATAGAAGTCGTGTTCCCACTGGAAAAGGGACACCACAGAAAAATAAACACACAGGTGCCTGATTAAACCCGTCCTTTGTTGTCGAGCTTGCTTTATCCACCAAAGACAGTGTGAGGAACCCAGAACTGTGTTCAAAGTTATACTGTAAACAAAGAGGCTTTGTCACTGTGTGTAACTATGAAAAAAAAAAAATTTACATTGTTAATGTATAAATGTATTACCCTATGTGGCAGGGTACACCCCACCCCTGTGTGTATTTTGTTTATTTTGTATTGTCTTGTGGCAAAGTGGCAAGTGGTGCGTGCAGGTGCAGGGGTGATGCAGTGCAGTAAGGAAACACAGAGAGTTATAATCCAGTTTGGAACAGTTTTTAATTGTATCCAGGTCTGGTGACCAAATAATAATCCCCGGCAATACACAGCAATGTGTACTGCAGAGAGTAAATAACAACAGTAAATAATAAACACAAATATCCGTCCCACAATATACTAACACGGCCACCAGTCCTGGGTGCGTGCAGTAGTGCTCGTGGTGGGTGATAACAATTAAACAGTGATTGTGGTGTTGTGTTGCTCCGGGTAGTGCTGGCCCAAGACGACAGCTCCGGAGACGTGTTAGCCGTCTAGTGAATTTACAAACAAAAGACAATTACTAGCAACAACAAAGCAACAAAACAATCACAAACTCTTTTCTCAATACAATTGTGTTTGGGAACTCTCCCGGTCCTTCCAGTTCCGTGCTTCTCTGAACCAAGCGAAGGAAAATATTTACGATCCTCCGTCCCCTTTATCCTGTCACGCATGACCCCTTGGTAAATGAGTGCAGCTGTCTCTACTATCTGCAGCTGCTACATCGTTTACCTTCCGGGTCAATACGTTCCTGCAACGGAGTCTCACCGCCTTCCAGAATGACCGACTTCTTGTGCTCGTTCCAAATCAAAGTGTTAATAATTCTCAGGAGCTTCCATTGAAATTGTCATGTTAGATGATCTTCACGTAAACGACAGTGTTTGCTGGTCTGCACTCTGTTCTGACAGCTAAAACCCCGGTCTGCTGGTACACTACATGTGACCTCCAAGGATTTGTTTTGTTTTGTTTTTTTAAAGAGGATGCAGGGAGCAGTGGAACCATTTTTACACATTGCTTTGCATAAAACTACTTTGTAATATAAACAAAATTATTGGATAGGGATGAAAAAGAGAAATGTTGTCTTTTACATCTGCGTTTTAGAAACACACTGCTGTTTTGCGTTTTATTAAAATGTCCTGCGTAGTTTCTCTTGATTGGTTGTTACTCTGACTGGTTATGGATTTAAACAACTTTTTATTTATTTTTTGCTTTGACCCCCAACTGGTACAAATCAACACGAATAAGGTAAAAAGAAAACAGTAATTTAATGAATTTAATTACTAAACTGATGTAATCAATTTAATATGCATAATAGTTTTTAAAGCATTACTTGCAATGTTACACAGTAGCAGCTCCACATGTATTACTGTGGGTTTTTTTACCCTTTCATAACGTCGATGAATCAATGCATCGATAGTGAAAAATTCGGCATCGTCCCAGCCTTAGCATTAATCAATCAAAAGATCAAAGGGTGATGTCACAGAAATGTTTTAAGCACTGTTATTAAGTTACACTTGATGTCCTGTGCTTACAGAATGTGCACAGAAAATGTGCAGGCCAATGTATACGGTACATAGTGATCAATGCATGAGCGTTCTACTCAAACTACGCTTAATTGTCAACTGTTAACTGCTTTTCATTGCATTAGACCTGAATGTGATCTTAAGGCAATTTACTGTTACAATAGATTATTTATGTATTTGTTTTTAGTTAGTTATGTTTGTAATTAAATAATGTGATATGTAATACCATACAAAAAACAACCCACTTTTTCAGTGGACTTTCATTTTCTTATTGCAGATATCCTGGATGGGGGAGAACTAAAGACGTTCTTTGAAACAAACTGCTCTCAAATTTATTTTATCTTCTTTGAGAATTTCATTACACTGGAATATAGCTTAAAGCAAAAAGGTAAGTACTTTACGAGTAATTAATATGCCTTGAAGTACTGTACAACTCCCTGAATAGTCAGACTTGTATAATGAGGAGAGAGGGAGGGTGAGAAAGGAAACACAGTATTGTTGTTCTATGTTGCTCACAAAGATTTGAGTGATTCAGTATCTAAAATCATATTCAATAAATGTTCAGTCCAGACAATAGTGCTTTCTCAATGTTGCTGCATAACATCAAGATGATTTTCATTATAGTTAATGATTCTAGCTTTTCTAAAGTCTTTAAAAAGTGGCCTGGTATGGTACTGCACCTAATTATCAAAAGGAGATGCAGTACCAAAGCTTCTTAACCTCCATTTATTTTTATATATATATATATATATATATATATATATATATATATATATATATATATATATATATATATATATATATATATATACACACACACACACACACACACACACACACACACACACACACACACATTTTTTATAGAAAAAGACCATCATTACTTCTAGTTTGTGTACCAGTATCCAAAATTAATTGGTATTCCTGTTCCTAAGGTGAATTTACTTTGTTGTCTTGCTTGAATGTACATCTAGCAGTTACACAACCGAGACTGTTAGGCAAAGGACAGTTGTTTTCTGAAGCCACATGCTGAGAAGCAATGCTTTAAAACACCTTCTTTGAAGTACTCTCTTTTTCTATTGAAGCTGTAGAGTTATTCTTAGGAAATTGATTAGTTGCCCGGTCTGTGCTGTTTTAATCAATTTAAAAGCCTGGACAATGGGTGCAAATAGCAGGTCGTGTTGACTGAGTAACTGAGTACATTTCAGAACTCAATGTGGGGGAGGAAGATTCTAAAAATGACTCACCATTCCTCATTTAGCTGCTGTTAATACTGCTAATGTTAGGGGGCTCAGAGTGGCTCACCTGGTAAAAGCATGGCTGCGTGATGTGCAGGGTGAGTCAGTCAGGGGAGCGCAACTAATTATACTTCACTTCCCAAGTAAAAATGTACAGTAACTATTTTTCATGGAGATTTTATGGCTATGTTGTCCGTTATAAAAGATTACCATTGCTAAAGTATAGCAAAGTGTAATACAGCATAGTGAAAACAGGTTAAAGCATTGGCAAGCATTGTAAAGAATAGTGAGGTATGGTAAAGCATATCAATAAAAATGGCAAACTGTGGTAAAAGCATAGTATTACCATGGGGAAGCATGGTAAAACTGTGGCTTTCATTAATGTTCCTACCCACTACTGCTTGTATAAAGACTCAGACTCATTAGTATTTCTGTGAGGATTTTTGTTTTTTCTGTAACCTGTATGAACAAGTCACCTTACTTTTTCAGTATCACCCATATCTCAAATCATAAAATCTGTACCTTCTGTACCACAAGAAAGAGAACGTTTTCAGCAAGTGTTTCAAACACACATCTCCATTAGTGGTGAGGCTGCCAGGTGTTACTGTGTGTAGTCGTGCATGTTCCATGAGTAAAGAGGTAGAAACGTGTCATTTGCTGTGTTGTCAGTTATTGCTCTTTTAGTTCCTGTTCTTGATTTGATTTCTGGGAGTGAAGTACAGAGCTCTTTCCATGCTGTGTGAAACTGTGTTTAGCCTTACTGTAGGTATAGTCTAGGTAATGAGCACATTTTAACCACACAGACCCGTTATTTTATGAAGCTGTCAAGGGTATAAAGAGGATTAAAAGCTTCTTGCAACGTTACACAAGGAATTTGAAAAATATATTAGTTGCAAATACTGACAGTCAAAGTCAGTGCTTGACTTTTAAAAAAGAAAGGTTTTAAAGTTTGTGCAATGCATATATTATCAGAAGTATTTACAGAGTAAAAGATATATCAGAACAATATGCTACTTTATAAAATCAGCAACAGTTGATGTGTTTGTTTTTGTTCACTCCACTTATCTAGTGGTGTTTTTCAAAATAAGGAGACAGCCAGGGAAGTAATGACTTGCATGCAATTATGATAACTAATGGAATATTATATGTTAGAAGGTTTGGTGCTTTAACATTTTTGAGAATATATTTGGCCGATTTCATTGTCATTATTATAGATACTGTAAAGCAAGCAGTGAACCAGAACTAGATTGTTACAGGCTGGACAGTGAAAAGTGGAAGTTCAATTGAAATAGCACGCGTTGGTTTTAGTTAAAAAAAAACAAAAAAAAAGCAAAAACAAAACACACCTAGAAAAACAGAAGTAATGAGTGACATGTACAGCTAAGGCCAAAACGTTTTGCATCACCTGGAATTTTAGGATTGCGATATATATAAAAAAAATATATATATATACATTTATATATATATACAGTGCCTTGCAAAAGTATTCAGACCCCTGACCAATTCTCTCATATTACTGAATTACAAATGGTATATTGAAATTTTGTTCTGTTTGATATTTTATTTTAAAACACTGAAACTCAAAATCAATTATTGTAAGGTGACATTGGTTTTATGTTGGGAAATAAAAAACTGAAATATCTTGCGTGCATAAGTATTCAACCCCTGTGCTGTGGAAGCTCCCAGTTTACACCGATGAAAGAAATTGCCCTAACGAGGACACAGTTACCTTACCATTGGCCTCCACCTGTGAATCATTAAAGTTGCTGTCACATTTTCTGGATAAAAACCTC
Organism: Acipenser oxyrinchus oxyrinchus; assembly: GCA_030684275.1. Taxonomy (NCBI): domain Eukaryota; kingdom Metazoa; phylum Chordata; class Actinopteri; order Acipenseriformes; family Acipenseridae; genus Acipenser; species Acipenser oxyrinchus. The sequence continues at coordinate 85,002,627 of CM060251.1, read as the reverse complement.
AATGTTGAAGGATCATTGGTCAGGCTGTGAATCTCTAGAAAAATGAAGACCAAAGAGCATTCTACAGAAGTTAGAGATAAAGTAATACAAGTGCATAGATTAGGGAAAGGGTACAAAATAATATCCAAGTGTTTGGATATCCCAGTGAGCACAGTTGGATCAATAATCAGGAAGTGGAAGCTGCATCACACCACCCAGGCACTGCCAAGAAAAGGCCGTCCCTCAAAACTCAGCGCTCAAACAAGAAGGAGACTTGTGAGAGAAGCCACAGAGAGGCCAACAATCACTTTGAAGGAGCTACAGAGTTCAGTGGCTGGGAGTGGAGTAATGGTGCACCAGTCAACCATATCAAGAGCTCTGCATAACACTGGCTTGTATGGGAGGGTGGCAAGAAAGAAGCCGTTACTCAAAAAGTACCATCTGAAAGCACGTCTGGAGTTTGCCAGAAAGCATGAGAGTGACCCAGCTGCGACGTGGGAAAAGGTTTTGTGGTCAGATGAGACCAAGATAGAGCTTTTTGGCCAAAACTCAAAGCGCTATGTGTGGTACAAACCTAACACTGCCCATGCCTCAAGACACACCATCCCTACAGTGAAGTATGGTGGTGGCAGCATCATACTGTGGGGATGCTTCTCATCAGCAGGGACTTGGCATCTTGTTAAAATTGAAGGAAGAATGGATGGAGCAAAATACAGGGAAATACTGCAAGAGAACCTGCTTCAGTCTGCTAAAAAACTGAAGCTTGAGAGGAAATTCACCTTTCAGCAGGACAATGATCCCAAGCACAAGGCCAAAGCAACATTGGAGTGGCTCAAGAACAAAAAGGTGACTGTCCTACAGTGGCCCAGTCAAAGTCCTGATCTCAATCCGATTGAGAATCTGTGTCACTATTTGAAAATTGCGGTCCACAAGCGTCGTCCAACCAACCTGAACAACCTGGAGCAAATCTGCCAAGAAGAATGGGCCAAAATCACTCCGACACTGTGTGCAAAACTGATACATACTTACCCCAAAAGACTTAAAGCTGTTATTGCAGCGAAAGGTGGCTCTACCAAATATTAATGTGTGGGGGTTGAATACTTATGCAAGCAAAATATTTCAGTTTTTTATTTTTCTTAAAAATATTTCCCAACATAAAACCAATGTCACCTTACAATAATTGATTTTGAGTTTCAATGTTTTAAAATAAAATATCAAACAGAGCGAAATTTCAATGTACCATTTGAAATTCAGTAATATGAGAGAATTGGTCAGGGGTCTGAATACTTTTGCAAGGCACTGTGTATATATATATATATATATATATATATATATATATATATATATATATATATATATATATATATATATATATATATATATATATTTCACATCATGTAATCAAAGAAACTACAAAATGATATCGCAAAAGTCTACCGGAAGCCATAATTGTAGTACAGTATTTCATGTTAGGTTTCGAAATGTCACATTTTTCAATTTTTGTTAAGTATATGGAAAACTACAAAGTGTATTGACGTTACATTATTCAGCAGGTTTAATTCCACTTTATGAAGCACAGTTAGTTAATTCTATAGGGTGATGCAAACTGTTGGCCAGAGCTGTATAACCATCTACTGCAGTAATAGTAGCAGGAGTGTTTGGGTTGTTGGTGTGGCAAATCTGTCACAGCTAAAACTAAAACTGTGGATTGCAAAACAGGTGATAAACACAGTGGAGGGCTACAGTATGGAAAAATAAAATGTGTTCTTTGCATAGAGTAGACCCTGCTGACAATGTCTTGTTTACATTTGTTTTTCAGGGAATAAATCCCAAAGGGAGGAGCTGGACTCCATTCTCTTTCTTTTTGAAGTAAGTTGAACGGCAAGCTGAAGTTCACATGTATTCCTTCTGGTTTTATATTCATAATCTATTGCTTAAATACAGATACAAATGCTACACACATGTGAGTCATATTTAAAGCAAAGGCAGTGATTGTATACCTCTCCGACTGAAGTGTGCCTTTGCTTTTGTACTTGCCCACTGGGCTTTCTAAAAGCTGACATATTAAATATATTTTTGCATTGTCATGTATGCTTGCAGGTTTGATGAATGCATTAAAAAGCAGACTCCATGTAAGACAGTACATTTGCTTTAGATATAAACTAATAATAATAATAATAATAATAATAATAATAATAATAATAATAATAATAGAACCCTTTCTAACCGCGCTGCACGAAGACATTGAGAACTTTTAATCTACAGTAACACAGAATAAAGCTGCAAAACATGTTTCCGCAAAATCTTTTTGGTGACACAAAGGTAGTCATAATTAGGAAGATAAAATAAGTCGTGAAAGTTAGTACAGATGACAATAGGTATGATTTGAATTCAAATCACTAGCTTTGAACTGCAGATGCACTCATATGTAGTATTGTTTAAAGTATAGGATCACTGCACCCCAAACTTAAACTGAGTTAGATGCTCAGAAACAGTACTTTGAAATCTCATTCATTAACATATACAAGACTAAGTGAAATATCATTCATTGACATCTACAAGACTAAGTGAAATCTCATTCATTGACATCTACAAGACTAAGTGAAATCTCATTCATTGACATCTACAAGACTAAGTGAAATCTCATACATTAACATCTACAAGACTAAGTGAAATATCATTCATTGACATCTACAAGACTAAGTGAAATCTCATTCATTGGCATCTACAAGACTAAGTGAAATATCATTCATTGACATCTACAAGACTAAGTGAAATCTCATTCATTAACATCTACAAGACTAAGTGAAATCTCATACATTAACATCTACAAGACTAAGTGAAATCTCATACATTAACATCTACAAGACTAAGTGAAATCTCATACATTAACATCTACAAGACTAAGTGAAATCTCATACATTAACATCTACAAGACTAAGTGAAATATCATTCATTGACATCTACAAGACTAAGTGAAATCTCATTCATTGACATCTACAAGACTAAGTGAAATCTCATTCATTGACATCTATAAGACTAAGTGAAATCTCATGCATTGACATCTACAAGACTAAGTGAAATCTCATTGCTTAACATCTTCAAGACTAAGTAAAATTGCATTAATTGACATCTACAAGACTAAGTGAAATCTCAGGCATTGACATCTACAAGACTAAGTGAAATTTCATTGCTTAACATCTACAAGACTAAGTGAAATCTCATTGCTTAACATCTACAAGACTAAGTGGAATCTCATTGTTTAACATCTTCAAGACTAAGTGAAATCTCATACATTGACATCTACAAGACTAAGTGAAATCTCATTGCTTAACATCTACAAGACTAAGTGAAATCTCATTGCTTAACATCTTCAAGACTAAGTGAAATCTCATTGTTTAACATCTTCAAGACTAAGTGAAATCTCATTCATTGACATCTACAAGACAAAGTGAAATCTCATGCATTGACATCTACAAGACTAAGTGAAATCTCATTCATTGACATCTACAAGACTAAGTGAAATCTCATTCATTGACATCTTCAAGACTAAGTGAAATCTCATGCATTGACATCTACAAGACTAAGTGAAATCTCATTGCTTAACATCCTCAAGACTAAGTAAAATTGCATTAATTGACATCTACAAGACTAAGTGAAATCTCTTGCTTTGACATCTACAAGACTAAGTGAAATCTCATTGCTTAACATCTACAAGACTAAGTGAAATCTCATTGTTTAACATCTTCAAGACTAAGTGAAATCTCATACATTAACATCTACAAGACTAAGTGAAATCTCATTCATTGACATCTACAAGACTAAGTGGAATCTCATTCATTGACATCTACAAGACTAAGTGAAATCTCGTTGCTTAACATCTACAAGACTAAGTGAAATCTCATTGTTTAACATCTTCAAGACTAAGTGAAATCTCATACATTAACATCTACAAGACTAAGTGGAATCTCATTCATTGACATCTACAAGACTAAGTGAAATATCATTCATTGACATCTACAAGACTAACTGAAATCTCATGCATTGACATCTACAAGACTAAGTGAAATCTCATGCATTGACATCTACAAGACTAAGTGAAATCTCGTTGCTTAACATCTACAAGACTAAGTGAAATCTCATTGTTTAACATCTTCAAGACTAAGTGAAATCTCATGCATTGACATCTACAAGACTAAGTGGAATCTCATTCATTGACATCTACAAGACTAAGTGAAATCTCGTTGCTTAACATCTACAAGACTAAGTGAAATCTCATTGTTTAACATCTTCAAGACTAAGTGAAATCTCATACATTAACATCTACAAGACTAAGTGGAATCTCATTCATTGACATCTACAAGACTAAGTGAAATATCATTCATTGACATCTACAAGACTAACTGAAATCTCATGCATTGACATCTACAAGACTAAGTGAAATCTCATTGCTTAACATCTTCAAGACTAAGTGAAATCTCATGCATTGACATCTACAAGACTAAGTGAAATCTCATTCATTGACATCTACAAGACTAAGTGGAATCTCATTCATTGACATCTACAAGACTAAGTGAAATCTCGTTGCTTAACATCTACAAGACTAAGTGAAATCTCATTGTTTAACATCTTCAAGACTAAGTGAAATCTCATACATTAACATCTACAAGACTAAGTGAAATCTCATACATTAACATCTACAAGACTAAGTGAAATCTCATACATTAACATCTACAAGACTAAGTGAAATCTCATACATTAACATCTACAAGACTAAGTGAAATCTCATTGCTTAACATCTACAAGACTAAGTGAAATCTCATTGCTTAACATCTTCAAGACTAAGTGAAATCTCATACATTAACATCTGCAAGACTAAGTGAAATCTCATGCATTAACATCTACAAGACTAAGTGAAATCTCATACATTGACATCTACAAGACTAAGTGAAATCTCATTGCTTAACATCTACAAGACTAAGTGAAATATCATTCATTGACATCTACAAGACTAACTGAAATCTCATGCATTGACATCTACAAGACTAAGTGAAATCTCATTCATTGACATCTACAAGACTAAGTGAAATCTCATTGCTTAACATCTACAAGACTAAGTGAAATCTCATTGTTTAACATCTTCAAGACTAAGTGAAATCTCATACATTAACATCTACAAGACTAAGTGGAATCTCATTCATTGACATCTACAAGACTAAGTGAAATATCATTCATTGACATCTACAAGACTAACTGAAATCTCATGCATTGACATCTACAAGACTAAGTGAAATCTCATGCATTGACATCTACAAGACTAAGTGAAATCTCATTGCTTAACATCTTCAAGACTAAGTGAAATCTCATTGCTTAACATCTTCAAGACTAAGTGAAATCTCATTGCTTAACATCTTCAAGACTAAGTGAAATTACATTCATTGACATCTGCAAGACTAAGTGAAATGTCATTCATTAACATCTACAAGACTAAGTGAAATCTCATACATTGACATCTACAAGACTAAGTGAAATCTCATGCATTGACATCTACAAGACTAAGTGAAATCTCATTCATTGACATCTACAAGACTAAGTGAAATTGCATTCATTGACATCTACAAGACAAAGTGAAATCTCATTCATTAACATCTACAGGACTAAGTGAAATCTGATTGCTTAACATCTACAAGACTAAGTGAAATTTCATACCTTATCCACTTTGTTTGACTCGAATCATTACAAGGATAATAAGTCACTGAGGGGTCAAGTGCTTCTTATCACAGAAGCCATGTTCTGCTGCTAGATAGTAGTGCCCAACCATCCTTGTGTTGGAGGTTATTCTGTTTATGGTATTGTTTTTTATATTATTGAAGTTAAGAGCATTACAATCACACATTTTTGTGCAGCACTTTATTACTCCTGATATGTGCTTTACTCGTGTTGGCTTGATAATACGACAATATATTATAGTTAGCCTATACTGTGTACTTTAGCTACATTTTTTATTCAATGGAATGTAGTGAATTATTTGAAACTAAGATTGCTCAATGGATAGGGAATTAAGACGCACTGGTTTAAAACAACTGTGCTGTAATAATGCAGTGAAACATGGCTGCTGTAAACATGAGCCCTAGATAGATGTGTGTTAAATATTTCAGTTTGTAATAAACATCACTGCCTGAGCGAAGTAGGATTCTTGGTTTGCCGCTGGTGTGATGCATTAGGTGGGCCAAATGGCCTTTTCTCATTCTTGAATTTACTATGTTGTTATAAGTTAGAACCTGGATTGGAGAACACTTCTTTGGTGTTTTATCAGCAATGTAGCTTATGAACCTTGTGTGTTCACAGGATAATACCATCTTTGTATGTGGCTCTGTGTTTTGCTACAGTCTCAGTAAAAAAAAAAAAATAATAATAATAATTCTTCCCATTTCTCAACATCAACTAGTTCTGTTGATGTTCATATAACAATGAACTACAGATGCCAATGAAAACATTTGTGTTAAAGGTTGTGTGTAAACTGCAGCCTTATTTAGCCAATGTGGTCTATTTGCTGCCTAGCTGATCACATTCAACCTCTATGCTGTGTTCTGAAACACTGTATGAAGTACTAGAGTGTAAGATACAGTATGTCTTTCACATAGAGTAAATCATTTGGAACACAATTACTTCTATTGTTTATCACAACATGAATAAGATAAGCAGAGAAATGCAGCAAATAATATATATATATATGCCTCACTTATTTTCTTGACTGATTTCATATATTAAATATGTACTGCAGACTCAGCCATAATGGAAAATTAAATGCCTCTCGGGAAGACTATTGTTACCTCCAGAGCTTCGGGCATTATAGCCCCCTGTCGGTAACAATAGTCTTCCCTCGAGTCAATAATTTTCTATTATAGCTTTCCTCTCCAGTCCATATTTACTATATATATATATATATATATATATATATATATATATATATATATATATATATATATATATAAATAATATATTTAGTACATAATTTCCTAACGAGAGGAGGTCATGCGGCCCATCCAAACTCGTCGTCTTCCTAGTAGCTGTTTGATCTCAAAACTTTTGTCAAGTCGAGTCTCAAAGGATCCATGTGATTCTGCCTCAACCACATGCCTAGTTAACCTAATCCATAACCTTACCAGTGTCTGTGTGAAGAAGTGTCCTCTGGTCCTGGTATCTTTAAAGTATTGATTAGGGTTTGACATCATACACCAAGCAAATTTGTGCATTGTTACTGTGCTACTGTATGATGGCAGAAATGTAGACATTTTTGTAAATAACTTCTTTTTTTTGATTTAGTAAATAAATAAAAGGCTTATGATGCACATTAAGTCAAATGTCACCCTTGAGATTGTTACAATGTTGGACCTTGTATATAACTGTTCCACATTTCGGGTTTATTCCGAATTTTACCGAAAAATTACAAGATTTTATTTTTAACTGGTCGTCGGTTTTTACTGATTAATACCTAATTTTTGTCTTTTATTCAATATTATCCCTGCACTATTTTCTAGGAAATACACAATAATTTGATTAAAATGCTGTTTTATTTTGACTCCGACATTGTAATAAGCAGCCTTACACTGTATCCTAGTATACAGCAGATTTTTAGACGTCAGAGGATCAAATAAGAACATAAGAACATAAGAAAGTTTACAAACCAGAGGAGGCCATTCTGTTGGTTGTTAGTAGCTTATTGATCCCAGAATCTCATCAAACAGCTTCTTGAAGGATCCCAGGGTGTCAGCTTCAACAAAATTGCTGGGGAGTTGGTTCCAGACCCTAAAAAAAGTGTGTAAAAAAGTGCCTCCTATTTTCTGTTCTGAATGCCCCTTTATCTAATCACCATTTGTGACCCCTGGTCCTTGTTTCTTTTTTCAGGTCGAAAATGTCCCTTGGGTCGACATTGTTAATACCTTTTAGAATTTTAAATGCTTTCAATCAGTTTTAATTTTAAATGCTTTCAATCTTTTCAATCAGTTTGAGAATTAATCTTTTATGCGGGACTTTGTCAAAAGCTTTCTGGAAATCTAAATAAACCATGTCGTATGCTTTGCAATTATCCATTAGGTTCTTCTTGCCTGGGACTGTTTCATATTGTATCAGCCAGTAAATACCATTGCTGCATACAGCAGGGGTTCTTCTTGCCTGGGACTGTTTCATATTGTATCAGCCAGTAAATACCATTGCTGCACACAGCAGGGGTTCTTCTTGCCTGGGACTGTTTCATATTGTATCAGCTAGTAAATACCATTGCTGCACACAGCAGGGGTTCTTCTTGCCTGGGACTGTTTCATATTGTATCAGCCAGTAAATACCATTGCTGCACACAGCAGGGGTTCTTCTTGCCTGGGACTGTTTCATATTGTATCAGCCAGTAAATACCATTGCTGCACACAGCAGGGGTTCTTCTTGCCTGGGACTGTTTCATATTGTATCAGCCAGTAAATACCATTGCTGCACACAGCAGGGGTTCTTCTTGCCTGGGACTGTTTCATATTGTATCAGCCAGTAAATACCATTGCTGCACACAGCAGGGGTTCTTCTTGCCTGGGACTGTTTTCATGTTTGAGAATCACTCTGAAGACAGGAGAGGTTATTGATGGGCATTAAAGTGAGGTGCTGGCTTAACAAAAAAAAAAGCATGCTGTGCCTTTTTAAAAGTATGTTGTTTTTTAATATTAAAATCTTGTCGCTGGAAACAAGGAGTGTCGCTTCCAGAGTCACACAGTCAAGAGACTTGACTGTGTGACAATGAAGGGCTTCAGTGTTTTTATGTAAGGAATACGGCTTTCAAGAAGCAAATTCAGATTGAGTATACTAGTGTAATGAAAGGAAGCATTGTATCTGAACAAATATTTTTCATCTTTCTCAAAAATGAATATATACATAAATGAATAAACAGTTGAAAGGGTACGCCATATAAAGATGTATACATACAGTAATAGTACATAGAAAGAGCCAACCCAGTATGAGTAAATATTTAAAAGGTCATGCATCCCTGTAGAAAATATATCCAGTGTCTATTGTGTTCAAGTGTGGTTCTTCAATGGGATAAAAATGAAGGATCAATCATCCCAGACATTTTAATAGCTGTTAGTGCTGAGCAATTTCATATTTACTGTAACTCAGTAGCATGACGGACATTGCTGCTATAAATAATCAAATAATATGTTAGTTTGTTTTTTTCTTTTACAGAAAATTCTTCAACTTCTGCCGGAAAGAATATACTATAGATGGCAATTTCACAGTATAGGTAAGGTATTTAAAATTACTTTTTACCTGCAAGCCAAGTGTGTTGTTTTTAGTACAGCAACATTTCGTTGCCCGTCCATCCTCAGAGAATGCACAGTTGAAGAAATAGCCAGTCTGGATAGAACTATGTGGCACTTTAACCTCACCAAAGTGGCCATAACTAATGCTCAAATGCATGACAAATGCAACTTCAAAAATCTGCCAAAAATCCAAAATCCCTGGATGCTTGTAGATCTCATTAACATCTATCCAAACATATCTTTGAGTGATTTTTTGGAGTGTCCCCACGCAAGTTATTACGGCCTAAACTTGGTACAAATGGCACAAATTCAAATTTCAAGGGGGTTTAATGACCAGTGGTGGGACTTGAAACTAAAAGTTTTTTACAGAATTTGGAAGACTGGTTCCTAAGGTTCTTACAGCAATACTTACATTGTAGGACCCACATCCCCTACAGGGTAAAGGGTTTGGCTAAAATTTGAATAAAACTCGTCAGTTACCCCTCGTCTCGCAATTTGCCAGAAGTGAATAGGGTGCACAAAAAACATACAGCAAAAAATTTTAAATAATGTATTGTAACACTTAGACATGTGTTATTGGATTCATGTCCACATTTCACTGGATGATGCACAAGTTACACATCTAGAGTTTGCATAAAAAAATGTTTTCTTACCTAAAACATTTTGAAAACTAAAACCACTTTGAGAATACAGTAAGTTGGCTATCCCACTGCAGTCGCTTGTCTCTGCTAAAAAAATGAGGCATTGACACTAGTATTCTGTGCTGTTCATCAAACTACAGTTCTTCACACTAAATTCAAATACACTGTTTTACATTTAGTAGGGATTTAACACTCTACTTCTGTAGCTTTTATTAGGCAGAATATAATAAAACCATAATAATGTTGTCTGAAGTTTAAATATAAATACAAATGCTGCGTCCTGTGTTCAGGAGCAAGTTCAGATTTATTCCACACTGAAAATCTTTTCAGTTTAGGCTATAACCATCTTCAGAATTAGCTTACAATAGAAATTAGCATGATTCGCCTTGGAGTAAGTGTTGATGTAAGCTAACCCTTCTCAGTGTTATTATTATTTAGTCATTTAGCAGGTGCTTTTATCCAAAGCGACTTGCAGAGACTACTAGGGGGTGAACTGTGCATCACAACTGCTGCTGCTGCAGAGTCACTTACAATAGGACCTTGGTTTTCCGTCTCATCCGAAGGACAGAGCACAAGGAGGTTAAGTGACTTGCTTAGGGTCACACACAGTGAGTCAGTGGCTGAGCTGAGATTGAACCTGGAACTTCCTGGTAACAAGCCCCTTTCTTTAACCATTCGACCACCAAGCCTCCTTATTGTTGCTTCTAAGAATTCCATACAGTTGTGTCAAAACCAATTTATTATTATTATTATTATTATTATTATTATTATTATTATTATTATTATTATTATTATTATTATTATTATTATTATTATTATTATTATTATTATTATTATTATGAGGCTGTGTGGTCCAGTGGTTAAAGAAAAGGGCTTGTAACTAGGAGGTCCCCGGTTCAAATCCCACCTCAGCCACTGACTCATTGTGTGACCCTGAGCAAGTCACTTCACCTCCTTGTGCTCCGTCTTTCGGGTGAGACGTAATTGTAAGTGACTGTGCAGCTGATGCATAGCTCACACACCCTAGTCTCTGTAAGTCGCCTTGGATAAAGGCGTCTGCTAAATAAACAAATAATAATAATAATAATAATAATAATAATAATAATAATTTTATAAAGCGCCTTTCATGTCAAGTCATCACAAACCACTGTACAAAAGATCACAAAATAGAAATAAACAATAAGAAAAATATCAAACATTAAATCTAAAAAAGCGAGATTTAAAAACACAGAAGGATTCAGAACCTAGGGGCATAGGAACAGAAGGACCGATCACCCACATGTTCGTAATCTGGTCATGAGGACACATAAGAGTCCAACATCAGTGGACCGCAGCAAAAGGTCAGTTATGTAAGGGGGAGACACACCCTTCAAAGGCTTGAAAGTCAATAGCAAGATTGTTTTTTTTTAAATCAAATCAAAACTTAACAGGAAGCCAGTGTAAGGATTCCAGAACAGGGGTGATATGATCACCAGATCGAGACCTAGTCCAAACCCTGGCTGCTGAGTTTTCACCATACTGCAGTTTGTTGAGGGTGTTCTTGGAAACCCCAGCAAGCAGGGCATTACAGTAGCCAAGTCTGGACAAGACAAAGGCAAGGACCAGTTTCTCCGCAGCTGGCATAGAGAGAACAGGGCGTAGCCGGGCGATATTCCTAACATGAAAAAAGGACATCTTGGTGATATTCCGTACATGAGAATTTAAGCTAGGGTTAAAAATGAACCCCAAATTTTTCATTTTAGAGCAAAACTCTGTACACCGTCAATAGCCATGCTTAAACTGTTAGAATTATGCAGTTGGTGCGGAGAATCTCGTAACATGACCTCAGTCGTATCACAGTTCAATTGCAATAAAAATGTGATGCATCCAAAGTTTGATATCAGTTATACAATTAGTAAACATGGAAACAGCCACTTCATTGTGTGTAATAACCAGTCAGAACATATTTTGCTTTCTTTTATGAAAAGAGATGGAAGATTTGAATGGACAGTGATGAAACAAGCGCATGCAAATCAATAAAGTGTGCATGCACTTTGCATGGCATGCAAAACTCTAGCAGTACATTATCTATATATTCAAGTCTGGGCAATGTGTTGTGTGCCAGAAACATCAGTCTTCTGGTAAATGCAGAGCATATTTAAATCCTGATATGCCAATGCTTTGTGAATATTGTCTTATATGAGATGTAAGTCCTGAGTCCCTGCATCAGTTTAGGTTGTAATTTATAATTGTAAATGGTACACTAGACAGTAGTTTTCTTGGTGCTGAGATCTTGAATTCATATATGGAGGCATCACACATACTTGTGATACTGCACAATATAATGTACAGATGCTCAGTTAGTGGATCTTCCAGTGCTTTAATATCTTTCGAAGCCTTCTGACAATAATTGCGAATCAGACATATCACGTGCTGAACTCTCTTGAGGGGCTAGCTGCAGCTTTGTACTGTTATTCAAGGCAGAGACTGGGATTACTATGCTGCTTGATGTTTGACATGTAAACATGTTGGTACTTATTACACAGTTAGCATTAGTTTCCATTTTACGTATGTCAAATATAATCATTCAAGGTTATAGAGGCTACATGTGTAAATTGGCTATATCATTTTTATTAACTTGATGGATGTAGTGCTGTCAAGCTCACACTTTTGATTATTATAAATCCCCTGCACTATCAAAATAATACACTTCATAGATAACATCACAAACCACATACTTTCAACTAAAAAAAAAAACCAATGAGCTTCTCCGTTTCAGAAATCCTAAACCCCACTGGTATATCATTATCGTGATCAGCCACAGCTATTCACAGCTAACCAAGCCCTTTCTCCTCTCTTCTAGTTTATACTGTAAAAAATTTTCTTGAAAAAGAAAAATCAGGAGAAACAGGCCTACAGTAAACTAATTGTACAAAATGAAAGTTATTGGCAGCAGAGAAAGTAAATAAAACAGGTAAATAAAAATGAAAATTCAATGCTCACTTAAAATGCTAATTTTGTATTAAATTATGCAGTGCTTCTTTTCAGCTTCCTGTGCAGTAAATAACTTGGAGGAATTAATATCCTCAGTTATAATCTCATACAGTACCTGTCAATCGTTCTGGAGTAAATGAGTAGAGCCGATATTTTTAAAACAGGTTTCTTCAATGTTTCCCTTTCACCCTCAGCCCCTGTGCAAATATTCTGTTCATTAACACATGTTTTAGTTAATTATGTGTTAATGGTGCTCGTGTTTCGACTCGGTCGAGTGTGGATTGCACACACTATGTTTGCGTGTTTGTTTTTGTTTTTATTTGTTTACTTATTGTTTTATTTATTTCACTTTGTGTTGTTTTTTTTTAAAAAGACTGCTACGGTACCAAAGTTGAGGGATTGGTAGCTTGGCATTTTGTGTGAAGCAACGACTTTTAATTATCAGTTACTCTATACAATGTTCTCTAACCTTCTAATTATATTACTCATTTGTGTTGCCACCTATTTAATATAAGCGAGTACAAGATCATACTAGCCCATGCTATTTATATTGTAAGTATGTGACACACAGGATCAACCTATCCTACTTGCTCTGTTAAAGTTAAACTGCAATGATTCCCCAATTACCAGTCTCAGACACCTTCTCAAGCATGTATTGACCTTCTTAAGCAATATTAAGATACACAGATTGAGGAGCCATTCAGACCTTGTAGAACTTGTATAATCAATTTATGTCGTCAGCCCCTTGACCAAAAACTTGTTAACAAAAGTGTAATTTACCCATTTAGCTGATGCATCCAGTTTCCTTGAGGGCTAAAGATTTATATTAATGAGCTACATCTGTCCATACAATATGTCTTAAATTAATTTACACGTGTAACCCCCACTGGTATCCATGACCTTGCCTGGCTTTTGAGGTGCTTAGACATGCCTTGCACACAATTAAAATGCAAATCTAGGTTCACTGAGGATTACTTTGAACCTCGTAGATCTCAATTTACTGAATGGGCTTATAGTGAATGTACAGTAATTTATTATTTTAATGATATTGATTTGCCCCCAGTCCAGTAAATCATTTTCAGTATTTCATTTTGCAAAAATTAACCAAGCCTTCTTACCTTTCAGGTTCTATTTTGAAGAAGCTTTTGCACACTGGAAACTCAATCAAGGTAGAGCTTTTTGGATCACTATGCTAATGAGTGTGAAGCGATTCATCAGTAAGCAGTGGTTTTAAAACAGGTGTCTTTGAATGTCATCATATCAGCCGTGATTTATTAACAGAACTGAGAATAGACCTCTATCAGACAATGGGAGAGCTGCGTCCAGTTGTTGTATAATAATGTATGAATCGCTGTGTTTTTAATAGGATATTTTAAACTTTGTTTTAATTGAACTTGCTGTAAATGTAGCAAAATAGGTTCTTGCCTTGATAATCTTTATAGTGTTGAGACAAGGCAAATCAATTAAGGTAATGCATTACTGCTAAAACATGCACTACACTAGGAAAACAAATACAGAATGAACTATAAGGAATGTTTACAATGCTTTTCAACTTTGATCTTCTTATACTCTTTGATTTAAAACCATTTTAAATGTTTTTTTTTATTTATTTACATAGATAAGATGTGAAGGAATCAGACTATTTTTACAATGGATTCAAGCACTGCAGACAAATTGCTTGGAAGAACAGTGTTTAATCTTTGCTTGCCTCGTGCCTGGATTTCCAACAGTGACTTCCTCAACGGGTCCCTGCACGCTGGATACTATTATTACCAGCTCCTACAGCAACCCTCCGGATGGTGAGTTACCATGCAGTACAACTCTGGGAGTGCTTGGTTCCTAGTGCAATTCATTGATACATTATCCGGACACTGTACTGTATACATTAGTTAATTTATGCATGCGTTTAGCTATGTGCAGTGCAGACAGCTGGCTGTTTAATATCCATTTCATTCTGTCCCCTTGAAGCCAAGGTTGTTCCTGAAGAAATCACGCCTCTTGTGCCAGCAGTGGCAGGTGAAAAGATAGCTGAAGACCAGACGTGCTATTTTCTACAAATTGTTCTGAACAACATGGTTATCCAGGTAAGAAGTAAGGAACGAAGGAGGACATTTTATACTGAGTTTACAGTGTAAAGATACGTTATACAAACTGTTCTTCCAGGAAAGCGCTTACATTACGATTGCAAACCAAATCAATCTACTGCTGTAAATCTCACCCAGCTTGCATTGTAGTTACAACTGAAAGTTTGTACTTACCTTTGCAGATTAGAATCCATATGTACGGCTATGGCCAAATGTTTTGCATCACCCTGTAGATTTAACAAATTTTGCTTCATAAAGTCGAATGAAACCTGCTGAATAACGTTACTAAAATTAAATTACATACCACTTTGTAGTTTTCATATATTTTTTTGTTTTAATTATGTCTCAATCCTAAAAGTCTAGATAGTTCTTCATAAACTACAACTAACACTAAAGATCTATAGTTCTAAGCTTCTCTAAGCTCTAAGTACATGTTGTACACCAGATTATAACCATTAACTCGTGCCCCATGTGAATGTAAGAAATACCATGTCCATCTCTTCTATGTGGTATGTCTAGTATTCCTTACTGATGTAAAGTATTTCTTACCTCCACTAGATGTAGATTTCTGCAGGGGGCTGTTCTGTTAATGTACTTCAAGGTTAGACGTGATTCAGAGAGAGTTCTGCAGGTTCTGTTATTGTACTTCAAGGTTAGACGTGATTCAGAGAGAGTTCTGCAGGTTCTGTTACTGTACTTCAAGGTTAGACGTGATTCAGAGAGAGTTCTGCAGGTTCTGTTACTGTACTTCAAGGTTAGACGTGATTCAGAGAGAGTTCTGCAGGTTCTGTTACTGTACTTCAAGGTTAGACGTGATTCAGAGAGAGTTCTGCAGGTTCTGTTACTGTACTTCAAGGTTAGACGTGATTCAGAGAGAGTTCTGCAGGTTCTGTTATTGTACTTCAAGGTTAGACGTGATTCAGAGAGAGTTCTGCAGGTTCTGTTACTGTACTTCAAGGTTAGACGTGATTCAGAGAGAGTTCTGCAGGTTCTGTTACTGTACCTCAAGGTTGGACGTGATTCAGAGAGAGTTCTGCAGGTTCTGTTACTGTACTTCAAGGTTAGACGTGATTCAGAGAGAGTTCTGCAGGTTCTGTTATTGTACTTCAAGGTTAGATGTGATTCAGAGAGAGTTCTGCAGGTTCTGTTATTGTACTTCAAGGTTAGACGTGATTCAGAGAGAGTTCTGCAGGTTCTGTTACTGTACTTCAAGGTTAGACGTGATTCAGAGAGAGTTCTGCAGGGGGCAGGTACTGTTATTGTACTTCAAGGTTAGACGTGATTCAGAGAGAGTTCTGCAGGTTCTGTTACTGTACTTCAAGGTTAGACGTGATTCAGAGAGAGTTCTGCAGGGGGCAGGTACGGTTATTGTACTTCAAGGTTAGACGTGATTCAGAGAGAGTTCTGCAGGTTCTGTTACTGTACTTCAAGGTTAGACGTGATTCAGAGAGAGTTCTGCAGGTTCTGTTATTGTACTTCAAGGTTAGATGTGATTCAGAGAGAGTTCTGCAGGTTCTGTTATTGTACTTCAAGGTTAGATGTGATTCAGAGAGAGTTCTGCAGGGGACAGGTACTGTTATTGTACTTCAAGGTTAGACGTGATTCAGAGAGAGTTCTGCAGGTTCTGTTACTGTACTTCAAGGTTAGATGTGATTCAGAGAGAGTTCTGCAGGTTCTGTTATTGTACTTCAAGGTTAGACGCTCTAAATGTCACCAAGGTGTGATGACTGAAACGAAAATGATTTAGAGTGAATCTGAACTACAAGAAGAATACATCAGCGAAGACGACTTCCATATCAAAATTCCACAGGCTTTAACAAATCCCATCAGCCTTCTGATACAACTTTTTTCTTTGTGTAAAATGTGCCCATATCAAATTGCTCCTTAATAAAAGCTTTTCTTTGTTTTTCTATAAAGGCTTCAAGCTTAGAATGGAGGAACAGAGAGAATAAAGACACTGGCTTCAGGTTTCTTTTCACGCTGTTTAAGAAGTACTACCTTCCTCATTTGTTTCCATCATTTACGAAGCTCACCAACGTGTACAAGCCTCTGCTGGGTGAGTAGTTCTGTAGTGTAGAACAGGGGGACCTATTGTTACTGCTTTCCTGGATTTAGATAAACACAAACATTCACAATTAGCTGCTGTCTGAAGTCTGGAATATTATTTAAGATCTTGTTTCTATGTTGAATGTTGTTCTTGGACGTTAAAAAAACAAAAAAAACTTTTTGATTTTTGCAGACTTATTGTCCCTCAATGTGTTTATACATGTAAGGTCCATTTAAGTTTGTTTGCTTGTTATAACTGTCATAAACAGATTTTATAATGCCAAATGAAAAAAGCTTTGGAAAAAGCACTTCTTACTGCTGTACTATATTGTGAAACAGTGTGGTTGCTGAACAGTGGCAACAAGGTGAGTGAAGGCATTCAGATAGCTAAATATTTAACACACTTACAGAATGCTTAATCAATTCATATTTATGAACTGAACATATTTTGGTAAATAATAAGTGAGACAACAACGAAAGAGCAATCTAGGGGGCAAGTCAATCCGCTCATCTTTGTGCATCTTCCAGGGAACTTTGCAGAATTTTCAGACGCTTGTCATATTTAAATAAGGGTTGGTACCTTCCCCCCTGTCATCGATTAAACAAATTGGCTGAACTTCCCGTAAAGAAAACGTCCTGTAATAAAAGTAATCATAAAAATGTAACACTGACAATGCAGAGAGGCAGAAAATATGTAGACGAAAACACAGAAGCATTTTTATATTTATGGCCTGAGTTGCAGTGGTAACTGTGCAGCCCACAACATCTGGGGACCTTGGTTCAAATCAAGGCATTCTGCAACACAAAGCTTTTTTTTTTTTTTTTAAGTGACCAATTATTATTTTTATTTAGTTTCCCCCCCCAATTTGGAATGTCCAATTATGTTTTTTGTCCTCACTTTTACGCTGAGCAATCCAGAGCAGATGTGGGCAGGCTACCAATCCCGGAGAACAGAGACCAGCCCTGCCTCTTATCCACTCTGAATGTGTTTGGTGTCTGGCCAGTAGGGCTCGCTGTTGCGTGATGAGGAGAATGAGTCCCTGCCGGTATCCCATCCCCTACCCCGAGAGTGTCAGATCTAATGTGGCGCCCCCTTCGGAGTCCCCAACAAAGTTCAGCCTCTTTGCACAGCCCGGACGTGAAGTGCCGCTGTCCAATCTGTGTGACTCACCCTGCGCTCCCAGCGGCAGCGCTTTAACTGGATGAGCCACTCGGGGACCCCTGCAACACAAACCTTGATGCAGAACTATCTTAGCAAGTCAAGCAGGAAAAGGCTTCATCAGAAATTGCATTTTACCAAATGAATCAGCTAACACATGTAAGCAGGAAGAGCTCCTGGGCAAGCATGTTAGATAAGGTGTCAATGCATGGTGTTTCTGGGTATCAATGCATGGTGTTTCTGGGTATCAATGCATGAGGTTTCTGGGTATCAATGCATGGGGTTTCTGGGTATCAATGCATGGGGTTTCTGGGTATCAATGCATGGGGTTTCTGGGTATCAATGCATGGGGTTTCTGGGTATCAATGCATGGGATTTCTGGGTATCAATGCATGGGGTTTCTGGGTATCAATGCATGGGGTTTCTGGGTATCAATGCATGGGGTTTCTGGTGTGTAATCTACATTATTTAGACCTTGTCTATTACAAGATTTACGATTCTCAACTCCACACAAATGCAATTTGTAAATATAGACTTTCACTACTTTATTTTATGAGTAATAGTTTTAAAAAACAAGAAAAAAATAGTTCTGCGTGACGGTTTGATCTGGTTATTTGAGAATCCGGGCATTGTGTTATGGTATACATCAGCACAGTGCATTATGTTCTGGGATGAGTATAAGGAGGCTAGCCATGGTTCTGAATTCATCCTGTTCGTATTTCATCGAGGTATTTTTATTTATTTTTTATTTTGCTCAGTCCAGATTTGTGGAAGGGCTAAAGTCATAGAGATATATGTGTTTCTCTTGTGCAAAGAATAAACAAAGACATGCTTTATAATAGCTGTAATAAAGTACAATATTTTAATAAAAACTATATGTTCCTCCTATATATAATTTTTTATTTTTTATTTTAAGTAAATATGGACTGAAGAGGAGGGCTATAGTGGAAAATTATTGACCCGAGGAAAGACTATTGTTACCGACAGGGGGCTATAATGCCTGAAGCCGCAGGCTGAGGGCATTGCACCCTGGAGGTAACAATAGTCTTCCCGAGGGGCATTTAATTTTCCACTATAGCCCTCCTCTCCAGTCCATATGTACTAAAATATATATATATATATATATATATACTGTATGGCTGAGTCTGCAGTACATATTTAATATATGAATCAGTCAAGAAAATAAGTGAAGCAAGGTTGGATAGTAAATACAACTTTATATATTTTGTTTAAATATAGCTGATGCAGCATATAAGTAAATAAATAAATAACAGAAAATGTTTTTTCATATCGCATACAGTAGTTATAAAAGTTTTCTGGCATCCAGCTCTCAGTGTGGCTTGCTGACTGCTGCATAATCCAGTTTATATCCCGGCTGTCATATTTCTTTAGATCGTCGAGTCAGAAAACAGTAACAGTGACGTTTTAATCACCATTTTAGTGTTTGGAGCATCATTCTTTTGTTGTATGTTTTGTAATTCATTTTCTGTTAAATCACAGAATCGGTGTTCAGCCATTTTCTCGTGTTGTGAGTGCAGGAGAGCAAGGCGTTCCTTTGAAAAGGGGAGGGACTGGCATTGATGTGAACATCTATTTTTGCTCCGATGATGAGGTTTTAACTAATCACAGACCAGAATTTCCAACCACCGATTCATATATATACAGTACCAGTCAAAAGTTTGAGTACACCTGCTTGAAACCAGGTTTTTCATGATTATCTTTGCTTTTAACTGTATAAACTTGTCTATAAACACTTAATATTTCATTATATGATAGGTGTACTTATATAAGTGAATTGCATTCAAAAATTTTATTTTTAAATGAAAATGTAAATCTTGTCAATTTCAATGAAATGGTCACCCAAAGCAAGGGGATTTCTGTCTGAAGCCCAAGTCAGTTAAAAGTCTGAAATGTGTATAACACAGTGTTAGAACACTGGCCTAAGTATAAAAGTGTCTTTGTTAGATGTTCTCCGAGTTAACTAGCATGTTACCTTGTTATAGGAGGCAGTGTGGTCCAGTGGTTAAAGAAAAAGGCTTGTAAATAGAAGGTCCCTGGTTCAAATCCCACCTCAGCCACTGACTCATTGTGTGACCCTGAGCAAGTCACTTAACCTCCTTGTGCTCCGTCTTTCGGGTGAGACGTAATTGTAAGTGACTCTGCAGCTGATGCATAGTTCACACACCCTAGTCTCTGTAAGTCGCCTTGGATAAAGGCGTCTGCTAAATAAACTAATAATAATAATAATACCTAATTAACCTTTTGTCACCAATTATTGTTAACAGGTGAGGGTCCATGATTACTATAAATATATGTAGCATAGGCACAAGTTTGTCATTCCTGAATGTAAGGGAGCAGAAAATGGCAAAATACGCTCAGTTAAGCAAAGAAAAAAGTCTGTAATTACTTTAAGAAATGAAGGTCAATCTTTAACACAAATCACAAGGACTTTGCAAGTGTCTGTAACTGCTGTGGCCAAGACCATCAAACGATTTGAAGAAACTGGCACTCATGAGGACCGAACAAGGTCAAGCAGGCCAAGGGTGACCTCAGAATCAGAGAACAAGTTCATTCGAGTCACAAGTCTGCAAAACCGGCGATTAACTGCCCCTGAAATACAAGCTCAGCTAAATGTTACTAGAAGTACAGATGTTTCAGCATCAACTGTTCAGAGGAGATTGCGTGAAGCTGGCCTAACTGGAAGAATTGGTGCAAAGAAACCATTGTTAAGAGTGCAGAATAAGAGGAAGAGACTTGCCTGGGCCAAAAAACACAGAAACTGGACGTCTGAGGAGTGGAAGTCAGATGAGTCAAAATTTGAAATATTTGGGTCCAACCGCCGAGTATTTGTAAGACGCAGAGAGGGTGAGCGCATGAGTTCTGCATGTGTGGTTCCCACTGTCAAGCATGGAGGAGGCAGTGTCGTGGTCTGGGGTTACTTTGCTGGTGACAGAGTTGGTGATCTTTACGAAGTCCATGGCAAGCTCAACCAGCATGGCTATCATAGCATACTTCAGAGGCATGCCATTCCATCAGGATTACGGCTAGTTGGGCAGTCCTTCATTCTTCAGCAAGATAATGACCTGAAACACTCCTCAAAGTTGTGCAAGAACTACCTGGCGAAGAAGGAAAGTGAAGGACAACTCAATCTAATGACCTGGCCTGTAAAGCTACCCACAAGTGCCCTACATCTCTGGGAATTGCTGCAGAAGAGCTGGGAAGACATGTCGGGTGATTTCCTGCTGAAACTTGTTAACCGAATGCCTCATGTTTGTGAGGCTGTTATTAAGGCAAAGGGTGGTTATTTTGAGGAATCCAAGATTTAGAGACAATTTTCAATTTTCTTGAACATTGCTTTGATACTCCTTATTGTGAGGGTCTGGAACCAACTCCCCAGTAATGTTGTTGACGCTGACACCCTGGGATCCTTCAAGAAGCTGCTTGATGAGATCCTGGGATCAATAAGCTACTAACAACCAAACGAGCAAGATGGGCTGAATGGCCTCCTCTCGTTTGTAAACTTTCTTATGTTCTTATGTTTTGTTTTGTATATTGTAACATGTGTTTTCATTTTCAAGTATTTACAGAAACGTATACGACGTAAAACATTGTCAATTATGAAAAAAGCCTATATTCATATATATACTGCAGTTAGCACATGGTTAACTTTTCTATTTCTCATTGTCTAGATATTCCTCAGCTCAGACCAAAGCCACTGTACCTTCCTGTGACTCGCAACAAGGAGAGTACTTACTGCACAAGGGACCAGTTCCTGGCAGCGCGCGTTGCTTTTATCAAATGGCTCGTGACCTTCTTTCTGGAAAAGAAGTATGTCACAGCAGCTCTAAACACTAAGAATGGAGGGGAGGTGCTACCCAAAATAATCCAGGTATGTTTAAACAGCGGTGACAAAAAAAACACGAAAGCAGGAGTTTGCCACCCCAAAAGCAGGGTGCGTTTTACACAAAGGAATAATTGCCTTGGAAGGCAGATGGAATCAAGCTTTGTTAAAGTACCAGGAAACATCCCTGCCAACACCCTGCATCTATTACTAATGCTAGTGTCTGTCCCAAACATCCCTGCTAACACCCTGCATCTATTACTAATGCTAGTGTCTGTCCCAAACATCCCTGCCAACACCCTGCATCTATTACTAATGCTAGTGTCTGTCCCAAACATCCCTGCCAACACCCTGCATCTATTACTAATGCTAGTGTCTGTCCCAAACATCTCTGCCAACACCCTGCATCTATTACTAATGCTAGTGTCTGTCCCAAACATCCCTGCCAACACCCTGCATCTATTACTAATGCTAGTGTCTGTCCCAAACATCCCTGCCAACACCCTGCATCTATTTCTAATGCTAGTGTCTGTCCCAAACATCCCTGCTAACACCCTGCATCTATTACTAATGCTAGTGTCTGTCCCAAACATCCCTGCCAACACCCTGCATCTATTACTAATGCTAGTGTCTGTCCCAAACAACCCTGCCAACACCCTGCATCTATTACTAATGCTAGTGTCTGTCCCAAACATCCCTGCTAACACCCTGCATCTATTACTAATGCTAGTGTCTGTCTCAAACATCCCTGCCAACACCCTGCATCTATTACTAATGCTAGTGTCTGTCCCAAACATCCCTGCCAACACCCTGCATCTATTACTAATGCTAGTGTCTGTCTCAAACATCCCTGCCAACACCCTGCATCTATTATTAATGCTAGTGTCTGTCTCAAACATCCCTGCTAACACCCTGCATCTATTACTAATGCTAGTGTCTGTCCCAAACATCCCTGCCAACACCCTGCATCTATTACTTATGCTAGTGTCTGTCTCAAACATCCCTGCTAACACCCTGCATCTATTACTAATGCTAGTGTCTGTCCCAAACATCCCTGCCAACACCCTGCATCTATTACTAATGCTAGTGTCTGTCTCAAACATCCCTGCCAACACCCTGCATCTATTACTAATGCTAGTGTCTGTCCCAAACATCCCTGCCAACACCCTGCATCTATTACTAATGCTAGTGTCTGTCCCAAACATCCCTGCCAACTCCCTGCATCTATTACTAATGCTAGTGTCTGTCTCAAACATCCCTGCTAACACCCTGCATCTATTACTTATGCTAGTGTCTGTCCCAAACATCCCTGCCAACACCCTGCATCTATTACTAATGCTAGTGTCTGTCCCAAACATCCCTGCCAACACCCTGCATCTATTACTAATGCTAGTGTCTGTCCCAAACATCCCTGCCAATGCCCTGCATTATTACTAATGCTAGTGTCTGTCCATAAGCAGCGTGAGTCTTTCATTTGGGGAGGCTATTCCACACTTTTCCCCCTGCATTTATTGAATCCAACAAAGATACACACATTATATATATATATTGAGACTTGCGCTATGTTTTTTATTTCTCTATTACTAGTGAGTCTGAATACTAAGTTTCATTCATTGTGTTGAGTTTGAAAAATAGTCAGACTGATGGACACAAATAAAAGCTGTAAACCAGATTCATTCTCCTGCATCTTTTTGAGAAATTGTACTGTATAATTTATAGCACAAAACAGACCTCGAAACCACTCAGGGATGCTACATATATATTTGACTTTTTTTTCCAGCATAAGGTGGTCAAATAAATGAAGTTTAACATAGCACTAGCATGTAATTTAAAACATGTTATGGCTATTTAAGCAAATTAGAAAAATATTAAGGATAACAAACTGCACTGTTTTTTTAAAACATTTAAATCTGTTAACCTGTTCTGCAGTCGTACAGTACCTACACCAATTTCGAACACCATTTCCATCACCAAACCAATTTAAATCAATTATTAATACTGACTGTAAGCTTCTAAACACGCACTTACTATCGTGCTTATAACAAGGGGCATTCAACGTATTTCAAAGTATTTCAGAGGTATATTTGCAAACAAAAAATAACTGCACTTTTACCGTAAACTTTCGAATATCTATATGGGGCTCAGATCAGCGGGGAGAATGGACGTTAAACCAGCCCAGCATTGTCTCCTCGAATGACATTGAAATGCAACTAAATCCTGTATTTTGGACCTTGGTGATACTGCAACAGGACCGTCATAGCCTTTACCTGTGTATC
Organism: Acipenser oxyrinchus oxyrinchus; assembly: GCA_030684275.1. Lineage (NCBI taxonomy): Eukaryota > Metazoa > Chordata > Actinopteri > Acipenseriformes > Acipenseridae > Acipenser > Acipenser oxyrinchus. The sequence goes on along the minus strand of CM060251.1, from coordinate 84,978,326 downwards.
CAGAAACTGTCTTTGGTAAGCAAAACCATGTGCAGGCAGATGTGGCTTTCTGCTTTCCTTTTTTAGAAGTTCAAAGACCCTGTTTTCACTGAAAATGGAATGAAGGACTGGAAAAATCTAAAGAAGAAACATTCATACTCTGGCACCACAAACAGTGTTCTGGAAAGGTGGCATTTGTTCAAACAGTCGAAGGAAGTATGTTCTGACTGTAGCGTCACAGTTATCAAATTCTCACAAGATGGTGGTGCGTGAAAACTGACAGTATGCTACGAAAATATTTTGCACAAGTTATGTAAAATCAGATTTGGATCAAACTGTTTGTATAGATAACAGCAATTCGAATAAATGTAGAAATTGTGAAGAGGATGTTCCAGAGAAAGGGAATGAGCGAAAAGGATTCCGAGTTTTCGTCAGCTGCCTCCTGCAGCAGTATGGGGGGCTCAGATCGGTGGGATGAATTGACGTTAAACCAGCCAAGCATTGTCTCCTCCAATGACATTGAAATGCAACTAAAACCTCTATCTATACTACAGTGTTGTTTTAGTTGTTCCAGCTGCCCTAGCGGTCTGGCGGTTGCGCAGTAGGAAAACAAGAAATATGTTTGTTAGACCTGTTTTGCGCAATTGTGGGAAACAAAAATCGATCTTCTCTCACAAATATTTTTTGTGTTGGTCAGAACAATTTCTTGTGAGGGTTTGGGCAATTTATTATTTATTTTCATGGCTTGAAACTCGCACTAGCCCTGTTCTGGTATATGGAAATGCCTTCAATTAGATTATTAATTAAGTGATGCTCCTCCCTTATAGCTGCATGAATAACTCCTGTAAACCTTAAGTACGCTCAGATTTACCACTGGCCCGATTGTTCAAACTCCTGGCACCTGTTCATTTCATTAATACAACTAAACAAGGTAAGTTCTGAAAGACAGGACCAGGTGCAAGACTAGTGCTAGTTTCAAGCCCTTGACAAAAAATATATTGCCGCATGTGTGTACAGTATGTGTAAGTGTATTATGTGAATTTCTGAGAGGAGCAGTGATATAATCCATTAGTTGAATTCTAAAGCTTGTGAACTAGCCAGTTTAAAGATTCTTGATCAGTCTTCCCTGTCTGCCTTTGTTGTGTCTGCACAGACTGTAACTGCAGGCAGTACAAGTCAAGAGAAGAACTCTGAGGCTGAGAGCAATGGACCCGCTGAGCAGGACAAGAGCCATTCCAACAGCAGCACTCTTTCAGACAGAAGACTCAGTAACTCCAGCCTTTGCAGCATTGAAGAGGAGCACCGGACAGTCTACGACATGGTGCAGTGGATTCTGCTGTCTACCAGGGACAATGTGAATTTTGTAAATGAAGTTTTCCACCAGGTACGTACTGTAAATTAATCAATTTGAATCCCCCCTGCAAGAAATCGTGATAAACAGAGTGACAGTGAGAGAATGGCCTTAACAGCACGCAAAGCATTTCTATCAGTGTGTTTATTTGGCCTTCTTTCAAAATGAATCATATGTCTTTTAATTCGTTGTGACAAAGGTTAAATAAAGTAATACAAAAAAACAAAAAACATTACACAGCACAACCTTTCTTGGCTTATGTACTTAACATGAACTTTGAGATAACATTGTGTAATTTGAATATAAATTCTTGTTAGGAAAGATGGGTTTGTTTTTGGCTTGTACTGCCCTCTAGTGATGCCTTCGATGCAATTGTGTTTATGTACTTAAACAGATTGTTTGAATCTGTCAAATAAACCATTCTGTGTTGAACAGCTTCTCAAAGATTCATTTTAAAATAGTTTGAGATCAAGATCCTTCCTAAAAAAAGGTTAGATCCCAGCTTTTGTAAGCCATTAATATATCTTCAGACGTGGGTGATGTGTAGTTACTAGCAGTAAATAATCTGAAAGTAGAAATTCAAATAATATTTTTCTTTCAATTTTAAAATGTTTATATATAGATTCTTGGAAAATAAAATGGGAGAATCTTTTTGCCCTTAAATTAACATTATTTCTTATAAATTGATTACCATCAAAAGCCTCACTTGTGAGCATTGAACATAATTAGGGCTTCTAATTTTCTGTGTTTTCCAACGACTTTTCTACTCTCCTTTTAAGAATTCAATTGATACCTGTTAAGCCACTCGTGTATCTCAATCACAATTGAGAAACATGTAATAGTAAAATTCATTTAATTTACAGGGCTTTTTCTGTGAAATAAGGAGACGCGTCTGGTTTGAAATGAAAAAGTAAGACTTACGATTTAAAAGCCCATTTATTGATTCATAGAAAAACTTAAATTAAATCAGTTTTACAATGAACACATTTCTCAGTGTGATTGAGAAACACGAATGGCTTCAATTCAATTTTTAAAGGAGTAGAAACGTTGGCGGAAAACACCAAATATCAGAAGACCCAAAGGTGTAATAGATATTGCCAAAAACACAGTGTTCCTGACACACCTTGCATGCAAACTAACTTTTTGTTCATATGTTCCAGGCTTTCCTGTTACCATCCTGTGAGGCATCTGCAACAAGAAAGGTGATAAAGGTTTACAAGAAGTGGATCCTGCAAGATAAGCCTGTGTTCATGACTGAACCAGAAAAGAGCAAGCTGGGACAGGAGAAAGGAGTACATTCTGATCCTCTGCAGGAAACAGAGACAGACAGCGAACAGGTAACAACAACACATCTGCACTGTGAGTTACAGTAGATCATAGTGAAAACAAAGTTCAGAATGGCTCACATTATTGGAGCCTATTTCCAATGCAAACTATTTTTAAGATTTGTATTTGGTGCCTGGTGCCATACAGAAAGTTTATTGGGCCAACAAAAAAAAACTGCTGTGAAAAATTCAACCAATTGGTGACATCCCATGCTTTGCCTTCAGTGAAACAACAGTCACTCGGTCCAAGGCATACAACAATGGCTTGATTGATGGAGGTCATGCCGTCACTGTTGTTGTTCCTTACAAAATAGCTGCTGCTGATTTGGAGGTACCTAGCACGGGTTTAAAAAAAAAATAAATGTTTTCTATGTTTTTCTACAATTAATTGTCTGCTAACAATTTCTGCTAGTGGTGATTTGTTGTGTAATGTGCAAGTGGGGACTCTATCACAGATACAGAGCTGGGGAAGTGTGCAGTACAAGAGTGCATGTTACATAGCACAGGTAACATTCAAACATTCCTACATACAGTGTGATCATTTGTGTAGCTCTCAATAACTGAGTGCTGTCATGCTTTCTCAGCCTACAGAGCATCCCGGTCACAAGCGCTCTTCTAGCTGGGGGAGAACATATTCATTCAGCAGTACAGTAAGCAGAGGCTGCATTAACGAAGAGGAAAACACAGATATCAAAGCTGGGGTCCAATCTATGCTACAGGTATATTTTTAGCAAGCTTGCAGAGTGGATGCCCCAAGGGCCACAGCCCTGTTAACACAGCCAATCGAATGAAGACAATTCTATACCAGATTAAAACATACACCCACATGCTGTAATGTGAACACCCTCGATGATGATTGGGGATGCGTGAAAGAACTAATCTTATGGCTTATCTTTATTAACCTTTTTCATTAAACACAAAGGAAAATGTTGTAATTGCTGTATGCACCTTAAAGGGAAAATTACACCCCTGTTGATTGCTACATGTGATTGGGAAGTCTTGGATGCCAAAATGCAGTGTTTTTGTATTATTAAAACAGTTAATAAATTCTGTTTTGGAAGTGATATTGCTTCTAATGATAGTGCTGTACAGCTATGGCCAAAAGTTTTGCATTAACTTGAATTTTAGGATTTAGACATAATTCAGATATATATATATATATATATATATATATATATATATATATATATATATATATATATATATATATATATATATATATATATTAGTGCCTATAGAATGTCTACACCCCCTTTCAAAATTTTCACCTTTTGTTGCCTTATAGCCTGGAATTAAAATGCATTAAAATAGTTTTTTTTCACCCCCCAATGTTTTCACATTTTGTTGGCACGCTTTCAAATTAGACTTTACATGTGCAATCTACACAAACTACTCCACATTGATAAAGTTAAAAAATGGATATAGAATATAAATAAATAAGATTTACAGAGAAAAACAAATTAATCTCAGTTGCATAAGTATTCAACCCCTTTGCTACTGCAGCCCTAAATTAGCTCAGGTGCAAATGATTTGTTTGAAAGGTCACAAAATTAGTAAAATGGTTTCAGCCTGTGTGTACTCAAAGTGGTTTAACTTGTAGATAATTTCCCTCAGGTATATAAAGACTTTCAAGCTACAACTCGCATAGTGATCCAACAAAGCCACCATGAAGACCAAGGAGCTTTCGAAACAAGTCAGGGATAAAGTGGTAGAGAGGCACAGATCAGGAGAAGGTACAAGAAAATTTCAAAGGCGCTGATGATCCCTCTCAGCACAGTGAAGTCCATCATTAAGAAGTGGAAGATGCATCATATCACCCAGACACTACTCCTTGAGGAAAACCTGTTTGAGTCAGCCAAGACTCTGAAACTGAGGAGGAAATTCACATTTCAGCAGGACAATGACCCGAAGCACAAAGCCAAAGCTACACTGGAGTGGTTGAACAAGAAGATAATTAATGTTCTTGAGTGGCCCAGTCAAAGTCCTGACTTGAATCCAATTGAAAATTTATAGCAAGACTTGAAGATTTCAGTCCATTGACGATCCCCAACAACTTATCAGAACTGGAGCAATTTTCCTGTGAAGAATGGGCAAAAATGTCAGCATCCTACTGTGCAAAGCTAGTAGAGACCTACCCAAAAAGACTCATAGCAGTAATTGCTGCAAAAGGTGCTTCTGCCAAGTGCTGACTTAAGGGGCTGAATACTTATGCAACCAGTAAATTTCATTTATACATTTTCTTTGCAAGTTTTGCTGACATTTAACCTCCTCATCATATAACAGTGTTCAGTTTAACCACTACAGCTTTGACTAAAAAAAAAAGTTTGTTGGAAAAACTGTGCATGCATTATTTGTAATTGAACAAAATGTGAAAACTTTGCAGGGGTGTGAATACTTCAGCAAACCACTGTATGTATGTATGTATGTATGTATGTATGTATGTATGTATGTATGTATGTATATATATATATATATATATATATATATATATATATATATATATATATATATATATATATATACAGTACTGTGCAAAAGTTTTAGGCAGGTGTGAAAAAATGCTGTAAAGTAAGAATGCTTTCAAAAATAGACATGTTAATAGATTATATTTATCAATTAACTAAATGCAAAGTGAGTGAACAGAAGAAAAATCTAAATCAAATCAATATTTGGTGTGACCACCCTTTGCCATCAAAACAGCATCAATTCTTCTAGGTACACTTGCACAAAGTCAGGGATTTTGTAGGCATATAGTCAGGTGTATGATTAAACAATTATACCAAACAGGTGCTAATGCACACAGTTTTTGAAGGAACTCGACAGGTAGGTTGGCCCAAACATCTTGGAGAACTAACCACAGTTCTTCTGTGGATTTAGGCAGCTCAGTTGCTTCTCTCTCTTCATGTAATCCCAGACAGACTTGATGATGTTGAGATCAGGGCTCTGTGGGGGCCATACCATCACTTCCAGGACTCCTTGTTCTTCTTTACGCTGAAGATAGTTCTTAATGACTTTCGCTGTATGTTTGGGGTCGTTGTCATGCTGCAGAGTAAATTTGGGGCCAATCAGATGCCTCCCTGATGGAATTGCATGATGGATAAGTATCTGCCTGTACTTCTCAGCATTGAGGAGACCATTAATTCTGACCAAATCCCCAACTCCATTTGCAGAAATGCAGCCCCAAACTTGCAAGGAACCTCCACCATGCTTCACTGTTGCCTGCAGACACTCATTAGTGTACCGCTCTCAGCCCTTCGTGAACAAACTGCCTTCTGCTACAGCCAAATATTTCAAATTTTGACTCAATCAGTCCAGAGCACCTGCTGCCATTTTTCTGCACCTCAGTTCCTGTGTTTTCGTGCATAGTTGAGTCGCTTGGCCTTGTTTCCACGTCGGAGGTATGGCTTTTTGGCCGCAAGTCTTCCATGAAGGCCACTTCTGACCAGACTTCTCCGGACAGTAGATGGGTGTACCAGGGTCCCACTGTTTTGTGCCAGTTCTGAGCTGATGGCACTGCTGGACATCTTCCGATTGCGAAGGGAAGTAAGCATAATGTGTCTTTCATCTGCTGCAGTAAGTTTCCTTGGCCGACCACTGCGTCTACGGTCGTCCAGCGTTGCCCGTTTCTTTGTGCTTCTTCAAAAGAGCTTGGACAGCACATCTGGAAACCCCTGTCTGCCTTGAAATTTCTGCCTGGGAGAGACCTTGCTGATGCAGTATAACTACGTTGTGTCTTGTTGCTGTGCTCAGTCTTGCCGTGGTGTATGACTTTTGACAGTAAACTGTCTTCAGCAACCTCACCTTGTTAGCTGAGTTTGGCTGTTCCTCACCCAGTTTTATTCCTCCTACACAGCTGTTTCTGTTTCAGTTAATGATTGTGTTTCAACCTACATATTGAATTGATGATCATTAGCACCTGTTTGGTATAATTGTTTAATCATACACCTGACTATATGCCTACAAAATCCCTGACTTTGTGCAAGTGTACCTAGAAGAATTGATGCTGTTTTGAAGGCAAAGGGTTGTCACACCAAATATGGATTTGATTTAGATTTTTCTTCTGTTCACTCACTTTGCATTTAGTTAATTGATAAATATAATCGATTAACATGTCTATTTTTGAAAGCATTCTTACTTTACAGCATTTTTTCACACCTGCCTAAAACTTTTGCACAGTACTGTGTATATATATATATATATATATATATATATATATATATATATATATATATATATATATATATATATATATATATATATATATATATATATATATATACATATATACATACATAGATACATACATACATACAGTGTTTTGCAGAAGTATTCACACCCCTGCAAAGTTTTGTTCAATTACAAATAATGCATGCACAGTTTTTCCAACAAACTTTTTTTTTTAGTCAAAGCTGTAGTGGTTAAACTGAACACTGTTATATGAGGAGGAGGTTAAATGTCAGCAAAACTTGCAAAGAATGTATGTGTGTGTGAACAGAATTTAGATATTTTATTTAACATCATGTAATCAAATAAACTACAAAATGATATTGCAAAAGTCTACCGGAAGCCATAATAGTAGTACGGTATTTAATGTTTGATTTCGAAATGTCACATATTTCAGTTTGTGGACAGTATATGGGAAAACTACAAAGCGGTATGTAATTCAGTATGTTAATGTAACATTATTCAGTAGGTTTCATTTGACTTTATGAAGCATAGCTGTACAATGACACTTGTATTGTAGGTGCCTTCAGTAAAATTAAGATTAAAATTAATCTTTATTTATTTATTTTTTTTAATAAAGGTGTTCCTGACAAATTCTTCCAATGTCTTCTTACTTGAACCTTGTCCTGATGTCCCCAAGCTCATAGAAGACCAGGTTGACGTGTGTAAATCTGTTCTCAATATTTACAGGAAACTGATAATGGAGCATACCATGAATAAGCAGACCTGGTTAGTATTTATTTAGTTTTAAGTTTTTAGGGACTGGTGGGAAGGATCAGAGCTTAACAAGCCAAATCAGTATTGTCATTGTGGGTTGCTGAATTGTATGAAGACCTTGTAACCAAGCTGGTTACTAAACAAGATGCAGCTTGTATCTGTGCATGGAACACACGCTGCACAGTATCTCACAAGGGTTCATATCTCTCTGTGTACCATACTTCATGGAATGGTTATCCGTATGAGAAAGTGTGTACCATACTGTGACAGGGTCCCCCCCCCCCGCCCCTGTGTGTATTATGTATTATTTGGTATTTGTGTTATTGTTATTTAAAGCATATTGTTTAATTTCTATAAAAAACAATGTTTTGTTGTTGTTGTTGTTTTTGCAGTATGGACGGGGTTAAACTTCCCCATCCATGTCAAACCTGTTAATTAATAGGTTTCGTAACATATTAATGTTAATTGTTTCGAAACCTACTTTCCATGTTTCCACTGCACAGGAGTCTGCAGTGCTGTTTTCTAGAGAATCACACCAACAGTACATCTGCACTGTTTAGATAATTAATTATATAACCGGGGGTGTGTTCAGTACAGCTTTATAAGCAGTGTTAATCAATCAGACTTCCACATTGGAAGACACACGACACACTGAACCCATAAAAGCATAAACAAACACTATATATATATATATATATATATATATATATATATATATATATATATATATATATATATATATATATATATATATATAGTACTGTGCAAAAGTTTTAGGCAGGTGTGAAAAATGCTGTAAAGTAAGAATGCTTTCAAAAATAGACATGTTAATAGATTATATTTATCAATTAACTAAATGCAAAGTGAGTGAACAGAAGAAAAATCTAAATCAAATCCATATTTGGTGTGACAACCCTTTGCCTTCAAAACAGCATCAATTCTTCTAGGTACACTTGCACAAAGTCAGGGATTTTGTAGGCATATAGTCAGGTGTATGATTAAACAATTATACCAAACAGGTGCTAATGATCATCAATTCAATATGTAGGTTGAAACACAATCATTAACTGAAACAGAAACAGCTGTGTAGGAGGAATAAAACTGGGTGAGGAACAGCCAAACTCAGCTAACATGGTGAGGTTGCTGAAGACAGTTTACTGTCAAAAGTCATACACCATGGCAAGACTGAGCACAGCAACAAGACACAAGGAAGTTATACTGCATCAGCAAGGTCTCTCCCAGGCAGAAATTTCAAGGCAGACAGGGGTTTCCAGATGTGCTGTTCAAGCTCTTTTGAAGAAGCACAAAGAAACGGGCAACGTTGAGGACCGTAGACGCAGTGGTCGGCCAAGGAAACTTACTGCAGCAGATGAAAGACATATCATGCTTACTTCCCTTCACAATCGGAAGATGTCTAGCAGTGCCATCAGCTCAGAACTGGCAGAAAACAGTGGGACCCTGGTACACCCATCTACTGTCCGGAGAAATCTGGTCAGAAGTGGCCTTCATGGAAGACTTGCGGCCAAAAAGCCATACCTCCGACGTGGAAACAAGGCCAAGCGACTCAACTATGCACGAAAACACAGGAACTGGGGTGCAGAAAAATGGCAGCAGGTGCTCTGGACTGATGAGTCAAAATTTGAAATATTTGGCTGTAGCAGAAGGCAGTTTGTTCGCGAAGGGCTGGAGAGCGCATACGAATGAGTGTCTGCAGGCAACAGTGAAGCATGGTGGAGGTTCCTTGCAAGTTTGGGGCTGCATTTCTGCAAATGGAGTTGGGGATTTGGTCAGAATTAATGGTCTCCTCAATGCTGAGAAGTACAGGCAGATACTTATCCATCATGCAATACCACCAGGGAGGCATCTGATTGGCCCCAAATTTATCCTGCAGCATGACAACGACCCCAAACATACAGCGAAAGTCATTAAGAACTATCTTCGGCGTAAAAAAGAACAAGGAGTCCTGGAAGTGATGGTATGGCCCCCACAGAGCCCTGATCTCAACATCATCGAGTCTGTCTGGGATTACATGAAGAGAGAGAAGCAACTGAGGCTGCCTAAATCCACAGAAGAACTGTGGTTAGTTCTCCAAGATACTTGGGCCAACCTACCTGCCGAGTTCCTTCAAAAACTGTGTGCAAGTGTACCTAGAAGAATTGATGCTTGATGCTGTTTTGAAGGCAAAGGGTGGTCACACCAAATATGGATTTGATTTAGATTTTTCTTCTGTTCACTCACTTTGCATTTAGTTAATTGATAAATATAATCTATTAACATGTCTATTTTTGAAAGCATTCTTACTTTATAGCATTTTTTCACACCTGCCTAAAACTTTTGCACAGTACTGTATATATATTTTTTTTTTACAGAACTGGAGATAATGTATTTATTTATATGTTTTCTTTCTAACAGGGAGCAAATGTTACAAGTATTGCTAAGAATCACTGATGCTGTGATGCGAAGGCCACAGGAAAACACTAAAGATGTGTTTGCCACGAGCCTGGCTGGAATACTTTTTCGGGTAAGGGTGTGCCAGAACTTATCCCATTCCTATTTACACTTCACTTCCAGAACCTGGCATGTTTATCTCTAAGTGTTTGTAGAACATGTAGAATTCATTAATGTGTGGGAAGCTGTTATCTAATATGGGGTTTTAGAGCCTGCCCTCTTCCTGTCATGTTTGATGTTTTTTTTTTTGTTTTGTTTTTTTTATTTAGTCGTCACCAATGTTTTTTTTACCCCTGGTTTTCTCCCCAATTTGGAATGCCCAGTTATTATTTGTATCCTGGTTCACCGCTGCAACCGGTGAACGGGAAACGGAGGCGCGTCCTCCGAAACGTGTTCCTGCCAATCCGTCATTTTTTGCACTGCGGATCTACAGCGAGGCCACCAGACCTATATTGCTGGAGGACAACACAGATCTGATGGCTCCACTGCAGAACCGCAGTCGCCCTATCCCCAGCATTGTGAAACGTCCACTGCACACGGTATGGCATTGCTTACCGTGTGCGGTGCTTCCCATCCTTTTTCAATGTAAGGACCACCTTTGTGTTTGGATTATTCACACAGACCACTTGGCATGCATTTTTTCACAGCAGCATTTCTAAACTATTTTGTATGTGTTTAGAAAGTAAAGTATTTATATAACGTACCTAACTGAATGAGATTCCTGGGCTTGAATCTTTGCTACCAGGTCAGCAAGGAATGTTGCCATTTTGCGCATTGAAGTTGCTGATGACAAAGTTCCCTTTTTTGTTTGTTTAAAATGTTTATTTTTTTCAATTCTGAATGCTTTGTAGATAAATGGCGTCTCAATTTTGCAGGTTTAGAGTTTAGAGTTTTGTTTGACAAAACCTCCTGACAAATAATGCACTGGGGTTGGGTCGTCCCCGGATCCAGTAAATGTAAATACCAGTGCTGGCCCTGAAACCGTTACCTTGTGTAGCAAATGAATCTATCCTCTGCTAACATAGTTTATTGCATGCATGTGCGATGTACGTATAAAAAACAGTGGAATACGAAGACAAAGTGGGTGGGAAACAATTTGAAAAATGAACAAATGATGGGAGAGTGTACAGGATGTTGCATACCACTTCTGGGCTGTGATGTGTAAACGAAAACACAGTCCATAGGTTTTATAGGATTTTGGTTAAATATGACAGCGACAAGAACAGACTTTACACATTATTTCAATAACTAGTGTTAATAGAATTTCCTTTTGGCATATAGTCTTGTGAGATATTAAACCTGGCTGAATAAACCCATATAATAACATGGAGCTGATATCGATTATTCACACTGCGGTACAGTTCACAAGTCAAGTTACAAATACCCTCATTTTGTTTCACATGAACTTCTGTTGCTATATGCAGCTAACCTCTCTAAAAACATATTGAAATAACAGGTATATTCCTATACCCCTGGCAACACTATAGCACATATATTGTTGAAATTGAGAAGTACTTCATGGTTTTTATTTATTTATTTATTTATTTAGTTAGTTAGTTAGTTAGTTATTCCAACTGACTGAGGAATATTCAGTGTAGTGCTCTGGAGCGAAAAGGCGCTGTGACAGCCAGATTATGTTTTTTTTTCCCCCCTTAAATTCAGTGAACACAAGCAGTAGAATGAGCACAGATGATAAAGCAGTGCATTTACGTGAATGGTAGATTTGTTTTTTAAAATAGTGCGGCTAAAAAAAAAAAAAAAAATTCTATAATTTTGACAAGACAAATGTGCCTTCATAATGTGTAAGTTGTTTAGTTAGTATTTGTTTCACATTAAGCTGTTTCAGTTAATAGAGGCTTTGATGGCGATGCTTGGTATTGCACATTTTGGGAGTTGTTTGCGGACCACCTGGATTTTACTCACAGGGACCGCAAGTGGTCCACGGAACCACAGGTTGGGAACCACTGGCCTACCGTATAAAAGCGAAAAAAAGCTCTACTGCTCCTTCTACATCCTTATCAGGCTAATACTAGCAAATATATTTGTGTTTCTTTACAGTGGGGTTTCTTTTTCTTTTCCCCTCTCTCACAGACGATAATCGTAGCCTGGGTTCGGGCTAATTTAAGTGTCCTTATCGCCCGGGAGCTCTGGGATGAACTGCTCAGTGTGCTGTCATCCCTCACTGCTTGGGAGGAGCTAGTCATCGAGTGGGCCAGCATCATGGATTCTTTAACACGAGTTGTAGCAAGATCTGTCTACGGCCTAGATATGAGCAGCTTGCCACTCGACAAACTGAGTGAACAGAAAGAAAAGAAACAGCGAGGCAGAGGTAAGGGCCACTGTGCGGAATGTGTGTCACCTTTGAGAAACTACTTCCACTGCTATAAAGAGGACAAAGCTAGCTTTATTTTAAACATAGACATTTATAAAAGGTAGACATTTTAGCAAGTATAAAAATCCATGTATATAGAACTGTGTGAGAGATGTGAGGTGCTTATAGCTGTGGATTCAGGAGTGTAAAAACAGCTGGAGTCTTTGTATAACACCTTACCTACAGTGAAAGACTGAATTTACAGCTTGATGAAGGGGCTAAAGTGATGGGTGTATAAACTGGTCTCCATAGATAACATTTAAACTTGACATCTCCCAACCCAGAGGTGAATTGTCATTCCTACAGTACTTAACACCAACATCCAGCAGCGATCATGTCTGCTGTATTTCAGTCGGCAAAGTGCCCTGTGTGAGGGGCTTGGGCAGTACTGCGTGATGAAGCCAGTGACAGCTCAATGTCCCTGGTTGTCTTTGCTCTAACTCTGCAAAGGCCTTGTGTCTAGATACAAGGGATCTACTGTAAATTAGGTGCATCTCATTTGGGTTTTCCGAGGTTTGTTTTGGTTGCTTGTTTTCCACTACAGGAACTTTAAAAACAGTGTATTAGAATGTCTACTTCAACAGTATCCCGATGCACTAAACAGGGTATCATAATTTCCTTTAGCTATAGAGCTAAAGGCAATTAATAATGAAAGGGATCAATGATTGATGAGCAATTTGGCTGGTGCAATTGATGAAATGTCTATATCTGTGATGTTTTTTTTTAATTTATTTATAAACGGTGAGCTTGCTTTGCCAATTTGAGATATCTTTGTTGAATGTATTAAGGAGTAATTCAGGATACTCAGAAGGGAGCTGCTGTGGGTAGATATTTTTCTCTGAGCTGGAGAAGTCACCCTGAAGTTCAGGAGCCCATGCGATTCAGGAGTGCCACAACATCAGGGGCTCTAGGAGTGGAAAAAGCAAGAAACTTGGTCCGGCAAAAAGCAACAGGTCAGAACACAATTCAGTGGAAACTTTTAAAAACAAAATGTATTTGATCATTCTTTTAGTTCTGTTTACCACTACCACTTCTGCATTCCTTGCTTTATTAGAAAATAGACATTGTTGACAGAAGAAGTTGCACTAAATTAGGTGTTGAAGAACTAATTTTTAAAATCTGATTGTTCACTAAAAATGAAACTTGAATTAAAACCGTGGAACCTCTTCTGAAGCAAGCGCTACATTTTCTGAAGAGGAATACATTAGTTTTAACTGTCTCAAACTCGAAAAAAAGAACCTGCAAATAACGTCTTTTTAATGATGTGGTGTTGTTTTCTCTCTGAACATTTGCATCGGTTTTTGCATGTGCTTCAAAACAAAGCCAGCATATGTTTAAGAAAGCCTTGTCTAGCAGAAGTAGACGTAATCAAGGTTCATTTTTGGCAAGTCAATACTTATGAAACTCATTTTTGTTCGGTGTTTGACTCACTGAGCAAATTGTGTTCTTCTAGATACAATAACAAGATTGCATTGAGGACTGCAAAGCCTAATGAAAGAGTACATTTCAGTGGAAGCATTATGAGGTTGTGTTTTCTTTACAGGGTAAATCGTGATTATAAAAGGCAAGCAGATGGTGTCTATTGTTCCCCTTGGATGGCACATTTGAATCGCTGCAGTTTACTCCCTGTTGACAGTTTATTCCCTGTTGACAGTTTACAAATTGGGGTGGTCACTTTACCTCATAAATAATTCACTGCCTTATTTTTGGATTTGAAAACTATACTATTCAACAGCATTTTTTCTAATAAGTAGATATAGAATGACATGTCTAATAAGGATCTTTAAATGAACAAAGTTGAATGTATGAGTGATAAACAAACAATATTTCACTCCTGTTGATATGTATTGCTTTGTGTCATCAGTCTTCCTGCAAATGTAGTATTTGCACACAAACAAACCTGTGTGAAACAGTTCACATCGAATCTGGAAGATGAGGGAATTGAGTTGCTTTAAATAATGCCAAGTGAGCTTGAATATATCTTGTTTTGAAAATGATTACATCTAAACATCATTGATAGCTTGTTTTAATAGCTTGTTTTGAACAGATGCAGTTTAGCCAGAAGGACAGCTCTCTGAAGTGAGATGAAAACAGTGGCAGCCTCCAGCTTCCCTTTTCTCTTCCTAATTAGATTTTTCATGCCTTGAACTTCAAGCATACTAATATCCTGCTCCTTTTAAAAGAATTCAAACATCAATCACACATCCGTCTTAATAGTTTCATTAGGAATATGATTAAATGCTTATTAAAATGCATAGAAGGTAACATTATACAGCAGCGATTAAATCTGTAATAAAGCAGTAATTAAATTGTGGGGTTTGCAAAGCATTCATAACCGTCTTATGGATTCAAAAGTTAAACGCACATGTATTCTTGTAAAAACGGCAGCTGCTTTTCTTGAACCCTTTGTATATAGGCCTAATACAGTATATCATACCATGTTACTAGAACATTAATTACTGTTTATACTGTTTTGATTATGATGCTTTCAGGTTGTGGTTTTGGTATACAATTGATCAATTGTCCTTTTCTCACTCTTTCCAATGGAAGCTAAGCGAAGCCAGTCTATCAGCAACTGTGTTCATCTGTACGAGGCTTTGCCCGCTGCTAAAAGCGTGCCTCTGCTACTTCACACTGTGAGCTCTTTCTTGCCTGGTATCTCTTACAACTCTTCCTCTCACAGACTTTCAGGTAGTGTACTGAAAGCTTTCTTCCACTTCACTTCTAGCACCTTGCTTCTTGCTTCTTGATGTTCTGCATGCTGCTTTCTTACAGCTTTCAAACAGTTTACTAGCAGGATTCATAAACGTGGGCATGTGTTTTAACAAACAGACTTCACAGTTTACTAGCAGGATTCATAAAATGTGGGCATGTTTTTTAATGATGAGGACCAGCTTTCAAATATGCAAGTTGTTTACAACTTTGTGAGTTTTATTATTATTATTATTATTATTATTATTATTATTATTATTATGAATCAGTCATTTAGCAGACGCTTTTATCCAAAGCGAATTACAGAGACTAGGGGGTGAACTATGCATCAACAACTGCTGCTGCTGCAGAGTCACTTACAATAGGACCTCGGTTTTACATCTTATCCGAAGGACGGAGTACAAGGAGGTTAAGTGATTAAAAAAACAAACAAAAAAACAAACAAGCATGCTTTTTATACTTTGGGGTCAAAACCATAAAAACCAGTACAGCAGTATGAATATATTAGGGCTGCTCCGATTAACAGATTAGTCAGAACGATTAATCAGAGTCAGACCCTGAATGCACATGATTCTCACATTGTTGTAGAGTTTACCAATGCTGACAGTGAAAGGCCAGTTTGTTTTGTGGTGTCATACATGTAGAAGTGGATGAGAGCCAGCAGGGTGACAGTCCCGTGGATGCAGAGCCCCTTGATGTGGATCGAGAGCAGCAGCTCACTCACAGCAGCAGCACCTCAGACATTGCACAGCAGCTCTCCTCCAACTCATTCCAAGGTAACAGAGCATCTACTGTGGGTTTAGTAACATGTTAGAATATAGAGAGGTTCATGAACTATATAAGAGGTTAGAACATGTTAGAATATAGAGAGTTTCATGAACTATATAAGAGATATATAGAGCAAGATGGGCTAAATGGCCTCCTCTCGTTTGTAAACTTTCTTATGTTCTTAATACAAGGTTTTGAGTGTTATAACCATTCCAGTTTCTGACAATAACAGTTCTGAGATTTTTATATGTGTTATTAAATCATATATGCTGGGATACATGTACAATGCATAGCCTAATTTGTATTCAATTATTTTGAATTGCTATTTTAGGCTTCCAAGCCAAAGGCTGGGAAGCCTATTATTATTATTATTATTATTATTATTATTATTATTATTATTATTATTATTATTATTATTATTTTTCCGCACAAACAACATCGCAGAGTTATGAAAATGCATACTTAAGTAGATGCCTATGGCTGGACAACCAGTCTGGCGTCCCCAAATAAAAAAGACACATGGTTCGACCGCCATATTGGATCTCGTGGAAATTTTGGGAATTCTTCAAAACTCTTGCTGTTAAAAACAACTTAAGGTGGAACTATGACAATGGCAGCAGATAGTGCAGCAATGGCCTATAAAAAACTTATGTTCGATCGAGGTTGATTGAACAATTACTTTGCCCGTTACGCTGGATTGGCACCAAATATTCAACAATCTTCTTGTCTTAAACCGCAACGTCAATCAACACCTAAATTGGCACGCATGTTCATGACCAGGTCCTTTCTATCGTTTGTAAAATCCACGCTTTTTCGTTACAAAACATGGCGCGCACTAAATAACCATTTCATGACGGCTCTATTTTCATACATTCGTGCATAAATCCAAGGTGTAGTACACTACAGTCATGAAACTTTATATGACCGTAGAGACTTACTTGAAGTACTGGTGATATGAAAATGATACATGGTTTGGCGGCCATATTGATAATTGTAAAAAAACTTTTGCAACCCATAACAAGAACACCATTGTACTTATGCTCTTCAGTGTGAACACAAGTGCACAGACGATTGGAAAGTAATAACTGCTGAAGATTGAAACAGATTGCTCACACGGCGCGGCGGCCATATTGGAATTTACGTTGAAATTTTAACTCCTAGGGCGTGCCGACAGGGTCATAGTTATAATGGAACACATATAGGAAGTCATATGTGCTCTATGAAAAAATGTCATCGCCCGTGACCTCTGACCTCTCCGAAAGGTCACACGTGATGCATGACATCATCAACATACGCAATTGGCTATAAAACTGCCTGTAACTTCTTATCGGCTGCACCAAAATGTACAAAATTTGACATGGATGTAGAGGACTGTGGGATGTTGTGCAATGGTCAATATGTCGGCCTTTGGTCATATGGTGTGGCAGCCATCTTGGATTTAATGAAAATTGAGCAAAGTCTTCTACTCATGAACGGTAAATACCACAGCTGTGAAAAATGTTGTACATAGTGCTCTAACCAATGCTCTTAAATTTCACGTTAACTGCCTGGAAGCCTTTATAGTTGCTAGCAACTCTAGTTAAATTTAGGGTTTGTTTCAGAATGCCAAAATGCTTTGGTTGGGACTAATAGTGTTACTTGCAAGAATATTTTTATTTTATCATTTAGCGCCATCTAGTGCAAAAAGGAAAAACAAAAAAACATTCAAGGTTGTTTCATTTTAATTGTGGTATTAAAGACTAAGAAATCCAGACTTTAGGATCCAAATTGTGTTTCTTAAGTATAGGCTTTACCACAGCTACCTTAAGTGCTGAGGGAACTATAGCAGAGGAAAGTGAACCATTTATAATTTTTAAAATGTGGGTATTAATAACAAGTACAGCTTTTAATAGTTTTTGTAGGAATAGGATCAAGAGTAGTAGCTCTCATATGTCGAGCTAGCTCTGTCAGTTCCTGTAAGGTAATCAAAGGAAAAGCACCCATAGTAGCCTTAATAGGTGTAGTTGGTAAAATTGTGCTGGAGTCCTCCTTAATAGAAGGTGTCTGTGGAATCTCATTTCTGGTGTCTAGTATGTTATCTTTAAAGAAAGGTAAGAAGTCATTGCAGCTGTGAGAGGCTCCAATGTCAAGGGTAGGACTATTAGGGGAAGGATTTTTATTTGTTTCAATTAAATTAGAGTAATATGATGATCTAGCCAACGCAAGAGCCTTCCTATATTTAACCAGGTGGCCCTTCCATGTGATGTAATGAACATGCAGTTTAGATTCCCGCCATCGCCGTTCTAGTTTACGACCCTCATATTTCATCTTACGAGTTGTATCATTTAAATCACGGTGAGCTTTTTTTAAAAGACACTCTCCGAGTTTTGCTTGGCGCTACAGTATTTAAAATACCAGTCCAGGTGGTATTGTAGGTATTAACCACCTCATCTACTAATGGGGACTCAGAGAGTGGTAATGAGTCATCAGAAAGCTTAACAGCAGTTGAATTAATTACCCGGGATTTAAATGTACGGTCCACAGTCTTTGTAGATGCTGGCAGATTCACCTCAAAAAGAATGGCAAGATGATCAGAATGTTCTTAACAGCTAAATTATGAGAAATGACCAGATCTAAAGTATGGCCACGATTATGCGTAGGACCTTTGACATGCAGGGTATAAGGAATCCAGTAGCCTCAAAAATTCCAAGGCGTTAGAATCAGATCTTTGTCATGTAACTTTGTTACCAGTAGTATGTTTACATTACAGGACAAAAAAGGGAAAATTCACCAAATACCAACTATTCAGACTCAAGAAACGATGGTTTGGAAAACAGTGGAACAGGAAGAAAAGAGGTTGAGACTCCTGTGGTAAGTTTGTACAGAATGGGTTTATCTATACTTTAACACTGTCAACTGGATCACAGACTTTACTCTAAAGTGTTATTTGAACATAAACACTATTTATGTTTAGAAAACTAATAAGAAATAATTTTAGACAACTTACAAACCCCCAAATGTATGTATGGGTTGTTTATTTCTCAGTACTAATGAAAATGAATTCTGTAGAAACTAGTGCAAAGACAAAGATGCCTTTTCTGATTGGGAATAAACCATTTTCACAGTATAAAACCAGCAAGGAATTGCTCAGCGCTATCATTTACCTGCTCGTAGGTAGTTTCTTGCTCAATTTTATATCCTTAAAATAGTTTTTTTCATTTCATAAAAAATGCTTTTGCCTATGCACTCATTGTTAAATAGGGCCCAATCATTTTTGCTTTTTGAAAAGCCTAACACGATAACTGCATGTGATTTACAGTTGTACTGCCTTCAAGACGAGTGTGGTGGATCGCCTTATTGAAAATAATAAGTTCTTGTTATGGCATTCATTTTGTATGTTTCTTTAACAAGATCTACGTCCGACAAAGTAGCAGTCCTGATGAACTTGAATGTCCTGGGGATGGCCTGCTACCTTTAGGAAGACAGGTGCAGCGAGAGAAAAGTGCGTTAGGATTTAATTTTCAAGTCTACCCATTATACCCATGTATTTGGCTGCTTATGAGTAAGGCTACGATCTTGTCACGGAGGTCATGGAAATCGTGAATTTGAAAAAAAGGCAATCTTGGAAATGGATGTAGAAACACTTTTGATTAGGTGCTTCATTTATTTCATTTAAAACATGCAGTATCATGCACTGAAAATATAAATCTGTGAGTATCTGAATTGTTTGCCTGTTTCACGCAATATTTAAGTACAGCTATAGATCATGGAATGAGTTAGCTGAGCGAGCAAGCATGTAAATCGATGACAGCTAAAATGCAAAAAATGTGTGAGTGTGCTGTTTTCTGTAAAGACAGGACAACAAATGCATTGGATAACAGAAGATTACCAACTTACAGAGGATTTCTTTACAACATGCTGTCTGTTTCAGAATCGTGGACAACTATTAAAGCCTGATTCATACAGCACTTCTGTCGCAGATGAATGCGATACATCAGGTGCAGACAGCTAAAAGCTGTGCCACTTCACTGTTTGCTGTACGGGACGCATTGTGTTGCAGCCCTTTTGACTGTGCAAAGCGGTCACAGTTGCTGTTCATGTAAATACAATACTTTAAATGCAAACTGCATTTGCGTAATTGGATACATTTATATTTAAGTAGATGTGCTGAGCTTGTATCTCTATACAAGAGGATTAAAATAATCTAAAGCGACGTCGTTGCTCCGTCCTTGTAGGTATTTTAGAATGGCAGATCAAAGGTTTGATGATCTGTTAAGGCTGTACGCCTTTCCAAAAAAGACGCACATGGCAAGATTGTAGATGACGTACTTTACGACTTTTCATACAGGGTCAGAGACCCTCGACTCTAACCAGAAATGATGTCCGAGTCTGAAGTATGTACTGTACGTTTTGTAATCTAAAGTAACATTTAAACTGGTCAGCAGTCAAAAGCAATAGTCTATTTATTGGTTTTGGTGTACTATTTAAAAGCTCTTGTGTATGTTGATAAAAACTACATTATTTGGTGAACTTTCCGTGAATTCTTGTTTTTTTGCTGCACCTCGCCCGTGAAATGTACTCAAAATTACCGTGCCAAAATCGTAGCCTTACTTATGAGTGGTGCTCTGTTGTCTACACACAGTCTAATTGTTTCTGGAATTAAAGATCCACATTTGCTATGAACCATCTCTGTGTGCTTATTCCAGAAAAATAAAAGATTGGCAGTCAACACAAGGAGGTTCAAAATTAGATACATAAACTTGTATTTACTTTGCTCACTAAATAGTGGACACACACATACACACACACACACACACACACACACACACACACACACACACACACACACACACATATACATACCCAGATATTCAACAAATATATATCCAGTCTGTACTGCCATATATAGATGTTGCAGTCATTCTGTAAGTCTGAAACTTAACCAAATACTACAAATATTCAGGCTTTTCGCCAAATGACTACAAATTCTATATAGTCATTTACTAACTTTAAAAGTTGTAGTAATATATATTTCTGCACCACAAGTGTTTACAAACTGACCGCTTTGTCCTTCTTGTACCCTCTTTTTGTCATTGTTCCTCTCTAGGTGAGAGTGTCAGCAGTGAAACCTCTAATGGCTGTCTCAATGAAGCAGATGCCTGTTTAATGTCATGGCAGGCGTTTGAGGAGGAGCCTGATTCTCTGTCTCCTGCTGATGTCACTATTGATTCAGACAGCCCACGGAATTTGCTGCAACTCAACCCTTCTGATGGCATGACAGGTATATAAATATACAAAACATACTGTATATTTCTAGTTGATCTGCAATAGATGTGATACACAGAGCAGCTCACAAGTTGAAAACGTTTAGAATGTGAGTTTACCTGTCTGACGTGCTTCTTGGGGGTTCTATTTGACAAGATTATATTGTGTTCAATTCATAAGCTGTTGCCCATCTTTTGAGTCTGTTTGCCAAGTTAAAATTACAATCAAAAGAAACTGTGGTAAAGCACATTTTAGTTTGCAAAAATAGAAGCAGTTACATTTAGCGTAATTAAAAAAGCTATTCATTGCATTACTCCTCCAAATATGACTTTTAGAAATGGTTAAGCTTATATAATCTCTGGCGTAGTGTTGTTTATGGTAGCTAATACACTGCATCTCATCTCAAGTGTATCCTAATTCACCAGTTGTCTCTGTAATATACTAACAAAATAAATAATATATGATGCAGAGTTCAATATATTAATTTGTCATTTATAAATGCATTCAAAGGAACCTGACCTCAACTAGGGATTAGCAGGTGGTAAACATTTTCATCTTTCCTCTCACTGTAAATGGATACAGTGTGCCTCATGCATTTACATGCTAGATCCATCTTTGTACTGTAGCTAATTCACGTATTGCTGAAAAGCTGAAATTTGATTCTTGACAATATTAACATTGATATAAACCTTTTGAAAGAATTAGGTCAAGGCTAGGCAATTCATGCATTTTTTCATTTAATTGCATTGATCATTTTAACATTTTAAGAAATGAAATAGTCTGATTGGAATTGAACTGAAAAAGTGATCTGTTTAGGTACCTATTTCAGTCTAGTTCCTACTAGCGATGGGAATATAACACATTATATATATATATATATATATATATATATATATATATATATATATATATATATATATATATATAGTACTGTGCAAAAGTTTTAGGCAGGTGTGAAAAATGATGTAATGTAAGAATGTTTCAAAAATAGACATGTTAATAGATTATATTTATCAATTAACTAAATGCAAAGTGAGTGAACAGAAGAAAAATCTAAATCAAATCCATATTTGGTGTGACCACCCTTTGCCTTCAAAACAGCATCAAGCATCAATTCTTCTAGGTACACTTGCACACAGTTTTTGAAGGAACTTCGGCAGGTAGGTTGGCCCAAACATCTTGGAGAACTAACCACAGTTCTTCTGTGGATTTAGGCAGCCTCAGTTGCTTCTCTCTCTTCATGTAATCCCAGACAGACTCGATGATGTTGAGATCAGGGCTCTGTGGGGGCCATACCATCACTTCCAGGACTCCTTGTTCTTCTTTACGCTGAAGATAGTTCTTAATGACTTTCGCTGTATGTTTGGGGTCGTTGTCATGCTGCAGAATAAATTTGGGGCCAATCAGATGCCTCCCTGATGGTATTGCATGATGGATAAGTATCTGCCTGTACTTCTCAGCATTGAGGAGACCATTAATTCTGACCAAATCCCCAACTCCATTTGCAGAAATGCAGCCCCAAACTTGCAAGGAACCTCCACCATGCTTCACTGTTGCCTGCAGACACTCATTAGTATGCAGCTCTCCAGCCCTTCGGCCGAACAAACTGCCTTCTGCTACAGCCAAATATTTCAAATTTTGACTCATCAGTCCAGAGCACCTGCTGCCATTTTTCTGCACCCCAGTTCCTGTGTTTTCGTGCATAGTTGAGTCGCTTGGCCTTGTTTCCACGTCAGAGGTATGGCTTTTTGGCCATAAGTCTTCCATGAAGGCCACTTCTGACCAGACTTCTCCGGACAGTAGATGGGTGTACCAGGGTCCCACTGTTTTCTGCCAGTTCTGAGCTGATGGCACTGCTGGACATCTTCCGATTCTGAAGGGAAGTAAGCATGATGTGTCTTTCATCTGCTGCAGTAAGTTTCCTTGGCCGACCACTGCGTCTACGGTCCTCAAGCGTTGCCCGTTTCTTTGTGCTTCTTCAAAGAGCTTGGACAGCACATCTGAAACCCCTGTCTGCCTTGAAATTTCTGCCTGGGAGAGACCTTGCTGATGCAGTATAACTACCTTGTGTCTTGTTGCTGTGCTCAGTCTTGCCATGGTGTATGACTTTTGACAGTAAACTGTCTTCAGCAACCCTCACCTTGTTAGCTGAGTTTGGCTGTTCCTCACCCAGTTTTATTCCTCCTACACAGCTGTTTCTGTTTCAGTTAATGATTGTGTTTCAACCTACATATTGAATTGATGATCATTAGCACCTGTTTGGTATAATTGTTTAATCATACACCTGACTATATGCCTACAAAATCCTGACTTTGTGCAAGTGTACCTAGAAGAATTGATGCTGTTTTGAAGGCAAAGGGTGGTCACACCAAATATGGATTTGATTTAGATTTTTCTTCTGTTCACTCACTTTGCATTTAGTTAATTGATCAATATAATCTATTAACATGTCTATTTTTGAAAGCATTCTTACTTTAGAGCATTTTTTCACACCTGCCTAAAACTTTTGCACAGTACTGTATATATATATATATATATATAAATTACTGGAGAGATGCTTATCCAATTGTGATTCCATTTGGAACGGGCATTCTTTAGAATATCACAAAATGGGTATGTCCAGATCCCTGATTTTTTGCTGCAGTGCAAAAATTGCTCTGTTTTTTATAAAAGAAAATTAAAAAAAATATATTATAATGCTACAAAGCTATCAAAAAAATCAAATTTTGTTATCATACCAGCTGTAATTTACTTTTCAGAACTAATATAAATTTTACACAGGAGAGAAAAGCATGGCAATGCCTTTTCTTAACTGAATTACTTCATTTGCTTTCGGTATCACTATTACTTCTTTATTGAGGAAAACACGGTAGAATCTTGCGGACATGATTACAGTATTTGATTAAGCAGTGTTTAAAGCATGATCATTTGAAATGATCTCATTGCAGCTCTTGTTTCTAATCAGTTATCAGGTGCTGACAGTGTTACACTTTGAAGACATTAGTGATAGGGGACAGTGTGTTGGTTTGAATAGCAACATGTGAATAAATGGAGACAGGTAATTCAGGGACAGAAAGAGAGAGGCAGCTGCTGGCAGGAGTCCTTCGTCTGTATTGCCGGAATTATTCTTGGTGCATTCTATTTGAATGAGCATTTATCTGTGTCTTTCAGTCATACAGAGTTAGTGCCCGGTGATGAAGACTTCACCTTCTCGTAGTTCACTGTGACAAGAGTTACGTGTCCCAAGTCAAAGACAGCTTTTTAAAAAGAAACCACATCTAAAGCCTGTATTTATCATGTTATTCTCTGATTCTTTAGCTGAGAAATGTAAATAGTCTCAAAAAACATATTTTTCCCAAACCATCACAAACAGCTGTGTTATCTTTATTACCTACACATATACACGTAATGCATTATATTGTGTTACGTAAGATAAAATTAGTATAATTGCTGTCATCAATGTCATCTAAAACACTGCGCATGCCTTAGCGATTTACTGAAATCTCTCAAGTTTTTAGTGACCAGCATGACCAAACACAACCCCACTAATGTCCCTCAGAGCTTATTTAGTAAGAGAAGGCAGGACAAGAAAGTAATTGGCAAAAAAAAAAAAGTGCCTGAAAAGAAGCAACTTTGAAATCTGTTAAAGACTTTGGTGTAGCCACCCCGTGTTTCTGTTCCCCTTTAGGTTGTGACTGTGCCCTCCCTTCCCACTCTCCACCTTCCCCTCAACCCCAACTCCCCTCTGCCTCTCCTGCTTTGCTAGTGCAATCTGACTGCCAGGACTGCCCTCCTCTCCTGGAAGAGAACATGTGCCACTCTGTTTTGCACATGCCTGAGGATTTGGGTACTTTCCTATCCCTTGAAACTATTATTTATGCCCCCCCCTCTTATTCATTGGTTTCACTGAGATAATTTGGGAGAGAGCATGACCAATAAAGACAACATGGCAGTGTCTTCCACAGTAACATACAGCAGCTCATCATCAACAGCACATTATATTCTCGTTGTTGTCAGATTATGTATTGGCAGTTATGTGCCTGATTTAAAATACATGCCTCAATCCCCTGTGTTTTTGTTGTATTTAGTGATGCCTGGTGGAAAACACAAGAAGGAATAATAGAGAGTCAAAGGGAAGTGTTTTTATTGTTTTAGACCAACTTTTAATAATCTTGAATAAAAAAAAAATTTAAAAAAAGAAAAACCTCTCCCAACTCATTATTATTATTATTATTATTATTATTATTATTATTATTATTATTATTATTATTTATTTCTTAGTAGACGCCCTTATCCAGGGCGACTTACAATCGTAAGCAAATACATTTCAAGTGTTACAGTACAGGTAATAATACAATAAGAGCAAGATAAATACAATGACTAGTTCAAGCAAGTACATGTGTGACAAAATACAATTCAATAATACAGCAGATAAAAGTGACAGTGATAGTTACATCGATAGTTACAACTCATCTATCTATCAACTGGGGCTTTTAAGAGTTTCATAATATATATATATATATATATATATATATATATATATATATATATATATATATATATATATATATATATATATATATTTATAAATATATATATTTATAAATATTTATAAATATATATATATTTTAGCTCAAAGAGCCAGCTGCCCTATATATATATATATATATATATATATATATATATATATATATATATATATATATATTATATATATATATATATATATATTTATATATATATTTATATATATATATATATATATATATATATTTTATAAATATATATATATATATATATATATTTATATATTTATATATTTATATTTTATATATATATATATATATATATATATATATATATATATATATATATATATATATATATATATATATATATATTTGTTACTCTTCACTTTATTATTTATACACAGGTCAAAGTTATAATACCCTGATAATTAGTGCAGGACTTGTTACATTTCAATCATTTCTGAACCTTTGACCCCCATTGTCCAATTGAACCAGACACCCATGAAAACATTCTTTAATTCCTGCAGTTTGCTCAGCACGTGGTCTCCTGTGATGCAGTGGCCTGTCGTGATTTCAATACATCTTCAAAAAAGGATTGTTTGAGCTCAATAGAAACCAGGGCAGCCAGTGATGTCTGGACTGGAGACATGCATGGGATCATCTTGACAGACAACTTAAATGATTTGAGCAGCTCTATATACATACACGTGAATCTTCACTATGATTTGAGCAGCTCTATATACATACATGTGAATCTTCACTATGATTTGAGCAGCTCTGTATACATACAGGTGAATCTTCACTATGATTTGAGCAGCTCTATATACATACACGTGTATCTTCACTGTGATTTGAGCAGCTCTATATACATACACGTGAATCTTCACTATGATTTGAGCAGCTCTGTATACAAACATGTGAATCTTCACTATTATTTGAGCAGCTCTGTATACAAACATGTGAATCTTCACTATTATTTGAGCAGCTCTATATACATACACGTGAATCTTCACTATGATTTGAGCAGCTCTGTATACAAACATGTGAATCTTCACTATGATTTGAGCAGCTCTATATACAAACATGTGAATCTTCACTATGATTTGAGCAGCTCTATATACATACACGTGAATCTTCTCTATGATTTGAGCAGCTCTATATACAAACACGTGTATCTTCACTATGATTTGAGCAGCTCTATATGCATACAAGTGAATCTTCGCTATGATTTGAGCAGCTCTATATATATATACACGTGAATCTTCACTATGATTTGAGCAGCTCTGTATACAAACACGTGTATCTTCACTATGATTTGAGCAGCTCTATATACATACAAGTGTATCTTTACTATGATTTGAGCAGCTCTGTATACAAACACGTGTATCTTCACTATGATTTGAGCAGCTCTATATACATACAAGTGTATCTTTACTATGATTTGAGCAGCTGTATATACATACACGTGTATCTTCACTAAGATTTGAGCAGCTCTATATACATACACGTGAATCTTCACTATGATTTGAACAACTCTATATACATACACGTGAATCTTCGCTATGATTTGAGCAGCTCTATATACATACACGTGTATCTTCACTATGATTTGAGCAGCTCTGTATACAAACACGTGTATCTTCACTATGATTTGAGCAGCTCTATATACATACACGTGAATCTTCACTATGATTTGAGCAGATTTATATACATAAACGTGAATCTTCACTATGATATCTCTCCAAGGTGGTCTCTGTGTTTAAACATTGTGAATCTAAGTATCAGAATAAATAGAAAAGCACTGACCTTTTTTCAGTTAGATTTGAGTATTTTCAGAAATGTGAGTTTTGTAGTAGAGCAATACGCTTTCATAACCTGATATCCTTTTCCCATATTAATAATTTTGCTCCTGCTGCTACCTGAAATAACTTTTTGAAATACTGAGTCTCAAACATCTGTTGATTTACATTCTAGGCACTTTTAATATCAACACACAAAATGTTAATGTTTTATAAAACTTTTTTTTGTTTTTGTTGCTGACATCTTTATTTTCACTCGACCAGAACTTAAATATTCAGTTGTTGACAGGTGTATTTCCTTGGTTCTTCTGGTATATTTGAAAACAGGCTCATTTAAAACACTACCATTTAAATGTTAAAGCTTTAAGGTGTTTATATGGGCACTGGAAAGTTACTCAAGAATGCTAAAGGCCATTTGTAATTTTTTAAAATCTCTACCTATTGCGATATATTGGTTTTAACTGGTACACGTGTGTGTGTGACTCTGCAGGCAGCAGTGAATGTCGAGCCAATGACATCAGTATCATTGCCGGGGGTAGTCTTACTGGCTGGCACCCGGATTCTGCAGCCGTGCTGTGGAGAAGAGTTCTAGGAATACTGGGAGATGTGAACAGCATCCAGTGTCCGAAAATACATGCAAAGGTGATCCTCTATCTGCACGAGCTGTGGCACAAACTAGCAAAGGTAATGTCATCTCCATTGTCACCGAGACATTCGGCTTAGTGACTAACATTGTGGGGCAGAATGAGTGTGGATACTGTAAGCAGTAAAATACCACTCCATGGGTGTGTGAGACCAAGCTGGGTGTCTTCAACATTCCCAAGTATATCACAAACACAGCCCCCACAAGCTGGGGAGTGCTCTGTTACTGCTACTGTAAAAGAAAGATGCTCAAATGAGCTCATGAAGTCCCACTAGTGCAGATATGGTAGGATTTTTCCATGGGTCTTGGTAAATCAGAGTGCTCGTGTTTGTTCAAGCTGTTTTTATAAAGAATGGTTTGTAAACATGGAGGTGTTAACTGACAACATGATTTTCTAAATTAACAAAATAAGGACTTTAACTATTTGGGCTTCTCAAAGTATATAGAAATCAAAACATTAATTGTCTAGCATTCCTACAGGACACGTACTTTCAAAAGTGATTATAGCTACTAAATTATCATACAAAGTTAAGATGAAAACTAAGATGAGATTTACATATGAAAATAAACAGCACTGGTACATGCAGCAAGTGGTACTCGCTTTAAGAACAAATATTGTGATATAGGAGGATTAAACTTGATAAAACAGAAACCCTTATAAACAGAAGTTATGAAAAATGCCAGCTGTTGAGAACATTTTGGTTAAAGTCCTTACTCAGGATTTCATAAACAGGAAATGCGTATTCATTTCTAAATGGTGACCTGTCAAATACATCCTATTTTTAAAGCCAAGAACCTTGGCATAATATTTTGTATTATCATTTTTTCCTGCAATATGTAGAATGCAGATTGTAGGAAAGGTGTTTTAAATGAATCTGCTGCACAGTGTGAAATGCAACATGCAGAATTGAATGTGATTTGTTGTGTTTTTAGATCAGAGACAACCTTGGAATCAGTGCTGATAACCAGTCCTCCCCTCCACAGCCCCTCCTCATCCCACCGCTGACTATGCTTGCTTCCTGGTTATTTAAGGTAAGATGCACTGTTTTTTTCATTTTATTTTTTTCTTCACCTTTGAACTGTACAGCTCTGGCCAAAAGTTTTGCTTCACCCTATAGAATTAACAAATTTTGCTTCATAAAGTCGAAGAAACCTGCAGAATAATGTTACGTTAACATATTGAATTACATACCGCGTTGTAGTTTTCCTGATACTTATCAAAAAACTGACAACATTTGAAAAATGTGAGATTTCGAAATCTAACATACTGTACTACTATTATGGCTTCCGGTAGACTTCTGCAATATCATTTTGTAGTTTCTTTGATTACATTATATAGTCAGTGATTTGAAATCCTGGCCTGTGATTGGTTAAAATCTCATCATAGGAGGAAAATTAGATTGAACTATTGCCCTAACATCTTTACACCACCGGTCAATTGGTCTGTCATGTGATTGGTTCACATCACTCTCAGTCCCGTCCCTTTTCAAAGGAACGCCTTGCTCTCCTGCACTCACAACACGAGAAAATGGCTGAACACCGATTCTGTGAGTTAACAGAAAATGTATTTCAAAACATACTACAAAAGAAAGATGCTCCAAACACTAAAATGGTGATTAAAACGTCACTGTCACTGTTTTCTGAATTTCTGAAATTCAAGCAAATTCAACTCGATGAAAACAAATATGACGGGCGGGATATAAACTGGATTATGCAGCAGTGGCAAACCGGACAGAGACAGAGAAAAACTTTGCTAACTATACGGTATGAGCTTCAAAAACATTTTCTGTTATTTATGTATTTACTTATGCTGTATCAGCTATATTTAAACAAAATATATAAAGTCATATTTATTATCCAACCTTCCCTCACTTATTTTCTTGACTGATTTCATATATTAAATACGTACTGCAGACTCAGCCATAATGGAAAATTAAATGCCTCTCGGGAAGACTATTGTTACCTCCAGAGCTTCGGGCATTATAGCCCCCTGTCGGTAACAATAGTCTTCCCTCGAGTCAATGGTTTTCTACTATAGCTTTCCTCTCCAGTCCATATTTACTATATATATATATATATATATATATATATATATATATATATATATATATATATATATATATATATATATATATAATAATTTGAGGAAGCAAAGAATTTGAGGAAAAATCTTTTGTAGCAAAAGTTTTGCTTTTGTGGATGAGGAAAAAGTTTCAAGAAATAGATGTCTACAATTATTTATTTAAGCATTTTTTTTTTTGTGCAAAACTCAAAAAATGCTAATTCAAAAGTATTCATACCCTTTGTTGCTATGATAGTATTGTCTACAAGGTGCTTGAAATTTCAATATGATAATGCAGAACCTAATTCTAGAAAAGTCTAGAAAATGGTGGAGCTATCTGAAGATCTAAGGCAGAAAATTATTTATTGTCATAAAGCTGGAGAATGATTCAAGAAGATTTCCAAGCATTTGAGTATCCCAATGTCAACTATTGTTTCTATTATCAAGAAGTGCAAGACTCCTGATACTGTCACAATGCTCCCTCGGTCTGGTAGAAAGAAGGTTCTTCCACCAAGAACAAGTAGAATAATTGTGAGGAAGGTTAATAACAATCCAAGATTGACTGCCAAAGATACTCAAAGTAAATTGGCTGCAAGTGGGACTGGGGTTTCCATTTCAACCATAGGTCGAGTATTGCATGGTGAAGGTCTCAATGGTCGCAGGCCAAGGAAAAAGCCACTCTTAGATAAACGTTACAAGGATAATTGCTTAAAGTTTGCAAAACGGCATTTCAATTATGGATATTTCTGGTCAAAGGTTTTGTAGTGATGAAACATAAATCGAGCTATTTGGTCAAGCTGATAGTCGTTACGTTTGGAGAAAGTCTGGTGAGGCATACAAAGAAAAAAACAGCATACCTACTGTCAAGCATGGAGGTGATAATATCCCTCTATGGGGCTGTTTTTCCTTTAAGGGCACAGGAAATTTAGTTCCAATACATGGTAAAATGGATTCCATAGCATACCAAAAGATATTGACCAATCATCTGAAACCCTCTGCTACAAAACTTGGATGTTCCAACACAACAACAATCCAAAGCACACATCAAAATCTACTTCAGAATGGATAAAGAAGAATAAAATCAAGGTTCTGGAATGGCTTAGTCAAAGTCCCAATCTAAATCCCATTGAGAATCTTTGGTATGAGTTGAAGAAGGCTGTGCACAAGAGAAGTCCTTGGACTTTGAATGAACTGGAACAATTTTGTGTTGAAGAATGGTCAAAAATCACTAAAGAACCATGCCAATAGCTCATTGACAAATATCCTAATTGTTTAGAAGAGGTTATTATTGCTAAAGGTGCCTCAACAAGCTATTAATTTCATTTTACTTGTCAGGGTATTAATACTTTTGAATTAGCGTTTATGGAATTTTGCAAAAAAAGTGCTGAAATAAATAATTATAGACATCTATGTCTTGTAATTTTTTTTCCTCATCCACAAATGCAAAACTTTTGCTACAAAATATTTTTCTTATAATTCTTTGCTTTCGAGAAATTTCTAGAAATTTTAAATTTCCATTGGGGTCTGTAAACTTTTGACTACTATATATATACTGCTCACCCTTTATAATGCTATAGTGGGGAGCCATAGTTACAAGACCATGCTATTTGTGTTCCGCCTTATAACGGTACACTGGAAGTGCTTTTTAAACACTAGCGTATTTTTATTAGCATACTGTTTTCAAAATGAACAAAACACAAAAACAAAAACCTACCCCTTCTTCAAAGCAACACTGGAGTGGATTAAAAACAAGAAAGTGAATGTCCTAGTGTGGCCCAGTCAAAGCCCGGACTTGAATCCGATTGAGAATCTGTGGCAAGACTTGAAGATTGCTGTCCACCAACGATCCCCATCCAGCTTGACAGAGCTTGAACAATTTTGCCAAGAAGAATGGGCGAATATTGCACGATCCAGATGTGCAAACCTGGTAGAGACTTACCCCAAAAGACTCTACAGACAGCTGTAATTGCTGCCAAAGGTGGTTCTACCAAGTATTGACTCAGGGGGGTGAATACTTATCTAACCAAGACATTTTAGTTTTTTTTATTTTTCATTAACTGTTGTTCCACAATAAAAATGCTCTTGCCTCTTCAAAGTGTTGAGTAGGTTGTGTAAATCAAAGGAAAAAAAATCCAATTTAATTGCATCAAGATTTCATGTTGTAACACAACCATCTGAAAACGTCCAATGGGGGTGAATACTTACAATAGGCATTGTATATTAATTACAAAATATATTTCATTTTTCTTCAGGCTACTGCATTGCCTCCTGAGTACAAGGAAGGGAAACTCCATGCCTACAGGTTAATTTGTGAGATGATGACCAAGCATCAAGATGTCCTGCCCAACTCTGATTTCCTTGTACATTTCTACGATGCGATGCACAAGGGCTTTATCAGTGACGATCAGGTAACATACTGGATATAGATGGATAGAAACATGCACCTTGGTTACCTGGGATTGTCTCATTGCGGGGTGCCCTTTCAAGTACGACATGTAACCATAACCACATGGGTATTTACGTCCTAAAGGCCCACCCCGAGGGCATGAATGCACTGCGCTCACAGACCTCAGCATCATTTTCTTTTCAAGACTGGCCTGATGGATGAGCCTTGTTCAGTACTTGTTACCTCTATCGGCTATATATTTCACATTTATTGTGTTTTTACACAAAATGTATGTGATATTAAAATAATTGCTGTAATAGTTTTCACTAATTATGCATCATTTGTGCACTACAGCCTGTTGCTTGTTATGTCCCACTAGTGACTTAGTCACTCCTACCCAGGGATCCAGCAGCATAAGTCGGCTGACTTGTGCTCTCCCTCCAGGCAGCATAGCTCCGACTGGTGTTATTATTTCTCGTTTTTTGTTACGGGACATTTTATTCTCGTTTTATTACGAGACATTGTAATACTGTTATATTTTATTACTGTTTATAGAGAAGTTTGTCTTGTGTTTTCTGTTTCTTTTACGGAGACTACGCGCGGGTCGGTCTGCAAAGTGGTGCTTTGCCCACGTACAGTGAGAGCAGCTGGGCTTAGTAGCACTGCGCAGGACCAAGATACTCGCTTCTCATCCACAGTATTTTGATGCTGTTTTGGTTTAATTTAGAGTGGCCAATTTTGTATTTTTATTTATTTTTCCCCCAATTTGGACTGTTCAATTATGTTTTTTTCTCCTCATCACAGTGGGTCCCCACATAGCATAGATGATCTGAGGACGTGTGAGCCTAAAGCCAGAATCGTTTTTACACCGAGCAATCCATAGCAGAGGTGAGCGGGCTACCAATCCCGCGGGAACAGAGATCAGCACTGATTTTTATACACTCTAAATGTGCTATGTGTCTGGCCAGTAGGGTTCGCTGTTGCACGATGAGGAGAGAGAATCCCTTCCCCCCAACCCGGGAGCGTCAGAGCCAATGGGACACCCCTTTCGGAGTCCCCAGCAAAGTACGGCCTTGGTGACTGCTTTTAGCATCGCCATTGCGAAGGCTGTTAGTACCATGTAACCAGCAGGCTTCCCTCAGTTTCGAGTGTTTTTGCCAGTGGCATGTACAGGTGGGCATCCCTGTACGTTGCTACCCACGGCGACTGCAAACCGGTGGACCTGTTCCGTACTGTACCGAGGTCACCGACCCACTACCGTACCGATCCGGTGCTAAAGTCATCGACCCAGTACTGTACCCGTACTGTTCCGGTACTGTACCGACCCGATGCTAAAGTCACCGAACCGACCTGGTACTGTCCCGGTTCTGATGGTACTGTCTGGTTCCTTTGACACTGAAAGGCATCAGTGTGCTCAATTATCTGGACGACTGGCTCCAGCACAGGCAGAGGCTCACAGGGAACTTGTCACCAGCTACAGTACCTTCATGTGAAGAGCCAGCTCATGCCTTCTCAGACAGCCTCCTATCTAGAAGTGTACTTGTACTCCTCGTCCATGCTGTCCACTCTGTCGGACAACAGAGTGCAGAGAATAGCTGCTTGTTTAGAGCTCTTTCAGCTCAACAGAACACTCAAAGCAGAAATGTTCCAGAGACTCCCGGGCTTGATGGCAGCAACTTCCCAGACCTTTACATTGGGTCTCCTGCGCATGTGCCCACTGCAGGCCTAGTTCAACAGCAGGGTTTATCAGCCTGCATTGAACCGCGGCTGCCTATTGACAGTGTCGTCCCTGTCTAAAGGCAGCCTGCCCATCTACGCCTTGGCGTAGTGCTCGGCAGTGTCACCAGAAAGGAGGTCGTCACCACGGACGCGTGCAGTCTGGGCTGGGGCGCTACGTGGAATGGCAGGGGGGCGCAAGGTGTGAGGAACCCCCCTTGGCAGGTTCTCCACATCAATGTTTTGGAGCTGCAGGCAGTTTACCTGGCCTTTCAGAATTTTTTGCAGGAGGTTCGAGGGAAACGTGCTTGTCCGTACAGACAACACAACAGTGGTGGCTTACATTAACTACCAGGGTGGCCTCAGGTCGCCCAGTCTCCATCGCGTGATACGCAAGCTTTTGCCCTGGGCAGAAGAGAACCTCCTCTCGCTGCAGGCAGTACATCTGCCCAGGCTGATAAACTGGACAGCGGACCTCTTCTGAGGTGCTGGGAGTTCCTTTGCTTTACCCCGAGGTGGCGAGCCTCCATTGGGAGAAAATCTAGAGAGTTTGATCTCTTTGCCTCCCAGAAATCGACCCACTGCCCCTTTGGTTCTGCATAACAGGAGGCGGGGACCCGCTGGCGAGAGATGCCTTGGCACACCAGTGGCCGGGGCAACTGTTACATGCCTTCCCACCGCTCACCCTGCTCCCTCTGTGTCAAGGAAATCAGGCATGACCAGGCCAAGATACTCCTAGTAGCCCCTTATTGGTCCAGGAGGCACTGGTTTTCAACCCTGATGCAGTTCCTGAGTGTACAGCCATGGAGACTGCCCAAGTGCCACGACCTGCTCAGTCAGGCACAGGGGACTTTATGGCAACCCAACCCATCGAGCCTGCAGCTCTGGGTCTGACCCCTGAACAGCTGCATTTGAGCCGTCTGGTTCTGTCCAGTAGGGTTATTGACACCCTACAAAATGCCAGAGCAGCGTCCACGCGTTCGGCCGTCTATGAAGGACATTGTTCCTCGCTGCAGGTTAAACGTGGTGCTTAATGCACTCATGAAGCCTCAATTTGAGCCCATGCATTCAGCTTAGCTGAAATATTTGTTGGTCAAAGCGGCTTTCTTGCTTGCAATCACCTCTGCAAAGCGGGTGAGTGAGATGCAGGCATTCTCTATTGCAGCTTTTTTGCCGAAGACGATCTCTGGCATTTCATGTCAAACTGTGGATTGGAGGCTTTCCATCCACCTCCTTTCCAGTCCAACAGGGAGTGACAGCTCCATACTCTCTGGCCAGTGCTGGCCCTGGCGTACTATGTTGACAGGACGAAAAGTTGGAGGCAGTCCGTACAATTTTTTGTCTGCTATTGGGCTACGTCCCATAGTCAAGCCCTGTCTAAGCAGCGGCTGTCCAGATGGATAGCAGAGACAGTCAGGACTGCCTATGAGCTGGCCAACTTGTCCCCTCCAGAAAAGCTCACTGCCCATTCCACCTGGGGCATGGCAACTTCGTGGGATTTATTCCAGGGTGCATCTATCAAAGACGTATGCAATGCAGCGGTGTGGACTACTCCCCATACAATTACTAGGTTCTACAGACTGAATGTGGTGGATCCTTAAAACCCTAGCTATGGAACTAGCGTGTTAAGGGCGGCTTTCCAGTCGACCCTTACAACACAGGCACAGAGGTGAGTTTCTCCCTCATTCTTTAGCCCTAGCTACTTGTTACTGGGGTTCAGTGTGATAACGCACAAGGTAGCCTCTCGGCTGAGCCTTGTAGCATTCCAGTCGTTCTGCAATCTTGCCCTTGCAACGGCTTTGGTACTCGCACCCATACGGTAATGGTTACATTTCTATTTCAGGGAACCAGGGTTATAATAATAACCTAACGTTTTACTGTTTGTCATTCCAATGGATAGTGAAAAGAAGATATCAAAAGTGTGCGTGTAACAGTGTCTTCAGCTCTGAAATGTCAGAATGTCTTTAACATATAAAGCGGTAATGAAGAAAAGAAACATTGCACTGTCTGTTTAAGAAAAATGCTTGTAGATTATCCTACAGTAGTGTGCATTCATTCTTCAAACACCTGAAGATACTTTTCAAATTGTTACGAATCTGTTTAATAAAACAGCCACAACAGTCCAAGACAAGGCTTGTGTACTGACTGAGGCAATGTCTCTAAATAATAGTGGGTGTGGTGATTTATGACATAGCTTACCTCACCATGAACGTGGTTATTGCTTAATTCATTGTCCTTCATTTTCAATATTGTATTGTCTCCAGCAAATTGGCTTTCACCCACGGTTGTGGGTAAAAATAAAATAAAATAAAATAAATAAATAAATAAGCAAGCCACATCTGTGCTGCTCTCCATTGTGTCCTATAGCGAGGGAGGAAACAAATTGTCATTTGGTAAATTGGTCCATTGGTCTTTGAGATGCAGAAATGAACACAATGTACAGTATGTTCTTTCAGAAGAATGCGCAGTCATTGTAATGGATCTGCTCATTACTGCTGGTATCCTGATGATTTCATTATAGCTTGAATTTGGGATTATTGGTACATGTCAGGCATTGTCTTCCAGGTAGGTATGCATGGCTTTGATATTTGCCAATACTTTAGAATCAGCAATTCAGATCTGCAAAGTGAGAGGACTTGTGCATCATTTTGAATTCTATTTGTGCCTCCCAGAAAATATCAAAATGGTTCCAATGCTAACTTTTAATTTAACAATCTTTAGAAAAAAAGAAACAAAAACATTTATTTTGACCTCTACCGGATATATGACATGGCTACAACCATAGCAAACAAAATCTTAAAATAATATCTTTACTAAGTAATTAGTAATGGCCTATGTCTTTGGAATGAAAGCTCTGATAATTATATGTAGCTAATATTACATTAAAAAAAAAAAATACTGTTGTATTAATTGTCAAACCACCGTATTTTGAAGGTGTAGATGAACACAATTCACTTCTATTATTTAACAATATTAATCAAATCAGACAAGTTTGGTCAATTGTAGTGAACTTGAGAATTTAGGGCCAGATATTCAAGTTTTGCGGATTTCTTCCGCCTCAATTCTGCCTTGAGAAAAAAAGTTATCTGTACTATCTTAGTACCAATTGCAACGAAAGTTTGAGATCAGCTGATCCCCAGCTTCAGCACTGACCTCAGAGTTACGTGATCATTTCTGTTGTGTGTGTGTGTGTGTGGGACATGGCAGTGAGTGAGGCGGGGGCAGCAGAGTAATAGGAGTGCTGTCTTCTTGTACTGCACATTCCAGCCAGGATTTTAAAGAAACAGCAGTTACAATGGACCAAAGTTAAATTAATGTTGGTGTACTTTATTTGATTTACACGTTCAGAATTATGTTTATAGTAACAAAATAACCGCTTTGTTTAATTTGAAAATACACATTCACAGGAGTAACAAGCTAGTTCAGCTCATAATCTAAAGAATCACTGGACTAACTTAGTACCTTGTTTTACAATCCTCTAGGGGTCAGATGACTGATACACTGTGTTCATTGCAATTGATAACTCTAAAACCTGCAGTCCAGCTGGAGGTGTTCAATCCATTGAAATTGAAACTATCCTGCAGTCTCTCATTAGTACTGTCCCCTGTACTAACCACAGGATCAGCCCCAGCTAGTTCATAGCAGTTGAAACTATCCTGCAGTCTCTCATTAGTACTGTCCCCTGTACTAACCACAGGATCAGCCCCAGCTAGTTCATAGCAATTGAAACTATCCTGCAGTCTCTCATTAGTACTGTCCCCTGTACTAACCACAGGATCAGCCCCAGCTAGTTCATAGCAATTGAAACTATCCTGCAGTCTCTCATTAGTACTGTCCCCTGTGCTAACCACAGGATCAGCCCCAGCTAGTTCATAGCAATTGAAACTATCCTGCAGTCTCTCATTAGTACTGTCCCCTGCACTAACCACAGGATCAGCCCCAGCTAGTTCATAGCAATTGAAACTATCCTGCAGTCTCTCATTAGTACTGTCCCCTGTACTAACCACAGGATCAGCCCCAGCTAGTTCATAGCAATTGAAACTATCCTGCAGTCTCTCATTAGTACTGTCCCTGTGCTAACCACAGGATCAGCCCCAGCTAGTTCATAGCAATTGAAACTATCCTGCAGTCTCTCATTAGTACTGTCCCCTGTGCTAACCACAGGATCAGCCCCAGCTAGTTCATAGCAATTGAAACTATCCTGCAGTCTCTCATTAGTACTGTCCCTGTACTAACCACAGGATCAGCCCCAGCTAGTTCATAGCAATTGAAACTATCCTGCAGTCTCTCATTAGTACTGTCCCTGTGCTAACCACAGGATCATCCCCAGCTAGTTCATAGCAATTGAAACTATCCTGCAGTCTCTCATTAGTACTGTCCCTGTGCTAACCACAGGATCAGCCCCAGCTAGTTCATAGCAATTGAAACTATCCTGCAGTCTCTCATTAGTACTGTCCCTGTGCTAACCACAGGATCAGCCCCAGCTAGTTCATAGCAATTGAAACTATCCTGCAGTCTCTCATTAGTACTGTCCCCTGTGCTAACCACAGGATCAGCCCCAGCTAGTTCATAGCAATTGAAACTATCCTGCAGTCTCTCATTAGTACTGTCCCCTGTACTAACCACAGGATCAGCCCCAGCTAGTTCATAGCAATTGAAACTATCCTGCAGTCTCTCATTAGTACTGTCCCCTGTACTAACCACAGGATCATCCCCAGCTAGTTCATAGCAATTGAAACTATCCTGCAGTCTCTCATTAGTACTGTCCCCTGTACTAACCACAGGATCAGCCCCAGCTAGTTCATAGCAATTGAAACTATCCTGCAGTCTCTCATTAGTACTGTCCCCTGTGCTAACCACAGGATCAGCCCCAGCTAGTTCATAGCAATTGAAACTATCCTGCAGTCTCTCATTAGTACTGT
This sequence comes from Acipenser oxyrinchus oxyrinchus, assembly GCA_030684275.1. Lineage (NCBI taxonomy): Eukaryota > Metazoa > Chordata > Actinopteri > Acipenseriformes > Acipenseridae > Acipenser > Acipenser oxyrinchus. The sequence continues at coordinate 84,939,130 of CM060251.1, read as the reverse complement.
CCCCTGTGCTAACCACAGGATCAGCCCCAGCTAGTTCATAGCAATTGAAACTATCCTGCAGTCTCTCATTAGTACTGTCATCTGCACTAACCACAGGATCATCCCCAGCTAGTTCATAGCAATTGAAACTATCCTGCAGTCTCTCATTAGTACTGTCATCTGCACTAACCACAGGATCAGCCCCAGCTAGTTCATAGCAATTGAAACTATCCTGCAGTCTCTCATTAGTAATGTCCCCTGTGCTAACCACAGGATCATCCCCAGCTAGTTCATAGCAATTGAAACTATCCTGCAGTCTCTCATTAGTACTGTCATCTGCACTAACCACAGGATCAGCCCCAGCTAGTTCATAGCAATTGAAACTATCCTGCAGTCTCTCATTAGTACTGTCATCTGCACTAACCACAGGATCAGCCCCAGCTAGTTCATAGCAATTGAAACTATCCTGCAGTCTCTCATTAGTACTGTCCCCTGTACTAACCACAGGATCAGCCCCAGCTAGTTCATAGCAATTGAAACTATCCTGCAGTCTCTCATTAGTACTGTCCCCTGCACTAGCCACAGGATCAGCCCCAGCTAGTTCATAGCAGTTGAAACTATCCTGCAGTCTCTCATTAGTACTGTCATCTGCACTAACCACAGGATCAGCCCCAGCTAGTTCATAGCAATTGAAACTATCCTGCAGTCTCTCATTAGTACTGTCATCTGCACTAACCACAGGATCAGCCCCAGCTAGTTCATAGCAATTGAAACTATCCTGCAGTCTCTCATTAGTACTGTCCCCTGTACTAACCACAGGATCAGCCCCAGCTAGTTCATAGCAATTGAAACTATCCTGCAGTCTCTCATTAGTACTGTCCCCTATACTAACCACAGGATCATCCCCAGCTAGTTCATAGCAATTGAAACTATCCTGCAGTCTCTCATTAGTACTGTCCCCTGTGCTAACCACAGGATCAGCCCCAGCTAGTTCATAGCAATTGAAACTATCCTGCAGTCTCTCATTAGTACTGTCATCTGCACTAACCACAGGATCAGCCCCAGCTAGTTCATAGCAATTGAAACTATCCTGCAGTCTCTCATTAGTACTGTCCCCTATACTAACCGCATGATCATCCCCAGCTAGTTCACTGCAATTGACCAACTGTTCTTACTTTTTACCTGCTATACTTCCTATATCCACTAGATGGAGCTGTGCTAAAGAGAAAAACGGGTTTGTCTATTTGCTTGAGCGGGTATATCTCTTAATAATAAGGGGATATATCTTTTAATATACCCCCAGTGGGTTTCTACTGTATAATATGGATTCTGTTTAAAAAGTGAGGAATTGTATACCCTTCAGGCCTTGTAACGTGGTCAGGTCACCTTATTTGCCCTAATTCTATTTATTTGTATTCCTTTCAGTAAAATGAGACTTTACCCATTTAAACCTCAAGGTGGCACTCATGTTTTTTTCATTTTCAATCAGTCCTGAACAGAATGTACAGGGAGAGCTATGTAACATTCACAAAGCTTCACCTCTTGAGTTATTTAAACAAGGTTATATGGATGAAACTTTTCAATAACGTTGTTCATGAGTACTACAGTCTAGAACACAAATATCAAACTGTGTTTATTCTATAAAAAATAAAATAACTCGTGAGTTAAATCTTTAACGAACAGTCATAGTCTTTTAAGCTTCACAGTTTCAGTGTACAAACAAACAGCAGATAGTTTTGAAATTCAATTTTGGAAAGAAAGAAAAAAGTTAATATCTGTAACAAAAATAAGGAAAACAGACTTTTAATTGCAATGTTGGGGTTGAGCGTGCCACTTTTGTAAATCGTGGTTGATTGATTAGGGTTGAAGATGCGGTTTGAGCTGCTTGTGGTAATTGCGTTTGTGGAATTGGAGGGATTGCCACTAATCCGTGAACGTTCATGGAATGGTGGAGCAGTCACAGAGCCAGCAGCCCCTGCTGGAGGATGTAAAGCATGACAGATGGCTTGAAGTTCAGTAAACAGTAATTATATTACATGAGTAACAACCAGTGAAGATTGAGGGGTGTGCGCGGTGACAGCTAGTGCAGCTAGTGAATGGAGGGAGTGTACAGTTTGCAGAGTGCTTTTTATGCAAGGTTTTGTACTGTACTGGAAAGCACAGTTTAGCGTAAGAGACTCATCACTTAGTATTTAAGATTCTGTGGCCTATAAAAAAAGCCTACATTTTCATGACAAACACGTATGTGTAATAAACAATATTTGTGATGCGATTGACAACCCTGCGCCACCTGTAAAGTGAAAACCCGAATACACTGAGTAATTGGGTTAAAGAGATGTGAGAACACAGGCGTCAGGTGAACATTTCTTATGTAGTTCTGTATATAAGAAACATTTACCATCCTCTGGCTTGGTGAATGCCTTATTCTTAATTGGAGGAACAATTCGTCCAACCTCCAATCAAGACAGTACACCTTTTGTGCTACGAGAGTGAATTCCCCTCTTACATTTCTGTGCAGATAGTAAATCTGGATGCCTTTTGAAGCTGATGTTGGCACTCTGATCCCTTGTCTTGTGGAATCCTTCTCATCTCAATATCATACTTTTTAAAAAGATAATTGTACCTTTGAAGGAAAACCTTTTTCTTCCTTTTAAGTAAGTCTTGCTCAAAACCATTTGAAATTGTTTGGACTCCCTTTCTCTCTCACACTATATATATATATATATATATATATATATATATATATATATATATATATATATATATATATATGCATATTATTTGGACTGCTGTAACAACTAATACATTCTTCCCATCTGTCTTGTATATCTAAAAAGAGATATCGGCAGAGCTGAGTGGATTGCGGTTTGCGTCCTGTGCTAAATGAGAAGATGCTAGTGGGAGTGTGTTATAATCTATAGCTTTGTTATTACAAATACAATATGGGGACTTCTGCTGTTCAGCTGCCAGAGTCAGATAGGGCTGTGCACTGGGGCATGTACAAACCGGATGGAAAACAGTCTTCATGCAGAACAATAGAAAAACAGCTTGGCTGCTTTGCATTAAAGAGTGCCCTTTTTTCCAGCCTTGGAGTAGTGTGCTGGTTTGTGTTCTAAATAGGAACATTAGTATTTGATTAAATTACTAATTTATTACCAATTCATATTGCGAAGATTATTTTTGTCCCAAATTAACAGTACCAATCAAAAGTTTGAGTACACCTGCTTGAAACCAGGTTTTTCATGATTATCTATGCTTTTAACTGTATAAACTTGTCTATAAACACTTAATATTTCATTATATGATACATGTACTTATATAAGCTGATAATCAGAAGTGAATTGCATTCAAAAATGTTATTTTTAAATGAAAATGTAAATCTTGTCAATTTCAATGAAATGGTCACCCAAAGCAAGGGGATTTCAGTCTGAAGCCCAAGTCAGTTAAAAGTCTGAAATGTGTATAACACGGTGTTAGAACACTGGCCTAAGTATAAAAGTGTCTTTGTTAGATGTTCTCCAAGTTAACTAGGATGTTACCTAATTTACCTTTTGTCACCAATTATTTGTTAACAGGTTAGGGTCCATGATTACTATAAATATATGTAGCATAGGCACAAGTTTGTTATTCCTGAATGTAAGGGAGCAGAAAATGGCAAAATACGGTCAGTTAAGCAAAGAAAAAAGACTGTAATTACTTTAAGAAATGAAGGTCAATCTTTAAGACAAATCGCCAGAACTTTGCAAGTGTCTGTAACTGCTGTGGCCAAGACCATCAAACGATTTGAAGAAACTGGCACTCATGAGGACCGAACAAGGTCAGGCAGGCCAAGGGTGACCTCAGAATCAGAGAACAAGTTCATTCGAGTCACAAGTCTGCGAAACCGGCGATTAACTGCCCCTGAAATACAAGCTCAGCTAAATGCTACTAGAAGTACAGATGTTTCAACATCAACTGTTCAGAGGAGATTGCGTGAAGCTGGCCTAACTGGAAGAATTGCTGCAAAGAAACCATTGTAAGAGGAAGAGACTTGCCTGGGCCAAAAAACACTTATGGACCGATAAGTCAAAATTTGAAATATTTGGGTCCAACCGCCGAGTATTTGGAAGACGCAGAGAGGGTGAGCGCATGAGTTCTGCATGTGTGGTTCCCACTGTCAAGCATGGAGGAGGCAGTGTCGTGGTGCTGGTGACAGAGTTGGTGATCTTTACCAAGTCCATGGCAAGCTCACCAGCATGACTATCATAGCATACTTCAGAGGCATGCCATTCCATCAGGATTATGGCTAGTTGGGCAGTCCTTCATTCTTCAGCAAGATAATGACCTGAAACACACCTCAAAGTTGTGCAAGAACTATCTGGGGAAGAAGGAAAGTGAAGGACAACTCAATCTAATGACCTGGCCTGCCCAGTCTCCAGACCTCAATCCCATAGAACTTGTATGGGACGAACTGGACAGAAGAGTCAAAGCAAAGCTACCCACAAGTGCCCTACATCTCTGGGAATTGCTGCAGAAGACCTGGGAAGACATGTCTGGTGATTTCCTGCTGAAACTTGTTAACCGAATGCCTCGTGTTTATGAGGCTGTTATTAAGGCAAAGGGTGGCTATTTTGAGGAATCCAAGATTTAGAGACAATTTTCAATTTTCTTGAACATTGCTTTGATACTCCTTATGTTTTGTTTTGTATATTGTAACATGTGTTTTTATTTTCAAGTATTTACAGAAACGTATACGACGTAAACCATTGTCTATTATGAAAAAAAAACTAGTTTCCAGCAAGTGCACTCAAACTTTTGGCTGGTACTATATATATATATATATATAGTCTTGCCATGGTGTATGACTTTTGACAGTAAACTGTCTTCAGCAACCTCACCTTGTTAGCTGAGTTTGGCTGTTCCTCACCCAGTTTTATTCCTCCTACACAGCTGTTTCTGTTTCAGTTAATGATTGTGTTTCAACCTACATATTGAAATGATGATCATTAGCACCTGTTTGGTATAATTGTTTAATCATACACCTGAGTATATGCCTACAAAATCCCTGACTTTGTGCAAGTGTACGTAGAAGAATTTATGCTGTTTTGAAGGCAAAGGGTTGTCACACCAAATATGGATTTGATTTAGATTTTTCTTCTGTTCACTCACTTTGCATTTAGTTAATTGATAAATATAATCTATTAACATGTCTATTTTTGAAAGCATTCTTACTTTACAGCATTTTTTCACACCTGCCTAAAACTTTTGCACAGTACTGTATATATATATATATATATATATATATATATATATATATATATATATATATATATATATATATATGTAAAATGGTGTTTATATCTACAGAAAACAGTTTTCTGGACAAAGCTTTTTAATTTTCACAAATAAGACAAATAACCAGGGTTTTGATTTGTTTTTCAATGGATTACATACTTATTCTGTTAATGATATTGACTTGCTGCTATCCTGGTAAATTATCTAAAAACAAAACAAAAAATAACTAAATAAATACAGATGAATTTGTTGGGTGGGTCAATTCGTGTGACGTGCTGTAGATCAGCAGATTAGGGCCCAGCAGTGTTAAATATGTCTACAGAGTCTGATTCCCTATACAAAGCCAGGTTTCTGGAAGGAGACAACCCATTCTGCTTGGTGGTGTGAGCAGCTGGCCACTGTATAACCCTATCCAATGTAATGGAAGTTTTACATGTCTTCCAGGGAGTAAGTGTGTTGATGTATATTATATGTGGAATCTTGAAATGCAGTGCTTGGCCCAGATCTTTGTAGTAGTGTACCCATGCAGTTCGAAGCATAGTCATGTTCAGTGAAGTATTACTATTACTGATTACTAAAGACGTAAAATACAATTATTGCTAATATCTCCTCTCCACCTTCAGTATGTTTACAGTATGTGATGAAATGTATTACACTATTATACACAGCACCTGGCTAGCACAAAGCAAGCTTTTTTTAAATGATTACATTGGGTGATGATGTATACAACTACTACAAACTTTCTACATAAAAATACACTTGAGCTTGTATTGATTACACATGTAATAAAATAGCCATTTATAACCAATGCTATACATTCCAGATTTACAAATGGATTTAGCAAAATGATTTAGCTTCTCGAATCCAGCAGGACTGGAGACAATAGTGTCAAAGTACAGCCTGTGTCTGCAGGAATTGTGTGTCTCAAAGCATTTATCAAATGAGTGCAAAACCTGGAAATGCAGTCTTGTCCCTCCAAGGGTTGGACAATTTTCAATTATCTGCTAAACAATAAACAGGATTACAACTGCTGGAAAACAAGATTATTGTCGTTTTAATACAATTATCAATAAGAAATGTTCAGTACAATAAATAATCAATTCATTATCAACAAAATCGCAATAATCTATCCCAGCCCTTGTCCCTGTGATAAACTGCCCAGTGCTTTAGGGACTGATGTCAGTGCATTTCCTTCCCCAGTGGCAGTCTTTGAATCCTGTATGCTTGTGTTGTTACAGTGGCACGGACAGGAATATGATTGGAGGTGGGTGAATGTGACAGATAAGGCCTTACAGATTATTATTATTATTATTATTATTATTATTATTATTATTATTATTATTATTATTATTATTATTTGTTTATTTAGCAGACGCCTTTATCCAAGGTGACTTACAGAGACTAGGGTGTGTGAACTATGCATCAGCTGCAGAGTCATTTACAATTACGTCTCACCCGAAAGACGGAGCACAAGGAGGTTAAGTGACTTGCTCCGGGAGTCAGTGGCTGAATCTGGATGCTCCTAGAAGGGACAAAATGCTAGAAAAATCTACTCGCCCTCTCCCCGTCGCACAAAACACACACAAAAAAGTACAATATAACTTGTAGAATTTTGGTTTTATTTAACAGTGAACACAATCAATCAATTAGTGATTAACAGTGATGGATCTAGCCTTATAGCTTCACGGGTTCACTAAATTCTTCAAGATACACAAAAGGTTCCCTGTCACCCCACCTCACCTCAACAAATTTATAACATACTTAAAGGAAACATTTACTAGTAAATTTAACTAACATACTAAGCATATAAGCAATACTTGCAGTTATTTAAATATAAAAATAGCTTCTGCCTGTTTTTTTCCCATGCTTTTCTATAAGCTGAATTCAACTCCTGATGTACAGGTGTTTTAGTTTGTTGCATCACAGATACAAAATCATTGCCAATTATTACTGCTTCTTTGTTGAATTCCGATTTTTCTTGACTTGCTTTCAGTTTTGTAATTGCTGAACCCCAGATTTTTAAAGGACTTGTGTATAACCTGTCAAGTTTCTCTGCATTCAAGGGGCTCCCATGTGGCACATCCGGTAAAGGCACTCCACGTGGAGTGCAGAATGCGCCCTATAGCCTGGATGTCGCCGGTTTGAGTCCAGGCTATTCCATTGCCAACCGTGGGAGTTCCCAGGGGCGCGCACAATAGGCCGAGAGCCACCTGCAGGGGGGAGGGTTTAGGTCGGCCAGGGTGTCCTTGCCGGCCAGGGTGTCCTTGCCGGTTTGCATCAAAGCCTTGAGTGTGTGAGAGTGCGCTTCTTTTAGTGCTAGTACAGTAGATTAGCGTGCGGCTAGGATACACACTTTAGGCCTCTACTTTTGCGTTGGACAAGGCAAATCATCAGAAGTAGGTCTATTGTATTCACGTTTTCATGATTTAAAAATTAAGGCAATACTTTTTTTGTTTTAAATCTATTAAATCAACTGATTTACCTTTGTTTCAAAGCGTGTTCTGTTTGGATTATATGGCAATATTATATGAAAAGAAGCTGAATTTAGTATGATAGTTAAATTAGTCAGGATTTGTGAGATTAATTCAAATGTTTTGCTTTACTTTTGGACATAAAATGTTAACAGTAATGAACAACCATAGTTCAAATAGAAATTATTTCTGTTAAAGTATAGTATTTTTATTATTATTACAATGTTAAAGGGATATCTGATGTGGACACACATGTATTCTTTTCAGTTGTTAAAAACTGAAGTCCTTTGTATTTCGTTTTTTTATAATCGGAAGAATTTGAATGTACATTGTGCCTTTTTATTTAACTATTATGCAATAACAGTGTTTTTAGTTATTGGATCTTCTGTTAAAAAAAAAACCTAATGTTTGTTCTTTACTTTGAAAAATAAAACATCAGTGCATCGACTATCGTTGATAAATGTCTATACGATAATCGAATAGGAAATTAGGGTGCCAATTGCACCTCTAGTGTGGGTGTTGTAGAAAAGGAGGTGAGAGTAAGACATTGCAATACAACTCCCCATGAGTAACAAGCAAACATATAACATGTGCAATGTGGGTACATTGTGTTTCCTAGCCCCAGATTTGTGCACTTTTGTTACGCATATTAATCAGTCATCCTATATATTAGTCCATTTTTGCTTACCAAATTATGTTTCTGTAATTATGTATCCAGAATTGCTGCTTCCTCTAAAATGCTCATTTTGTACAATCATTCTAAGGTACAGAGTCACTAATTAACAGAGATTGTTCTACACATTACATGTTCCAAAGGTCAATTATAAAAGAATGAAGAAAAATATCAATCTAACCAAATGCGTAAACCAATTTTCTATTACTGCTGCAACATGTTTTCTATATTACTTTTTTTTCCATTCACTGTTTACAAAGCATTCAATTAAAGTGACACATTTACCAGGTAGTGAGCAGCTGAATGTGGCTGGTGTTTACAGAACTGTGCTTTAAAGAGAACGAAAAAACATGCCTCTATTTGAACTACCTGATTTTTACAATCGAATTGATAGAGGACAGATGTTTCCATTCTGTACCCTTTCTCATAAAGTTGTGGCTTAGAGATAAGCATTAAACACATAGCAGCTCTGTCAGTAGCCTTTAGTTTCACATGCAGTTTAAACAGCACCTTCAAGACAAAACAAAACAATACTAACCAATGAGATTGACACGGGTATTCAGTATCTCTGGGGTTTAATCATGTGTCATGCAAAAACACTGATGCAAAGTAAGAAGTGAAGAAACAATTAAGCTTCACTCTTCTCATATTCTCAATCTGTTTTATTGAGATTGCAGCACTTCCTGAAGTTTATTGATAAATGCATTATTGTGATGCTGTTAAATTATTATTTGCCTGAGAATAACCAGATGCTGCAACAATGGGTAAATGGATAATGTGTCAATGATGTACTGTAGCATATTTTGAAGTTTAGCTTGATAAAAGTTATGTAAATTATGATTGTTGAATAAAATAACATTGTTTGTATTTTATAGCAGTGTTGGCCTTAGCTTTCTTCATAGGAAGATACATAACAAAAGGAAGTGTCTTATACATTTCCTATTTCCAATAAAAAAATATTTCACTTTTATTCCTGTTGAAATTGATCATAGTTTATTGTAAAGATGTAATTCTAAATGGTTATGCTAGACTCCTGTATTTTTAGCACTTTTGCATTCAGAGGAAATTTTTGATTATTTATTTTGCTTAGCTACAATTTTGTGTTGTCCCAAATATTGCATCTAAACACAGTATTAAGTCAGTTTCTCGATGTTTCTGGGAATCGTACTGTAGGTACTAAATAACTGAAATTGAACATTAAAATAAATATGATATTAGATCTCCTTCTTAATCTCATTTCCCTCTCATAGTAAAGTGATCTTGATACAAGGAAGCATTGCTGTATAATACTGTGGAATTAATACCAACACATGGGTTAAGCACTCTCATACTGGGCCACGGGTACTTATTTAACTGAAGTTGTTCACTCATCTATATTCAGTGTGACTGCAGACATGTCGGCACTGCAAAGCCCACAGTGTCCTTCGCAGGCAGACGTTTCTAACAGAATGTTTCATTCAGCACGTAAATATGACAGATGGGTCTTTTAATAGGAAAACAGAGTTAACAACATGGCTGTTTACAATATTAATCTTCAAAATATGCTTCACCTTGAAAGCCAGGTTTGCAGAAATCCCTCTTTATTGCAGCATATGTCAACAGAAATGAATTCCCATCTGCTGCTGCTATATAGCTTGGTGCTGGGCACAATACCTGGGCTGTGTGTGTAATTACAGGTGTGTCGTGAGGAAAGCAGCACGTTAATCACTCTTTTAATTATAGGAAGGTGGATCTTTTGTTCAGCTCCCACAGCCTGGATTTACTCTGCAGCATGGTACAAGCAGAACCCATCTGCTTCTTTTCCCAGAGTTGTTTGCTTTGTTTGGTATTGCCTACACAGCATGAGGAAAGATTAAAACCCCCACTTTAGATATTAACCTGGAGGAAGGATGGGGGCTCTACCTAGTCTGTAGTATAAAGGAACTGTCACATTCAAATTCAATCGTTTGCTAACACATTACTGCCTATCAGTGGGTTTATGCAGGTTGGGTTTAACACAAGCCTATTGGGTTGTGATACACATAAGAGGGAAGCAATTACTTTAGGGGAACTTGGGTTATGATATTGTACATTTATACAGCTAACAATTGAAAATGGACAACATAAACAAAATCATGTAACATAAAAAAACAGTGACTGCTTATCTGGCTTACAGTAGATTGTGTGGAAGGTGGTATTTATATCACTGAACCCTCAAACCCAGCAAACATTCTTGAGTAAAGACAGAAAAACTTGTAAGCCATTGTCCACTGTACAACCTCTACTAATGTCCACATATCGATTTTACTTTACCATTACTTCACCATTCTGTCAGAGTTGCCATACCCAGGGAATACTTTGTTTATGTTCACAAATTAACCCGTCTATATTACTCATGCTGTTATTACCTATTGTTATTATGTAATATACATTCTCCTATACCAGTACGCACCTGATATACACATATATTTTTCTAACACAGATTTGTGTTGTGATCACCAGTATTTGGGTTAATGATCAATTTCTTTTAAATTTTTTTTAATCTTTAACTTTAACAGTCTTCAAATACAGTAATGGGATGGAGTGATGTTATTTTGAAGTTTGTTTTATTAATTTTTTTTTTACTCTAGGATGTTTTGAACACAGTCATCCGGTATTGTTCTCCGCGGTTCTTTTTTCTTGGTTTGCCTGGGTTCACAATGCTGGTTGGTGACTTCATCTCAGCTGCTGCCCGGATCCTTGGCTCTGATGCATTGGAAGTGAGTATGACAATGTGAAATGTGAGAGGACAAGGCTCCCGTCTCTCCACTGGAACAGGTGTGCTCTCATTAGTGCAGCGTGAACCGGGGCTCCTGGGACAGGCACCATGGCAGCCGATGTGTGAAATTGCAGGATAAAGTGACTCGCTAGCACTGCAAAGGTGTTTCATCAGAGGCCCAGACTGTGAGAACTCGTCTCCACACCAGCGTCACTGCACCTTGACACACAGAATGCACGGCTCGGGTTTCAGAATCTTGTTACCAGTGTGCAGTAAAAAGAGAGGTGTGATTTCCAGGTGTTTCTGACCTGCTGTAGGTTAACATTTTAAATTGGAATCTACTTCCAGCCGGAGCACTTAAAAAACAACAACACAGAAACATAACAAAATCTCCAAAAATGGTAGGGTGAGTGGGGGGGGAATGTTGATCCAGATTTTAATATGTAATCATTCGGCTGGATGGTGCACATTCTGAATTGTGAACCATCAATGCCCAAGATTTCAAGCTAAAATAAATAAATAAATAAAAGAATCAACAAATGCCTGATTTAAATGCTTCATTTGTTTCATGACAGTGTATCTGTATTCTGTAACAGATGCAAGCATCATTGTCAACACCAATGTGATATGTTCCTCATGGAATGGAATGCCCCAGGTAGCATATTGGTAATATGCACTTAATCTTCTCTGTTGGTTGAGTTGTTGTTTTTGGGGTAGCATTAAAATGGTAAATCTCAAATTCCAAGTATAGCACAGCTGCTTTTAAATAGCAGTTTATTAGAGTGTGAATGGTGGAACAGAGTTTTGATTTCCTAGGATCCTAAACCCAAACTCAAGATGCTTTTGCCCTTTGTTGAAAAAATATTATTATTATTATTTTTTTTAAGGTCCCACGCATTGAAGCACAAACTATTCTCGGCTCCCTAGTGTGCTTCCCAAACCTTTACCAGCAAATGCCTTTACTGCAGCCTGTTCCTGGGTCTACTGAGAGATTCATTGGGAATGAGGACATTAAGGTATGTAGTGTAAAATACACGCCGCAATTACTGCATGCATAGAAACAGCTATGGCCAAAAGTGTTGCATCACAAAGAATTTTAGAATTTGAGGCATAATATATATATGAACATAATGTAAATATTTTATTTAACATCATGTAATCAAAGAAACTACAAAATGATATTGCAAACGTCTACCGTAAGCCATATTAGTAGTATAGTATTTCATGCTAGAGTTTGAAATGTCACATTTCAATTTTTGGTCAGTTTTTTGTTACGTTATATGGAAAACTATAAAGTGGTATGTAATATGTTAACGTAACATTATTTAGCAGGTTTCATTAATTTGTTAATTCTATAGGGTGGTGCAAAACTTTTGGCCATAGCTGTACATTTAAATAAAAAGGACAATTTAATGTTCATTTGTGAATTAAAGTGTGAAGATACACTGATAAATATTTTGGATAAAAAGATAAAAGTCAGAGTATTTAACAAGTCAAGGACTTGAAAGCATGACATTAAAACAGTTTAATAGTACAATAAATAATGTCATGTTTTTTTTAGGACTATTTCGTAAACATTTTACTGAAGAATGCCAGAAGTGAGCCAAGTGAGGGTGCAAGGTATGTGAGGAGTATTTTTGTAATGTTATGCATCTCTGGTGTGTATTTGGCTGTGTCATTTTTCTTTTCTTTTCTTTTGTTATTTGTTTATTTAGCAGACGCCTTTATCCAAGGCGACTTACAGAGACTAGGGTGTGTGAACTATGCATCAGCTGCAGAGTCACTTACAATTACGTCTCACCCGAAAGACGGAGCACAAGGAGGTTAAGTGACTTGCTCAGGGTCACACAATGAGTCAGTGGCTGAGGTGGGATTTGAACCGGGGACCTCCTGGTTACGAGCCCTTTTCTTTAACCACTGGACCACACAGCCAAAGTTGACGTGTCATTACCAATCACTACTGTATCGGATACTGATACTGTAGGTTTTACTTGGTTAAACATTGTTTTTTAGGGCCAGGTATTATTATATGCCTGGATTAAATCTAAATTATAGATGCACCATAGCCATTTTAAAGTATAGGTAAGGCAGCACCATCAGCTTTGATTTATTTCAGGCGTCAGTGACAGGTCAGGGTTTGCTCCAGGTTGCACGTGCTGGGTGTCTTTTAATTGAGTGTTCTGTTGTTTTAGATGCATCGCTGTGTGCAGTCTTGGGGTGTGGATCTGTGAAGAACTGGCCCAGTGCACAAGCCACCCTCATGTGAAAGACGCTATCAATGTAATGGGTGTAACACTGAAGGTAGGCTTTTGTTGCTCTTGCGCAGGAGGCTAAGCTAGGCTTCAGCTGATCATAATGAGCAGAGCAATAAATAGTTTTTAGCATAGCCATCCGGACCTTTTAAATATTAAAAGATCAATCTTGTTTCTAAACATATTTGCTTTCTTTTGAAAATGTTGGATACAGCTAAGTTTTGCATCACTTAAAAAAAAAAAAAAAGAACTATGATCATAATTTAGATCTTTTATTTAACATCATGTAATCAAAGAAACTACAAAGTGATATCGGAAGCCTTAAAAGTAGGACAGTATTTCATGTTAGATTTCGAAATGTCACATAATTCAATATGTTAACGTAACATTCTGCAGGTTTGATTTGACTTTATGAAGCAAAATGTGTTAATTCTATAGGGTGATGGAAAACGTTTGGCCATAGCTGTAGTTTTATTACTAAAATTTTACAATTAAAAATTTTAAATTTTTATTCTGCAAAAACACATGCAGTGTACATGGTGATCCATGTGTGCATCCAGGAGAAACCTGGATGTATTAAAACAATTTAAAAAGTTGCAGGAAACTAGAAAGATGTCTAAATTTCTTCAGTATTTATTTTTTTGTTCTATAAATGCCAAACGAAGCTGCAGACCATTGCTCAGTTCACTTAAACCAGGACCCAAAGGGGAAGCCAATGTTACAGTCATGGCTATTTGCAGTCTACAGCATGGGCTTTCATACCATGCATACTGTACACGTGGGAGCGCTTCAGAGTGGTATTACAGCTAAGGAACCTAAGTAGGTTTTTTCAGTCCTATTGTTCTAAAGAATTAGCATATCTTTGGTCCCTGAAGGCTACAAACCGATAGTGCAGTGTCATTATTTCAAAGCAACGTGTTCTTCACACAAGTGTGCGGACACAGAATATGTGTCAATTTAAAGAGCTGCAGTGTCCAGTCTCCTGCTGCACCAATTCCACTGCTAATGGAACAGAAATCGTTTCCTCTGAAGAACTTGCACAGGGATAAAGTGGCCAGAAGAAGAAAAAAACAAGTTGGAAAAAATAGGCTCTTTGTTAAAAAGCAGGTCTAAAACATTACGAAACTCCCTACTACTTTTTCTCACTATTTACTGTTGCTGCCTCCTGTTATTTTATGTATTGTTGCAAATGTATTTGTAACCCTTAACTTGTGGAGTGAAATAATATGCACAACAACAACAACAACAACAACAACAATGTCAACTTGCAGAGAAGCTGTCATGTCAAGGCATCACCCAGCACCATACATCAAAGAGGGAGGCCTGCATTCTGACAAACACTTAAACAATCAAGTGAAAGCTGAAGAAAACCCCATGTTTTTGACTCAACCATTTTGGTTTATTTTCTTTACTCCTCCCTACCATTTCATAAGTCTCAGTGGTTCTGTTGTTCCAATATTGAGATACTTTCCACATCTTTGCTTCCTGCTCCGTGAGAAATAATGTGATATTGTGATCGTTCGACTCCATTGACCACCTCCACAGTGGTTTAGTATAACTTTGTCCACATTAATCAACTGGAAGGATCTGGCTTTAGAGAGTTCAGATGATGGATTGGAGTTCATTCTCTTTCAAATGCACTCCTTTGATCCTGACGTGGGCTAAAACAATTAAGCTTCAACACTGCATTCATTTATCCAAGTCCATGTAAAATGATTGTGTATTTTGATTTGGGTCTTAATCTTGCTCATTCATTTTCAGCACGTAACCCAGTGCTGCCCAAGCTGTAGTCAGACAGCTTTGTTGGCCAGGTACTGTAGCTGATTCTGTGCGGCTAGAAGCAGGCCAGCAGGGGGTCAGGGAATTTAAGCAGTAGCTCATGATAGAATCTGCATTCAGATCCAATAGAATTCTGCACAGCCTTGCCAACCTTATTGTCATCTCAGTCAGCTCAAGCTGTCTTCCCTTCCTTGACCTACCTTTTGTCTTATTATTGGATGACAAGTCGTGACTCTCTGCTTTATTTGTAACTGTCAGGTCTCTCTGTCTCTCTGCCTTTAGTTACATTTCTTATATTTTGATATTCATATTCAATTGCTTTTGAATTGTTGTTTTAAATTGATTGATACAAATTCATGTTTTTGACAAAACTTGAAGAAGGAAAGATCAATGTTCGCGAGAATATAATCTGTGTAATTATTTATTTATTTTTCAATTTAGCATTTAAAAGGAATCACAGGAGCACTAAACATAAGGTTATTAATGAGTAGTGCAGATGTTCACAGGATACAGCTTCTTCAGATCTGCTTGTTAATACATGCTGACACTCCTGGAAGTGCTGTTGACATTTACAAACTGTAGGCATTCTTTATTTTTTGTATTACCACAGACAAAGCATTAAACAGATACAACAGAATTTGCTTAGCATTTCCACAATACAATTAGAATCCTTTTCGTTCTTGTGGCAATGCGGTAAAACCCATAAATTCTATTCATACTGAAGAAAGAACTGCAAGATTAAAAAGTGCATCTTCTCTAGAAGTGGTTTCAATACTAAATTAGTTCAGATATCTACTATAAGGTATTACACCCTACAAAAATGTCTTTTGATTAGTGTGTCAAAAACAGCTAATAATGTGCAATGCATTCAATCATCTAATATTGCGAGAATCAATTATTCTATTATTGTGGTGCACTAAATATGCCGTGGAAGCTATAAAAAGATGCAATAAAAACTAAACCCCAATGAAATGTGCATCTTGCATCACTGTCTGCCATCTCTGAAGCCAACAGCAATTGTTTCCTGTGTCTCTTGTCTATGGTCCCTTCATCTGGACTTTGGTTTGTTATTGTTCCCTATTCTATTAGGCACATCACATTGCGTTTTCTTTTTTTTTTAATATAAATTTAGTCGTTGCCAATTATTTTTTATTATTTTCTCCCCAATTTGGAAATGGCCAATTATCTTTAGGCTCAGCTCACCGCTACCACCCCTACGCTGACTCGGGAGGGCGAAGACGAACACACGCTGTCCTCCGAAGCGTGTGCCGTCAGCCGACCGCTTTTTTCCACACTGCAGACTCACCATGCAGCCACCCAAGAGCTACAGCGTCGGAGGACAACGCAGCTCTCGGGCAGCTTACAGGCAAGCCCGCAGGCGCCCTGCCAGACTATCGGGGTTGCTGGTGAGCGGTGAGCCGAGAACACCCTGGCCGACCTAACCCTCCCTCCCCCCGGGTGGCGCTCGGCTAATTAAGTGCCGCCCACTGGAAGCTCCCGTCCTCGGTCGGCTGTAGAATAGCCTGGACTCGAACTCGCGACGTCCAGGCTATAGAGCGCATCCTGCACTCCACGTGGAGCGCCTTTACTGGATGCGCCACTTGGGAGCCCCAACAGTGCGTTTTCAAGACTAGATTTAAGATACATTTTGAAATTAGCAAATCACTGTGTTTTTTTTTTTATAAAAGTGTAGTAAATAGAAATATATATACTGTATGTGTGTGTGTGTGTGTGTGTACACACACTATTCATATATATATTTTTTGTGTGTGTGTAATGCACTTTGTAGTGACCTGCGTCTTTTAAAGACCTAATATAGAGATTTAAATTAACCAATAATAATATGCTAATTTTTATTATTATTTATCTATTTAAATAGGAGAGGGTTTGAAAATAATAGTACTCCAATCAAGCTACACTGCTTCTACATGTGAAATGAGTACACCATATATATATACATCTCTATCTACCGGGGTGGAGCATTTATCTTTTTTGTTTTTTGCTTTTGTTTTATTTTTCAGTTAGGAAACAAAGTGGTTGCTCATGTAGCGTGTGATGTCTTTCGTCTGCTAGTCTGTCACTGGCAGAACCTTCGGAAATATGAAGCATCTCTTCCCAAGAAAATCACTGAAGTAAGTCCTGCAAAACTGTGCTTTCTGTTTCTGTTGCGAATCAGCAAATGAAAACATGTTTTAAAGAAAAGAATACATTGATCTCTCCTCCTTTTGTTTTTTTTTACTGTTTTATAGATTTTTGTGGCCACGATTGCATTTCTCTTGCCAAGTGCAGAACACTCTACCATGGAGGCAGATAAAAAAGTAAGGCTCTAAAGAGCATAATATGTAGAGTTGAATGGAATTCTGCAAAAGGCTGTCTTCTGAATGCTTTCTAGATACTAATTGAATGTGTTTTTGTGTAGCTCGTTCTGGTGGAGACCCACTAATGGAAACCCCTTTTTTTGTATTACTTAGCTAATGGTATCACTGCTGCTCTGCCTGTTGGATTGGTGCATGGCAATTCCTTTGAATACACTGCTAGAGCCCATTACCATGCCTGTACTTGAAGATCCTTATTCTCAAAAAGCTCCTCTTCTGGACTATATTTACAGGGTATGTATTGTACTGGCCCTAGCGGCTGCCTCATAATTTGCCTAACATAGCATCCAGGAACAAAATGTACTGTGTTGCACTGTTAGCTGCTTATAAAATGTATCAAGAGAGAAACATTGGCTGGGGTTCCTCTGAAAAATAAGTCTCACCTTTTTCTCATGCTATTTTGGCAGTACCTTTCATTATTTGGGTTTCCATGTAGTTTTCTTTTAGGGAGAGAAATTCTCCTTCCAAATGCAAGTGACCTAATTAATATTAAAATACAGGAGGGTATGTGTGATGTGTTTGTTCGCTTTGAGTGATTTCAATGACTGTGCAGATGGGGATGACTGCATTTCAAACTAACCAGGTTTGAGGAGGTTTAATTGAAACACAGGCGCTGCCATTTGGAAAAGGGAACAGCAAGTAATGAAGCAGCGAGGGAGAGAGAAAACACATTTCCAAACATTTTCTATTTGATATACAGTATATTTCTTATATTTTAAAATTAACAATGCGTAATCTAGCTGTGCAAACTGTGATGTGGAACATGCATTCATTAACTTAAGGGGTGCTATGAAAAATATAGATTTATATGGGAAAAAAGTACTGGATTCAAATATATACATATCATACTTCATAATGACTGGAAACACATATATAAAGTATGGATCTTATGTTATTTCACATATAAAGTATGGGTCTTATGTTATTTAAGGAAACAACTTTTGTTTGTCAAAATTTAGTAAATGTATAACAATGTATATATAGTTCTACAACTTTATTCATTAGCTCAGATCTTGGTGCATTTGATCAACTATTGTATGACCTAACTTATATTAGGGCTTCTGTTTTTCGGGTTTTATTTATTGTATTTTTCGGTGCTTATTTTGAGCGATTTTTTAGTTTTCTGTAAATCGTTTTTTTTTTTTTTTAGAGCTTTTTTCAATTAGTGTTTTTGGTTACTTTCCAAAATGCTTGAGCCTTTGTTTTTTTTTTCTGTCAAAGTATGTATAGTAGTTACTCGACAGTACTTGCACACTTAAGTTGTACCTTCTTTCCTTTGCTGTCTTCCACAACGAAATCCTTATGGTCACAGGCACATGCTTCTGGGGTTTTTGTGTGTAGGCATTTTTGTACATTTCGCCACAATTCTGTTTTAATTCCTCTGTATCTTAACTGTAATACAGCTTTAAATCCCGCTAACAAGGCTCCATCCTGATTGTAATCTCGTTTTTAATCTTGCAAGCGGAGTCTCCAATAGAAATGTAGGAATGTGCTGTCACTCCGTAGTTGGGGCTGGTTTAAAGTATTCAGAACGAATCAACGATAGATGCAAGTCAGGAAGGCGGGACATTGCCCAGCAGCACTGGGAAATGTATTTATTATTATTTTTGTAGTAGGTTTTATTTTTTAATGGAAAAAGGGTAAAGTCAACGTGAATTGATTAACCATTTCTACAGTTTTTTCCGGTGTTTTCCAGTGTTTATTGGCTCTCCACCGATTTCATTTTTTTTGTATCAGGGTGTTTTATCGGGTTTTATCAGTTAAAACCGGAAATCAGAAGCCCTACTTATATTCCAGCATGCTATGTCAGAAACAATATTATAAATACCTCCAAATGAGTGTAAATGACTGATTGTACTCATTCTGTCCAGAAGATACAGTAGACGTGGCTTTGCTGTATGACACGGGCTACCAGGGGTGTAGTGGGGCCGAAGCAGACAGGGGCTTTAGTACTTCTTTAGGGAGTGGGGCGTTGCTTTACCAGTTATTTATCTAAAGTCAACACTGTATTTTGGTATTTGTATTTTATTAATACAGACACTTTTCATGGATCCTGGTCGCAACTCACATTCGCCAAGGGTGAATTGCCTGTACTACTGTCGCGCATGATCATACAGCTCACTGGGCCTATGCCTCGGGAACACAGCACTGGCTACCTGGCAAAATATTTTTCTTTTTTTTTTTTTTACAAACAGCACATAGAAAAAAAGGTATATAAGGTGGCACAGTTAAATCAGTTACTTGAATTATAATAATAATATATTCCTGTTACTGCTTCACTAAATGTATTTTTTTTTTTTTTACTTAAAGTGTAAATTCCATCATAAGCTAAATTAAGTAGCTTCCTAATTCTATTTAATTAAGGCTGCATTTTACATAATTCAGATGCATGTAAATGTAATACCATGTAAATGCGAGGCTCTTAATTGCTAGCTGCTGACTAAGCTGAGATTAGTGTGTGCAGTGCAGCTTTCTGGTTTTAATGATGTCCTAGTGGAACAGGGAACAGGTGTGGCAGAGCAGGGACATTGTGTGACTCTACAGTGCGCTGTTGCATAAATGGATTAACGGTGAGCGGTTGTTGTGAGGACCACATATAGGGCATTTGATGAATCCCAGTATCCTCCTTGCCAGTGTTGAATATAAGTGTTTGATTGAACATTACACTCCTCACTGCCCTGGGTGTGCTTTTGTTGCGTGATGTGTTATGCTGAATATTATTTAGATAGAAAGGGCGCCAAAGATATATTTCATGTTGTAAACAAAATGAGAAACATGTTGTATTGCTCAGTATGTGAACCACAGAAGCCTTGGGGCATGTTGTAAGGAATACTATAGCACAGTATATATGCTTTTCACATCTGGAGCCTCAATCTAAGTACAGTACCAGACTAAATTTACATAAAGTGCGGTGACATTATGTATTTTAAAAAGGTTACAGCAGAAATGTGCTGAAGGGTATTAACCATGGGGAACTGGAGGACACCAGTAGCCTTCCCAATTAAAAATGATAATTCCAAAATGAATTTGGGGGTGTTTAAAAAGGGGAAAAGATTGGTAAATTGAATTGAAATAGTATTCAATTAGTAGCATAGGGTCCAACAGCAGTGGTGCTGTGCATTTATAGTAATGGACCTCTGCAAAAAAAAATAAAAAACCTTCAGGGAGTTTCTATCGGTGATCTTTAAAGGGCAAAGTCTAAATGCACAGCCTCTGTGTTTGTTTCCACCCTGTGGTAAACAAATCAATTGCAATCGATGGAATAGTACATTTAAAAGTGAGACAAAATGAATATATAATGAAAAAATTGTATTTATACTCAACCCTTAAAACCTGTCTACAGCTCCGCCATCTTGAATATCCACTCTATACAACTGTATCGATTGACAGCCCTGTGAACGACAGCCAGTGGAGCCACCGGACATCCACCAATTCTTGTAGCGCCACTAAACAAACAAAAAACTAGGCACAATCGCTACAAGTATACATGAAAACAAAACGAAAAACATCCACTTGATCTATACTGTAGCAGATCTAAACACTGTTTATTGAATTTCCACAAGCAAAGGGCACGCGTTGGAGTTTAAAATGACTGTTGATCACATCAGAATTTTGAGTTTACCATTGAGTTTTACATTCTGTGACATTCAGGTGCAGTACTGTCTTTCTGATTAGGAAAATTAATAATTCACCAATGCACAAATACAAGCATGATTTCAAGTTTCTCGCACCCAGTAAAACTATGGTTTGAAATGTGACATTCACCTTGATTTCTTAGTTGGAGCCTATAGAGTTGATCATTTCTTTGTCCATTTCCAGGTTCTGCACTGTTGTGTTCATGGCTCAAATCTCTACACCCAGCAAAGCCATTACCTGCTGAGCCTTGCAGACCTTTCCGCCACAGACTACGACCCGTTCCTGCCGGTTGGGAATGTCAGGAACTCCGAGCCACCGCAGTCTCATACCAGTGTGGATTTTGGCAACCTGCTCACGGTAGCTGAGGGTAAGTTTTCAGCAAGGCACATTTCTTTTCTTACAGCACTGTCATTAGCAGTCTTAAGGAGATCAGTGGGATACAGCCACAGATGTGATGGCCCATATATATATATATATATATATATATATATATATATATATATATATATATATATATATATATATATACAGTACTGTGCAAAAGTTTTAGGCAGGTGTGAAAAATGCTGTAAAGTAAGAATGCTTTCAAAAATAGACATGTTAATAGATTATATTTATCAATTAACTAAATGCAAAGTGAGTGAACAGAAGAAAAATCTAAATCAAATCCATATTTGGTGTGACCACCCTTTGCCTTCAAAACAGCATCAAGCATCAATTCTTCTAGGTACACTTGCACACAGTTTTTGAAGGAACTCAGCAGGTAGGTTGGCCCAAACATCTTGGAGAACTAACCACAGTTCTTCTGTGGATTTAGGCAGCCTCAGTTGCTTCTCTCTCTTCATGTAATCCCAGACAGACTCGATGATGTTGAGATCAGGGCTCTGTGGGGGCCATTCCATCACTTCCAGGACTCCTTGTTCTTCTTTACGCTGAAGATAGTTCTTAATGACTTTCGCTGTATGTTTAGGGTTGTTGTCATGCTGCAGAATAAATTTGGGGCCAATCAGATGCCTCCCTGATGGTATTGCATGATGGATAAGTATCTGTCGCTTATAAGTTATAAGTTATAAGTATAAGTTGAGTCGCTTGGCCTTGTTTCCACGTTGGAGGTATGGCTTTTTGGCCGCAAGTCTTCCATGAAGGCCACTTCTGACCAGACTTCTCCGGACAGTAGATAGGTGTACCAGGGTCCCACTGTTTTCTGTCAGTTCTGAGCTGATGGCACTGCTGGACATCTTCCGATTGCGAAGGGAAGTAAGCATGATGTGTCTTTCATCTGCTGCAGTAAGTTTCCTTGGCCGACCACTTTGTCTACAGTCCTCAGCGTTGCCCGTTTCTTTGTGCTTCTTCAAAAGAGCTTGGACAGCACATCTGGAAACCCCTGTCTGCCTTGAAATTTCTGCCTGGGAGAGACCTTGCTGATGCAGTATAACTACCTTGTGTCTTGTTGCTGTGCTCAGTCTTGCTATTGTGTATGACTTTTGACAGTAAACTGTCTTCAGCAACCTCACCTTGTTAGCTGAGTTTGGCTGTTCCTCACCCAGTTTTATTCCCCTACACAGCTGTTTCTGTTTCAGTTAATGATTGTGTTTCAACCTACATATTGAATTGATGATCATTAGCACCTGTTTGGTATAATTGTTTAATCATACACCTGACTATATGCCTACAAAATCCCTGATTTTATGCAAGTGTACCAAGAAGAATTGATGCTGTTTTGAAGGCAAAGGGTGGTCACACCAAATATGGATTTGATTTAGATTTTTCTTCTGTTCACTCACTTTGCATTTAGTTAATTGATAAATATAATCTATTAACATGTCTATTTTTGAAAGCATTCTTACTTTACAGCATTTTTTCACACCTGCCTAAAACTTTTGCACAGTACTGTATGTATATATATATATATATATATATATATATATATATATATATATATATATATATATATATATATATATATATATATATATATATATATATATATATATATATATATATATATATATATATATATATATATATATACAGTACTGTGCAAAAGTTTTAGGCAGGTGTGAAAAAAATAGACATGTTAATAGATTATATTTATCAATTAACTAAATGCAAAGTGAGTGAACAAGAAAAATCTAAATCAAATCCATATTTGGTGTGACCACCCTTTGCCTTCAAAACAGCATCAAGCACCAATTCTTCTAGGTACACTTGCACACAGTTTTTGAAGGAACTCGGCAGGTAGGTTGGCCCAAACATCTTGGAGAACTAACCACAGTTCTTCTGTGGATTTAGGCAGCCTCAGTTGCTTCTCTCTCTTCATGTAATCCCAGACAGACTCGATGATGTTGAGATCAGGGCTCTGTGGGGCCATACCATCACTTCCAGGACTCCTTGTTCTTCTTTACGCTGAAGATAGTTCTTAATGACTTTCGCTGTATGTTTGGGGTCGTTGTCATGCTGCAGAATAAATTTGGAGCCAATCAGATGCCTCCCTGATGGTATTTCATGATGGATAAGTATCTGCCTGTACTTCTCAGCATTGAGGAGACCATTAATTCTGACCAAATCCCCAACTCCATTTGCAGAAATGCAGCCCCAAACTTGCAAGGAACCTCCACCATGCTTCACTGTTGCCGGCAGACACTCATTCGTGTACGCTCTCCAGCCCTTCGCGAACAAACTGCCTTCTGCTACAGCCAAATATTTCAAATTTTGACTCATCAGTCCAGAGCACCTGCTGCCATTTTTCTGCACCCCAGTTCCTGTGTTTTCGTGCATAGTTGAGTCGCTTGGCCTTGTTTCCACGTCGGAGGTATGGCTTTTTGGCCGCAAGTCTTCCATGAAGGCCACTTCTGACCAGACTTCTCCGGACAGTAGATGGGTGTACCAGGGTCCCACTGTTTTCTGCCAGTTCTGAGCTGATGGCACTGCTGGACATCTTCCGATTGCGAAGGAAGTAAGCATGATGTGTCTTTCATCTGCTGCAGTAAGTTTCCTTGGCCGACCACTGCGTCTCACGGTCCTCAACGTTGCCCGTTTCTTTGTGCTTCTTCAAAAGAGCTTGGACAGCACATCTGGAAACTCCTGTCTGCCTTGAAATTTCTGCCTGGGAGAGACCTTGCTGATGCAGTATAACTACCTTGTGTCTTGTTGCTGTGCTCAGTCTTGCCATGGTGTATAACTTTTGACAGTAAACTGTCTTCAGCAACCTCACCTTGTTAGCTGAGTTTGGCTGTTCCTCACCCAGTTTTATTCCTCCTACACAGCTGTTTCTGTTTCAGTTAATGATTGTGTTTCAACCTACATATTGAATTGATGATCATTAGCACCTGTTTGGTATAATTGTTTAATCATACACCTGACTATATGCCTACAAAATCCCTGACTTTGTGCAAGTGTACCGAGAAGAATTGATGCTGTTTTGAAGGCAAAGGGTTGTCACACCAAATATGGATTTGATTTAGATTTTGCTTCTGTTCACTCACTTTGCATTTAGTTAATTGATAAATATAATCTATTAACATGTCTATTTTTGAAAGCATTCTTACTTTACAGCATTTTTTCACACCTGCCTAAAACTTTTGCACAGTACTGTATATATAGCTACAAGGTAGCATGAACTTGTCCTGGGTGATGTATTTACTGTTGCCATTAAAGCAACCTAATCTATATTCTCTGGTCATACACCTTTATTGAGGCCCCTGAGGAATATGTATCCACCAGAAAAAAACTTTTTTTTTGTTGTTGTTGTTATTGTTTTTACGTTTACCGGTATCTAGAAAATTAATCATCCAATGGTTATAAAACCAAGTACAGACATTCATTATCACAATTGTACCACAAATGAAGAGTATAATTGCTCTCTCTACTGCCATTATTTCTTAGTCTCTGGAGGTTTTGCAGTGTTTAGAAGAAACTGAAATGTCGAGACTGCTGTTGAAGTAGTATAAAATATATGACTACTGCTGTTCATCGCCTGTTGGGAATTCATAACTTCCAGGGATGCTGGCCCATGTTGACTCCAATGCTTCCCACAGTTGTGTCAAGTTGGCTGGTAGTGGATCTCTACTCCGAATAGCTCGTTCCATCTCATCCCACAGATGCTCAAATGGATTGAGATCTGGTGACTGGGCAGGCCACTGCAGTAAGCTGAATTCACTGTCATGTTCGTGGAACCATTCCTGGACAATCCTAGCCTTGTGGCATGAGTCATTATCCTGCTGAAAAAATCCTTAGCAGATGGATTCACTGCTGCCATGAAGGGGTGCACCTGATTGGCAATGATGTTCAGATATCCTGTGGCATTCAAACGTTGCTCCATTTTATCAAGGGGCCCAATGTGTGCCATGAAAACACACCCCACACCATCACACCACCACCACCAGCCTCAATGTTGACACGTGGCATGATGGATGCATGTACTCATGTGGTTTTGTCCATACCCTAGTCCTACCATCAGCGTGAAACAGCAGGAACCGGGATTCATCAGACCAGGCAATGTTTTTCCAATCCTCCAGTGTCCAGTGTTTTCGTTCCTTAGCCCACTGCAACCACAGTTTCTTGTGTTTTGCTGAAAGAAGTGGAACTCTGTTAGGTCATCGGCTGCCATAGCCCATTCGTGTCAAGGTACGACGAGTTGTGCATTCTTTTATGGGTCTTTCGGCACCAATGTTATACTGGACTGTCAGTTGACTAACTGTAGCCCGTCTGTTGCTCTGCACAATTCATGTCAGCCTTCTTTGGCCTCTTTCATCAATGAGCCGTTTTCAACCACTGGCCTGCCGTTGGCTGGATGTCCTTTGGGTGGTGGACCATCCTTGATACATACGGGAAACTGTTGACCGTGAAAAACCCAGCAGCGTTGCAGTTCTTGACACACTCAAACCGGCGTGCCTGGCACCTACTACCATACCGCGTTCAAAGGCACTTAAATCTTTTGTCTTGCCCATTTACCCTCTGAATGGCGCACATACACAATCCATGTCTCAATTGTGTCAAGGCTTAAAAATCCTTCTTTAACCTGTCTCCCCATCATCTACACTGATTGAAGTGGATTTAACAGGTAACATCAATAAGGGATCATAGCTTTCACCTGGATTCACCTCATGAGTCTATTTCATGGAAAGAGCAGGTGTTCCTAATGTTTTGTACACTCAGTGTATATATATATATATACAGTACTGTGCAAAAGTTTTAGGCAGGTGTGAAAAAATGCTGTAAAGTAAGAATGCTTTCAAAAATAGACATGTTAATAGATTATATTTATCAATTAACTAAATGCAAAGTGAGTGAACAGAAGAAAAATCTAAATCAAATCCATATTTAGTGTGACAACCCTTTGCCTTCAAAACAGCATGAATTCTTCTAGGTACACTTGCACAAAGTCAGGGATTTTGTAGGCATATAGTCAGGTGTATGATTAAACAATTATACCAAACAGGTGCTAATGATCATCAATTCAATATGTAGGTTGAAACACAATCATTAACTGAAACAGAAACAGCTGTGTAGGAGGAATAAAACTGGGTGAGGAACAGCCAAACACAGCTAACAAGGTGAGGTTGCTGAAGACAGTTTACTGTCAAAAGTCATACACCACGGCAAGACTGAGCACAGCAACAAGACACAACGTAGTTATACTGCATCAGCAAGGTCTCTCCCAGGCAGAAATTTCAAGGCAGACAGGGGTTTCCAGATGTGCTGTCCAAGCTCTTTTGAAGAAGCACAAAGAAACGGGCAACGTTGAGGACCGTAGACGCAGTGGTCGGCCAAGGAAACTTACTGCAGCAGATGAAAGACACATCATGCTTACATCCCTTCGCAATCGGAAGATGTCCAGCAGTGCCATCAGCTCAGAACTGGCAGAAAACAGTGGGACCGTGGTACACCCATCTACTGTCCGGAGAAGTCTGGTCAGAAGTGGCCTTCATGGAAGACTTGCGGCCAAAAAGCCATACCTCCGACGTGGAAACAAGGCCAAGCTACTCAACTATGCACGAAAACACAGGAACTGGGGTGCAGAAAAATGGCAGCAGGTGCTGTGGACTGATGAGTCAAAATTTGAAATATTTGTCTGTAGCAGAAGGCAGTTTGTTCGCCGAAGGGCTGGAGAGCGTACACGAATGAGTGTCTGCAGGCAACAATGAAGCATGGTGGAGGTTCCTTGCAAGTTTGGGGCTGCATTTCTGCAAATGGAGTTGGGGATTTGGTCAGAATTAATGGCCTCCTCAATGCTGAGAAGTACAGGCAGATACTTATCCATCATGCAATACCATCAGGGAGGCATCTGATTGGCCCCAAATTTATTCTGCAGCATGACAACGACCCCAAACATACAGCGAAAGTCATTAAGTACTATCTTCAGCTTAAAGAAGAACAAGGAGTCCTGGAAGTGATGGTATGGCCCCACAGAGCCCTGATCTCAACATCATCGAGTCTGTCTGGGATTACATGAAGAGAGAGAAGCAACTGAGGCTGCCTAAATCCACAGAAGAACTGTGGTTAGTTCTCCAAGATGTTTGGGCCAACCTACCTGCCGAAGTTCCTTCAAAAACTGTGTGCAAGTGTACCTAGAAGAATTGATGCTTGATGCTGTTTTGAAGGCAAAGGGTGGTCACACCAAATATGGATTTGATTTAGATTTTTCTTCTGTTCACTCACTTTGCATTTAGTTAATTGATAAATATAATCTATTTACATGTCTATTTTTGAAAGCATTCTTACTTTACAGCATTTTTTACACCTGCCTAAAACTTTTGCACAGTACTGTATGTATATATATATATATATATATATATATATATATATATATATATATATATATATATATATATATATACAGTGCCTTGCAAAAGTATTCAGACCCCTGACCAATTCTCTCATATTACTGAATCACAAATGGTACATTGAAATTTCGTTCTGTTTGATATTTTATTTTTAAACACTGAAACTCAAAATCAATTATTGTAAGGTGACATTGGTTTTATGTTGGGAAATATTTTTAAGAAAAATAAAAAACTGAAATATCTTGCTTGCATAAGTATTCAACCCCCACACATTAATATTTGGTAGAGCCACCTTTCGCTGCAATAACAGCTTTAAGTCTTTTGGAGTAAGTATGTACCAGCTTTGAACACAGTGTCAGAGTGATTTTGGCCCATTGTTCTTGGCAGATTTGCTCCAGGTTGTTCAGGTTGGTTGGACGACGCTTATGGACCGCAATTTTCAAATAGTGCCACAGATTCTCAATGGGATTGAGATCAGGACTTTGACTGGGCCACTGTAGGACATTCACCTTTTTGTTCTTGAGCCACTCCAATGTTGCTTTGGCCTTGTGCTTGGGATCATTGTCCTGCTGAAAGGTGAATTTCCTCCCAAGCTTCAGTTTTTAGCGGACTGAAGCAGGTTCTCTTGCAGTATTTCCTGTATTTTACTCCATCCATTCTTCCTTCAATTTTAACAAGATGCCCAGTCTCTGCTGATGAGAAGCATCCCCACAGCATGATGCTGCCACCACCATACTTCACTGTAGGGATGGTGTGTCTTGAGGCATGGGCAGTGTTAGGTTTGCGCCACACATAGCTTTGAGTTTTGGCCAAAAGCTCTATCTTGGTCTCATCTGACCACAAAACCTTTTCCCACATCGCAGCTGGGTCACTCTCATGCTTTCTGGCAAACTCCAGACATGCTTTCAGATGGTACTTTTTGAGTAACGGCTTCTTTCTTGCCACCCTCCCATACAGGCCAGTGTTATGCAGAACTCTTGATATGGTTGACTGTTGCACCATTACTCCACTCCCAGCCACTGAACTCTGTAGCTCCTTCAAAGTGATTGTTGGCCTCTCTGTGGCTTCTCTCACAAGTCTCCTTGTTTGAGCGCTGAGTTTTGAGGGACGGCCTTTTCTTGGCAGTGCCTGGGTGGTGTGATGCAGCTTCCACTTCCTGATTATTGATCCAACTGTGCTCACTGGGATATCCAAACACTTGGATATTATTTTGTACCCTTTCCCTAATCTATGCATTTGTATTACTTTATCTCTAACTTCTGTAGAATGCTCTTTGGTCTTCATTTATCTTCAGATTCAAGCCTGACCAATGATCCTTCAACAGTGGGATTTCTATCCAGAAAATGTGACAGCAACTTTAATGGTTCACAGGTGGAGGCCAATGGTAAGGTAATTGTGTCCTCGTTAGGGCAATTTCTTTCATCCGTGTAAACTGGGAGCTTCCACAGCACAGGGGTTGAATACTTATGCAAGCAAGATATTTCAGTTTTTTTATTTTTCTTAAAAATATTTCTCAACATAAAACCAGTGTCACCTTACAATAATTGATTTTGAGTTTCAGTGTTTAAAAATAAAATATCAATCAGAACGAAATTTCAATGTACCATTTGTAATTCAGTAATATGAGAGAATTGGTCAGGGGTCTGAATACTTTTGCAAGGCACTGTATCTATATATATATATATATATATATATATATATATATATATATATATATATATATATATATATATATATATATATATATATAATGTATGTGGATGTTTTTGTGGATGAAGTTCATGGTCATCTACTTTCTCATGGCACTCATGATAATCTTGTATTTACAGCATGGAGAGGGGATAAGTACACTGTAACTTTGAGTAGTCTTATAACAAAAGGAAACGTTTGAAATAACAAAATAATATTCATGCAGTAACCAAGCAATCACACGTTATGAATTTAGTTATCTGAATGTAGGAAATGAAAGAGACTTTTGGAGCAAAGAAAGAGTACCACGCCTGACCATCCAAAATGTGTTTTTGTCTGTACTGTAGTGTGGATTCTGCATTATGTGGTTTAACGCTAATAGGAAATGCATGTCATGTTCCTGGACATTTTAATGATTAAAATCCATTATCAAAGATAAGCAGAAATGTATTCTTTTGAAATACAAAGATGCTTCACTGCTTAATGAGTGATAGGAATCTTTGAAGCATTGCATTCAGTATTGAAAGACCTTTTCACAGGAGCTTTATAATTGTATGCCACATAAAGCATACAGATAGTTTCAAATTAGCTGTCCATTTTTTAAGGGGGATAATTATCCTTGGGCAATTAGTTTTATACTGTACCACAAGCGTGGGTATATCTATCATTTGTGTTATTCCACTTCAGTGGGATAACATAAGTGGAATAAGATGCTTACCGGGTCTAGTTTTGAATGTGTCTTTGCTTGCATTCCAATCCAGTGGTGTGCTGCTGAAATTCAGAACGGAGCTGTGATTCAGTAGTTCAAACAACACGCCCACCAATACGTGTTTTATAACAACCTTAAAATGTCTGAAATAAAAAGCATTCTATTGTTGTTGTAATTTGGACTCCCGATTTCCTTGTGAATGAGTTTAGTCAAGAAATGCCAGCTACCAATCTGCCTGCATCTGACTTATCTGAACAGCCTGCAGCCCCTTCATTAACATCGGTAATGGTAAGAAACAACAGAGAGGCTGCCAATTGACAAACTGAGCTCAACTTTCAATTAAATGACAATTGCAAAGAGGCCATAAAGGGGGTTAGAAATGAATCCACATCGAGTAAAGACCCGGCAGGTCAAATAAACTCCTGAATGAATTGATTTAATATTTTTTTAAAAATCAAATTGTATTGCTATTTATTTTAAATATATACTTGTGGTATACTGGGACATTCTCCTGTGGCGAATAAAAACTGTACCACAAATGATCATTCAGTATTCTCTATATATTTTTCATTTAAATCCAAATAACTAGGGGATGTACAAGTTTAAGCATACTAATTATTATTATTATTATTTGTTTATTTAGCAGACGCCTTTATCCAAGGCGACTTACAGAGACGAGGGTGTGTGAACTATGCATCAGCTGCAGAGTCACTTACAATTACGTCTCACCCGAAAGACGGAGCACAAGGAAGTCAAGTGACTTGCTCAGGGTCACACAATGAGTCAGTGGCTGAGGTGGGATTTGAACCGGGGACCTCCTGGTTACAAGCCCTTTTCTTTAACCACTGGACCACACACACTAATACAAAGATAATTGCACAAGAAATACGTATTTCAAGCTATTGGTTGAACAGAAGAATAATAGCATGTTTTCAAGTTTTTTTTGTGACGAGTGTACATCGACCTGGGGCATAGTCCACTAGAATAACCTATCTGAGCAGAACAAATAGATCAGCAGTAGTAGAATATTCTACCTTCCTGGTACATTTCCTTTTTTTCATTGTAAGAGAAACTAACTGAAGACTGTCTACTACTGCAGTCCTTTTGGATTAAATAAATGAATGACTAGAAAAGTAGCAGAATATTTTTTTTATAGAATTGTTTTGCACTGCTTTATTCACATCTAAATGTTTTAATTCCTTGGTATGATTTTATTTGATTTTATTCAAACTGCAGTGTGTCTTAACATGTTAAAAAGTAATTTATTTGTCATAGAGCCATTATTATAGGATCCCAGAGATTTAATCGCAAGTTTGTTTTATATTAAAAGTGATGAACTACTTTGAACGTGATTGTGAATCATTTTCCCTGTTCTCTTCTAAATTGACTCAGCACCTTTTTTATGATGACCTCCAACAGACCAACAGGCAGTTGTATAGATATTTCTAATCCTAATTTCTAATACAGAGAGATGGATGTTCCTAATCCATTTAGTCAGCTCTTTTTTAAATATGAGATGTAACTATTACTTAATTGTTATTTATCTCATAAAGACCTGAATCCTGAATATTTATACCAAAGCTGCACTTTGATCCTGTGATGCAGTCGTGACCCCGCCCCCGAGGGATCAAAAGGACTGCAGTCACAGATCTTGGCGCCATTTATCCTTTCAAGACTGACCTGACTGGAAAGTACACTGTTGCTTATATAGCCTATATAGTTTGTATTTTATGTGTTTTTACATTTTGTATGTGATATTAAATGAATCTGAATCAGTCAATTTTTGACGAGGAGATTACGGCCCATTTTCTGCCTGTTGAGGCATTTATTGCTGCCTTGGTCCAGGCACCTAATTTGACGCTGCTATCCAAGGACACTGCCTGCCCTAACAAGCATTGCCGGGTTTCTGAGGTGATCCTCAAAAGAGTCTATTCAGCCGGGGCGTTCACCGCACCATTAGGGAACTACAATAGCATCCTAGTAGCATCAGTTGCATTTGCTGCGGTCCCTCTCTGAGAACTACAGGCCATCACCACAACAGCTGGATGAGCTGCTCCTGTTAACAAAAATCTGTTCCGTGTGTCCAAGCACAACGGACAGGCTGTAGGTAGAAACCTGGCCTCGCTGGTAGCCGCACACAGGCAGTTTTGGCTTTCCCTGAGGTTGGCCAGGGTGTCCTCCAGCAACCCCTGTGGTCTGGCTGGGCGCCTGCTGGCTTGCCTGTAAGGTGCCCAGAGCTGCATTGTCCTCTGACACTGTAGCTCCGAGGTGGCTGCACGGTGAGTCTGCTGTGTGAAAAAAAGCGGTCGGCTGACGGCACACGCTTCGCAGGACAGCGTGTGTTCGTCTTCGCCCCTCCCGAGTCAGCGCAGGGGTGGTAGCGGTGGGCCGAGCCTAAAAATAATTGGACATTACTAAATTGGGGAGAAAACAATACAAATAATTGGCGACCACTAAATTAAAAAAAAAAAAAAACTGGTGTCCTAAGCCCCAGCAGCCTCAAAGACCGACACAGCCGTCTGCGCCCGCTGCCAGAGGTGTGACTCCAACATCATTCACAGACCCGCAAGATGCCGTGGTGGTGTCTCAGAAGGTAGCAGCTCTGCTGCAAAAATGGGCTCTTCACATGATAGACCCCCTCCAGTTGAAGGAAGGGTTCTACTTTGGGTACTTCCTAGTGCACAAGCGGGGTGCTGGCCTCAGACCGATCCTCAACCTCAGACAGGTCATCCTGTATCTGAGCCAAAGGAGGTTCAAAATGTTGACAATGCAACAGCTGTTACAGTCCGTCAGGCCAGGTGACTGGTTCACCATGGTGGACCTCAAAGACACCTATTTCCACATCCCCATAAAACCAGCATGTACCAGTGTGCTTGGACTCTGGCTACATGCTGGCCACTCTTTCGGATGACAGAGTGCACAGAATAGCCGCCTGTTTGGAGCTCTTTCAACTAAACAGAGCCTCACGGTAGTAATGTTCCAGAAACTTCTGGGCCTGATGGCAGCAGCTTCCCAGACCCTGCCATTGGGTCTCCTGTGCATGCACCCTCTGAAGGCCTGGCTCAACAGCAGGGTTTTTCAACCGTCACAGAAGATAAGGCACTTGGTTGCTTGCAAGTTTAAAATATATTGTTTTTTCGTTACAGTTTTAAAATAACGTTACACAAGCATTTAAAAGACGGACGAGTTACTTATTTCCAGTAAGACTTATTTGTTTGCAGAGAGTTTCATCTTATGCACGACGCACTACACGTGATCACAATGTAGCAGTTTTGAATGTAGCTAATCACACCTAACGACGTAACGTCAACGAGACTGTTTTCCGAACACTGTCAGTTTGTTATTGCTGGGTAGACTCCAGTTGCAAGTATTAACCAACAAACCTTCTTCGTAAAAATGGATCGTTTTGTTATAAGAAAAAGAAGTTTGGAATCAAATCCCTCTAAATCAGAAAATGCCAGTCTAAGTATGTCGCCTGCAACAGAAAGTTCTAATTCAACTACTGCTAAGTCTGAACCACCTAAAAAGATAAATAAATCATGGATGTGGCAATATAACGATTCCTTTTTGAAATTTGGTTTCATAAATTGTGCAAACGCAAATCAGGATCCTAAGCCCCAGTGTGTTGTTTGCGGCGAGGTGCTTGCGAACGAAAGTTTAAAACTATCAAAAGACATTTAGAAATGAAACACGTGGAACTCGTGGATAAGCCTATCGAGTATTTTCAATGGAAGCAACGTGAGTTAAAGTTATCGGCTCAAGTTCTTAATCACTCAGCTACCTTGAATGACAAGGCACATATTTGGTTGCATACCGTGTGGCAAAAGAGAAAGTGTCTCATGCAGTGGCTGAAAAATGCATTCTTCCAGCATCTCTGGATATGGTGCGTACAATTTTCGACGAGAAGTTTGCTGAAAAATTAAGAAGCATTCCTCTCAGTGACAACACAATGTCTCGGCGAATATGTGGCATTACAGAGCATTTGGAAGCCCAGCTTATTACTCGGTTACAGTCAGCCGGGGATTTTGCTATCCAACTTGACGAGAGTACTGATATTTCAAATTGTGCAACACTGTTAGTTTATGTGAGGTATGTATGGCAAGATGACTTTATGGAAGATTTGCTTTGTTGTCTGACTTTACCAACAAATACAACAGGCGCACAGATACACTGCATGACTGCATTGTTGGAAAATACAAATTGGATTGGGCTAATTGCAAAGGAATAACAAGTGATGGTGCAGCAAATATGACAGGTAGAAATAGCAGAGTTGTGAAAAAAATATCGGAGGAAGCTGGTAATCATGTTGTTTGGAATCACTGTTTCATTTACTGCGAAGCTTTGGCATCCAAGGGTGTTTCCCTTGATCTTATGGCAGTACTGAAGGAAGTACATTTCATTAAAGGAAGCTCGCTTAAGAGCAGGCTTTTTCAAGCATTATGCTCAGAAATGGGAGCGGACCACACTCATTTACTGTTACACACCGAAGTACGGTGGCTGTCAAGGGGCAGAGTGCTTGCAAGGGTTTACGAACTCAGGAATGAGGTTCACATTTTTCTGGTAGAGAAACAGTCTAACTTGGCAAATTTGTTTGACGATGCCAATTGGTTAACAAAGTTGTCATATCTAGCTGACATTTTCTCAATCTTAAACAAACTGAATTTGAAGTTACAAGGAAGAGGCAATGATTTATTCTGACACTGTGAGCACATACAAGCATTCCAAAAGTCGTTAGCACTGTGGCAGGCACGACTGAAAAGTAATCATCCCAGCAACTACATGTTCCCAACACTGTTACAACACACTGAGGAGAACAGCATCAGTGAAGAAAAAGTGAGTGACAGTTTCATACAGTTACACCTGGCTGCTCTGTCTGACAATTTTAGTTGCTACTTTCCTGCAAAAAGGTTTGCAAATTTGAAGGCAAAGCATTGGGTGAAAGATCCTTTTGCTTTCGAAAATCCTGACTCAATAATAGAGCTAAACTTGATGCCTGAGCAAGAAAACGAGCTGCTGCAATTCACCTGAGATAGCACACTGAAAACATACCACAAGTCATTAAATTT
The DNA here is from genome assembly GCA_030684275.1 of Acipenser oxyrinchus oxyrinchus. Classification (NCBI taxonomy): domain Eukaryota; kingdom Metazoa; phylum Chordata; class Actinopteri; order Acipenseriformes; family Acipenseridae; genus Acipenser; species Acipenser oxyrinchus. The sequence goes on along the minus strand of CM060251.1, from coordinate 84,903,705 downwards.
GTTATCATTTTGGATCAGTGTTTTCAAAGAATATCCACTGTTAAGTAGGATTAGTCTTCTGTTGTTGCTGCCTTTCACAACAACCTACATGTGCGAACTGGGATTTTCGACTTTGACGAGGTTAAAAACCAAAGAAAGAAACCAACTCGACAGCGCACCTGACATGCAAGTAGCGCTTTCATCCTGTGATCCAGATTGCAGCGAGATCATGAACAACAGGCAGGCCCACCCGTCACATTGAGTAAGCGAAACTTATCTGATCTTTTTTATTTTTATTTGTTTTTCTGTATTTAAAAATGTTTTACAAGTAACGTCAATGTCTCATTTTAATTATTACTTAAAGTGAAGCGGTTAAAGCTAGCATGTATCTATTGCCCAGGCTTTATTGTGATTTTATGAAAACTCTAGTCAGAAGATGTTATTGTTTTGGGTCGCGGAGATAAGTGTTTTTCCTCCACTGGGTCGCAAGAAAAAAAGTTTGAAAACCATTGGTCTAGAAGCGCTCTCTTGGTGGAAACAGCCTGCCCATCTATGCCTAGGCGTAGTGCTCGGCAGTGTCACCAGAAGGGAGGTCGTCACCACAGACGCGTGCAGTCTGGGCTGGGGCGCTGTGTGGAATGGCAGGGGGGCACAAGGTGTGAGGAACCCCCCTTGGCAGGTTCTCCACATCAATATTTTGGAGCTGCAGGCAGTTTACCTGGCCTTGCAGAATTTTTTGCCGGAGGTTCGAGGGAAACATGTGCTTGTCCGTACAGACAACACAACAGTGACGGCTTACATCAACCACCAGGGCGGCCTCAGGTCGCCCAGTCTCCATCGCGTGACATGCAAGCTTTTGCTCTGGGCACACAAGAACCTCCTCTCACTGCAGGCAGTACATCTGCCCGGGGTGACAAACTGGGTGGCGGACCTCCTCTCAAAGGTTGTTCCCAGCACCTCAGAGTGGAGGCTTCATCCCAAGGTGGTGAGCGTCATCTGGGAGAGGTTCGGGAGAGGATAGACCCACAGTCCCCTCTGGTTCTCCACACCAGTGACCGAGGCATCTGTTATACGCCTTCCCACCACTCACCCTGCTCCTCTGTGTCTGGAGAAAATCAGGCAGGACCAAGCCAAAGTGCTCCTAGTAGCCCCATATATGCCCAGGAGACCTCTTGTTTTCAACCCAGATGCAGCTCTTGAGCAACCAGCCATGGAGACTGCCGATGCACTGCGACCTGTTTAGTCAGACATTATGGCATCCCATCGAGCCTGCAGCTCTAGGTCTGGCCCCTGAACAGCTGCATTTAAGCCATCTGGGTCTGTCCAATAGGGTTATTGACACCCTACAAAATACCAGAGCAGCGTCCATGGGTTCCCAGTACGGGTACAAGTGGGCCGTCATTCAGACGAGGTGTCTGCCTCGTGGGTTCGACCCCACGACTTATCCCATGTCATTAATACCGCAGGACCTGTTTGACGAGGGGAAATCGCCCTCTACATTAAAGGTCTATCTGGCAGCTATTTCAGCTTGCCATGTTAAGATTGAGTTGGTCTCCCCAGGAGCTCACTTCCTGCGGGGCAATTTTTGAAAGGGGCGCGGCGGCTTTGGCCTCCTATGAAGGACATTGTTCCTCGCTGGAGGCTAAACATGGTGCTTGATGCACTCATGAAACCTCCATTTGAGCCCATGCATTCAACTGAGCTGAAATTGCTATTGTTTAAAGCAGCTTTCTTGCTTCCTTCGCAAAGCGGGGGAGTGAGATGCAGGCATTCTCTATCACGAAAGCTTCCTTAATTGTTACAGAGGCCTGACAAAGGTCACACTCCATACCAATTCTGTCTTTTTGCTGAAGATGATCTTGGCATTCCAGTTTGTTCATCCACCTTGTTTCCAGTCTGACAGAGAGAGATAGCTGCATGAGCTCTGCCCAGTTTGGGCCCTGGTGTACTATGTTGACAGGATGAAAAGTTGGAGGCAGTCAGAACTATTTTTTGTCTGCTATGGGGCGAAGTCCAATGGTCATGCCCTGTCTAAGCAGCGACTGTCCAAGTGGATAGCAGATATGGTCTATGAGCTGGCCAACTTGCCTCCTCCAGAAAAGCTCACTGCCCATTCCACCAGGGGCATGGCAACTTCGTGGGCTTTATTCCAGGGTGCATCTGTCAAAGACTTTTGCAATGCAGCGGTGTGGGCTACTCCCCATACCTTCTCTAGGTTTTATAGACTTAATGTCGTGGATCCTCAAAACCCTGGATTTGGAACTAGAGTGTTAAGGATGGCTTCTCAGTCGACCCTTACAACAGAGACATAAAGGTGAAAATTTCCCAAATTTTTTTCACCCTAGCAACTTGTTACTGGGGTTCTGAATGGTACCGCACAAGCCAGCCTTTGGCTTAGCCTTCACCTTAGCCTTAGCCTTGTAGCATTCCAGTAATTTGCAATCTTTCCCTTACGAAAGCTTTGGTACACTCACCCATTCGGTCATGGTTACATTTTGTATTTGAAAGGGAACATTAGGTTAGTATCATAACCCTGGTTCCCTGAAATAGAAAAATAACCATGAACCTTCAGGGTTATGATAATAACATAACGTTTTCTTGCCATGAAAAAGTGGTGTACCATAGATGTGCTGAAGTTGCTCGATATACACTGTTTATTATAATGAATTAACCAAAATTGAGTGAGTGTTTTAAAACAAGTTAATGGATCTGTGATTTAATTTGAAAATAAAAAGTAGGGCCATTTTTTTGTGGTTTTCACAGTCAAATATTTATGTGTTTTACTTTTAAGGTTTTCAGTAACAATAAAAACCTTATTGTTTGGCAAATTACAGCAGATCTGGAAGAACTCTTAACAGTATTTATATTAGTAGTCAAATGAAAAGCCCGCCAGGTGACAATCTGTGTACAGAGGACTCCTTTAAATTACATAGCCGTTTTGTCTAATATGTTAATGTAAGTAATATGCAGTTATCAAAAACAAATAAATGCATTTTATAAGCATTGTAATTAATTTGATAATGCATTTGCCCAGATGTATGCAATTATCATCTATGCAATTAAACAGACTACTCCTAATTTATTGCAGCCGTGCCTCTCCAAAAACACTTTATTTGACAATCCGCTAGGCCTTTTATCAATTATATTTTTATTTCAAATAGAAACCTAAATATATATTTAGTAAACTCATCTGAGCTTTCATTTGGGATTGTATGTGCCACTGAAAACATAATAATTATATATTTAGAATTGATTATTAAATCATTATTAATTTAAAACCAAATGACCTGTTATTGTTTTCCCTGTAGTCTTTGGCATTTGTTGCAGTTTCACAATTTTCTTTTTACACTCTGAACTTGTCCTTGATAGCAAGGTTTTTAGGGGACTTGGAAATATGACACTGGTCCCTATTCAGAAATCTTTAACAAGATTGAGTCTGCTGTCATATTTAAGAAGCCTTTAAAGACTCATACTTCGCTGTTCCACTTTTTACATTATCATTTTTCCTCTTACCCATTTTCACATTTACAAGCCATAGGATCGAGGTACTGAATAACTGCCCCATCTGACAGTGTGATTATGTAAAGAGATGTTCCTAACTCACACATACGATTAACGCCTTATGCGAGGGGCAGATATTACAGTTGTACAGCCATTTACAAAACCACCTCTTATCCAGAAATCTAGCTTTTAAGAAGCTTAAATAGGGTATTTTTTTCTGAAATCGCTAATAAGCATGGTAAATAATTAGCAGAAACAACAATAGGGGATGGTAGAGAACACACATGCTAAGATTTCTACTGGTAAGAAATGAAATCCCTTGAAAATATCACCCCAAGGATGCTTTCCTTTTTGTTCCCCATGTCTCGTTAACTTGGGATATTTTGTTTTTAGAGAAGAAAAGGAGGAACATGGAACTGATTCCTCTGACTGCACGCATGATCATGGCGCACCTTGTGAACCACGTGAGCCACCATCCACTCAGCGGAGGTCCTGCCGTTCTTCACAGCCTCATCAGCGAGAACCACGACAACGACTATGTGGAGTCTTCTGAGCTGTCTTCCGAGGTCTTCAAGAGTCCTAACCTGCAGCTGTTTGTGTTCAACGACAGCACCCTTGTTTCCTGTCTGCAGATCCCTGCAGAAAAGACTGGAGCCGGCGAGCCTCCTGGAGCTGCAGCACATGTCCGAGTCATTGTGAGAGACATCTCTGGAAAGTATTCATGGGACGGTGGTGTTCTCTATGGACCTTTAGATGGACAGTCATCCAGTAGCTGTAAAGACCAACATATCAAAGTACAGTGGGGCAGTGCCAGGCCTGGACAGAAAGTGCACCCGATGAGTTGGGACTCTGAAGGTAACAGTGAAGAAGGGCAGGACGTGTTGGATAACCTACTGGAGAACCTGGGCAGCAGTAGTCCAGAGTGCCTGTCCCAGCAGCAGGGGAAGCTCAATGATCCAGCTCCGCCACCGTTGGGTATGAGTCATGAGCAGGAGCACACCATAATGGAAGCCATCTTAAGACAGAGCTCCCAAGAAGAGGCTCACGTCAAGAGGTGGCACAGTGACATAAGCATGAAAGTAGGCAGTCAGAAAGAACCGGCTCCTCAAGAGCCCAAAGCACCTTTCTACTTCTGTAGGCTCCTGCTGAATGATCTGGGCATGAATTCCTGGGATCGGAGGTAGGCCTTTTAAAAAAAAAAAAAAAAAAAAAAAAAAATTGTACCTTTTTTTGTGGGAGGGGATTATCTTATAAACAATAATGTGAGATAAACCACTACCATTTTTGATTATATTATTATCTTCTTATTTTGCTTAAAAATAGTTGCCTACAATTATACAACCTGTTAAAATTGGGAGCATTCAAAATAAATGTCAGATAAACTAAAATGACTAGGATTTGCCATAATTAGGGGGTGAGAAGATACAAAAAATACTTTAATAAATCAGTGACACAAACTCAGTTTATAGTTATCAGGCATTGAGATTTCCAAAAATACTGTCCTGCATCCATTATTGTGAATATATTTTACCCAGCTGCTTGGACAATCTTTTGTTTTAAAGAGTTTATTAAAACACCACAAAAAAAGAACACCAAGCCCATTAATACAGACCAAGAAAGCCTTATTCCTTAGAGCTCAAACATTCCACATCTGTGGTCAAGGAGAGAGGACCAGGGCCTTTGAAAAATGATGCATTTAAAATCAGTCTCCCCGTGTTATCGCACCCATACTGGAAGCAGCATCCCAGACCCCAAGGGTTTTCATTCCTGAGACACGTAGATGAGTGTATTACACTTTGTGCTTAAGGCTATCAAGTGTCTACGTGTTTGTTTTTTCCCTTCATATTAAGATCTTACACTTGTGGCAGGAAAGACATACATGTGTAGCTGGATATCACAGTCTTTCCTCATTATTGCTGAAAGCTAGAGCTCTGAAAGTCTAATAACCTTGGGCTGTCCATCAGGTTTATCAATACTGGCCTGCATCTTTATACATTCAAAAATATATCTTGCTGTTCTCTTATAATTCTACCGTTATATCATTTGATTATGTGGTGTTTATTGAGGGTTTTAATTCAGATTGAACTAGTGACTGATCAAGGGTATAAATACAAAATTTGAACAGTGAAGTTTTGCATGCAAACAATGTTATGATTTTTTGATAAAAATTTTTTTAACATTTAAGTTTTCTGAAATCCAATAAAAAAATGTGTTAGTTTCTGTGACACTGTGAACAGAGGACTGAATAAACATAATGATCTGTTTCTGAAAGTAAATAGCTTGGAGTCCATAGAAATGTTGGAGTCATGTCTCGTTCACACAGAACAGCTTGGTTGGGTTTAATGTTGCAGAAAGTATATTTCTGCATCAACAGAAAATAGTTTAAGCCTTGTTTGTATGTTTACCCAACAGAAAAAGTTTCCATCTACTGAAAAAAAACTCAAAGCTCTTGAGAGAACTTAAAAACTTGGATTCAAGACAATGGTAAGTGTGATTTACAGCACAAGACAAAGGTTACATCCATGTCATTCTCACATAAGGAATAACCTAAATGTTAACTGCTGATAAACAACCTGGTATAGTGCAGCTAGGGGACCTGTTATACAGTATAACTAGGGTTTCTGTTTTTCTGTTTTTATTAATTTCATTTTTCGGTGCATATTTTTAGCAATTGCACACTTAAGTTGTACCTTCACACTTAAGTTGTACTTGCACACTTAAGTTGTACCTTCTTTCCTTTGCTGTCTTCCACAACGAAATCCTTATGGTCACAGGCACATGCTTCTGGGGTTTTTGCATGTAGGCATTTTTTAACATTTTGCCACAATTTGCAATTCTGTTTTAAATCCCCCGTGTCTTAACTGTAATATAGCTTTAAATTCTGGGAACAAGCCTCCATTCCTAATTGTATTCTGGCAAGCGGAGTGTCCAGTAGAAATGTAGGAATTTGCTTACACTCAGTAGTTGGGGCGGGTTTAAAGTATTCAGAACAAATCAATGATAGATATAAGTCAGGAAGGAGGGACATTGCCCAGCTGCAATGGATAACCTGCTGGAGAACCTGTTTTTTTTTTTTTTTTTTTTTAGTATTTTTATTTATTTATTTATTTATTTTAATGGGAAAGGGGTGGTCAACATGAATTGAGTAACCATTTCCACAGTTTTTCCTGTGTTTTCCAGTGTTTATTGGCTATACACCGATTTCATTTTTTTTGTATTGGGGGTGTTTTATTGTTTTTTATCGGTTAAAACCAAAAATCTGAAGCAATAATTATAACATAAGAAAATTAGATTTCTTTTTTTTTCCACAAATGTGCTATTTTATTCTAGGAAGGGTAAATTAAATCTGCCCCCAAACTGTAGAATCTCCATTGTGAAAACTTGCAGTAGCTTATAATATATTTTTCACAGAACCACAGATAAGAGAGTGCAAACCCAAACAGGTCCCCTTGTTATAAGTGTGGCCTTATGTGTTGCAACTTGTTAAATACTGATGCAACCCTCAGTGGGGAGCATTCATCCACAACACACCAGCACAGTGGGAACCCCCTGATTGCGATCCCTCGACACACACTTGAAATTGCAATGTGTGAAAAACACTCTGAATATTACAAGCAGCACTAAATGTCAGGCACGCATTTAATTCTCCCAACACTGATATTATCCACTGCAGCCTGTTCAATGAAGAGATCTGCAATAATCAACTGTTCAGGTATGAAAGTATGACTTAAAAACAATGTTGAAAATGTACTCCATACAAATTCATGCAAAACACTTTCTTAAAAATATTTTTTAAAAATGATAAGAATTAAGCTGAAAAAATACTTAGCGAATATTAGGGTGTTACCCAGTTTCATCCTCTGGATCTTTACACTTAAATGGCCCTTTTCTGCCTCATTCTTTTGCCATATGGTATTTATCTCAAGAGCAATTAATAAAATTAATTATTAACCGTGCCTGCTGCTTACAGTAAGTAATGGGTGTGTAGTAATGTTCCAGCTAATAAACATTTAAACATGATAACAGTACAGATACTGAATTCAACACCCGTGTGGTTGCACTATCATTTGAAAGATAACGCATAATACACAAACTATCCCCTGTCTCTGCTATAGCCGAGAAACACACAAGATAGCTGTGTTTTATATTGGGGACGGCCAGGAGGACAAGTGCTCCATTCTCTCAAACACCGAAGGCAGTCAGGCCTATGAAGACTTTGTCTCAGGACTTGGCTGGGAGGTATGTGCTGTTTTTAATGTGATTAATAAAGGGAGACAATAATGTCCTGCTCTTTATTAAAATGCTTGTACCAGAATCACATTGACTGGAACTACAGTATATACAGCTATGGCCAAAAGTTTTGCATCACTTCCCAATATATAATATAATATCTGTATATATGAATGAACATAATATGTAATTTAGATATTTTATTTAACACCATGTAGTCAAAGAAACTACAAAATGATATTGCAAAGGTCTACCTGAAGCCATAATACTAGTACAGTATTTCATGTTAGATTTTGAAATGTCCGCATTTTTCGATTTTTGGTAATTTTTCATTAAGCATATGGAAAAATACAAAGCGCTGTGTAAATCAATATGTTAACGTACCATTATACAGCAGGTCTCATTCATCTTTATGAAGTAAAATTTGTTAATTCTATAGGGTGATGCAAAACATTTGGCCATAGCTGTACATAGCCTACATTTGCCCCTTAATGTTTTATATTGCATCATTTAAATAGCATGTTTAAACAGCTATAGTACACAGAACCTGGGTCTGCTCATCACTACTGCCTGATAATGCCTGTATCAGATTGATTCAACTATTTAGTCTACATATATTCTAGTGATCTGATTGTGATATATCTGATAATATATGGTATATTATTATTATGGGGGATGTACTTCTGGGCTTTGCAATAGACATTGATCTTTACATTTCTTAGAAACTAGATAGCAATGCTTAGATTTGAATGTTCTTTAAAATGAATCACTTTACTCATGTGTTGAGCTGTGGTTAGCCCAGGCTTTATTAAGAGCTGGTTGTTTGTATCCCGCCAGGTGGACCTCTCAACACACTGTGGCTTCATGGGTGGCCTGCAACGCAATGGCAGCACAGGTCAGACAGCCCCTTACTTCGCTACCTCTACCGTGGAAGTGATCTTCCACGTGTCCACAAGGATGCCGTCGAATCCAGACGACTCTCTGACGAGAAAGGTAACTAGTAGCCAACCTTCACACACACCTTGCCCCCAGCACTCCTATGAGCTCCATTCTGAGGGTATAATGATATAAAAGCTTTAACTAGTGGATTATTTAAATGTCACCTACATTTTCATAATTCTCTGTTTTTCTGCTAACAATAATTTTGGATTTCCAGCAAAAATGGCTTCTATAAAACTCCTCAAGTATCATTTCGGGCAAGGGAGGTGGGGAAGCATATCAGTGTTGCACAGGCTTCAGATCAAATACTTAGCGCAATGCAAAATTTCTTGTGTTTTTTATATAAGTATATATGATTTTAAGTTTATATTGTGGTCCTCCATTTTTTTTTTTTGCAGTGGCGAATAAAACTATTTTATACAATTTGTAATGAAAACACGCTACTATCAGCAATGTTCTCTTTAACTTGATGCTGCTGATTTTGATATAACCTTGCCCTAATAAAGCAGGTACCTTGCAAAGTAACAGAGATAGACAAATTAAAGGTAAGACACTTGTGGATGGCATGAGGTGTTATATTGGTGTGAATATTCCAAAGCCAGAGGGAGAAATCAATGGCTGTATAAGCATGCTGCTCTACCTCTCTGAATTGCAGTTTCAGTGAAAAATGAGCCGCAAGACTGCCAAAGTGATTCCTGCTATCAGATAATGTTCCGGAGTGTGGCAAATTCATCAGCTCCCGTAAAGCACTAGTGACCCCATACTGAACTTTAGCTCGCTAGCCAGAGAAATGTGTTAGCTTTCGCAAGATTAGATTTCCACCAGCTAATCTAACTGCTGAAGGGGTTTGCGAAGCTGGGGGACAGAGTTGTGCTATTGGATTTGTTCAATTCATTTGACTCCAAGCACTATAATTCCACTTCAATCTTACAAGGCCCTTTGTAGCCCGAGGCTGAGCGGCATCAGGAAAACAAATTGTCAGCCTCACAGTTTGAGTGGAGGGGAATGAAAGGGGCACATTATCAGTCTCCAGACAGCACTCTTTTGGCAGACCTGACTGTTTCTTAGTGGTCATGCCTCCTCTGCAAAAAAAGGAATTCTTCAATCCAATTGAGGGCTAGAGCAGCTGGCCTTGTTAATGCAGTTAGCTGGACAAGGAGGTCAGGCTTTGCGGTGCAGTGCCAGTGTCAGGGTGACAAGTGGACTGAGGCATGTCATGTAGCCCTTTGCTTACACAGAGGGGGCTGCTGCAGGCGCTTTCTGCACCAGGGCATACATTACTGGGGCACACGACAAGTCAGCTAAGAAAGAAGTCTGCTTTTATAAGACAAGAGAAACAAGCACTTGTTACACAGCAGGCTTCAGGGGGAGGAATCGGGGTTAACAAGAGGCAATGTGACTGAGGCAAATGCACTGCCCAAGGGCAGATATATTGGGAAGCAGTAAAGCACCATAACAATCAAGATTTAGTCATCTATAAGATGCATTGTTACTTGGTACACTAGTGTTTTTTTTTTATTTCCTTTGCCAGTTTGTTGAGCTATACTGGGCTCAGAATGGGTAACTGACACCTGCATTGCAGGGACTGCTTTAGGAATCAGAGATCTTGATGTTGCACCTTTCTAACAGCCTCCTATTGCATTTCCATGAAATAGAGTGGGAGACCTTTTCACTACCATGGTCAGTAGAACACCTATCACTGTAGCTGTGGTGCTACAGTGAAAATGGCAACTTTCTACAGTTCTATTAAAATCAGTTGATCAACCAAATAACATAACTTATTGATATAAGCTAAGCAAAGCTAAACACTTTGGCACAAAAAATAAATAAATACAACTTTTGTAAGGAATAACAGAAACAGTAGCTTTTGGAGAGCATTTGTCTGTACTGCCTCATCAGTTTCAAAGTAATCGGATCCAGCAAGTGATATGCCCATGCATATGTTACAGTGGTTTGTTCTGTGTTAAGGGGGTAACTATATTGCAGATGCATTGCCACAGATTTTCCAAGGTAATTAAACATTGTAGTACGTATAGTTAAATAATTTTAACTATCTGTATGCTAATGATTTAACCAAGAGTGTTCTGTTGTAATTGAATCTGTAAATGTTTCATCTGATAAACTTCAGCCATCACTACTATTAATCAAGAACCGATTTGCTGTTGCAGCTTCGTCACCTGGGAAATGACGAGGTTCATATCGTCTGGTCTGAGCACACAAGGGACTACCGCAGGGGCATTATACCTACAGATTTCGGGGATGTGTTGATCATTATTTATCCAATGAAGAATCACATGTTCTTCATACAGATCATGAAGAAACCACAGGTATGGATTGTATTTAAGATTTACTGATAGATTTAAACACAAGCAGTAGCAGTAGCAGTTCATCTGAATACCTTACTACCTTCCAGCTAGAACCAAACAGGGGAAATATTAAAACTCAATATTGGACCAACTGAACTCAGCACTACTCAAAATGATTGAACACATAAATAAGTGAAGGAAAAGATAAAACAAATATTTTAGAAAATATCCTGTATCAATAGTCCAAATCTATTGTTTAGATATGTCATGAAAAAAATATGCCCAACAGTATTTGTCATTGGTGGACAAGGTGAAAACAAACAAGCTCACCGCACATGACATTAATAATTTTATGACACAAATGTTTCAATTTTCTGTAAATAAGGTATCAGTAAGAAGACTGTAGCTATCCTAACTCATTTGAAGGTGTTGTTCGGTATCTATTTCTTTTTACAAGGCAGCGCGGAGCTTGTCAGCATTCTTCACACCCAGTGTTTTGTAAAGTATTTTTGAAATTCCTCTATTCTTTTTTTAGATGCAGCAGTCTAGATAAGCTACGTACCTTCTGTTTTTACGCATTAAAAATCCAAAATACGCATTAAATTTTGCTGCACAGCTTGTCTGCTTCCCCTCCCGCCTCCCCTAAAACTTCCACAAATAACTTCATGTCCCAGAATACAATGTCTTCATTTACTAGGTAAATGTACACAAGACAAACCAACACAACAAACATTATCCAATCTCTGGCTAGCCCTGTTTACAGCCAATCACAGTAAGAATAGGAAAAATTCGAAGCTACACTGTTGAAGCGTAAACACCCCAGTCCAGCTACAAATCCAACTGGAACCATCGTCAGAGGCAACCGCTAAAAAAAGAGGGCCTATAATATTAAACAAACTGTTTGATAACATATTAATGCATTTCCTTATTTTAATTTTCTGTATGGCTTTATATTGAAGTTTTAACATGTTCACCGAATTTAAGAATTTAATGTTAAAATATAAGTAACGTAATTTGCAGAGTCAGTGTGATACCTAAAAAAAAAAAAATGATAAAGAACACACGCGTGGTTGTACAGTAGTTAAAATGGAAGGCTTTGTTTTAATGTTTACCCCATTACTATTAAATATTGTACAGTATTTATCAAGATTAGTCATGACTTCAAGGTAATGTTGCATTTTACCCCCTGAAAATACATTTTACACTCAGTGTTAAAATTAGACAAAAACCCTTATTTGAAGCGCTGCTTAGATGAGGATAATATCAGCATTTCTGTAGATTGCTTTAAACAATATGCTGTATGCTTAGCAATGGAATATGTTTGCGTTGCAGTATGTCACAATGAAAATATTCTAAAAATAACTTCATTTAGCCACATGAGCGATTAATTTATCTCGGATAAAGACTATTGACATCAAATATCTCATTTATAATACTATCTTGGGGCAGCCAGCAGCAACAACAACAACAATACAATTGTCACTACTATGTCATTTGTGCTACATTAGATTATATACAGAACATATCTAGTGTTATGTAATTTTAAATCATGTAAACACCTGTTATTATCTATCTATCTGTCTGTCTGTCTGTGTCTCTGTCTAGCTTTCAATCTGCCTATCTGTTGTACCTATCGTGGTGGCTTTGGCTCATTGCATTTGAATTGCATTCTCTAGTCGAGTGAGAAGGCTGTTCCCTCTATCGGGTTACAGAATCCATGGCAACACATGGCCCTTTACAATCAGTATGGTGCCCTTTTTGTTTGTATTTTAAACAGAGACACCTGGAGTAAATGTTAACATAAGATGATTTAGGCTTCACTTAAATTGTATCATTATTTAGCAATTTTCCAATCACATAGCTGTTACAATGTTCAACCTTTTTTTTTTTTTTTGGCTGTCATTTATATCCGACTGCTTGGCAACAAGGCAATGATTTGCAAATTGTTTGTGTGCGTGTGTGTGTGTGTGTGTGTGTGTGTGTGTGTGTCTTGATTAATTAAGCAATGTAATTATCCCGAACTGTGGCTCTGTCTTCACTCCGACAAAGCCGCTTTCCCCAAAACAATAGGAAGTCTGTCAGTATGAATGTTCTCCACGCGTCACAGATGTATGAGGATACACCAGACAATGAGGCAAAAAAAAAGAACGTTGCCTGCCAAACGGGACAAAGCATGGCGTGCAGTGTAGAAGCTCAACACATACCACTCGGGGCATACTGCAGCTTCCCTGGTATACAGGCCCGACGGTGGATGGCAGCCAGTCAGCTAACAGTAACTCGATGCCATTAGGAGGAATGCTTCAACTGCCTCCTAAAAGGGATTTTATCCCTCTATCCCCAAATAGACTGTAGTAAATTAGAAAAGTCTGTTCTATCTCCAATCAGCCACGTAGCACTTTGAGAACAACAATGACATTTGTATTTGTTTAATTATTTTTACTTGTAATTTTTTTTTTTTTTTTAATTAATTCGCACAGCATTGTTTTATATTCTAAACCACCTTTTACCCTTGCTTTTTTTCATCAATAAAAAAATGCTTTCAATGAATGTTGTGTCTTATTGTCCCTGTTTGTTTCTATTCTTCATTGTATAAGATGGAATGTTCAGTTCTACAGTGCAATTCCTTAGTCTCGTAGCATGACATGTTTCAATAGGTTGCCTCCTGACTGTTTTACATTGTCAGGAAGCATGCCATGTGTGTTTACATTCCCCACAGTTTTAGCTGTGTTGGTACTCAAGCGTTCTTCCCCCTTCCTTGATATCTGCATGCCACTCTGTGTCCTTGCAACAGTAGGAGGTTATTACATATTCATATTCTCTTCTTTTCTATATCTCTGGAAGAAAAAAATATATTTTAAAAGGTCAGCTTTTTTTCTAAAATTATGTTTTACAGGAAACACCTAATGTTGTTTGAAATGATGATTATTATTATTATTATTATTATTATTATTATTATTATTATTATTATTATTATTATTTATAATTTTTTTTTAACTACATGGAACACTACACTTAAGGTAGTGTGCAGCCTTCAAAACTGCTCACACGCGTTGGCATTTATATCAATTCAGAGGGTCAGCTGCCCTCAATAAAGAATACAAATCGAAAATATGGGGAAATATGGGGAAAGCTGTGTGGTCCAGTGGTTAAAGAAAAGGGCTTGTAACCAGGTCCCCGGTTTAAATCCCACCTCAGCCACTGACTCATTGTGTGACCCTGAGCAAGTCTCTTAACCTCCTTGTGCTCCGTCTTTCAGGTGAGACGTAGTTGCAAGTGACTCTGCAACTGATGCATAGTTCACACGCCCTAGTCTCTGTAAGTCGCCTTGGATAAAGGTGTCTGCTAAATAAACAAATAATAATAAAAATAATAAAAAACAGAACGTAAGCACTATTGGTATGCTAAAATAAAAATCCACAGGATTTCGTTAAATGTCCGAGTGTAGCTTCTAGAAAGTGCTATGAGATACTGGGGCCAATTATTAAATAGAGACTGAACTACAAAACAAAATCACATGTCTAATTATATCCAGTAGCATATGCAGGTAAGTGGTATTGTATTTACAGCAAATTAAACTGTGTAAAACGGTTTTATGTCAATCATATATGTTAGTATATGTGTATTCTTCCCCCAATATGTAAAATGCTGTCTGACGTTATTGACATCCACCTGTGTTTACTGTATTGTTTATTAAAAAAAAAAAACATTGCGTTTTGTCCTGTCTGTGTTTCTAATTTTGTTTAAAAATGTTTTTGTTGCCAATAACATTGTTGAGATTATTTGTTACCAATAACACGATTTGAGATTATATAAATATATACAGTATATTTCAGCTCCTGCACAAGATGCTGGTACTCCCCTAGGGTTTCCCGTTGCTTGTTAATATAGGATGAATCCACATTCGTCTCTTTCTTCTTCATGGGAGCAATAACCATGTAGCAGCTTGCACCGATCCATATTGCCTTCAGATTCTATCCAGATTTAGCAGGACAGGGTGGCGATCGAGGTGTTTTTCATCCAAAAATCAAACTTGTTTTGATTTTATTTTTCGCAGCGATTATGCTCAAGTGTGAAAGGTAGTATTCAATTCCGTAGGTTTGATTTTTTTACCATAGAAAATGCATTGAATAAACACTTTAGTGTGAATAGCCCTTTATTTATTTTCTAAATGGTTTTTATAGTGTTGCAGGTGTTGGGTATATAGTTTTGCTCATGCCTGGTATTGGAAAATACTTACCAAGTGGAAATGAATTGAGAATAACATATTGTTGACAAAATTAAATTGTGAATTGTATATTTTACATTCAGTGTACAATCAATATACTGTTACATTTCTCAGTATACTGTATTTACATGTCCTCTTAAAATATTTTCTCCGTCTTTAAATTGTTTTACATTATAAATGATATTTTGGTAAATGGTAACCATTTCAAAGTCATTTAAAATTAGACATTAAGTAAGATCATGTAAGTACACAATTATTATGTTTCACCCTAATACATTAAAAAATACATACTATAATCTAATTTCATTAAAATGTGAACTCTTGTTTGCTAGATTTTTTTGTTGAATAGCTGCTTCTGTGCATTTGAAGATTTACCTCTTTGCCCTCGTCATACCTGTCAACTCCAGTCAAGTTATTTAAGTCAGAGCACGCTGGGATGGCATCCGAATAAACTGCTTGCAGTAGACAGCTGCCAGCGTCAGATGTTGTATGAAACTTGAGTTCTGTTTTGCAATTCGCTGCCACCTTTAATTAGAGGAATTCCCTGGGTGCGCAGGGTTTATTATGCCTTTTGTCTTCTCATTGAATGCCTGTCACAGTCATCCGCTAGTAACCGAATAATGGTTTGCATGCATTTACTCTATAAACTAGTGTCCAGAGAAACAAACCATGACCTTAATATTGACAATTATTATTTGTGTATCGTTTGTCCCGTGTCAAATTGATTTATTTAACTGTGTTTAACTGTGCATGTAAAATGTTAGAATATTAGTTCATCCCTCAAAATATGAAACCTACAAGCAATAAAGACATTTCACCCCCTATGCATGTATTTGCATCTTCACCTAAGGATTTAAAATGCCGTGCATTCGTTTTTTATTAATTAATACAATATAGAAGAAAGCCTTTACTTTTTAAAAAAAAAATAACACTGTTAAAGAATTTTTCATTTTTTAAAATACAGACTGCATGCTTTCACATTCATCTTACTAAGGATTTAATATTTTGTGAAGAACTTCAGTTTCTAATTTATAATTAGAAAAATAATTTTCACATTTTAATATGAGTTTATAATATGTTATAAATGTTGACTGTATTATAATGTTGACTGTATTGTAAAGTCAGTGAACAAAAATATAGTAATAATGTTTTTTTAAATGTATTCTTACAATGCCAGTCTCCTTTCACTTGTTTTATTTGCATGTGTGCCTCCCGCAGCCTTTGTTTCTCATCAGCTCAGATGCTGTTCTATATGATGTATTGTTTGTAGACAGTGAAGAGAGACTGAAGTCCTAACTGCTGCATCTTATCTTGTACTCTATTTTAGTAGTAGCATTGCACTTACTTTAAACTAGACTGTATTTAAATATTGTTTTGCATTGTAACCTTGTATTGCCCTGTAACACTTTTATATCGCCTTGGATAAAGGCTTCTGCCAAATAATACATAATAATAATAATAATAATTATTATTATTATTATTATTATTATTATTATTGTTGTTGTTGTTGTTGTTGTAATAATAATAATAATAATAATAATAATAATAATGACAATGTAACTTCCAGTCTGTTCTGTGGTGAGACTGAATTTAATACCAAGTTCTGTTGTCTTTCATCATATTAGTTTCTTGTGCCAAACAAATGTACTGTATGTTTATATGTTAAGGTACTTGATTCGCTGATGACGCAGTGGTCAGTCCATTAGTAACATTGTTACTGCATATTTTCTATAATAAAATATATCCATGTTTTTTGTATCTCTTTATTGAGCAGATCCCTTTCTTTGGTCCGCTGTTTGATGGAGCCATCGTAACTGCAACACTGCTGCCAAGTTTAGTGCGAGCCACATGCATTAATGCCAGCCGAGTCGTGAAGTCTCGCCTAACACTCTACCAGAGCTTGTATCCTTTCACATGTAAGAGAATTGCTTCTAATGGCGGAAATGAAAACCTTAACAATATGCATTCAAGGTAAGTTTCCATGGTTTCTTACATGTCCTTTGTACAAACACTAAATAAGTAGAAACACTATCCAGTAAGCCGCACATTGTGCTTGAGCATCGTGTCTCAAGCTTGGACTGAGCTTTCTAAATATTCTGTATACACTGTACACTATATAACATGTTGGTATGAAAGCGCAGTCCTTCAGGGATGTGGGTGGGGTGAGCGGGGGCGGGGAGTTAGGTTACTTGGTAACAGTACAGTAACTTTTTTTTTTTTTTTTAAATGTGTCAACAATCATTTTTAAAAAGGGGGTTACAAACAAAGAAGTATGTTGGGAAAAACAAATGCTGCTGTTTCTGTTATTGAATAATTACATTGGTCCGTTTTAATCAGTGCCAATTGCTTATGATTTAAGGTCCATAGTTTTGTTTTCTACCTTTTTCGGTATTTGATTTAATACCTAGAATTCGTTTTTTGTTTAAAATTAGATTTGCTTAGATGTGAACAGCATGTAATAGCAAGGAATAAGGAGAGTGCCTCACTCCCCAAAATAAATCAGTAAACCCAGAACATCATAAAACAAAGCTTCAGTCTTTAGAAAGGAACAGTATAAACTCTGATTACAGCTGTACTTGTCAGTTGCTTTAAGGAGAGTGTAATTGGCGATGGAGATTCATTTGCATCTCAATTATGTAGAACTACGAAGGAAGGATTGTGGAAGAAATCTGATCAGCCACAAAGCCACCTAACACTGAATATTCAGGCTGATTGGAAGACGTTCGCTGGGGTTTTGTTGCTATGGTGACCTGAAGCTTGGTTGCTCACTGTAGAACCTAGGTTGTGCACTCTACTCTTTTTAGCAAGATTACAAAACCCATTGCTGTAAGTAGGGGGGATCCTGGTTTTACAGTAGATGTAATAAAGAGGAGCCCTTGTTATACATACATATTTAAATGAAGTACACTGCAGGAGAATATTTGTCATTGTTTCACTTGTTTGAATATTAATGATCTATCACGTGATTTTGGTGATGTGCTTTGCCATATATACTGATACACGACTGTTCTACTTAGTTTGATTTCACATTCTTTAAACTGTTCTATATTAATATAATCATAAAGGCATTGGTGCACATTAAAGCTTTTTATAAAAAAAGGTGCTGACCAATATAAGGTGTTTTGTGTATTAAAGAATGTCTCTACAAAGGCATTCAACAGTTCTTAGCAATGGTAAACCAACCATGCATACCTCGCTTGATTACTGATATTTGTGGAGATGGGACTGGTCGCACACTCGAAAAACCTCTTCTGTATTCTTTAAGAATGTGCAGCAAAATCTTCTTACATTGTACTTACTTAAAAACATTTTGATTAGAGCAAGTGCCCATGAAGGATTTATAGTACATACCATTTTTTACAAATTACTGAATATTTATAGATGTATTATTAAAAATGTCTTGTAGCATGCTAAACATGAAAGGTTTATGATTAGTATTTTCAATTCATGTATACTCTGTGTGTAGTGTGAGGATGCCAGTGAGGTTTCATTCTCTGGCACTGTACTGCACTTGTACTTGGCAGGTTGCAAGCTGTCACCCCAAACCCAAAAGATTTATCACTTGATAGGGGGTCGCCCGAGTCCCCTAGTCTACTTCAGCACTGAGGTGACATCATGCTTTCTCTGAAGCAGGCTGGTGTAATTCACAGTGGACTGCTTCTGATGAAGTGTGGAAGCTGTTGAATGCTGAGACAGGCTGAGCATTGCCATCGTGCTGCATTACACCAGATAAAAATCACAATGTAAAACATAGCATGAGCTCGCTTATAGATTTTTGCTTGGGAACAAATGTGCATGATTTAATAGTCGTATTTAAGGTATTGTGTTAGCATTGTACACATGCTTGGTTTTTTTTGTGTGTTTTTGTTTTATATAAACCTGTATAAAGAAACTTTGTTAGAAATGACATTGTACATTTTTTTTTTTAACACGTTTAGCCTTTAATGCATTTTTTTGGACAAAGGAACTATCTGCCCTGTGTATATAACCCCAACAATTAAAAATGACATAGCAGCAGTTATTCAGCAGTTGAAATAGTTAGTGCAATGATACAGTACTTGATTGGTTTGATTACATTAATCTTGCTTTTAAGACTGTGACATTGTTTTCCATCAATGTGTGTGATGCACAGCATGCAGCCAATGCAGTACAGACTTGACTGTATTGTGTTCATTGTTCCCAAGGAAGATGTTTTGTTTTTTCGCAATCATCACTGTTAATTAGATTCTAATTTGACATACTGTATACAGCAAGCACCTATTTCCTGGTGCATTTAGTATTCAAAATGTATTTCTCTCAAACACATGAATGCAATAGACTCATCAGTGTTAACTAAAGACTTAATTGTAAAACAATGGTATTTTTGTGCCATTATAGCGTGTAAATGACACAGAATGGCTTTTACCCCAGTAGACAGTAAATTGCAGTGCTTTTGAAACTATGCATCATGTGGCATAAATTATTAATCGCATAAAACAGCTGTTGTGTTTCATATTTATCTGATCTCATTAGACTTCACTTATGAAATGTCATGTTGTGGACGCTTCCTCGGTCATGCATGAAAATGTAAATTGCCATGTCGCTGGTTGAGTGGTGATAGCATGAGCAAAATCTTTCCACAAGTCCCTGAGCAGACACAAATAAAGACACATGCTGCCCCAGTTTACTAAGTGCTATTTATCATGCACTTTCATCCAAGCATGATGATTTGGGGGAAATGCTTCTCCTTTTGAAGCCGAGAAAATGGTTAGAAAGGATTGATTGCAGAGCTTTAACCTTCAGTCCTCAATGCCAAGGTATAGATGTGTCACTGCAGAGCTGAAGTTTTCAGTCTAGTGTGCAGGCAGGGCTTACTTTCAGAAGACACAAGCAGTGCTCTGATTGTTTTTAACATCTTAAGATGTACATGGGCATGCAGATACACATGTTTATAAGATGCAGGTATTTGTGTGGGTAGCTGTGTCTGCACATAAACATGAACTCTAATTATTCAGGCAACCGTGGAATACAATATTTTAAGCCTTAAAGAGAAGTCGGGGGCCCAAAACCAATTTTTAAATCAAGATTACAGTATTTGAAGGGTTCTTTTCTTTTTTTTATGCAATTAAAATAACTTCTTAAATATAATATACAGTGATATCCCAAGAGGGTAATTTACAGGCCAAATCTAAATTGAAGGATACATATATTTTAAGAGATAATGAAGTACTTCGTTCTCTAATGATAATTTAGATAATTTGTTCCCCCTTTCTTGTGTTGAAGATCTTTTGCTGATTTTTTTTATTTTATTTTGTATGTGTGTATATATACAAAGTGGGGCCAGCTATTATATTGCTAGTCCTAATTAACCCTTGGTTAGCACACCTTTCAACATTTGCTTTTAGCACTTTACACAGAAAGTAACTGTTCTACTTGTTGTTTATATATTTCAGGAATTCCTAATTATGGTTGTTGATACAAAGGCTCTGTTCAGTTCAAATTAATTGTTTTCTTATTGTATAGTCTTGATTCATAAAGCCCTATTCAAAATTCATTTGTAATTGGTCTCTCTCGACTTCCCCTTGTATAATTGTCTTTTATCTTTGATTTTGTAAGTAGAGCCTCGAGTTTAACTGCACAAGTAACTTTACTTAAACGATACTCCCAGAAATGAGAGTGCATAACTTTGCCAATCTGAGTGTCTACCCTTCTCGCCGTGTGATATTGCAGCTTCCAGTTGTGGTTTGATGTGATCATTTCTGACTGGGAGGGTTTTTGCAGTCAGTCCCTGAAGGAGAACACAAGATTGAACTTGTCACATTCAGCTTCCCTGTCAGTCACAGTAACCAGCTATCACAGGAGAGGTCGAAGATTGAGACGGAGAAGTCTGGTCTCGTCACAGCGACTCTGGAGTGAATGTTCCGGCAGCTCTAATAGGTGAGATAAGAGAGTGCTGACCTTCATTTTGAAGTGCAGCTTCCCTGCTGGACAGAATGGATAGTTCACTAGCTGTCCTCGCTTCTTACCTGTCTTCCCACACTGAGATCAATCCCCAGACCGCAATCAATAGCTAGAATCTGTTCCAGCCTGTAATAAGTCATGCAAGGCAAAGCTTCTAGGTACATTACATGGGGCGGTGAAGGTGGCTGTTTCTCTTGACAGTGCACTTCCTGCTCTCAGAAGTGTGTGTCACTCTTCAATAGGAACATGCTTCCTCATCAGCATGGGAGACCGCTGCCAGCTGTGGTTGTTATTCTGTTGATTTTGTAGATTTTACATTTGGAATCACCAAGAAACAATGAAATTCACGAGTAAGGAAATATGTTTCCTTTTCATTGTAATAAAATCTGATTGCTTGTTTGTTTTCACTTTCATTGGGTAGTTTTTTTTTATTTATTTTTTTTATTATTTATTTATTTGTCAGACGCCTTTATCCTAGGCAATTTACAGGTGTTACAAGGTTACAATGCAAGCTTCATATTTAAATACAATGTAGTTTACAGTAAGTGCAAATAATCCTACTAAAATACAATATGAACTAGGATGCAACAAGTTAGGATTACAACAGATCAAATTAGTAACAAGTTATATCTACACTTAGATTTACTGAAGTACAACGCGACAGATAAAATAAAGATGTACTGTGGCATCCTGATATCTATTAACTTCATGCGCTAAAGATCACATGATCTGATTGCAGCTGGACTAAATGGCCAGATAGAACAGGTACCTGGAAGCACAGACATTTTATATCGCCTTGTCGTTGAAATTAATGACAAAAAATTTTAGCTCAAATGTGAACTATAGCTGTGGCCAAAAGTTTATCACTGATAATTTTAGGATTGAAACATAATTAAAAACAACAAGACCATAGGAACATAATTTAGATATTTTGTTTAACATCATGTAATCAAAGAAACTACACAATGATATCGCAAAAAGTCAACCAGAAGCCATAATAGTAGTATGGTATTTTATGTTAGATTTTGAAATGTCACATTTTTTTAAAAAAATGTTCCTTAATTATATGGAAAACTACAAAGCGGTATGTAATTCAATATGTTCACAACATTATTCAGCAAGTTTCATTCGACTTTATGAAGAAAAATATGTTAATTCTACAATTTGTTTTAAAAAAATAAATAAATAAATAAATATTTCTTATTGCACAAATAAGAGAATGCCAATATTTAAATTGCTCTATGAAAATGGACCTTAGAATGGTACCAAAGCAAGCAAGCATGCTATCCAGTAACATAAAACACTTCTGGCAGTAAACAGTCCCCAATCTGAGCAATCTGTTGTGTTTCCAGCCGTGGCGGGGTTAGAGCATAAGAGCAATCCGTAGAACTCAGAGCTGCATTGGCAATAGTGGTACAAGGGGAGCTGCATCAGTCATTCATAGCTAATTGATATTTAAAGGTTGTAATATTTTTCAATGGTGACCCCACCATACTAAATGACAGTGCTACATTTTTTATTTAGTGTGCAGTTATGTTATGTTGTTTAGGATCATTTCACCAAATTGGAAGGCCACGTTTTCATTCTGTGCATAAAAGGATTGACAGCCTAGTTGACCTCTAATTATATTGTTGTTGTTGTTGTTGTTTGTGTTTGGTTGCTTTATCCTAAGTTATTAATTTCTTTGTTTAAAATTAGTTGTTTACCCTAAAATGGAATTCGTGTCAATGTTTTTAATAAATACAATAAAATGTTAATTGTCTAATGTCTTAATGGTGCTTTCCTTTTGGTAAACAATAATTCTCCAAGAACGGAACTTCTTTTTGAGATGATCTTGATGGGTTGTTGATTGTTTTATCAGATAAACTTGAAAGCCTGACTGTGCCTTCTAATCATAATATCTGTCACTTGCTGCTGCTGCTGCTTCTTTCTTTTCAAAGAAAGCACGCTTCTTCACCTCGATTTCGCATTTACATAGTTTTCTAAACCCTCCCTGACAAACAATGGGAGCTGATTTACATGCCTACAGTCCTTGAGATGCCCAAGTCAGGGGGGCAGCCCTGTGATCCCAGTTTCTTCACTGAATGTTTTAACCTAATCCCGTTATCATTCTAGCGCTGGGCCACTGGTGCACCTTGCTGGCTGACCAGCTGTTCCTGCTGCTCGTTACAATGTCTAATGTGTTCAGATCACTGGGTTCCTGCACTCGCCCTCGAAAGGAGACAGCCCATCCACTGGGGATAGCCACGTGTCTGCCTGTCAGCAATGGCACTGAATCAAGTAATAGGGTCCTCGCATGGCATATGGCGTCTAGCTTCATACAACATGTAAAAGTATTCTTTCCCCCGCACTAATGCAAAATGACTCATAGCATTACTCTTTATTTCTGTTCAAACAAAAGCCTGCCTCCACACCCTCACTTTTAAACCCCGGAGCTATAGTCTCTGGTTTCATAGCCCCTTAAATACAGGTAGATGACTGGTAAACAGACGTTAGCAGAAACAAAGGGATGCAATGAAATAAAGAAGCTGTGATGTTTGCAGTGTGCTTTTCACCACATGAAAGGTCTGTTCTGCCTCTTTGTAAGCCAACTTGCACACTTAATAAAAGCAATTGGAACATGTTGTGTATACTATGAAAAAAGCATTGGGATCCATGTTACTAATGACATGGAGTCTAAAAGTGGCTGTTTTTAATTCATTTTTTAGCTTTGTTTCAGTGTTTTTTCATCAGATTCCAGTATTTACTGCAGTTATTGATTTGATTTGACATTATGTAATTTAATCACACTTTAATGCTTGATAACACGTGGAAGTTAATAAAATGTCCATGCGTGTGAGATATGCATTGGATCTGTCATAGATATAAAGATAAATGAGCATTGAAAAGAACATGTGTACTTCTCAGAGGGATGATAATTGGAAATGTCTTGCTTTCACAGTGTCACTTCCAATTGATATGTGGGGGGGTCACAGAATACTTTAATACCCTGGATATTGCATCATTTATCATGCTTACATTGTAAAAAAAGAAAAGAAATACTGTATCAGTCTTGAAGAAGTGTAATTCTACTGAATGGTTTATTCACCAGCAATTCATGTCCTTTATAATTGATGTGATTTGAGCCTTTGTCGACTTGCATGGGATATCCTTCTATTCATTGTAAGATAGACATGTGGGGCAATGGACATGCCATAAAGAACTGTATTATATTCATATTAATATACCTTGGCATATGAATTGAAAACAGAATGACTTGCAGTAGTATTAATTATCCAATTTTCTTGGAGGTTGGTGTTATTACGTGATCTAAACCCATAACGTCAAGTGCCTGACCTTTGGCTTCTGTACTTCCAAGTGAAATACGCTGAATGTCTTCATTTGGAAAAATGGCTAATCACTGGTGTCCTTAAAAATAGCACCTCTTTGATAGCAAATGATATCATATTAAATTGGTACTGGCTGATATTTTGGGAGTTCAGTACCAACCTATTTGAATGTATGTTCTCCTTGTTGTAAGTGAAGGACTGAAGATTCTGCTTTCTGTCAATGTTCTGCCTTCTATTATGCTTTTTTATCATTTTTTTATTGTCTACTTACTGTACATAAATTAACAATTTTCTTAGCTCTGCTCTTAAATTCAATATACATTACCCGAGTTTGTTTCTGGAAAAAGTTCTGTTCAGGGAGTAGTTACAATTCCACTTTCATTTGTCCTTTGTTAGAGATCTAGTGCTGAGCATTAGTCCCTTGCTTTGTAAACCATCATCTACATGATTTCATTTAGCAGCACTGTCCAGCTAGCCATCTCATCTGTTTCTTTTAAGTACTATTTAATTATTGAACTTTTCTTCATAAGTCCTTTGCATTACATCAAGCCGTTAGTGTGCTGAAGTTTTTGAAATGGATTTCCATGCCGCCGTATTTCACATTGATTGGTTTTTGTTTTCTTTGTCAGGGCACCGCAGCTGTGTTAATTAATTGACCCTACATGCTGTACTTAGTGCTTACCACTTTAAGCATGCTTTAAATCGGATTCTTTTGGTAGTCAAAGCAGTAGCTTCTTAATCATCAATACCAAGGGGGTATTGGAGGGAATGGGGGTGTAGAGTACCAGCACTATATCGTTTCACATCAGTACAAGCCCTCGAGCAAATCAGAAGACCCATTGAATGCATGTAACCTGGGAGGCAAGCCACCCAGAGCTGTATATGCAAAGACACACACACCGTGTTCTTTTTTTGTTTGTTTGTTTTAATACATATATCTTATGTGCAAGTTCATAACATATGCATTGTTGTACACTGTTAGACTCTCAAAGGATTGTAGTATTCTAGTATTTCTGCATATCTTCCCATTGAGTGTGTCAATGTTAGTCTCCCTTCAGAATCTCTCCAGAAGGTTTCTCTACAGGAAACAGGAAACATTGAAGGGCTGGTGGTTTCAGCTATGTGACTTCACTTTCATGTCACCTTATTAGAACACATAAAGCTACACTATACTCTGGTTTGAAGATAACATTTTACTGGTTGATATGAGGACTGTATCCTTACCATGGCTTTTAATAGATGCAAGTCATGAAGAGAAATCTCTTTATATCAGAATCTGCATCGCAATCTACCTCTCTAACTCAGGGTGTAAATGTGGGCAACATTTGGAGAAACCCTCTGTAGCTCCTTTTGTTTTACTGTAAGGATCATTTCTGGATACCAGCCAACAGAAATGAACCATTGTTTAAAAAATGAACAACTAATGGGGTGCTTTGCTGTTTTCACCTGTATAAATGTGACATAGGTAATGTTTGTTTAAGTATTTGTTCCAGCAGGTCCAATGTTAGATTGTCTATGTTGGTGTTATTTTAAAACAGAATTAGTTAAATATGTATTAGTTACACATCCGTGCCACTTTAAACAGTGCAAAGACTGCGGTAGCTTTTCTCTCTCCTTCTCTTTTTGTTCTGGTGTAAAGGATGTCCTTGCACCAGGCATTAGCATGTTTGTTAAAAATGGAATTCAGGGCAGAGATAAAAGTGTGCATCGTGCTGTTTTCCCCACTTCTTTACCGATGCACCCTTTGATGTGGTAATGCTGATTTTCCCTTTTTGAATTCAGAAGTGCTGCCTGTTGTTTTAGCTGTAGAAGAGGGTCTGCCATGCATAGGTGCCTTGTGACAGCTTTGTAGTCAAAGCTTCTCCAAGATGGGATAAGATTACCTTGGATAGAAGTGAAAGGAAATGCTAATGAAAGCAGTTTTTTGTTTTGTTTTTAATTGTAGCACTTTTTATCTTGGAGAACTTTATATAACCTTTCTATGATGCTTTTCAACCCCAAAAAAAAACCCACTAGAGTTAATAATAGGCTGTGTGGTCCAGTGGTTGAAGAAAAGGGCTTGTAACCAGGAGGTCCCCGGTTCAAATCCCACCTCAGCCACTGACTCATTGTGTGACCCTGAGCAAGTCACTTAACCTCCTTGTGCTCCGTCTTTCGGGTGAGACGTAATTGTAAGTGACTCTGCAGCTGATGCATAGTTCACACACCCTAGTCTCTGTAAGTTGCCTTGGATAAAGGCATCTGCTAAATAAACAAATAATAACAAGTATGTGATTGTGTGTCAGAATGTCAGTGTTTTAGGATGGCTGAGCAACGTTCTAACTTCACAGACCTCGCTTTTGTGAAACAACTTTATTGTTCTTTTACTGAAAATATTGCATCAAGTTTTCTAACATATGTCAGATTGTATTAATTCTTAATGTCCTACACAAAGTAGCCGCTTGTAGCCTGGCTAAATATATTCTAAATCTGAAGTTTGTTCGTTGAATTACAGCTTCCGTCAATTCACTTTTTTGCTCACAGCTGCCTGCACTAAAATGACAGTGAATACCTAATAACGGGAAACTGTTAAAATAAATCAATACATTTATACCCACTTCACTAGGTGATTGTTGTGGTGAATTGTGTGCCATCTCCAACAAGAGGCATTTTTCTGTTACTTTTCTTAAAATATCTTTGCTAACCTATTTTCATGTTTAAATAAATACTTCAAATATGTAACCAGTGTGCAAACCTGGTCACTCTTTAATGTCTAAGGGGTCAGAAATAAAATTCCAGATGTGGCTACTTTGGGATGCAGCAGGTTTCTAGATCCTATTTGAAGTCAGTGGGGACAGTGGGGTGGAAAAAAATGGCTTTCAATAAGTGAGAATACCACTCCACCCCATTTTTTTCTATTTGTAAGTCTGTAAATTATATGTTAAGGGCGAAACCCAGTGGTCTGGCGAATCTAGTTTTGCCCAGCCCAATCTAGTTTTGCAAAGGGCTTCTGGGCAAATCCCTAAGTTACCACTTTTTTTTGGCACTCCACAATCGTGGAAATCTGGATTGGCCCAGAACTTAAAAAAGATGACTGGGAAAAACCCATTTTTTCAGCAGTTTTCACTGAATTTCAGGACTAGCCCAGGCGAGCCTAGTTTTGTCCAATGCTTCAAAATCTATGATGGGTGAATCTGGTTCGCCCATACCATTAATTTGGGCGAGCCTAGTTTCGACTAACGCTTCAACATTGATGCTGGGCCAATCTAGTTTTGCCTATGCCAATTATTTGGGCTCACTACACACACACACACACAAAAGAGAGAGAAATAGTATGTCAATTGTTCATGTTCAAATCTTCTTTTGAAACTCAGCACAGCATCGCTACATTGTTGTTAGAAGTGGTGGTGAGGCAGGTACCCCGGCACGCACTTGGTAGCTTGGAGGGGAAAGTGTGGAAATGCAAAACTAGACTCGCCCAAATAATTGGCATAGGGAAAACTAAATTGCCCCAGCATCGATGTTGAAGCCTTGGACAAAACTAGAGTCACCTGGGCTAGTCCAGGAATTCA
The DNA here is from genome assembly GCA_030684275.1 of Acipenser oxyrinchus oxyrinchus. Lineage (NCBI taxonomy): Eukaryota > Metazoa > Chordata > Actinopteri > Acipenseriformes > Acipenseridae > Acipenser > Acipenser oxyrinchus. The sequence continues at coordinate 84,875,705 of CM060251.1, read as the reverse complement.
GTGAAAACTGTTAAAAAAATGGTTTTGCCCAGTCATCTTTTTCAAGTTCTGGGCCAATCTAGATTCGCCTGATTGGACGCGGGTGAGTGCCGATAAACTTCTGGATTCGCCTGGAAGTCCTTGGCGAAACTAGACTGGCCCGGGCGAAACTAGACTGGCCCGGGCAAAACTGGACTTGCCAGACCACCGGGTTTCGCTCTTAACATATATAAATACATATGTGGATTTATTTATTTAACTATATACTGTACATTCAAACCATTCTATACAATGGTGCCCTATGCTGTTGACGTTCTGTTCATTTCAATATTGTTCCCCAGAGTAGCATGCAGTAGATATTGATTTTGATTCAGTGTTTTAACCCTGGAGTGGAATGTCAAGGTTCTTGGTCCATAGCCCACACTGAAGATTGAGTCTGGAATGACAGGTTGTCTAGAAGCTGTGATAAATCCAAACGAGCCCAAACCAAATAACAAGAGAGACTGAATGCCTGTCGAGACTTCTCACCAAATCTTTTCTTTACTCAATGAATCATTTGAAATTATAGACAAATGATAAAATACGTATGAACATTGAAAGTTATGTCATTAATAACACATAACATGTCATCACATCATGCCATTGCATTTTTCATGTCAGTATTAAGGGAAATATACGGTACTTCCAAGTTTCTTTTGTATGTCTTAGAAAGGGTCTAGTAGAGATGGATTAATATATATATCTATATATATAGAAGTCCAGAACATTAGCCTAGATACTAAGCTGGGACCATTAAAGTTTTCAAGTCAAGACTAAAAACGCACTTTTATAAAATGGTTTTCTTATCTTAGTGGGTTTTAATGTAACTTTAAAGTTGCTGCTTTTGTATTATTATGTGTATACTGTTTAAATGGTCTGACTGGCAGTTGTATGTGTGACATGCTATACAAATTTATTGTGGTTTGTTCTTTTTTTCTGCTATGTACTGCACAGTGCTTTGAAATACTTTTGTATAAAAAGCGCTATATAAATGCAATAAATAAATAAATAAGTATAACCCACAATTGAATTATATCATTCCACAGAGATCTTCATTTTACAGAGTTTTAAGCTACATTGTCTCAGAACCAGTAAAAAACACAATGTCTGCAGTGAATGAATATGCTTCTGTGTGGGCAGGTTGAAGAAAGACTGGCTCTTTATTAACCCTAGAATGACTAGCTAATGTGATTGAAGTACGACCACCTGTCAGGGAGATTGTACAGTCAGCTGCCACTGAAGGCCTGGAATAGGGAGTACCAGGTGTTCTGCTCTGGCCGCCTAATTGTTGCCATGTAATAGCCTGCCTGACTGCACAGTATGGCTTGGGGCTAGGATTAAAAAGCTGTTGCCAACACAGAAGTCTGTTCTCTTTCTTCCTATTATTTATACTTTTCCTCTTTCTTGAGTATCACAGGATTCCTAATCAGCTCAGGTAAAGCTCATTCAGCATGCTTTACTCAAGCTGTGCTTTTTTTGTGTGTGGGGAGTGGGAACTCAAGTAAGAAACTGCAAATACTGTTACGCTATTTTTCTGAGTAATAAGCCTAGTTTAGCAGCTTTACTCAATGTTAATAGTACCGATTTTAACTCCCATCTGCTTAGAAATGCAGCTATCCTAATTGCAAAAAGCAGCAGACGCTATTGGAAGTGATGTCAATCAAAAGTACCCTGCAAGCTGGTCCCTAAACTGACCAAAGGCAACGCTTGAAGAGCTAGTGATTTTACTTGTCTTGTATTTTGTATATATAAAATCGGTTTTGTAATCCGTATCTCAAACTTGCTTATCTCCAGAGTGAATTGTGCATTAATGCACAAAACACAACAGAAAGTTCCCGAATTTGAATGCGAATAAATGGGGTTCCAATTAAATAATGCTGCTAATAATAAATAATTTAATGATGTGGCTGTGCATTATTATTATTATTATTATTATTATTATTATTATTATTATTATTATTATTTATTTATTTATTTCTTAGCAGACTCCCTTAACCAGGGCCACTTACAGTACAAAATATCACAATACAAAGTATCACCAAAATATCACATTACACAATATCACATATACAGATAAGGGCAGTTATAAAGTACAGTAAAATCAGTAAAAAAAAATTAAAAATAAAAAATAAGATCAAATTCAAATAAGAGCAGAATAAAGAATACAGTAAATAATTACATTTACTAGCAAATTCGACAGACAGAACATTAGCCTTCATGTTAATGCCCACAGTCGAACACCCCAGTACCCTGCTCATTGTCTTTTTAAATGCAGCATTTTTGACATTGACGGATTCCTATAGAAATGTTTACAGGTTATAAAAATGTCAGTCACCTAATTAGAGTTTTTGACACTAATTACTTGCCCAGAATCATGCTTTTTGAGTCGGGAACAGCAAGCCTTTGTTACATACTTCTATTTTTTTTTTCAAATTGAAAAATAAGATTAACAGGTTAGATTTTTTTTTCCAGAGAGTCTGACAGAAAATGTAAAGAGTTCAGTCCACTGATTGAAGAATGTAGTGTTCAAGCGAGTATTGACTTTTTCTTGACAGGCCTAAATATTTGAAGACACCTTGTTTTTTGACCCCTGGCCTCTTGTAACTGTGTTACATGAGAACACAATAGTTCAGACCATCTGCATCTCCAGATACTTCATTAGTACCCTCATTAAATCCAAGCTAAGGGCTTATGAAATGTGTGTCTCGATTCCCTTTGCATGACAAAAATGTCTTATTCACTATAAAAAAATGTTTGTCTCTGAATGGGTGTACGGATGCGCTTGAACCTAAAATAAACAAATGGTTCTGTATTAATACATCGCAATCATTCCTTCGCAGATGCCATCAGCATCATTAAAATTGTAGCTTTCCCTTTAATAATGAATTAGCATTCTGTGGAACATTGTGCAGTATTGTTAGTTTAAACTACAGCCCTTGGCCTTACACAATAATGTTGTGCTCCTACAGCAATTGCAATGTCACTCTCTTATTTTAATGGGTTTGGCTTTGTGCCTTGTATTTTCAGGAACAAGCTTATAAAATAAATATGGGTTAGTGCAAACTCAGAACATATGTTGGCAAAACTGTACTGTATATTATGAAAGATCAGCTGCCTTTTTTTTCAGCAGACAAAATATTTTGAAGTTGTTTGTCTGGGGCTGTGTTTGTGGAGTTTTTCAATGTCATTTTTTGACCCAGTGAAGAACATATTTTAGAAATATATTGAATGATCCATTTGTATTTGCCTTTTTCTGTATCTCTATTTGCTATATTTTTCCCCAAATATTTGTTTTTTTGGTATAGTAGTCTCCGGCTAAATCAAACTAAATTAACACCGCACCACTACACATGTTAAAAAATGCAGCAGATTAATTATGAATACATGTACAGGAGCAATATTCAAGACGCGCACAAAATTATTTGACAGAATGGTGAAGCAACTCACCAGAACAGGAAACACCAAATTCGTCAGTGACTTTTTTTCTCGAACAATTTCCAACTTTTTGTAGCAAGAGAAACAGCGGCGCATTTTGCTGTTTGTTTACATGCCATTTTGTAGCGATGAGGTGCACTCGTGGAAATCAGAATACACAACAAGGCAATGATAAACAGAAAAACGGAATAAACCAATCAGTGTTCCTCAAGACTCTCATGACAAGTCCAGTTTGAAAAGATTGAATAAACCAATCAGTGTTCCTCAAGACTCTCATGACAAGTCCGGTTTGAAAAGATTGAATAAACCAATCAGTGTTCCTCAAGACTCTCATGACAAGTCCGGTTTGAAAAGATTGAATAAACCATTTGAATTTAAGTTTGATGATGATGAGTTATCAGGTTACAAAACAGTACTGTATCAGTTGTGAACGAATCGCTATCGGTGCCAAAAATGTTCTTTTAAGCAGAGTTCCTGTTCCTGTATGCAGAGCATTTGCAATGGGGGAAAAATCTGTTTCACCACAAGGTTGTTCTCTTAGGGGTTAAATTGAAACCCTGGTTCTTGTCTCTACTTTTATTAGTGAATCAGACCCATAGACATGTTTGTGTCGTAGAAAGTACCGTGCAGTGAGGAGAGACTTGGCAATGTAGTGGAGGTAGCCCCACGTAGCCATGAGTTTTTCATATATACAGAAAAAAAAGAATCTTCCCACTGGTTATTGCTATTCAGAATCTGGGGTTAAGTAGAGTGTGTCTGTCTGTCTATCCAACCCATCTGTTTGATGTATATTTAGAGAACTGCTTATCTAGCTATCTAGTTATGGAAAAAACTGCATGCATATTAAACCTTAATTTTTCTTTGTGCATTAGTGGATGAAGATCACCGCGCTGTACTTTTTCAAGTCACTGATCTGTCTTTATTTTGTACTACCAGTTGTGTTGGGGGATATGCATCACAGACCTACCTGTTAAAATGTGTTGTTAATTACATTGTGATAGTAATAAAAACAATTAGATGCAAGAGAATGTGCCTCCCTGCCTTGACAATGTTGCAGGAGAGCTGCCCTGGGAGCTGTCCTCAGCACCACTGAGAAACACAATAGTGCAATGTCTGGAACTGACACTACAGCTACAACGGCTATGTGGAAACCTGGGAAACACTTTAGTTACAAGTGATTATAAATCATCTATAAACATGATATCAATTGTGCTATTAACAATTCTAGAACATCATTAGAAATAATAAGACGATTATTAAACACTTCTGGCAGTGTTTTTTTTTTTTTCTTTTGCTATAATCTCTTATAACAGATATTGTCTGTCTGCCTGTCTGTCTGTGTCTCTGTCTTTACATGTCTGTCTCACCAAATGTGTAGGCCTGCTTTGCTTTTGCAATACAGTTAGTATACACTTTTGCCGGTTATAATGGATCCCTAAACTAAAGAGTTACCGTAACCTGTAAGCATCGTTTATGTACAATGGTGCCTATTGTTTATTAAATTAGATGGATTTGGCAGAACTAGAAGCAGCCGCATATATTGTCCATCTAAATATAAGGGACTGCAAATACCCTGGCTGTCTCACAACCCCGACATGTTAGCCCCTCAACCTGTTGACTCTTAACCCTCTTTCTAAAAACAGATCCTGTTTTAAAAGGATATTTTCCTGTTACAAGGGGGACAATATTTTGAGGCTGCTGCCTCAGTTCCAATGGAGTCATGAAAGACAGCGAAAGGTTGCAAAAGAAAACGTCAGCGAGCAGTTAATAAGATGCTCTGTAATTAGACTCTTAAGCTTGATGACTACTGATTACTTGGCTTCATCACAAGTTTTCATATTTTATACAGTCTAAAAATGCCTTGAATTCAGGACCACAGGTCTACACTGATGATGGTGATTGGTATTTATTCGTGAAATTATGTCATCCTTTAATGTCAATGTTCGTAACTCTTTTAAAGAGATATAGTTGAGAGCCCTGGATGTCAACAGTAAATGGTAACAGGCAGTCTCCCAGAAGGTTCAATTAACCTGCACTTACCCTATTGCCCAAGGTCTGTGTGGAAAGGACAATTAGCAGATTTGTTGAAGTAGGTATATCTTGTCAGATTTGAGTGTGATTATAAACTGTAATGAAGCTCAGGGGGAATCACGGCATGGTTACATGTGGTCTTTTTATCTCCTCCTCGCCTTCCTCCACGCATCCCCTCGCTGATCACCTCACTCCGTGAACAAGCAAGATAATTAGACTACACGACCATTGGCAGCTGCACACACACTGATAAAATGGGACAGATACATTGTTATACTGATCTCAGCGGAGGGATGACCTGGGGATTTGTCTCCTGTAATCACTGAGACAGAGAAGCTCCAGATCAGCTGGAATGAGCTTTAACATGTACAGGAGGCCGTGCGTGACAACAGGTCCCTTTCACACACGCCTGACAAGTTCTAATCAACACCTGCTTTGCCAGCATTGATGATGGCTTGCAGGTACCGGACTCTTCAGTGTCAACCCCAGGGCAGATAGCACATTATTTCTCATTGTGGAGTTCACAACATTTCAGCTCATGTGGATCATGACTCAGCCATGGTGATTCTGTTTGTGTGCTATCTTCAGACATCCTTTTAGAGAAATATACTCATGATTCATTCATGGGCTTGCATTCATGTGAATTAAACAATGTTGCAATTCTGTGGTTTTGAATAGCATTTTTTTTTGTGGGGGGGGATAAAGGACAAGATATAGATAGATAGATAGATAGATAGATAGATAGATAGATAGATAGATAGATATAGCTATATAGTATATATAGCTACAAGGTAGCATGAACTTGTCCTGGGTGATGTATTTACTGTTGCCATTAAAGCAACCTAATCTATATTCTCTGGTCATACACCTTTATTGAGGCCCCTGAGGAATATGTATCCACCAGAAAAAAACTTTTTTTTTGTTGTTGTTGTTGTTATTGTTTTTACGTTTACCGGTATCTAGAAAATTAATCATCCAATGGTTATAAAACCAAGTACAGACATTCATTATCACAATTGTACCACAAATGAAGAGTATAATTGCTCTCTCTACTGCCATTATTTCTTAATCTCTGGAGGTTTTGCAGTGTTTAGAAGAAACTGAAATGTCGAGACTGCTGTTGAAGTAGTATAAAATATATGACTACTGCTGTTCATCTCCTGTCGGGAATTCATAACTCACTACAGGGATATATAGTACAATAGTGGTGGTGCACATGTATGTCACACAGTAGAGAACAACAAATTAAAGAAATGATCTGCAATTTGCAATGTAGGGACTCATGAGAAGCCTTCAGCTTAAGACTCAACTCATTGGAGAATTAAATAAAACAGCATGGTAGAAGCTGCATATACAGTCATCTATGGAAATTGTTGGCTCACTAGCAACAATATTAGATATGCCATGTTGGGCACTTTGTTTTGAATACTGAGTGCATTACAGTGAGACAGCACCCTGTGAATACACCCTTGTTAAAATAATACTAATAATAATAAAAAAAACTGTGTAGAACAACCTATTTAACAGCCAGCTATACAGAACAGCATTGCTCGTTGTCCTAATTATAAAATACCTGTTGGTTAATAATCAGTTCATTTTCTTATTGGGAAGTAATTAGGATTATAGTGTTTTCAGTAATGCAGCTTTGCACAGGCTCTGCACACTGTGTCCTGCTGCAGTCGATGTTAACGCTTCATTAAGGCCTCTGAGCTGATGACATTAATTAGATGCTTACAGCATCCTAATGACTTGCAGGGCCGCATTCCCTTTTAGGTTAAGGGCATCTGTGGTATGTCTGTAATGCTTGCACCTTTTGTAGATCCTTTGTGCTGGTAGAGGGAGATTTATCACGCTGATACCAGAGGGTTACTTTTCTAAGGTTAACTGTGTACATTAGAATACACATGGGCTGCCATAGAAGGCTATCGTCGTTTGCTAAATGTGTGCATTCATCAGGGATTTAGAAAAGATTCAGCGGGAATTATAGCTACATAACCTGTTGAACTGTTTGTGTCTAGTTTGAGACCTTTACTTCCTGACTGGGAAACACCAGTATTGATAAGCCAATGCATGAAGGATATTTTCGCTTTATACAAGATTCAGAGTCATTATTATTATTATTTATTTCTTAGTAGACGGCATTACCCAGGGTGACTTACAGTTGTATACAAAATAATATACATATCAAGAATTACAGTACAATTAAGAGCAAGATAGAAAATACAATGACTTCAGTCCTAATAAGAGCAAATACAAAACACAGTACGATTTGATATCGGGGCAGTTCAAGAGCAGATAACAGTGTTGATAGTTACATCAGGGTTAGATACGAGTGCAAGTGAAATACAAGATACTACAGATTGGATTAAGGGCAGGATTAAATACAGTAAAATAGGGAGCATATAAGTGCAAGTTAAATGCATTAATGGCAGAGTGCAATATTGTCCAGAAGGGAAGAGTTGAGTTTTAAAGGTGTTGTCTTGAAGAGGTGTGTCTTGAGGAGGTGCCGGAAGGTGGTCAGGGACTGGGCAGTCCTGACATCCGTAGGAAGGTCATTCCACCACTGCGGGGCGAGGGTGGAGAAGGAGCGGGCTCTGGAGGCAGGGGAGTGTAGAGGAGGTACAGCCAGTCTTCTACTGCAGGCGGAGCGGAGAGGTTGAGTGGGGGTGTAGGGAGAGATGATGGTCTGGAGGAAGCTGGGTGCAGTCTGGTCGAGTACAAGAGTCTTGAACTGGATGCAAGCGGTGATCGGGTGCCAGTGAAGCAAGCGGAGCAGTGGAGTTGCGTGGGAGAAGCGAGGCAGAGAGAACGCCATGCGAGCAGCGGAGTTCTGGATGAGCTGGAGCAGACGAGTGGCGGACGCAGGGAGGCCAGCCAGGAGGGTTGTAGTAGTCTAGGCAGGAGAGTACCAGGGCCTGGACGAGGAGTTGTGTGGAGTAGTTGGTGAGGAAGGGTCGGATTCTTCGTATGTTGCTCAGGAAGAATTGTCAGGTGCATGCTAGAGTGGAGATGTGCTGGGAGTAGGAGAGGCAGGGGTCCAGGGTTACTCCAAGGTTCCTGGCTGAGGAGGAGGGAGAGAGCGTGGTAGATTCCAGAGGAATGGAGATAGAGAGATCAGAGGAGGGGGAAGATGAGGAGGGGAAGAAAAGGAGGTCAGATTTAGAGAGGTTGAGTTTGAGGTGAGGTGATGCGAGTGCATCCAGGAGGAGATAGCAGACAGACAGGTAGAGATACGGGAGGGGATGGTGGGATCAGGGGGGGAAGGAGAGGAAGATCTGAGCATCATCAGCATAGAAATGGTATGAGAAACCATAGGATGCGATGAGGGGGCCCAGGGAGTGGGTATAGAGAGAGAACAGGAGAGGACCCAAGACTGATCCTTGGGGGACTCCTGTTGAGAGAGGGTGAGGTGTGGAGGTTGAGCCGCGCCAGGTTACCTGGTATGTGCGGTCGGAGAGGTAGGAGGAGAACCAGAGCAGTGCCAGAGACCCAGGTCAGTGAGAGAGGATAGAAGAATAGAGTGATCGACAGTGTCAAAGGCAGCAGAGAGGTCGAGGAGAATAAGGACATAGGAGAGAGAGGCAGCACAGGCAGAGTTGAGCGAGTTACTGACAGACAGGAGAGCAATTTCTGTGGTGTGAGCAGAGCAGAAACCAGATTGGAGAGGGTGGAGCAGAGAGTGGTTAGACAGGAAAGCAGAGAGTTGACGTTGGACTGCCTGCTCGAGGGTTTTAGAGAAGAAGGGTAAGAGGGAGACAGGACGGTAGCTCTGGAGGGAGGTGGGGTCGAGGGTAGGTTTTTGAGGAGGGGAGTGATAGAGGCTTGTTCGATGGCAGATGGAAAGAAGCCAGAGAGGAGAGAGGTGTTGAGAAGGGAGGAGATGAAGGGGAGTAGAGCAGGAGCAGCAGCTTGAAAGAGGTGAGTGGGGAAGGGGTCCAGGGCACACATGGTGGGATTGTAGCCCTGGAGGAGGGAGGAGGGATCAGTGTCTGGGAGGGGAGAGAAGGAGGAGAAGGGGGGGGTGTTAGTAGTGGAGACAGAGGGTGCTGGGGTTGGAGCGGGAGGGGGTTTGGGGGGAGGTGTTAATGAGTTTGTGGATATCAGATTTTAGAGGAGAAGAAAGAGACAGTCGTCAGAGGAGATAGAGGTGGGAGGAAGGGGGGAGTGTTGAGGAGGGAGGAGAAGGTAGAGAATAGTTTCCAGGGGTTGTTAGTAGAGGATTGGATAATAGATTGGAAATAGGAGTATTTAGCAGAGGAGAGAGTAGAAGAGAAGGAGGAGAGGAGGGAGCGGTAGAGGTCTGGGGCAGCAGGGAGTTTGGTTCTCTTCCATTTCTTTTCAGCAGTTTGGTTCTTGCCGAGCGGAGCACAGAGGAGAGTCAGGGTTGGGGAGGGGAGGGGCGATCAGGTCGGGAGGTTAGGGGACAGAGGGAGTCAAGGGGGGAGGTATGGGAGGAGAAGATGGTGGAGGTAGCAGAGTCTACAGAGAGTTGGGACAAGGAGTCGATAGGAGGAAGGTGAGAGAGAGCGGTGGAGGCAAGGACAGGGGGAGAGAGAGTGGAGGTTACGGCAAAGGGTGACACTGGGGGTAGGTGGAGTAGGGAGAGAGGGGAGAGACAGAGAAAAATAGATGAAATAGTGAACAGAGAGGTCCAGAGGGGTGACAGAGGGTGGAGTGGCAGCAGGCCCTGGAGAAGGTGAGGTCCAGTTGACGGCCGGCTTTGTGGGTAGGAAGGGATGGAGAAAAAGAAGTTGAAGGAGTAAAGGAGAGGAAGCAATCCGGCAGAGTGGGTGGGTCTGGAGAGATGGATATTGAAATCACATAATAATATTTGATTTATAAGTAATGTATGATATTAAAACACATGAGTTATGGTACATTTGTTTGTAGTAAATATGTAACTGGTAGAAAGAACATTATTTCACACAGTATAAAAAACGAAAAGATAGCACTTAACTTCCATAGCACAGGTGCTGAATAGCAATGTAAATACATTTTATTACCTAATGTAAATGGCCTTGTGAACCTGTTGAAAATAAATGGTAACACAGTGGCACAGACCATTGTATCCAGGTGTTAAGCTGTTCCCAATCTTTACCATCACTATCATCAATTGTTTTATTTGTCTGATTTTCTTTCAAAACCAAACCAGCCTTCTGAGACTTTTTGAATTTTGGGTCAGCCATGATAATGACCATCATGGATTGAAGTTACCAGTAGTTTTAAGGTCATGAGGTAGTGGCTAATTTATATTTAGTGAACATTAGCCACCAATGAATATGACAAAGACCAAAATACACAATCTCTGGTAGTTTAACAAACAATCTTTCTAAAACAATAAATAAAAACACACTTAAGCAATTTCAAATATTTGTTCATGATAAAAGTATTGGCACCTCTACATTAAAAGTCTGTAAAAATGTAATATAACTATTTTCCAAATATATTCATTGATTGAAAATCATTACACAGTAACTAAGCTGCATTATAATGTCAATAGCCATTAAAGGAGGTAATCATTTCCAACAGCTGTTGAGGAAGAACGTTTTGGCAACACAGCAGATGATGATCAAGATAAAGGAGTTGGATTCACATTTGAGAAAACTACAACAAAGGAAATAGCTACAAAACAGTATCAAAGAAGAATGCAATAACAAACTCCACAGGCAGAGCAATAATCAAGAAGTACCACAGAACAAATTCAACAGAAATGCTTGAAAGAAGTGGAGGTCCAAAGAAAATTACTGGTACAGCAGGTAGGAGAATCATCCGAGCAGCTAAAAAAAAAAAAATCCAAGACCTCGCGCCAGTCCACTTTTAAGAATTCTGCCAAATAAAAAGAAAGAAAATTCATAAAACGAACTCTCTTAAATCAGCCAAGAAATATGAACAGGAATCTGAAGCATTCGTCAACTAAATTATCTGGCCCAAAATGGACCATAGCATGTTTGGAGAAAAAAGGGGAAAACCTTCAATGAAGCAAACCTAGTACCTACAGTGAGACATGGAGGTGGTTGATAAGGGTACGGGTTGCATAGCAGTTCAGGGACTGGAGACATTCATGTGATTGAAGGTCGAATGAATGCAGCCATGTATCAAAACATTCTACAAAGTGCAATGATATAATCTACTCGTAGGCTGATTGGCAGACAGTTTATCTTCCAAAATGACAACAACCCAAAGTCAACTCCAGAATTAAAAAAAAAAGTTCTGGAACGGCCTTCATAGTCACCTGATCTCAATCCAATAGAAATGTTTTGGACTGATCTGAAAAAAAGCTGCAGCCAGGCATTGTGTATCCAATGGGTCTGAGCTGAAGGAAATATGCAAGACGGAACGGGCCCAGATTTCACCAACAAGATGTAACATACTGGTTAAGAATTATTATAAATTCCTGAAAGCTATAGTAAAAGCAAAAGGAGGACACACAAAATAATAAATCGGGGACACCAAAACATTTGTCATGAACAAATATTTGAAATTGCTTCAGTGCTTTTGTTTGTTAAACTACCAGAGATTGTGTATTTTGGTCTTTGTCATATTAATTAGTGGCTAATGTTCACTAAAGGCTTGTAAATGGAACATGTTTTCTTGAATTATCTTATATTAAGTGTAGGGTGCCAATACTTGCGAAGGTACTACAGTGAGCAAGTACTTCAGATATGAAGTACTGTAGTATTTTAAAACTGAAAAGCATATTCAGTCATAAATGGCATGTTCTTTTATAGCTCTCAATTAAAAAGCACAGTGTATTATTAATATTTAATTGTATGTAAGACATCCAGAGATTTAGACTAACATGCACTTTGTGAAACTCTTATGTGTAATGTATGTCCGGCATTATACTGGACCCAGTGAATGAATTGCTTGGGTATTCTACGTTTTTAAGGGTATTCGGTTCATTGTCTCTTGAGCCAGTCCCTGACCTTTTTACCTGCAAATGCTCTGTTAAAAGCTCCATGAGTAGAAGAGTCCTGCAGTGCTTGTTGAAGTATACCTAGCACCAGCTTTAATGTCTCAGATGACAGATTATAAAAATAAAAAGAATGTAGCCTTCTAAATCAGCTGCTCACAAAGGTGAACAAGAGTCCAAAGAACACAAAATCAACTACGCAAACAGAAAAAGCAGCTGCTCAACATGGAACAAATCATTACATCTGTAAAACCACTCTGTCACAGCCCGGTTGTTCCAGTCACTCAACCACACACAGATGTATCATTTTTGAGGATAATAAGTTGTAAGAACTGTTTTTATTAAACGTGTTTTGGTTTTTTTTGATGACATGGTGCTTGAGAAAGTATTTAGAATGAAGTTCACTGTTTATTCATTAAGTCTCTTGATGCTATACCAACGTGGTTCATCTGGTAACTTTTGGGCTGAAGTTGTTCAGCCTCCATTCCAGCCTATACATCCAGTAGTCCAGGGCAGTTAGATTGGGATTTTGTGGCTGTTGTACCAACCCTCTGAAGAATAAATATCAGTTCTGGGAGGCATCTGTATTATGTACCTTAGAGTGGGTGACCTTTCTAAAATAACAATGTTTTGGGTTCATTTTCTGAAGAGCATCTGAATGACGGCTGGAAATGACATCTGCTCCTGTTTTATGTATGTGATACAGATCTAACAATTCTTGGTGTTAGATCTCCCTCCCAACCTGTGACTAAATGGCATGACAGTTTATTCCCAGGGTTAGGTGGTAGTCGGTCTTCTAAAAAGGGGGCGGAGCTACGGTACACAAACTCAATGACCCGGATGGGAAACGGCGTGGCATCCGCGGATTGGAGCAGTGGATGCTCTCGTTAACCAAGGGGTCATGAGTGAGGGTATATAAAGGGGACGTAGTAAAGTGATCTGTTTCTTTGTAAATGGTTAGAGAAAACCTAAAAGGAGAAACAGTGAAAACGTGAGTGTTGTGTTTGTTTGTACTGTCTTACTTAAAAACTGTTTGTTTGTTGTTTAGACTACTAACACAATCTGGAGCTATAGCCGAAGGCTAGCACCAAACCGGACACCAGCACTTCCTTTGTTTCACGGATAACTGTATTTGCACCACGAGCACTAATTCACTCACAAAAGAACTTGTGTATGTGTTTTGTGTTACGTGTGGGTGTATAAAGGACCGGGCTTTTGGTTACAGGTCAAACCCGGGGATTATAAATAAAGTGATACACACCGCTGTATCCCTTTAGTTCATTATTGTTTACTGTTGTTTTGCCATCAGGCTCTGGACAAAATACAACCAATAAACCCCATTGCACCTGGATAGCGTTGCCTGTCTGTTTCTTCTGCACTGCTGCATTGCCTTCACCTGCACACACTTACCCACTTTGCCACAGTGTATAATCGTAATTAAAGTCCCCTCAGTTTATCTGAGTCCTCAAGCCACCCAGGCTTGCTTCTTTTTAAGGCTTTTCATTCCCTGTTTAATTTGCTGATTTTGTCATCAAAAACCCTATTGACGGTTTTAGCAACACTGTACTATAACCCCATAAAAAGAAAACTAAAAAATGTATCATACATTATCTGCACAAAAATGTTATTATTTGACTTTTAATCATCCCGGATTTCACTTCAGATAAAAAGCCTAGTAATCTGTACAGTACAGTTACAATGTTTCTTTTGAGTAGGCATTCTTTCTGCACTTTTTTTTATTGATTTCCGTCAATTTATTTTATAGCAATAATCTATCAAAGCACTAGGGAAACTCCACAGTTTTAACATTACAGATATAAACGTGTCCTATTTCAGAGGTCCGTGTTACGATTAATGGGGGAATTTTTCTAAAACATATCTGATTATGTACTTTATTTTGTAGTTTGAATGCATGAAGTGTTCAGAAATCCCCAGGATATGTGCATTATTGCACAGGTTATTGGAGCATAACTGATGGAAACATGATAGTTTCAGGAATAATATGTTTCAAGCTTTTGCAACAGTCAGCCTGTTTTGCCGCAGTTTAGCATATCACCTGCTAACTGTTAATGAATTTAACTGTCAAATTCTATTGCTGTCTGGAATAGCTTACCTATGGGGCACCAGAAGATCCAGAATTTGAATCTACAAGTCATTCTAAAACAAAGGTAGCATAATAAGGGAAAGATTCCTTTTAAATGGGGGGAAGAAATAATCTTTTACTCAACCTTTATTATTTTTCAATGGTAGAGAATGGCTGAATAATCATTTGATGAACTCACACCATCTGGGCCATAATAATTTTACCTCTTTTAGTTGGATTAGGTTTCATAACGCAAATCACTATCATTTTCCAACATTTTATATTATCACTTCTGTATCTGGTAATGTTTGCTGTATGTTTAAAATGCTTTCCCAGGTACAGTATATTGGTATGTGATGCAGGCTCTAAAGTGCATGGATGCTGAGCTCCAACTCTGTTAGGCATTTGAATAACTAGGGATAGAGAACAGTAAAATGAATGGATGTTATTAGTGGTCCTTACATCAGCACAACAGTTTGCCTATTTAACAGCCAGGTGATTATAGCTGACTGTTTTAGGGAGATTGATTCTCCGGGCTCTTTGCACAGAAACTAAGGCTGCGTAGGTGCACGGTATCAGACAGAGCTCCTGTCCGCTTCTGCGGCAGTCAATATTTGTTCACGGAATCTGAATAACAGTCGTGACGGACTCCTCTGCGTTTCTGATAATGGACGGCCAGATGGCTCTGTTGACCTTGTGGGGTCTGTTGGGTTATCTGCTTGTTGACATTTCCTTTGTATATAGGTGTACAGGGTCTGTTTTTAATTAAGCTTTAGCTCTAGTTTTCCTGGAAGAATGCACAATACAAGTTTAGAAGATATATAAAGGACAACTGAAAATGTGTTTATTTTGCTGTTGATACTCCTGATACCCTGGAAGTGGCCTGTTATTGCTGTGTGATACTCGTTGCCATGGCAGTGGATCCTGTGATGTTCTTTTCGTGTCCTGGTTTAGCTTCTCAAATAGAAATCGGGGAAATGATGAAATTACAGAAAGCAGGTACGGTGACTTCTGTATAAACAGCGTGTAACAAGACTTATCCTAAAGCACACACTTGTATGTATTTATTTAAAACATATGATGTTTTATCTTTGGACTCGATGCTTAAAAATACTTTAAACAAGTAATATAGAGCCTCCTGTGTGTTTCCTTTCAGGTATTTATTGTACCCTCTTAATAACATTTCTATCACTTTGTTTAAGTACAAATTGATTGCGGAATGTAATTATTGATAAATTGTGGGATACAAAATATTTAACTAAAAAATAGATAGTCTTTTCTGTTGTTGGCTTTTTCCAAGTAGTGTTTTTAAAATAAATGAATTCTTTACTATATATAGTTTATTTTATCAATTATAATCTAATATGTGGTAGTCTACTCCATAAACCATTTATACCAAATTGTTCCTAGTTTTTTACATTACAGAGACATGCTTTTAAAAAGTGCTCTATCAGAACGTACAATAGGTCTATTTGCAGCCCACTGGTTTGTCGAGATTGTTACTTTTTTCCCCACAAATGGAACTGTATGTTCTTTTAATTTCATTCTGGATTGTATTTCCTGTTGGGGCGGGGGTATACTGTAAGTATTTCATGAAACAGATTGATTATTAGTCCCCCGTAATCATTTTTCTGAACAGGAAAATGCTTTTACTAAAGAGCAGCTGGGAACATGTTCTTTTGATTTTGTGTATGTTATGAACTGTGCCCTATGTTTGCATCTGTGCGTCCTTGTTTGTGTGTGGGGGGTGGGGTTGGTATTCTGTGTATTAAAGACTTCCTGCCCTCATAAGAAACCATTCTGTTGTGTCGGGTCATTATAGAGTCACCATTACCATAGCAAGTCTCTTGTCTGACCATTTTCCATGCATTATTTAGCTAAACACAAATTAACTCCTCTGTTTTGTTAGCAGTTGTGCTCTGCATTGTGTGCTGATGTGTTGAGTATGGATGGCCATTCATTAAACAGCAGGGTGTTATTAGGCAGAGCATGAAAGGCTTTTTCTAGTGTTTTTGCCTTGCTTAAAGTGAGCCTGTGAGCAGACTGCAGACTATAGGCCCTCGCAGTGAATCGAGGCAGAGCCAAAGTAAGGCCTGAGGCTCAGGTGGTTGTCAGCCCCAAGTTTAGCTCAGCTCTTTCAACAATTTGTCACGCCTGAGTCTGCTCCTGCTGCGCCAGCACGTGCCAGCTTAATGTCAGACTGCCTGTTTGCCAGACGGCCACTCGGGCCTGACAGGCGGCTGCTGATAGGGCCAGTGGCTTGCTGTGGCAATATGGGGTGGAGAGCCTTGTCAACAGCCTAGCACTGTGCAGAATAAGCAGGCCTCTAATGAGATGTGAATGGCATCAGTCAGTCCCTTTAGAATTGGTCGAGGCGTGTGTCTCCACTCTGAGGAAGTTTGGCAGGCTATTCATTAGCTAGAGTCATCAGGAGTTCAAGCCTGAAACAGACGAGGGCTAGCAGGAGCCAGCAACATATGCACAGTGTCCGACCCTTTGATTGGGACCATCGCTCGTAAGAGCAGGATTTAAAAATGAAAAAGAAAAAAACAGAGTAGATGCTGCAAGTGTTTCCGTATGTGAGCCTGATTCTCCAATTTAGTGTCTCTGAATCATCACAGAAATAGGATTGAAAAAGTGCAGTTTTTCTTCCCTTACAAAGACGCATGTGTTGCTGATTCAGATGTCAAGCATCGTTCTTTCTTTCTTTGTTTTTTTTTTTTTTTTTGCCTCACAAAGCTAATTATTTTTGGAATTAAAGAAAGAATTGAATTTTTACAAATCACAATGAGCTATTTGGTATATAAGGAATGACTGTTGTTATATTAAAACATAACAATTGAAATCCTCCATGATATTTCATAATAAAGAATGTGTATGCATTTATCCAGGAATGCAGACAGATAACTGTTGAAATGTCAAAACAGCTTTTTGTACACATTTTTTTTTTTATAGATTTTATTGTTTGGGGTTTTTTTTTAAATGAATATACAGCAAGTTTGTTGTAATAATAATAATAATAATAATAATAATAAATACACAAGATGTTGTTCTGTTTTCAGAAGTGTTGCACATTTGCTGGGATTACTGCTAGTGCAATTCAGAATTTTTAATGGGTCCAATTTTCCTCCTGACAACCCTTAAGATCAACACAAAGAGGAAAGATTTCTGTCATCCCTTGTAAAAGGCTGTCACAAGCAGGGGTCCTATTAAGGCAGCTGGGAAGTAGCTTCGGCACGTCACGCTTGTAAGTTTTATTGGTGACTGCTTTTCGATTACACATTGAAATTGCAAAGTTTTACATTGTAATTAGGATGCGATTCAGTGTGCCGTTATTGCTTCAATAAAAGGTTTTCTTTTTCTTTTTTTTCAAAGCCATTTCTGAGTTAACCTTTACAGTATGCAACCCCTGGTAACATTTTCAGTACACAAGCATAAGATTTCTTTATCATTTTTTAATTTCCTTTTTTCATTCTTATGTTCTTTTTATTTAGGTCATTTACACTTCAATTAATCTGTGTATAACAATGTATATTCCTGTGGTCTCATTTAACAAAGCCAGTAACACGCTAACAGCATTGACTGTACTGTCCACCAGTCTTCATTTAGGACTGGGGCAGTTAAGTGCCTGAGATTGGACTCATAACACTGCAGCAATCTTCCCCCACATAAGAGTTCACTGTGGCGAAACTGTATGCTCATTTTGCAGTTTAAAATGCTTTTATCTTACTTCCCTGTTTTCCACACTTTCAGTATTCTTTACTTCTTTACTCACTTGCTTGGACCGTGATACTGCAGTATTTATAAACATCTAGTATAATGAGGCTCAAGAAGTATTATTTTTTGTCTTAAGGTTTAGCCATATATATTTTCCTTAACACCCAAACACTAAGCTATGAAGAAAGGGCATTGTACCTGGAGGCGATCGTCCAGAGCCACAGAGAAGTGATGACGTTTGAAGATTTTGCTGCACAAGTGTTCTCTCCCTCCCCAAGCTGCTACACCCTGAGTGGAACAGGTAGGTCTTTCTTTGTCTTTTCAGTTAATTTACATGCAGGAATACTTTGCTCATGCACACCTGTTTTCCTCAGAGCAATCATTCCCAATTTAGGGCAAACCTTCTTCATCTCAATAAACTAATGAATATCAAAAGAAATGAAGGAATTTGTTTTGCATCAAAGCTGGCCCTCTCAGCTTTATTTCTTTTTTAGATAAACCTCTCTTCGGGTACTCCTGTTAACCTCAATTTCTAGCGAGGTTAATGACTTGCTCTCAATAGTGTGCTCAGATTCATTGAAGGGTGTCGGGTACTTGCTGTGCCTTGCATATGTTATGCAGAGCTGAAACAGAATTAATGCTTACTTATCGGAAAATGATCCCTCAGTGCAGAAGCCACTGCTGTTAATGGCCAATGTGGATTATGCTGCTAGGATACAAGAGATGGAAGGCTGAACTTCGTTCATCATACCGTCCTTGAAGCAAAGCCGTCATCTATGTTCAGATTCTCAAGCCAAAAGTTAAATAAACCTGTTATCTATCTAAATAAAATGGATTGTGTACTGTATGTTTGTCGATCTTCCAATCTTTGGCTTTATTTAAAAAAAAACCTGAAAAACTATTAGCTGAGTGCATCAAAAATGTCTGTAAATCTATTTCTTGTATACGTGTAGGTCAGTTAAGTCTTAAGTTGTGAAAACCATCCTTAATTATTGATTCACTTGGGAGTTACAGTACTACATGCTACTAGTGGTTTACCTGTTCTTTGAACTACGTTGATTACATGAAAGATGTATTTACTCCAAGGTTTGTTTTTCTGTGGCCACAAGTGGGACAATATCACTGAGGCCTTCAGCTAGCTTCAAAAACGTTGATCTGTTTGCTTTTTCATTAATTTACCAATAAGAACAGCAGTCCTCCTGAAATAAACAACTTTTTTTTAGTTTTTTAGTTTGTTATAGTTTCCCTATTTTCTCCCACACCTGCCTGGTTATACAGTTTTAGCCATTCTGTACAATCAAGAAAATACTCAAACTTGCCATTTGAAAGGCATAACATTGCCATGCAGTCTTTCTTTATATAGTAGAACTGTTTGCATTGTAGTCTGGTTTCATTGTGTGCAGTCAAACCCAGAGCTCTTATACCCACAGACTGCGTCAGGCAGCATTCGCCTTGTCGAACATCTGCCCGCCTGCCCACAATCTGACTTGTTAAACAAATGTCTTGCATCAATTGTAGAAATAAATTGAATTCAGCTAAAATAATCGGCCACAAATAAAAATCTGACATGCGTCACCATTTAATGCCGTTGGCCACAGTGTGTGTGCTTTTGGAGCTTTGTTACAAGATAAGAGGTGTGTGTGCATTTGAAGCGGTCTCCAGCAGCAGCACGCAGAAGGATGTGCAGATAAGGAGGCTGGCAGAAGCAGAGGGGAGCCAGCGCTATTTCCATAATCATGCCTCTGCTTCCTGGAGAGGTGTTGAGACGCACTGCGCTGACCTCTATTGACCTTTCAGTAACTGGAATACTAAACAGCAAAGACGGTGGGCTTGTGATTAACAAGAGCTTTGTGTCTTGTTTTTTTCTATAGGTGCATTGAATTCTTTTATAGAAGGGCTGTGTGAGATGTACAGACTAGACTGAATAGGCTGTCTTCCTCATGATTACCAAGAATGACTAGATTATTTTAACCCAGGAACAATCCTTTCTTTTTTTGTCTGCAAATGAAGGACTTTGTTTCACAGCCGTCCATAGCCGTGTTCTATAAAAGTGTTTTATGTAGGCAGACCCTCTTGCTTCATTCGATATTCATTTCAAACAGCTTTGTTATTATCTAAGACTCTGCATCTTTGAATAGATTTGCAAGCATTATAACCAGGGTGCTGTGAGGTTTTGTAGTGTAGATCTTGATCTTTGTCAGTTGACTGCTTGGAATCAGCTGTCACCGCAATCTCCTTGGATCTAATGCAGAGTGTCGCGGTACAGTTTAAGAAAATCACAGAGTAGCTGCATTTAGAACACAACTTCCTTTTTTTGTGACAAGGCAGTCAAGGTAGGTCTGCTCTGGTCTCAGCTGTCCATTCACTACAGTTCACTGATACTTGAAAAAGTTCACAAGGGCAACAGATCTTTAAATAATTTATTTAGCATTTTTTGCTCTTATGGAAAAACAATTGCCTTTTCCTTTCCAGTGCGATCCTGTTGTTGCAAATATATTATTTTTCAGTGATCCAGTGTTAATAAACTTTTAAAAAGCTACACATATATGCTAGTGTTTCTTGTTCTTTTCATCATTTATTTTACGTCCTACATATTTTGTCCTAAAGGCCGTACCTCTTATTTACAAAAGGTCTTGGCTGTTGAGAAAGGCAATTCAATACACGCTAGCGGGTGCTGAAATCAAAGAAATGAATGAATCTAGTCAGTCTGTTATAACATTGGCTGCGTTCAGATAACAAATCATCACTGGATGGCCTATAGACTGAATCTTGTGGGGCATGTTATCCGGAGGATATGGACAACATGCCCCACATGTCGACCTTTTCCTATCCAGTTTATTGCATGTAAACTTATGGAAACTATAATAAAAGCCAAAATGGAAAATGACCTATATGGTAACAGTATCCTGGGAGACAGTCAGCATGGTTTTAGGAAAGGGAGATCGTGTCTAACTAACCTGCTTGATTTCTTTGAGGATGCAACATCGCCAATGGATAATTGCAAAGCATATGACATGGTTTATTTAGATTTCCAGAAAGCTTTTGACAAAGTCCCGCATAAAAGATTAATTCTCAAACTGAACGCAGTAGGGATTCCAGGAAATGCATGCATTTGGATTAGGGGGTGGTTAACATGTAGAAAACAGAAAGTACTGATTAGAGGAGAAACCTCAAAATAGAGCGAGGTAACCAGTGGTGTACCACAGGGATCAGTATTAGGTCCTCTGCTATTCCTAATCTACATTAATGATTTAGATTCTGGTATAGTGAGCAAACTTGTTAAATTTGCAGATGACAGAAAAGTAGGACGAGTGGCAAACAATGTTGCAGCAGCAAAGGTCATTTAAAATGATCTAGACAGCATTCAGAACTGGGCAGACACATGGCAAGTGACAATTAATAAAGAAAAGTATAAGGTACTGCATGCAGGCAATAAAAATGTCCATTACAAATACCATACTGAAATTGAAGAAGGAATCTATTAAAAAGATCTTGGAGTTTATGTTGACTCAGAAATGTCTTCATCTAGGCAATGTGGGAAAGCTATAAAAAAGGCCAACAAAATGCTCAGATATATAGTGAAAAGTGTTGAATTTAAATCAAGGGAAGTAATGTTAAAACTTTACATTGCATTAACAAGACCTCATCTGGAATATTGTGTGCAGTTCTGGTCACCTCGCTACAAAAAGGATATTGCTGCTCTAGAAAGAGTGCAAAGAAGAGCGACCAGAATTATTCCTGGTATAAAAGGCATGTCATATACAGACAGGCTAAAAGAATTTAATCTAGTCAGTCTTGAGCAAAGATGACTACACGACGATCTGATTCAAGCTTTCAGAATTTTATAAGGTATTGATAATGTCAACCCAAGGGCAAAAAGAAAAAAGAAAAAAGGACCAGGGGTCACAAATGGAAATTAGATAAAGGGGCATTCGGAACAGAAAATAGGAGGCACTTTTTTACACAGAGAATTGTGAGGGTCAGGAACCAACTCCCCAGTAATGTTGTTGAAGCTGACACCCTGGGATCCTTCAAGAAGCTGCTTGATGAGATTCTGGGATCAATAAGCGACTAACAACCAAACGAGCAAGATGGGCCGAATGGTGTCCTCTCGTTTGTAAACTTTCTTATATTATTAATCACCCAGGTCTAATAAAAGAAGCATTTGTTTCACAGTATGTGTCTATCCTTAAGGCTGTGGCAGTGCCTTGCTCTTTAAAGGCTCATGTCAAGCTCCATCCACACCTTGTCATGCGACCTTGTCATTCTGACTTTAGAGATGATCAGAGCAACTGCTCTGAACAACGTAGCTTTCATTTATTTGTTTTAAACAAACACTTTAAACAAAGTGTTACCTGAAAATCTGTTAACCATCTATGAACTTTGTGTTTATTGGGTTGAATAATAAATAATTATAAACATAGGTTTCTGAGGTTACTTCCCCACCGTCTGCTCTGGAGTGTTTTCAGATGCATTTTTACTGCAATATTAGTGTGCATAACAAATGTTTAAGCAGAATCATACAGAACACACACAATAAGATAACAAATGCAGATTATTTAAATGATCCATCTAAGTGTTCATTAGCATTTAAGGTTCAGGTAAATTATGACAATCAAATTCTAATGATTGGAAAAATATACATAGATAGACAAAGATCCCACATTCATTCAAAGAAGCTTTATACTGGTATTTTAGCCCCAAATCAGCCTCGGAATCATTTCACAATAGTGACTCTTTTTTATGTATTACTTATCATTCAGTGTGTAATAGTATAAGAACATTATAAAAATGTATATTTTACTTAAAAGCATTGAATGTTGTGCTATTCATTATCTCAAATGTATCCATGGTTATGAATAAACTTTGTGAGAGTAATATATATATATCACTCATTTAATCTCCTGTGGTGATCAGCAGTCTGTGTTAGAGTTTTAACCATGATCCTGTTGCCTATGTGCTTTCCTTTTCTCTGCTTGCTTTGTATGTATAACAAGGCTGCCCTGTAATACTTTGCTCTGAATCATTTCTCACTAACATTTCATTCATGACAGTGTCCAGGAAGTGGCCGGGATTGTTTTTTAACCTGGATTACCCCTTGGCCAGGTTTCATTGTAAGGATTCGCCTGTTTCTTGGTTCGGCATGCTGCTCCCCCTCAAACAACACTCCTGTTGTGTGCATTTTAATGTGTGTGTCACAGCCGTCTGCATGTGCTTGTTACACCAGCTTGCCGCAGTGAACAAATCCATCTTCAAAAGTTCCCAAAATGAAGTTTCCAATGTTTTATATGAATTTTAATAAATGTATGAAAGATTAAGTAGTTAAGATGTTGTTACAGGAAAATTAGACATACTTTAGATAGCAATCATGGTTGATTTATATAGAATCTGTTTAGGTGAGTAAATATAGACAGACACACAAGTATGATTTTTTGGGCAGGATTTTCAGAAAAAAACTGTTATTGTATCGAACTCACGTTATAGTAGTGACAGCTTTAATAGCAAGCGATTTTCAAACAGAATGTGTTAATGAAATAAATCTGTTAATGCTTTGAGATGATGAGCTCATTAATAAACGCATTTCTCGTTAAAAAGCTAAATTGTCGCAGGTCACATACATCACTTCCTGTCCATTGAATGCATGTTAACGAGATCAAGGAAAATGAATGGAAGCAGAATTCGCTGTTATGGAAACTACTAGCGTACGGCTCTCCCACCAGTGAACAGCAACCAAATGGAAATAAAAAATAATAGGAATATCTATGTTGTGTATAATTTGTAAACTTAATTTTGTCATCCACAATGTACATTTATTTAGAACACTTCACATAAAATTCTGATTTAGGCTTATCTGGCTTGTGGGTGTAAATCAAGCGGCACGGATTTAAAAATAAAAAATAAATATTTAAATCCCACTAGTCATTTATCCTCATTCGGGGGGATATTGTGCCACAGCTTACTATATACAACTCTTTTAATGTGCATTTTGCAATCTTTTTTTGGTTAAAAAGAAAAAAAATACCTTTTTTTTGTTTTGTTTTTTGGATGGGCGGTGTATATGTAGGCTATAAATAAATACATTTGTAGTGCCATTTGTGTTTGTAGTTGTTAGTTATTATACATGTATACCATGTATGCAACACTTCATTATATATTTATTAAGATTTTAAAATTACGCCAGAACTCCCTAACCCAATACACAATTTGTTTATAATTAATTTTTCAGTGAATTCCTCTCATCATGCAGTTTCTCTGGTACTCTTTGCTCACCTCCTCGATAAATAAACTCAACATGATTAGAAGTAGCCACCGAACACTTACAGTATTATAAGAACATTTTATATGCTTTCAAACGAGTGATGGTGAAAGTGTACATTGTACATAAAGTGTGTGTGACAACAATGCATTAGTAAGACCTCACCTAGAATATTGTGTTCAGTTCTGGTCACCTCGTTACAAAAAGGATATTGCCTCTCTAGAAAGAGTGCAAAGAAGAGCGACCAGAATTATCCCAGGTTTAAAAGGCATGTCGTATGCAGCCAGGCTAAAAGAATTGAATCTATTCAGTCTTGAACAAAGAAGACTATGCAGTGATCTGATTCAAGCATTCAGAATTCTAAAAGGTAAAGACAATGTCGACCCAGGGGACTTTTTCGACCTGAAAAAAGAAACAAGGACCAGGGGTCACAAATGGAGATTAGATAAAGGGGCATTCAGAACAGAAAATAGAAGGCACTTTTTTACACAGAGAATTGTGAGGGTCTGGAACCAACTCCCCAGTAATGTTGTTGAAGCTGACACCCTGGGATCCTTCAAGAAGCTGCTTGATGAGATTCTGGGATCAATAAGCTACTAACAATCAAACGAGCAAGATGGGCTGAATGGGGCCTCCTCTCGTTTGTAAACTTTCTTATGTTTTTAACATTAAATACGTTTAGGCAAAATCCATGTCAATGATCTCGATCACATTCCTAGTGGATCTGTGTGTCCTTTTACACCTGTTCTTCGTTCTTGTGTGGATAAGACACAGGTGTTAAAAACCAAGGATGCATTGCAAATCCGCAATCACCTAAGGAAACCTTTTTGTAATATCTAATATGTTGTTTTCTAAACCAAGATTTCATTATTTACTCTTAGGTTTGTATTTGTATAATTCAAATAAAATCTACAGTAGAGGTCAGTTGTGATATAATGTACGTATCCAGAGTTCAGAGAAGCTGCAGTTGGATTGATAATTTCTTGGTAGTAACATTACACTGGGTGTAAATAATGGTATATCATTATAGCAACACAACAAATGTTCCGTAAGATTACAAATGATTAAAACAATAAATCTCATTCTTAACCACAAGTATAGAAAAGACTAAAATATTTTCATAACTACAACTATTGAATTATCTAGGTATTGTAAGTAGTTAACTCTGGTCTTGTACACTCTCTCTCTGTATCATCGGCATCACAGCCGGTCTGTTCAATTTCAATTTCAAGGGGAGTTATATACTCTTTCATTAATAAAACCCTTCATTTCCTAAAATAAATGATGACCAATTAACACTGATTTGCTTTTAAATTCCCATGCAAACAAAAGAAATAGTCGCAAGAAGCACGGCTTGTTAAGATATTTACATTATTTCAGAAATCTACATAATTTCGGAAATTACATTAGCACGATTATTTAATAACGAAATAACCATAACAAACGCTGGAAAATGCCAAAATCAATGCTTCGGACCGATTTGTTGATTAACACTGGAGTTATCATTTAAGACCTTTTGAAAATCCTGCCCACTGTGTGTTGTAGATAAATAAAAGCATGGATGGATATATTCAACAAATATGCAAGAAAAGGGGTTAGTGCTGCAGCTGACCATTTCCCATGATAATGCCATGATCCCTGCACTAACAGCAAAGCACACCAAAGCTGTGATTGTTGCCTTGTTTTATTAATGTGTTGATATCGATCCTCCCACATACATTTGTATGTGTGGTTCATTATAGTACTGATTTTAATGGAGTAGATTAAAAGGGGTGCATTGCAGTTACAGAAAAGTTTGGTTGGCAGTGGAACATTCTACCAGTTAGGAGTGTGTCTGAAATTCTGAGTTAACAGGGCCAGAACCCAGCGTCATGGTTGTGGCTGCTTTAATCACTGCTGCCTCCCAGTGCATGTGTTCAATGGCTTGTCACCGTGCTGTTTACTGAGAAGTGTCATCGCCATCAAGAGTCCAGCCCAGTGCAAGGGGCACTGGGGGGATTTTAGTTTAGGATATAAACATTCCTTTTTTTGTTGTGTGTCCTCCAGTAAGAATCCATTCCATTCTTCCTTTCCTTTTTCCTGTTTTATACGCACTGATAATTTTTTTATATATACACGTATTAAGGTCTTTAATTTAGCTCTGTTCAGAAAGGAGGTTTCAAGTTTTCAAGACACGATTAGCATTTATAATGTAGTGTTATTTTCTGCTGTCAGTGTTAAACAACTCCACTGCACAGTGACTTGGATTTTGAAAGCATCTCTAGATAGAAACGCTGCTCGTTTATCACAGAGTGTTTTGAAAGCATGTCCAGATAGAAACGCTGCTCGTTTATCACAGAGGATTTTGAAAGCATCTCCAGATAAACACTACTCGTTTATCACAGAGGACTTTGAAAGCATCTCCAGATAGAAACGCTGCTCGTTTATCACAGAGAATTCAGCCTTCTGCCACCTTGCAGAGCTGGAGACAGCATTGACAGGCACTTATTCGGTATCAGTGGGATTCTAAGAGGGGCCTCTTCAGAGGACTGGAGAAGATTCAAAGAAAAATAAAAAATAATTCTATATTTATCCGCATTAAGATGATGTCATGATCGTTCGACTGCTTTGGATGTGAAAGCTTGTTCACCTGAGTGCACACTGGAGGAGCTAGCTGTCAGTTTTGTGTTAAAAGTTAAACTGCATACAGAGTGCAGGTATAAATCTGCACAGTCACATGAAGTAAAGCAGTGTGATATCACTTGTGGCAGCTCTGTGATTCACTTTGTCTGGCAGAACAATCTTGGGGTTTCTATGCGGGTCAATTTACACATGAAATGGCGATGCGCATGCACGTTTGGGAGAATTACTCGGGTAAATCAGGCTTGTGGCCGAAAAAAACGATCAAAGAGAGGGATAGGGTAAATCTCATTTACTCGTGTAAATGACGAAACACACGGGAAAACCACGCCCAGTTTCGCATGGAAACTCTCATTTCACGTGTAAATGTTTATGAGCGTGTTTATCCTTAACTATAAATATTGCAAGGTAGCAGGTCAGTTGATACTGTGGTTTCCAAGACGGCAGAAAGTAGTGGCTGATGGGTGATTGTATGGTTAGCAGTGGAGTAGTTCACCTTAATGCTAATGCGGGCGGCCTTTTTTATTATTGTTTTTTGCTGTGTCTGGTCTGTCATGTTGTATATATCTTGTGGGTTTACAGTTCTATATAAAACCACTTACCACAAACTGTGTTATGCATTTGTTATAGTATTAAAGCAGCTGTTTGAGAATACCCTTGCTGTAAAAACTATGGTAAAGTTAAACACGAAGAGCAAGTGAGCTGCTTAACTGAATTAATTCCCATCCTTTTTTTGATCCCAGCTATGTCCAAAGACAATGCGTGTCTGCCCTCCACGTTAATAAATATAGTTTGTGAACTGGATGTCATAAGCCAGTTCAATCGCCCAAAACAGCACAACTAAATTCAAGTTGTTGATGCCCTCTCAGAACTGACCAAATAAAATTGCAAATGAACGTATTGATTGTGTTTTATTTGTTTGCATCATTAATATTTAACACAGCAGTAAATCCAGCACAACTTAAAAGAAAGGAGATAATCTCTGACAGCACAAGCCTCCTCAGATCGCTGCTGTCCAATTGAAACTGGCGGCTCAGGTAACCTTCATAAGTCTTTATAAGTTCACTTATAATAAATGTAGTCGCGGGTTGTAATTTGCATAAACACCCATACTCTAACATGGGTTGCGCTTGTTTTGGGCTTGTTGTGAAAGGCAGTGCTGCTTTTTTTTTTTCTCGTGAGACTGTAACCTTCCCCGTCTGTCTCACAGGTAGCCACTGATTCCTGAACACCTCATTTTGTTGTTGACAAGAGTTTGTGCAGGCAGCAGGCAGTGGCAATTTTGGGAACGAATTAATGAACTTCAGGCTGTTTCATCAGTATCTGCCACCTCCCTTTCAAGTGCCCACAACCCGTATTTGCCCAAACGTGGTGTTGAATGCTTCCTCAGCAACTGTCAGCCGTCCGGACGGGTAGGGTTTCTAAGCCAGGGTAGTATACGCTGTATCACCTGATCCCCTACATGCTGTATTGCCTGAATGAAAGGTTTTCAGCCATGGTATACCTCCAAGTTAATTTTTAATTAATGAGTCGTCAGATAAATTAGTTGAAACCGGATTCAATA
This sequence comes from Acipenser oxyrinchus oxyrinchus, assembly GCA_030684275.1. Classification (NCBI taxonomy): domain Eukaryota; kingdom Metazoa; phylum Chordata; class Actinopteri; order Acipenseriformes; family Acipenseridae; genus Acipenser; species Acipenser oxyrinchus. The sequence goes on along the minus strand of CM060251.1, from coordinate 84,847,069 downwards.
CTAACAACAAACCAACCCACCTGACATTTGAAAAACAATTTGGTCAAGAGCAGTAAAACACATTATTAACCAAGCAGGCACAGGGTATTTTGCTTTATTACAGCAGCTTAGATTCACTCGTGTACCAGTTCTCTGCGCATGGAAACCACATTTTCACAAAATGTCACTAGAAATCTTCAAAAACAGCATGAGTACTTTATGCACAGCTAATTTACATATCAACCCCCACCTTTCCCATTAATTTGCATGACGTCGGGTGAAAAGCCCGGTTTACTCGAGTAAAATAAACTGAGCGAATGGAAACCCAGAAAAGCATTTTACACAAGATATTTTTCTTGTGTAAATGTCTTGAGTTAAAAAAAAAACTTGCATGGAAACCCCATGAATGAGTTCTGATTCTGTTTTTTTCTTTTTATTATTATTATTTTTGCTTAAGAATAAGCAAGGGGGACATGTAATAAAGGTTAATAATTACAAAATGAATACGAATTACAGTCCAGATCCATTTTTTTACCAAACAACATTAGTCAGTCTTTTGTGTACCAATAGAATATTATTGTTATACTGTTTATAACCAACATCATCTTGCAGGTTTGTTTCTGTGTGCCACAGTATCGCAAGTTTCTGTTACTTTTTACATCTCTATAAACATACTGTTCACTATTGTTCATCAGGTCTGTTTTGATTGTCTTTCTTTTTACATGATGCTGTATTTTGTTTCTTTCCTTTTAGATTAAATATGTAAAGGTCTGATTACAGTAAATGATAAAGGTAAGACCAATTCTAACGCTGGACTAAAAAAAAACTACATCCTGCTTTTTTATTCTCAGCTCCGTTTTACTAACAAACTTCATTTAATGTTGTTTTAAAAAAGTGCGGGTTTTTGTTAAGTTGGGCTGCTAATTGCAACTGAAGCACTGGATAAAATGTTGTTGGGAATTAACACCTGACCAAGCAGCAGCATGAACAAAACTGCAATCCTAAAAGCATTTCCCTGCCCCTGCATGTCTGCGCTTTAACTAAAAAGCAAATACTTTTTCCTTTTTTTTGTGCCTGTTGGCCTGGGGCAGAATCTGGCACTAACACCTGCCATACTGGAAAACGTCTTAGTCATTTTTTTTTTTTTTGCTTTGTTTTCAATTGCTGCAGAAGAGCCAATGGCAATGAAGTCCATTTCCTTTTGTTGTTGTTGTTGCTGAACAGTCTTGAAATGGCGTAGATCAGAAGTGGCACGTGCTGTGCTGCTACTTCAGAGTCAGCTTGGCTTAATAAGTGTGGATTGGGGAGGAGGGGAGGTGGCAGAGTGCCAAGCCTGGGCCTCTCAGTGGAACAGCTGGGTGAGGAAGAGAAGACAAAAGGAAGGAAAGCTGAGTGCATGAACCTGAAGGAGAGTGGGAGGGGCTGTTCAAAAGGAAAGCTGAGTATGAACCTGAAGCAGTGTGGGAGGAGCTGTGTTGAATGTGTGAACTTCAAGCAGTGTGGGAGGAGCTGTGTTGAGTGTGTGAACCTGAAGCAGTGTGGGAGGGGCTGTGTAGAGTGTGTGAACCTGAAGCAGTGTGGGAGGAGCTGTGTTGAGTGTGTGAACCTGAAGCAGTGTGGGAGGGGCTGTGTAGAGTGTGTGAACCTGAAGCAGTGTGGGAGGAGCTGTGTTAAGTGTGTGAACCTGAAGCAGTGTGGGAGGAGCTGTGTTGAGTGTGTGAATCTGAAGCAGTGTGGGAGGAGCTGTGTTGAGTGTGTGAACCTGAAGCAGTGTGGGAGGAGCTGTGTTGTGTGTGAACCTGAAGCTGTGTGGGAGCGGCTGGGTTCACGCCAGGTGTGACCTTGCTGCAAACTTGTTGGTTCAACTTGTTTGTCTGGGTAATTAAAAACACAGTTCACAGGACCAAGGGGGTCGAGAAATGGAATTTAATACCCCTATCCTAAAGCAAACCAAAATTTGTCAAAAACAGCTCAATTGAGTATGAAGAATAGTAGGATGTACATATTGTTTTGGATAGTGGTAGTGGCTAAAAAGATTTATGATTTATATTTATTGCCAGAAGCAACTGTAATATAGTTTGGTAATACTAGCTTCAGTTGGCAAATTTTACTTTAGGCATTGATACATAGAGAAGGTTGTTCAAATAAAATAAAAACCAACATGTTTTGTTTGCTAAGCTACAGCATCCACACAGACTCGAACGCATAACACAGGTTTGGTGAATACATGCATTGCTCTGCCTTTTGTTCTGCAGTGCGGGTAGCTGTTAGCCAGTCTGTTATCTAAACGCCTCTCGCTGCTCCTAGTTAAACCATTAAGGTTGGTGCCAGGCTGCTTCCAGGGGGAATTCTAATATTTGTATGAAAGCCTGTATCTGTTGTGGTATCACTTGCACACTCTGCAGCTACCATCTTCCTGTCAATCAGGCTTGGATCAGAGGGAGCTTCAAGGCTTGGTGAGGGCTCACCAGAAAGAAAGTTTCACTGCTGGAATGTGTGAGCTGTAAAGGCTGGTGGCATGTGGGTGATTCTAAGTTGCCTAGGTGTGGCCTGCTGTTGCACACGCTTGCCTGTTTGTGCTGTGGAGCTTTTCATATGCACAAAAGCTTTGATTGTTGCTCTTAAGGGACCTTACGTGGAAGTTGCTAATGCTTGCCCTGTGGGCTGAGTCTATATTACTCTGACCATCTGCTGTTCTTTTTAGCTACAGGAACTTGAGACCCTCTCTCATATATATATATATATATATATATATATATATATATATATATATATATATATATATATATATATATATATATATATATATATATGAATGACACACACACACACAAAGAAAGCCGAACAGGAGGCTTAAAATGACAGTCACTGGGAAAAGAAAAAAACGAAAGATTGAGTGTTCTTATTTCTTATACACTATACAGCGTGATTGGAACTTTATTTCTTATACACTATAGATATTTCTTCTCATATAACAAAAACAACATCACAATGCATGTGGGAATGCGTGGAGTACCGACAATGTCATACATCAGACTAAAAAAAGGTTGGAAATGATACACTATCATCATTTTAAACATGGGTCCTGCTTTTCTCAAAAACAAAAACATATTTGACATTATTCAATATCGTGGATAGTGACCCTAAACTGTCCATGCTGTTGGCAGTGCTGGTCTCAGCACTGTGTGTGTGTGTTGGTTGCTGGCTTGACTGTGGTGCTCTCTGTGTTTCTAGGCTCCCTCAGTGGCAGTGCGAGTGCTGAGCTCCCCGTTGCTGTAGGAACGGACTCCACAGATCAGGTCTCCCCTACAATGCCTCGCTCCACAAGGAACCGAGTCCCTGGGAAACTCCGCCGCTCTGCCAGCGCCATCAGCAAATCCTCAAACTGAGTGTGGGGCCTTCCATTTCAAACACTGCACATTTTACCAGTAACATTATTGTTTAATCATTCTTTATTTCTTCTTGTTGTTTTTTATGAAGAAAAAGTCAGACCAGTTGGAAAGCAGTTGGCGTAAACACCCAGAAGAAGAATGGGAGATATAGATGTGTTTCTTTTTGCTATGCTTTATCAGGTGCAAAATAAACACCTGATCGTATTGTAAGGCTAGGGAATTTGTTAGGAGTAATATTTAATACCTGTTAACACTGTTGGTCATTCAGTACAGTACATTCAAGTGAGATGAAAAAGGAACCTAATCCATTTAAAAGCAACAGGTACAAAATTGCCCTTTTGATGGCTTTTTAACAGAGTCGTTCTTGGTGCTTGTTGGTACAGTTTTCCCAATACTTTTTTTCTTTTTCACTCGCTGTGCTTTTATAACCCTCAGTCCAAGAAAGCTCATGCATGTTTGTTAGCCACACCACTTCATTACCTCTGCTTCTTAAAGCACAGTGCTGTCCATGGTACTGAGGAAACCATCATTCTCACAAAGAGGGCCTGAAGGGGCCTGGTTTAGAAAGACAGGTATCGCCTTCCGCTACAAAGCAAGAAAAAACACTGGGAACACTGCACCTGAAACTAAACACAGAAGGGCACTCAAAAGGTCATGTTTGTTTGTCTTTTTTTTTTTTTTTTTTTTATTACTGTGGGAACAGATATTGGAATATTGCATATTGGAATTGAAAAAAAGTGGATTTTTTTTAATACTGTTGTATGCTTGCAAAATATTTTACAAGCCAGGGCAGATGAGTTTAGTTTAAAAAATAACATATTCAGGGATACAAAAAATGAAGCTATTCATGACACTTTATAACTGGAGTTATTTGTAGTATTACTGACTATTGTATGAGTGAGTAAATATAAGATGTGTGTCTCCATCAGATTTGCACATGACGTCTGCATATTAACACTAGCCTACTCTTCACCCCACACGTCTTTGAAGACAGCCGGGTGAAAAGAACGATTTGGTCATAGGAAGCTGATCTATGGATAATCCTCAATCTTTATATGTATTGCCTTTTAGTTTGGCAGTTGCATTGCTAGATTTATCTCTCATTGATCTGGAAAACTACATATAGTTTGTTTTTCCACATCTAGCATAGTTTGGGTTTTGCTTGGTTTATGCTAACTAAATTAAGAGTATAAATATAATGCTGTGTATTATTCTGTTGAATTGTGAATAAAGAAATCTTAAGGTAACCTGTTATATATATAATTTTAATACACATTTCTTACTACAGAAGATTATTTTTTCTTCTTGTAAAGCTACAGACTTTCCATTATGACATTCATATATGTTGTTTTGCACTCTCTATCTGTGTTAACATGTGAATGTGTGTTCTGTTTTGAGATGAAAAATGCTTTAAAATTTTTATCATATGTAAATATTGAGTAATATTTGAGAAAGATTTGCAGTTATATTAAGTTATGTTTTTTGTTTGATTTTTTTTTTTGCTGTCAGTTTTTGTGAGTTTGCTGATTTGATTAAACCTGCAATCAGAGCCTCAGGTTATGTCTTATCTGCACATGCTCTCTATGTATCTGGATCAGAAACTGGAAAGTATTGCTCACAGTGCTGATATAATACCTGACTTCAAGACTCATCTATTCCATACCCGTTACAGAAGAGCAGGCAGTACAGTGCACTTAATACAAATGTCAGGTAGGAGGGTACATTGTGTGTCGTATTGAAGTGAGTACAGTACTTTTCAGGGTTTCATTGCTTGGATAAATTAGAAGTGAAAGATAACTGATTGCCTTACATTATAGTTTTTACTTTATGCTGATCTATATGCATAAGTGGTGTCTTACACAAACATAATGCATATAAATATATAGGCAGTTACTCTATATTTTCATCTGATCTTTAAAACAATTGCAGAGCCAGTAGGTCATGGGTTCAGTACCTGTCACCTCTTTATTTATGTTTGAATATTTGAGTATTTTTCTAACCTTCTTGACTGGTATGCTGTGTAACGTGGAGGTATGATAATGGCTTCAGCAAATGCAGGAGCAGGTGATTTATAAAGCTGAAGAAACACTGAAATTTAAAGCTCAACGTAGATATTCAATAACTCTAAACAATACACACAAGAATAACAAAATGCCAGCACTGAATCCAGTGTAGCCACCAGCTCCTTTGAAAGCAGGTTTGTGTTCAGCTGTTTTTTTCACTGCTGTCCCTTGATACTACAGTTGCCATGTGAGCCAGGTATTACATGCACTGCATATGCTGTACTTGAGAAGCGACTGTGCCCTGCTGCACTGCACCGCCTTACCTATACCTGATTATGAAGCACTGCTGAGTCACATAGGAGGCATCATCTGAGAGTTGCACATTCTGTGTGTGTATAAATATCTATATATGTGTACATATATATAGCTATATACATACATACACAGACTGTACAACTCTCAGATGATATATAATGTATGCAAATAAAGTTGTATCTTACATGGATCTGTCGACAAGAGTTTAATAACAGAACTAGTGTTGATTCTACATGTTAGATAGGAAATTGATTTGACTGTTTTATTTGAGGGTTCCTCTTCTGGTGCACATGTCTGTAATATATCTGTAAAACAGAAAAGAAGCTTGAAATTCCCATCTTAATTGTTAACATATCAAAATGTTTTTAATGATAAAAAAGGAGAGTCCTGGATATCTTTGTTATTAGAAAATGTCAAATTTAAAGTTTGATTAAAAATGATTTGAAATTCAAAATATCTCCTATTTGAATTCTCACTTGTTTTCCAGTGGTTGAAGTCTGTTTGCTTGTGTGTCTAACATTAACCCCCTAACCTCGCATTGATTTCATTGAACTTGCTTTGAAGAACCCTGGGTGCAATATTGAATTGAAAGTCCATGCAGTGAGAAACACTGGAGGTATCACAAGCAGACCATTCTGTTAATAAAGGGATTTCCTAAATTAATGATTTTTAATGAAATACCGGAGACACTACCATGAAGAAGATGATCTCTTATTTAAGTAATATTATAATATCGATTATTTAAGTAATATTATAATATAATTCTAACATCTTACAAAGTGTCCCATGTCATACAAAGCGCAGGGTCAAATGTGCTTTTTTTTAATTTTATTTTATTTGTATAGGGAATAGTAGCGCTACAGTCCTTGCTTGTTATCTCTGTTGTAAGTATAGCCACTAATGCATTTGTCATTTTTGTTAACGTTAGGGCAACAGTCATTATCATTATTTATTTCTTAGCAGACGCCCTTATCCAGGGTGACTTACAATTGTTACAAGATATCACATTGTTTTTACATACAATTACATTATTTTTTTACATACAATTACCCGTTTATACATTTGGGTTTTTTACTGGAACAATCTAGGTAAAGTACCTTGCTCAAGGGTACAGCAGCAGTGCCCCCACCAGGGATTGAACCCACAACCCTCCGGTCAAGAGTCCAGAGCCCTAACAACTACTCCACACTGCTGCCCCAGTCATGTATGCACAAAGACCCTTATATTACTGTATAATATGAATTGATTCACCAGGATTTTCAAGTGCTGCAATTTAATTCTGCTTTTTTTCCACAGTATCTTAAGCGTTTTTAATACAATCTCAAACCAACTAACCATAGAAAGTTCTTCCTATGGTTTTTATTTAATCAGTCCAAGGGAGCTGTTTCTTGTCATTTCCATGTCAAACAAAAAATCATTTTAAACGAGGCAATGTTTTCTGATGACGTTTCATTTGCTTATGAATCTTCCCCAACAGAAAATAGAATTTGTAAAATTGAAAAGAAATCATAAAAAATACAAGAACAATAAAATAAATGAAAAAATAATATGAAAAGTATAAAATTCATAATAAAAAACAGCTACCTTCAACACAAATATTACAGTATAGTCTGGTATTTATTTAGTCGAGTATTTCTTTGTGAAAGAGGATGCATATGGTGTAAACTGTGTGTTTTTAAGACTTGACTATAGAAATGCAACTGGTGTGGTGTTATTTTGTGGTACAGAGTTTTGCCCTTAAAGTTATTTTTAATATTTTTTTTTTTCACAATTCGACAAATGTATGTGACTGTAACTGATGAGCAACAAATTGGGTTCTCTAAAATTGTAAACATACACGATTTTGTGGGTGAACTAGTTTGTCTTGTTCGTAGTGATTTGTGCAGTAGTCAAGCACAGCATTGGAAGCTACCATTGTCTGGCGTTAAACAGGTACGCAAACCACATTCTGACCATGTACCAATTTCTGGCTCTACACCAGTTGTTTGACTGATCTTTACAAAAACATATTGACTACCTATCCAGCGGAACATCATACCATGAATCAAAATAAAATTAAAATATGGCCTGATATTGTATCAAAAAACAGCAAATGCATGGGATTTATGGCGATATGTGACACTAGAAATTTTATTTTTCATACTGTTTTAACAGGATTACAATTAGAAACATACTTATTTTATAAACTACATTTTCTTATGCTGTGAAGTAGCCTATCACCGGTATAGATATGGCATTCATTTTGGTATTATTTTTTTAAAGTAATGAGCAAACATTTATAATAAACATGTAATATTATATTAATGATATCTACTCCCTTTGAATGTATTTGTTATAATAATAATAATAATAATAATAATAATAATAATAATAATAATAATAATAATAATAATAATAATAATAAACAGTTTACATTTCAGTGTCACTGATTTCAAGAAATAGCAATCGTGTAGTGAGGGTGTAAGGGATTAACTAAAATACAGTTTTGTTATAATAATATTGGCCACTGAGTAAATTCAAGTACCTTCATATTCTATTGAACAGTCTTCGTCTCAGATCTGTTGCTATTATGGTGGCCTAAAAATGTGTTAATGAACCGCACTTAATGTTACTCTATACGAACAGGCTCTTTAGTTAGGCCTATATATATATATATATATATATATATTTCGTGGGGCGGGAGCCAGGGCTGCGATAGGAAGGGGATGTTTTTGCAATTTAAGATTGCATGTTCAGCCTCTAGAACGGGAGAGAGAAAAGGACGGTCCGGACTCCAAATGAGAGAGGCTTCCCTATGGAGTCGAGACTAGCCCTATCGGCCTCTGGGCCCCTGAAAACACAGAGTCCTCTGACTTCTCTGAGAGTCGTTATAGGTTGAGCCTCGCGACTGGGTCCCAGTTACCAACCGGGTTCGACACTCGGAGGAAGGAACGGCTCATACGAAGCCTTGATGTAAGGAAGAAAAGAGAATCTGAATAAACACAAATATAAAGACCTGGTGGAGTCTGCCCTAGTGCTCTGCAACATACCCACAACCGCATCTGATAGCCCTAGGGCTAACCAGCGGTCCCTTTCAGAGGCCAGACACATAGCCGGAACCTGCCCGGTTCCGGTGCCAAAGAGCCTTTAAGCCTGACCGAGGAGATCCATGCGCAGTGGGATCTCCCAGGGCTGGCCGTGTAACAGCTGGCACAGGGTCGAAAACCAGATTCTCCTGGGCCACTTGGGGGCCACGGAGAACTGACGTTTCCTCTAATCGGACCTTTTCGAGGTCCAGTTAGAGGGCCGGGAGCAGCAGTATAAGCGGGAAAGCGTACAAAAACGCTTTGGGCCATTCATGTGCTTGGGCGCTTAGGAGGTCCACTCGGCGTAGACAGTGGAGGGAGTACCACAGGGGCCAATGAGTTGTTTCTGCTGAGGCGAAGAGATCGACCTGTGCCTTCCCGAACTGTTCCCAAATGCGCTCCACTATCTGAGGGTGGAGTCGCCACTCTGACGGATGCTGACCCTTCCTGGAGGGGAGGTCCGCTGCCCAGTTCACAGCTCCAGGAATGTGCGTTGCCCATAGGGACAGCAAGTTCCTCTGAGCCCTTGTCAATAGCCTGAAGGCCATGCGATGCAACCCCGGGGACCGTAGGCCACCCTGGTGGTTGACATACGCCACCACTGTTGTGTTGTCCCTCCAGATCAACACATGTGTACCGCTCAGCACTAGGAGGAAGTGGTGGAGAGCAAGGGAGACCGCTTGCAACTCCAGCATGTTTATATGCAGGAATGTCCAGCGGTCTGACCAGGATCCACGTACCCCTCGTATGCCTTCCCAGACCGTCCCCCAATCCAAGTTGGAGGCGTCTGTTGTCACCACTTTGCGGTTCAACACTACTCCCATTCGCACACCTTCTCACCTGCGGAGATGGGGAGCGACTACAGGAGGCCTGCGCATCAGGGATGTCCAGCAGTGGGCCCTGAGACAGGTCATGGAGGAGGGACTCTGGGGCTCCAAGAGCCACCAATAGTCCAGTCATAGAGGACGCGGAGCTTGCCTTCGTGGCCCTCTCCAACCTAGATTCCTTCACCCGAGGCTGAAAAGCTGCACAGATGCTGCAGGCCACCTCCCATTTGAGGGCCAAGGTGACATGTTGGACACCCAAGCACCGTGCACAGAGGGTATGTTTATCCTCTTGGGGGATATTCACATTGCAGGTCGTGCAGGGGTGGAACCCCAACTTGCCTGACATGGGCCTGGTGTTGTGCATGGGCTGTGCACTGAACACCGCTTGCACTGTGCTCAGGCACTGATTAAAAGTGCGACCGCCGTGCGCTCACCCCTAGCGCTGTAGCAGAGGGTAGCGAACACCGTGTGCACCGTGCACCGTGCGTACCAAGCTCCATCTGCACCGAGTACCGTGCAGCACTGTACGCCCGTGCACTAGTGTGGCAGTGGCACCAAGCACCATGTGCACTGAGCTCCGTGCACACTGAGTACTGTGCAGCACCATGCACTCTTGCGCTAGTTCTGTGGCAGTGGCGAAGCACTGTGTGCACCTTGCGTACCATGCAGCACCATGCGTTCGTGCACTAGCGCTGTAGCAGTGGGTACCAAGCATTGTGTGCATCATGCGTACCGAGCACCGCATGCACCGAGTACCGTGCTGTGACTGTGCACCGATGCTGTAGCTCTGGGCACCGTGTGCCATATGCACTGAACACTTGTGTACCGAGATACCTAAGTACCAAGGGCTATGCATGCGCCGTGGTACCGAAGCACCGGGGGGGCGCTACACAATTTTGCCTACCCTGACTATGCGGTCACGCACACCTGATCTGCACGTAGCGTGCACCAGGGGGACACAAGGGCCAAAGCTGCAGTGGGCGAGTTGAAGCAGACAGCAAAAGCACGGTAGATAGTATAGGGGAGCGCACACTGTTTGTTTACAAGGCCCGACTCACCAAGGTGGGCGGGCCTACGCAGCCGGCGAGGTCTACTTGACAACGGGGATGCGGCAAGGCCTAGCCCCGTGGAGGAGAGCACGGCTGAAAAAGTCACTCAACAGTGGGGATACGGCAAGGCCTAGCCCCGTGGAGGAAATGTGTACTCTTAGAAAGAAATAGACAACTACTCACGGGTGACTGCACAGGCAGCCGCACACAGACACGACAGACAGATAACAAAGAGCAGTCTACCACGCAAGCGAGGAGGCCACTGAAAGACAGAAAGGCAAAAGGCTCTGTCTTTTCAAAGTCGTTGATTCCAGGAAAGCGGCGAGCCAGCTTTCAGCACAAATGAAGGGAAATATAATCGACTCGATTCGACTCGAGGAGCTCTTTTATATCAATACGCTCAGCTCAACGCAGAGGTCTTACCGTACCGTCTTGAAATGGCTTCCTCGGGATGACAGTTGTATTCCCTCGGTGGGTGGGAACGATTGCATCATCCCAGGAAGGGGCCTATCGGCAGCTCTGGTATAGAGAGCTCAGCGATACCTACCCAATGAGCAGGCACATAACATACGTTATGTCATTGGTGGTCGTCTTCGAATTGAAAGGGAACATGCATGACAGTAGCCAAAAACAAACGTCAAGGGGCAAGGTTCACGCATCAGCTTGCAGTTGTAAATAAAAAAATTAAAATGGCAAGAGTGTTATGGAGCAATGATGAGGTCCTCCAGGACCAGGATTGGTGTAGACAATAAGAAATAACAAAAGTACTTTTGGTTGCACAAAGAACCCTCTACAAATATGTAAGCCTACACACAATTAAGTAAAAATAAAGAAAATAATAAAAGAGATCGTTTCGATTGTTGTCGTAGTAACCTGAAAAGGTTCGTCTTGCACGGAGCACATGCTGCCGACGCATCCTCCGAGCTTGTTGTACACAAGCCCTCCTTTGCAAAATAATCAAAATAAAGCTTGCAATAAAGCACACAAAGAAATGAACGCCATGGCGGGAGCCATATTGGATATTTACTTCCGCCACTGTGTTTGACACGGGTTGAAAATATGCACTGTGAAACTGTCATGTCCAACCCCAGGGCGACTCTTAACCCGAGAATTGTAGAGCACGGCAAATGTGAATGCATGCAGGGCTCAACTCATGGGTGACCCCGTGTCAACTCAACCCAGGTTTTGGTGGTGTAGTGTTAAAAGCCTTATAGAGAGTCTATGATGATAGACAGGTGAAATTAGGAAGGGGCGAAGCCCTGGCTCATGACCCCCATGCACACCCCACTAAAGTTTATATATATATATATATATATATAGTTAGTAAGTAGATGCCGCTTATTAACAACCTCTCGGTTCCCAGCAAAAAGTTGTCATTAACCAAAATTTGCCAATAAGCGAAAAGCCCCCATTTTCAAGTGTAGCTTATTTATATGGAACAACGATATATACTCTAGTTCTACAAATATGGCACTGAAATACATTCGTTTTAAATGTTAGTGTTAAAAAATGAACGAGAAGCACAAAATATCCAAACAGAACTGTTTTCTTCACGCTTGTGTAAAACCAAAAAAGGGACTAGACTTAAATAGCACTACACAACGATGTACTACAACTGTCCTTACAATGAGTAAAGCAAACATAAAAAACGTGTTGTACTTACGATCAATTGTAAAGAACACACTTTTAAAATAAGAAATTGTCCAACGTGGTCTGCATTTTACAATGAACCACTTCCCGCAGTAAATGGATCTCAATTTTGCTTGCAGCTTCGTAGCCAGTTTCAAAGCCACGATTCTGCCTCAGTCTGCCAGAAATACGCAGTCGGGAAGTCATATAAAAGCTTCATGAAGTATGCGCATAAATCATGCAAGTGCGCTCTGTAGCACTGGCAACTAGTAATAAAGTTGACAATAAACGGCGTGCAGTTGCTAATATCAGAATGTCATTAATATTAAAGTCTATGGGACGGAATTGGTTCTTGGGAACATGTTGTTAATAACCTAAAGTGGTTTAACCTTATACACAGACACACACACACACACACACACACACACACACACACACACACACACACACACACACACTTTCACCCTGTGTGGAGTTTTGAGTGACTGGAGTTAGGAATAGTAAATAAAAATATTGTGAGAGCCAATGCAAAGTCCTCATAAACAGTTTAAACAAACGTGTGTGTGTGTGTGTGTGTGTGTGTGTGTGTGTGTGTGTGTGTGTGTGTGTGTGTGTGTGCTAGGTAGGTAGGTAGGTAGGTAGATAGAAAGATAGACAATTAGCTTTGGTGGTGGTTTTTATTTAGCCACAAAGCTAAATAAAACAATTATCGGTAATCGGAATGCCCTCGGTTATAACATACAGTACAGCTCAATCGAGCTACAAATCATATTGTAATGAGTTCATTTCCACATACAGCTATCCAGTATACCAGTGCTGTTTCGTTCGTATTAACCATGGCAGGTTTAAAACAGTCTATGTGGAATGCCATGGAAATTGATTGAAAGCAAAGCAATAGTAATAAGGCCGCTGGTAATGAGACTGGACAAGGGCCGTATGGTGTCTATTTCTATATAACCTTATGTATTACTTCGCCTATACCATAAGTTTACAATAATATTTACTGGGATGTTGATTGTAAAAATCTTACCGTTAGACGCCCTCAAGCCCCTGTGTCCCACAGTCATGTTCAGTATAACACTGATTTACTGATTCACCTTCCTAACTTAGTCTGCTGGCCAACTTCGGGCTTTTTTAGAAACCATGTTGACAGTCAAGTTTTTGTTTTGTGATAATGTGATATTTTATAATGCGATACATTGTACTGTGATATTTTGTAACAATTGTACGTCGCCCAGGATAAGGGCGCGTGCTAATAAATAAATAAAAACATAAATAAATAAATAAATAATAAAAACCATCCTCCCCATAAAAACTATTTGCACAATGTATCTAACAAACAGGTTACTTGCAGCGGTTGGGGGTTATTGATCAATCAAGCACAATACTTATACATTTATTACATTTCAAAGGACACTTTTGTAATAGTTGTAGCATTTAACAACCTTTGAAGATGTAAATACTTTTTTGTTTGTTGTTTTTACTGAAGCACTGCACAGTGGGCAAATACCTTATATCCTCCATTCAACCATCTGTATAGTGTCGTTGAACAGTGTGACAGCGATACAAAAAAGTGTGCCTTTAAACTACTAGACGCTTATCTTAGTCTTTATAATTGAGGTTTAAAAATGAACGGATATATATATATATATATATATATATATATATATATATATATATATATATATATATATATATATATATATATATATATATATATATATATATATATATATATATATCAAACATCTGTATGAAAGTTATATCTGTATGAATATAGGTGCTTCTGTTGTCTAATTTCAGTGACCAAAATGATTCACATAATTTACAAGCATGTAAAAAGAAAGATACCGTGGTCTGAAAATGATATATAACCTGAAAATGGAGCTTGAATCTAAAATGTTGCTCATGGTTTGTGATGCTGAAGTTGTTGTACAGGAACATTGTAAGGAGAGGAAAGTTGCTTTCAATTTGAAAATATTTTATTTGAATAGACAATAAACACAGTTGAAACATACGATTGAAGCGCTATATAAAAGCTGACATTTAAGAAAATAACCTGTATATAGAAAAAGATTGCATCTAAAGTAAGCGCTATACGTTTTACAAGAGCTGTGTATTTTTGTAAAGTTGTAAACTATATATATATATATATAGAACTAAAAAAAACTTTCAGTTTGACAAACAAATATTTGGCTAAAACATGTAAAATAAATGTCAGAACAATGTACTTAATCGATCACACAAAAACAATAATATACACAACAAAACCAATGCGATTTCAATAAATAAATAAATAAAATAATTATTGACCAACACATATTGCGATAACAATCAAATCATAACAACCTCATTAAATATTAAAACAACCACATGAATGTTCACAGTTTACTTTTAAGGCAGTTTTTTACAGCAAGATTGGTTATGTGTAAAATAACAGAATTCAAGGCATTTATGGCTACACTAAAGGAATGTCTAAATATTTTATATGTCAATGTCCAGCGGTTCACAAGCTATGATAAAGCTAATAAAGTGATCAAGAGAAATGTACAGCCTGTGAATTGAAGGCATGGTTTTTTCTGTTCTTTTACATAAATTACACCTATAGAAACATCCCTTCTTAGGTCTAGAAGCTATTACATTATAACATGTGCAACAGTTCTATAAAAATACTTCTAACAGTCAGACTAACGTTTTTGAAACTACCGTAAAAGGAATCTGAAAAATATAGACTTCGAGTTATAGCTCCATGGATTATTTAAACCTCCACAGTCAGGTTTGAAAGAGGGACTTCTCAAAATGGGATTTATATAGTCCACAGTGTGTGTACGCGCTGCGCTGTGTTTGGTGTCCATATCATACAGTTGTAACCGGTTCATGTGCTGCTGTCTCTTTCTTTATAGATGGCATTCGCTTTTTTTTTTTTTTTTTTTTTTTAAATAAAGGCACGTCTGATGTAGTGAGTTTTAGCAGGCAGGACGGACAGGCATTTGGAGAAGGATGACTTGCCTGTTTTCTGATGGGTGGCACTTGTTGATGTGCCTTGTAAGACCAGGGGAGCTGTAGAAAGTGGCCGGACAGTACTTGCACGGAAAGACTTGGGAGGAGTGCAGAAGGCGAAGGTGGCGCTCTTGACTCGCTCTGCTGGGAAAGGTCTCTCCGCAGACAGGGCACAGGTGGCACGCCATGGAACTCAGATTGATGGGAGTTTGGTTTTGCGTTTCCAGAGAGGTGGACATCTGGTTGTGATTCTCGCCGCTGTCTGCACCTGGAAAGGACGGGTACCTGACGTGATCTTTGTTGGTCTTCTTCTGTAGGGCTTGGTGTCCCAGGAGATGTTTTCTCAGGTAAGCCTGGCGTTTGAACCTCTTTCCGCAATGGTGACAATCGTTAAGGCCATCCTCTGAACCCGATTCAGATAAGCCCGGGCTGGGGGTCTCCCGGTCGTTTGCGTTTTCGGTTTTGGTGTCTTGTATGTCTTCTGGCATGGCCTTAAGGTCACCAGATGGCACCTTTGCGCTTTCAGGCTTGCCATTAGGAGCTGCGGATATTGTGGTTGGGTTTTGGGGTCGGGGCTTGTGCCAGCGCCGGTGGGATGCCAGGTTTGCAGGGCAGCTGAATACCTTGTCACATTCTGGACACCTGTACTCTACTCTGACGATCCTGGAGCATTTGTGCTGGGCTAGTGAGAAGGGATCGGCATACTCTTCTTTGCACAGTTGACAGATGAATTCCCCCAAAGGTTTGTTCCCTCCACCTGACAGTGGCCTTGGTTTTAGATCAACCGGTCCTTCCTTGATCCGGAGACCCAGGACCGGGGATGTAGTGACTTGGTCTTCGAAATGCAGTTTCCTGATCGGTTTGGGTTTCTTTGCAGAGGGTTTGCTTTTGCGCTCAGGGTCTGCCAGAGATCTTTTATTTGGGGTTCTGGTTGTAGCAGGGAGGATGGAGTTGACGGCACGGCTTTGGTTGCTGTTGCTGGAACCGATTTTCAAGTCCACAGGGGCAAAGAGGAACTGGTCTAAGGTGGCGAGAACCGCAGGGGTTGGGAAGGACTCGGCAGATATCGGGGAGCCCATGTTGAAACTTCTCTCGAAAAACGTCCTCCCCTGTTCTTTGCTGATAGGGCGGGTGGGGCTGTAGAGAGACACGCACACGCTATCAGGGTTACCGAACTGGACCGGCTTCACATCCTCCGCGGCGGCAGCGGGAGAGTCAGCAGTAGAGTTTGGTGATGCAGTAACGCGATCGGGACTGTCTGAGACAGAGACAGGTAGAGATGAGCTGTTTTGGTTCTGCAACGCCTTCATATGGTCCTTGCCGTCCTCATCACAGCGGATCCTGTATGAAACAGACGCTGATTTTTTGTTTCTTTTCACTAAAAAGCCTTTGGGCATCTTTGCGAGTAAAAGGCACTTGCAAATAAAAAAGCAGGGCTCAGCTAAAATCCAGTAGTAGGCAATTGCAGTTATACACCTTAAAATGTAATGCCTGGCGTATTGCTATTGATCTTTCTGCTCCCGGAATGCTTTCGTCTCCAAGGCATAGCTGCACTCTTTTTAAGGAGGGATGATGCTATTGTTCTCGCCCCTTGTTGCCTCATCCCCAACCAATCAGATGAAGCGAAGTTCTCTATGGATTTGCTCGTGGGCGGGTTGAAGGACTGGCTTTCGAGGGTAGGAGGGTCTGCACATTGGTGAGCAGATGTACCTGTGGGTTATTTTATTCTGAGTTGTTTTGCCCCTCCTAGATGAAGGCACACGCCGGAGCCCTCCTTTTTTTACGGTCTGATGACTTTCTATACAAATGCACACGTGTCGTGGCTTTGTGCGTCTCCTTTGGGGGCCACTGATCCGCCAAATGGAAATGTCCGTCATTGACACAATCATCAGCATTTACAATTAAAATGGATTTGGGGGATGGGGAGTGGGGGGTAAGCGCATGTTACACTGACGCAGAAACAAAGAAGTTTTAGATATGGGGTAACACACAATTTAAAAGGCAATTTAAAAAGAAAATACTATACTCAAAACAGTAAACTATAAATGGATTGTGTGCTAGATTAAGGGGAACAACATTGATACAGAGCACAAGTTATTTACATTTTATATACAAGGGATTTGCAAGCTGTAATTGTCAATTGTATAAAACTTCAACAACGATAGATAGATAGATAGATAGATAGATAGATAGATAGATAGATAGATAGATAGATAGATAGATAGATAGATAGATAGATAGATAGATAGGAAGGAAGGATTATTTTACACTACTTTTCTACAGTACACCTATTTAATGCACCATTTTATATCTATTATTTGTAGACCCAGGTCCGATAGTGATTCATTATAACCCACACAGAGTCAAAATGGGGGATGTACTTCTGGGCTTTGCAATAGACATTGAAGTTTACACACACACACACACACACAGTATGTGTGTTTGTGTGTGTGGGTGTGAGAGTGCGGCACGTGTCAAAATCTACGGCAGTTTGACTCCCCATATAGTAAATCAATCAGACATTACGCATACATAAATGTTGAAAAGGGGTGCCTGTCTTCCAGCACAAAAGCTTTACCTCCCCAAGCTGTATATCTCTGTATGAGAAAGGAAATTGACCTCTCTGCAGTGAAATACGGCTCACTGGCAATCTGGCCAAAGGATATAGACGCGCGCTGTGTGCAATCAGGAACCCGAACAAAGCAGACTATTTCCACATGGGTCAGCTCACGGTGATCTCCAGATTAAACGCACACGCTTTCAGAAGATTCCTGGTTTAAAGTATTATTCTAGCCTATCATTGTACAATATTAATGTGAAAAAGAGCTCTGATTCCCTTAAGTTTGTTTTTCTAATGTTCACAAACGAGATGCATGAAATCTGTTCTATACAGTGGTTTAAGTTATTGGAGGGCCACCTTACTTTTTTCAGCTTTAAGATGCTTTCTAAAGATGAATTAAAAAAATAAAAATAAAACATAAACTTTTATAGAAGTTTGATATTGGATGATACATTAATTTACATTAATGTACATTCATTTTTACAACTACTGTAGATAATTATTGTAATTGAGTGACTTAAAAAATGTTAAGCTACTGTTTCATGAATTTAAAAAATAATAATGCAGAATAATCATCATAACAAAATAATTTTAAAAAATGCCAAAGTCAGACTCAAGGGAATTATAATTTTAAAATGATGACGATGATGATGATGATTTTTTAAATAATTATATTGCTACATTCAGTGTCAATTAACTGCTAACTGTTTTATTCCTGGAGTGTTAGATTTGTTTTTACTACAGTAAAATACACTCTAGACCTTTATTTATTGACTTTAATAAAGCTGCAAAACTGTTTAGAACGAAATTACCGCTCACTAGTGTGTTGCATATTACTGTAACCAAGAATCAATAGAACAACCTTGAAATGACTGGAAATGATATGCTATTATTTTAGGAAGTTGAAATAACTGTGGTACAGTAATAAATAATAATAAAACGTGAGGCGATTTCCAATGATAACAAGCTTCTCCAACTGCAAAATGTATGATTTGCCGTTGTTATTATAAAAGATGTATTATGTACCGTGGATGACCTGTGTAACTTGGTTTGATGTGAGATCAGTATGTAATTTGGTTTAATGTAAGCTCAATGTTTGCAGGAATTGCTCTTGCTTTGTCCATCTCTCGTAGGCACGCGAGTACCAAAGTAGAATTCAGCTCCATCCTCTCTTTATTGTTCTCCAGATTAGCATAAAGCTGCTGAGGGTCCAAGTCAAATAATTACACACCCATCGTCAGAGGCACCGTGCGCCATTTTAATAACAGAGTGGAGAAGAACAGATACCCCAGCAGTGTACATCATTAAAACAGGGCCGTTAATGTGGACAGCAATCGCCGTCCACTGTATCAAAAGCACACAAGCACTGAGAGGATAGTAAGGGTAAAACACACAAGCACTGAGAGGATAGTAAGAGTAAAACACACAAGCACTGAGAGGATAGTAAGAGTAAAACACACAAGCACTGAGAGGATAGTAAGAGTAAAACACACAAGCACTGAGAGGATAGTAAGAGTAAAATACACAAGCACTGAGAGGATAGTAAGAGTAAAACACACAAGCACTGAGAGGATAGTAAGAGTAAAACACACAAGCACTGAGAGGATAGTAAGAGTAAAACACACAAGCACTGAGAGGATAGTAAGAGTAAAACACACAAGCACTGAGAGGATAGTAAGAGTAAAACACACAAACACTGAGAGGATAGTAAGGGTAAAACACACAAGCACTGAGAGGGTAGTAAGAGTAAAACACACAAGCACTGAGAGGATAGTAAGAGTAAAACACACAAGCACTGAGAGGATAGTAAGAGTAAAACACACAAGCACTGAGAGGATAGTAAGAGTAAAACACACAAGCACTGAGAGGATAGTAAGAGTAAAACACACAAGCACTGAGAGGATAGTAAGAGTAAAACACACAAGCACTGAGAGGATAGTAAGAGTAAAACACACAAGCACTCACTGAGAGGATAGTAAGAGTAAAACACACAAGCACTGAGAGGATAGTAAGAGTAAAACACACAAGCACTGAGAGGATAGTAAGAGTAAAACACACAAGCACTGAGAGGATAGTAAGAGTAAAACACACAAGCACTGAGAGGATAGTAAGAGTAAAACACACAAGCACTGAGAGGATAGTAAGAGTAAAACACACAAGCACTGAGAGGATAGTAAGAGTAAAACACACAAGCACTGAGAGGATAGTAAGAGTAAAACACACAAGCACTGAGAGGATAGTAAGAGTAAAACACACAAGCACTGAGAGGATAGTAAGAGTAAAACACACAAGCACTGAGAGGATAGTAAGAGTAAAACACACAAGCACTGAGAGGATAGTAAGAGTAAAACACACAAGCACTGAGAGGATAGTAAGAGTAAAACACACAAGCACTGAGAGGATAGTAAGAGTAAAACACACAAGCACTGAGAGGATAGTAAGAGTAAAACACACAAGCACTGAGAGGATAGTAAGAGTAAAACACACAAGCACTGAGAGGATAGTAAGAGTAAAACACACAAGCACTGAGAGGATAGTAAGAGTAAAACACACAAGCACTGAGAGGATAGTAAGAGTAAAACACACAAGCACTGAGAGGGATAGTAAGAGTAAAACACACAAGCACTGAGAGGATAGTAAGAGTAAAACACACAAGCACTGAGAGGATAGTAAGAGTAAAACACACAAGCACTGAGAGGATAGTAAGAGTAAAACACACAAGCACTGAGAGGATAGTAAGAGTAAAACACACAAGCACTGAGAGGATAGTAAGAGTAAAACACACAAGCACTGAGAGGATAGTAAGAGTAAAACACACAAGCACTGAGAGGATAGTAAGAGTAAAACACACAAGCACTGAGAGGATAGTAAGAGTAAAACACACAAGCACTGAGAGGGTAAAACATCAACAACTAGGCAACGTATAATGTAACATATGAGGAAAACTTTTATAATGGTCACTATAAAACTCAGAAGAACTGGTAAATATGTTGGTATACAAGAGTAAACGCCCACATTAAACTATTTGGGGTGGGGGAAGGGTCACTTATAGTTGGTTCTGTATAAGGTGTAAGGTGTGCAAACACATTGCTTGTGCTTATTGTAAGTTGCTTTTTAATAAAAGTTGTGTCCTGAACCTCTTTGTTCCCCCTCTAACCAGATCATACATCTGTAGACTATAGGCTACAAATGATTATTTGTTAAATTATTTGTTTCACATGTTAAAAATGAATTCAATGCATCTTTAGTCCATAACTAGGCTAGCCTACGTTTCCAAAATGCATGGGCAAATCCTGTAATATGTCTAAGTGAGATCTAAAGGTCATTCTTTTCCACATTTTAAAATTGCCAAACAAATCACAGAATAGGATAAATACAGATCGCCTAAATGATTTGTATTTACCACTAATATATCTTTGTATTTTGTTATCATCATTATTCGGTTAATTGGTGTCTCCTACATGCAGAAGCACTAGCCAGTAGTAGAGCATTTCATGGTATTTAACAGGGTTTCTTGTTTTCATTGCGATTGAGGACTATCAGTATTTGTTTAGGATGCGTGTGCGTGTGTTTGTTCAATGGCGTGCGCAGCCCTGCCTCTCTGCTTATCCGGAGATGGATTTGCTTTCTATTAGCATACAGCTGCGGGTCCCTCCTTCCCAATGTGCATTTTAACCACTTTCAGCCAGTCCTTATCAGTACAACAGGGCGTGAGCCCATTCAATACCGCCCACGCAAAAATAAAGAAGGAACCGTTCAAAGAAATTGAAATATTCATAAGCTTTCAGTCAAAATGCTAAGATAGATATATATATATATATATATATATATATATATATATATATATATATATATATATATATATATATATATATATATATATATATATATATATATATATTGAAGAATGCTCTAAATTGATATTGGTTTAGCGCACGCACATCAGCACACTACTACGAGAACATGATGAGTATGTTGTTTAACTCTGTTTGGGTGCCCTACCGTATCGTATGGCTACGCAATTAACATATTCTCATTACGAGTGCCCTTATATATACCAATTTACACGAGTGATCGCCGGATGTAGCCATGAATACACATACATATTCATTAATATTATTTCAAACTGGCAATCAACTTTAAACCCGGCAGCTTACATCATTGCAAATTATCTACATTTTCACACACATACATATCATACAGAATAATGGGGTTTGAACTAAAAGTAGCTGTGCCAAAACTTATCAAAAGATTTAAAAATGAACAATTAATTAGACCCCCCCCCCCCCCACCGCCCCACATACACACACCTTTCAAAGACGAAGCTTATCAATTCTATAGTTTTTGTTGCTTAAAACTTATTAAAATAACATTTTGAGAACTCAAGAGAAATACAAAATATATATATTTTTTTTTTCAGCAAGTAACATTACTCAATTATGATTTTATTAATCTATTTTACAGAAACAACAACAAAAAAAACACGCCAGGTTTGTTGTTTAAAATAAGAACATAATAAACACGACTGACTTAATTATATCAAAAGTTAAAAACGAAACTGCTCATTTCATTCTTTTCTGGCTACTGCCGAAAACACACAAACTGAAGAGCGCTGTGACGATAGAGTCAACGCATACCGCAGTACATTGCTATGCAAAGAATGGTCTTGCACCCTCTACAGGAGGAATGAAGCAATTGCACTAGCTTTCAAAAATATGTCTAGCGATAATCTGGCAAATTGAGCCTGAAAAGTACTGTTTTTTTAAAATATATATGTTTGATAATATCTTTACAGTGTATAAAAACAGGTACTGTACTGCAAAATCGTGCTGAAGCAAAATATGATGGGTTTTTTTTGCAAACAAAAAGAAACGGCCTCATAATACGTTCAGAATTAATTGAATATATTCCATATTACATAATGAGATTTTTTTCATAATTCAATAAGTGGCACAAACTATTGTAAGCAGTAACCATAATAATTACAAACAATCTGAGACAAAATGTAAATTACGTTGTTTTTTAGTTTAGTTTTTTAATGAACAATTACAGAACTATAGGAGGCTGTGTGGTCCAGTGGTTAAAGAAAAAGGCTTGTAACCAGAAGGTCCCCGGTTCAAATCCCACTTCAGCCACTGACTCATTGTGTGACCCTGAGCAAGTCACTTAACCTCCTTGTGCTCCGTCTTTTGGGTGAGACGTAATTGTAAGTGACTCTGCAGCTGATGCATAGTTCACACACCCTAGTCTCTGTAAGTCGCCTTGGATAAAGGCGTCTGCTAAATAAACAAATAATAATAACTATCAAGCGCTGTCATGATGAACACACATGATTGTTTGAATCCATTTTAAGGCATACACTTAAAAGGTTTCTCATGCCTAGAGTAGACCAGGCTGTGCATACACAGGCAGATGGTATCTGTTGAAATTCAGGTAATTCAATACAGAAACCCTGTGAAGAGATATGTAATTGCACTCCTCAGATTTCATCTTCAGGGTTTTCTTTGGATCTTCAGATCCTTCTTCCTCCACTACCTGTTGAATTATTTCTGTAACTGAAAAGGAGTCTGGATCCTGGAAGCAAAGAAAAGGATGCTTTACATTATTACTCTCTCTTTGGCACTAACAGCTAGACTGTATAATGTGTAAATGTGTGATGTGTTAACGAAGTAAAATCACTTTCAAGGAATAGCATTCCACCAAGTGCTAGCAGAGCGGTTTCTGAAGTATGCTCCTTGAAATACTATCAACAAGACATTTTATCTATACATTTGTTTAACATTTTCTTCTTACAGTAGCAAGCACTGCTTGGTTGCAGATGTTTCTGTTTTGTCCTGTGCTTTACACAGCATTTCCCGATCCTTCTGATTTGTGACTGCAGCAGTCACATGCACGTATGATCTGTTCTGAGAAAGGAAATGTCAATTCAGTAAACAGATCCTACCTGTCTGGATGCCATGATCTGGTGCACTTCATTTTTGAAATCAATAAAGCGATCGTGATGGCCAGACATCACATTTGCTTGAAAAAGCATAACAAACACTGGTTACCCTGTGACAAATATATATATATATATATATATATATATATATATATATATATATATATATATATATATATATATATATATATATATAATATAATAATAAAATATAAGTTTATATAAAATAATGTTAATTAGAATTAATACAGATTTAAAGATATAAGTAAAAATGATGTCACAATATATAGAACACCATTACATCATGTAAGAATAAATCATGGATTTGAATACAAACAATAAAAAGTAGCTGTCATGCCGTCAGACACCTAGAAATACCTCCAATGCTTTGATTCAAACACATGCTACCTTGAGAAAGATATGTACAACATATCGAAACGTTGGGCAGCTGGCTCTTTGAGCTAATATATGTATCTATTTGCACCTGCCTGTGTTTTGTTTCTTTTTTTCTGTCATTGTTTGTTCATAAAATAATCGTCGAACAGTGTGTGGTCAATCAGTTATTGTAATGAGTGTTCTTGATGTTCAGCCAGCTTCAGTAATTACATTTAAAGTGGATTAATTGAGAGCTGTGGCAAGAGCCAGTGAAGAATCCAGCTTTAATCAGAATTGAAAATCCTGATGACCAGTCCATTGTCGGCAGATTTGACCACTGCTTAAATACATTAGATTCACACACAATAGCACAGCTGTTTTGGGGTTATAGAAGGACCTAAGCATATTTATATATATATATATATATATATATATATATATATATATATATATATATATATATATATATATATATATATATATATATATATATATATATATATATATATATATATATACTGTATATATATTAAAATGTTGTTAAAACCTGCATATATCCTAATAGTGTACTTCCCCAATGGAAAGCTTTGTTGTCAGTATTTGCTGTCACTGATTGATTCCTCAGACAGTTTCAGTGCACACAGAAAAGTTCCTGTGATCCGTTGCTCTTTTTTCCACAGTTAGCTCACAGATATACCGTATTGTAAAATACACAACTGGTACAACCACAATGTCATTTCAGTGAAAATAGCATTTACTGCCTAAATTAAAGAGAAACTGTAACCTACAGCATATTGTAATGTAAGCTATACAGGGTTATTTAATAATTCATGAGCATTTTTACTTGTATATGATAACCAACTTATACCATTAGTTTTAGCAATGAATTTGCATTTGAGTCAAAGAACATTATCTGAAATTATACTCAGTGGTCACTAAATTGCACACAATAATACCCGGCTATCTGTCCTACTTTTAAAAAGTACTTCATTACTTTTAGCCCGCTGCAAACAATGGAAACCAGTATGTGGCAATACAACCTGTAGAATCAAAATGAACAGTTTCAAAATACCAGGGCTAGAGGGTACATGAATACAGGAGCAGGGCACTGGCATATTATTTATTTCATAGCAGTCACCCTTATCCAGGGCGACTTACACTTGTTACAAAATATCACAATACAAAAGTCTCACATTGCAAAATATCACATTGCACAATATCACATTTCAAAGTATCACATTACAGATAAGAGCAGTTATAAAAGTACAGTAAAATCAATAGAAAATGAGATCACATTCAAATGAGCAAAATAAAGAATACAGTAAATAATTACACTGAAGGTCAAATTCAACTAAGAGCAGTTACACTTATAGTAACAATATTTGCTTATAAGAGTAAATTCCATTAAGAGCACGTAGTAAGTATGATAAATGGATAAGAATAATTACAAAAAACGTGAATTGTCTTTTTTGTAGTTCATGTTTGTTTACCTGTACATATCCAGGACCAGTCCTTCATCAAATCAGTTACAAAGTTTGTTATGCAGCTGCTCTTTCTCTCCATAGAGGTAATCCAAAGCCAGAAAGGATTCTTGTCAAAGACATGTGATGGTTTCTACCTTGCTGTAGTGGTTCATGTGGAGTTTGAAGTAATTCCCAGTTTTCACACTTCCTGTAATAATGTCCCGGCCCTGCCAAGATCTAATGAACACTCTTTACCTTCATTTCTTTCTTGATTCACCCTTGGCATGAGGTGGAATTGGATTGAAATGGATTGCTGATTGTAGAACAGTGTTCCGTTCACAGCTTTATTATTATATCTTCTTCTGATGGATTAAAAAAAAAACTGAAAACACATATATAGATATTTTACACATATGGCCTGTATGTATGTCAAAGGTTGGTAACTTAATTATGTAAAAGCAAAGCATATTTACACCTTTAAATTGATAAAAAGCATGTAAATATACTTAGAATACACTCTCAAATGAAACACCTACATGACTGGAATGGTCCATCTGTGCTTCCAGGGGTATGGGGATCCTAGGTTTGGTATTCTCCAAATGGGTGAGAAAAATAAAAAAAACACAGTCAATCTGTGTCATCTCAAGTTTTCAAAGTTATCCAGTGGTAAGGCACAGAACAGAAGTTACAAAACCCTACCGAGAAGTTGGTAAGAAGCCAAGACAATGACAACTACAATGGAAATAGACAGCATTTTGTTATCAACTGTGGACCCGATTGCATGGTAAACTCAATGGGTTGTTATACTGTACCTTGTACTTTAGCCCCAGTGTACATGGGATGAGTCTGTCCAGGTCTTCAGGTGGGTCTACCACTGAGTGCAATATAGGGTCAAACAAAGGAAGCATGGCTGTGGCCAAATGGGCTCCAACCTCTTTGGAGACCACTGATCTGCATGGTGCCGGCGGGGAAATTTCGTCAGCGTGCCTGTCGCTCAGATTGCTGAGTCGTTGGTGTGGAAAGTTGTGTCAATCACAGGTCTAACATCATACACCAGGCATGCATCATTCACAGCTTTGAATGCATGGTAATATATGCCTTTCTTGTACAAGTTAATGAAGACCTAAGAATACAGAACAAATATTATTGCATTCAGAAGTGGCAGTTATAGTCAGCTAGCGTTATTACTATTATTATTACAAAAAAAGGTATATTGATATAATCTGTATGTAATTAACTAATAATACACAGAATATACTGTTCTCTCTTGGAATGTATTTACTGCAGATGAGCAATGCTAACGAGCGTGACAGGATATTAGAAATGCTTTGGATTCATCAAGAGCTGTTGTCTTGATTTCTTAGTGGGTATCAGAGGGATTGTTCCATGTCTAAACCATGAGACTGAGGGCACTGCAATATCACACTGTTGGCATGGAAGCTCAGCTGGCACCACAATAACACTGTGCCGATGCAGAGGGTACAGCGGCCGCTCATTCACAATGACATCATGCCCTCGGGCTTGCTTTAGCCTATTTACTTACAATAGATATTCTTTAGTCTGCTGCAAACTTCATTAGCTTTTGGTGCTTCCTGTTAAAATGAATATTCCCCTCCAGTATTCGATCTGGTACTTCTCCTGCATGGCCAATGAAATCCCCAAGAGATCAGGGGGTGGAACCCTTCCCCCCCCAATTCCAAATGTTCATACTATTTCATCATTCTGTTCTTTCATAAAAAGTGGCTGCATTGATTTTTTTTTTTTTAAAGCTCAATGATATGCCAGAAAGTCCATCTATTATTATTATTTGTTTATTTAGCAGACGCCTTTATCCAAGGCGGCTTACAGAGACTAGGGTGTGTGAACTATGCATCAGATGCAGAGTCACTTACAATTACGTCTCACCCGAAAGACGGAGCACAAGGAGGTTAAGTGACTTGCTTAGGGTCACACAATGAGTCAGTGGCTGAAGTGGGATTTGAACCGGGGACCTCCTGGTTACAAGCCCTTTTCTTTAACCACTGGACCACACAGCCTCCATCTAACACATCTTTAAAAAACATCTCATTGTGTTGCTCTGTGCCAAATACTAGCCCCCCCCCCCCTACCCTGCACCACCAAATGATTCTAAAACAGGTGTTGAGTCCTACAGATTTTCTCTTGTCTCTATTTCTTACTTACTGAGCATTGCAGCTGTACAGGTTTTGTATCTGTGGTGACGCACACTGCAGTTATGTGCTCTGGGTTATTGCCCCCATTGCACTGTATGCAGTCGTGATAGACAGTCACACCCGCCGCTGCTTGTACAGCACTCTCTGCTGCAAAGTTGTTAAAGTAGGTAACATTGCTGTCGAGTGGTGGCTCTGCCAGGTGAATATGACAGCCACTTATTCCAAGGGACAGGAGGGTTTCTACAGTGGTGTACACATCATTTGTATTTCCATACACAATAACGGTCCCTGAAAGAAAAAAAAAATAACAACAAATTTCATAAACGTTATCAGTAAAATTAAATTTGTTCTAATACTGTTTGACCCACACATTGCTCTGATGCGGTGAGGCACACAGTGTCACCTAGCAACAGGGACCATAAGATAATTTACTGAAGAATCTACCTGGGGAAGAAGTAAATAAGCGTCTTTCTGAGCATTGCAGAGCTATTTCAAAAGTAATGGTTTCAAACATAACTATATTTGATAGAAGGGACACAATTACATAATTGTCTGTCTTTGTAAACTGGTGTTTGATTGTTTGGAAGTGGCTTGAAAGCAATCTACCCATTTAAGATCCCACCCTACTACCTCAACCACCTAAACAGCAAACAATGCCATTCCAGTAACCGCGATTATAAAAGCAGGCTGTGTTATCAGGGCTGTAGCCAGCCATGAAAAATGATTTCGGAATAAGATGCTATTAATTGTGAATACCTGAGGTTCTAAATCTGCAGGACCTGTGTGGTTTTGTGTGATACAGTACACCCTCGCTATGACACCCTTCATTATAAACAAACTTGGCCCCTGGACCCCAAATTACAAAAAACAAACAAAAAAAATATAATAATTTATATTATAAGCAAAAATGATTAAAGAAAAAAAACAAAAAAAAACTTGAGGATCTGATGAAATTTTCATATTGGGTTGATTTGGAATAAAAGATCGGTTTGGGATTCTATGATGGATTAAGATTTGGTACACTTTCAAACAATTCATGTCAGATTGATTCTGAATAAAAGTTCAGCTTCAATTCAGGATTTTTGCTTTTTGTACTGTGTTTTAATTCAAATAGGATAAAGCAAAGACAGAATACTGCATACATGAGACGAACAGGTACATGTCATTCTACTTGTATTCACAATCTCATCTCATTAACTTACTCAACAGTTTATCCTTCATTTTGATTGTCCTTTTGTTATAACAACCCTTCCATATAATGAACAAAAGGCTTGAACCACAACAGGTTCGTTATAGTGAGGGTGTGCTGTATTAATTATAAAATCACATTCAACAACAACAACAACAACATTTAGACGGAGAGAGTTTAGCTGCGTAAGCACATCATAACCAATGAGGGTTGCAGCTCGAGCTTTTCGTTTGACCAGTCGATTTGATTGGCTGTTTGGCTGTGTTCTTATTTATTCTCATGAATATGCATTTGACTTCTACTGATGTGATTGGCCAGCTGCGAGGCTCCTTGCACCGCAGCCCCATGAACGCGACACAACCCTCAACCCAACTACCAGTGTCAATCACGTTGTGGGAGGGCAGTGGTGTGGTGCTGCTCTTAATGCCTATACAAACAGCAAGCAGACACATAGGAATTGCATTTTAAGCACTCTTGTGCGTATTTACAGAAAAAAAATAAAATGGTTCACAAAAGAAAGAGATACTGATTCTTTAAATATGATACAACTATTTACACAATCTCCCAGGTAGAGCAAGGTACTTAAGTTGGATGCTTGTTCGCAGGCACAGCTGTAGGGGCGGGGTTGGCAGGTAATCTTCTCTGGGTGTTCTGGAGGTAGTTACCTGTGTTCAGTCCGAGGAAAATGGAAGTGCTCTGCTCTATTCTATTCTGCTCTGCTCTGCTCTATTCTATTCTATTCTGCTCTGTTCTATTCTGCTCTGCTCTATTCTATTCTATTCTGCTCTGCTCTATTCTATTCTGCTCTGCTCTATTCTATTCTATTCTGCTCTTTTCTATTCTATTCTGCTCTGCTCTGCTCTATTCTATTCTGCTCTGCTCTATTCTATTCTATTCTGCTCTGCTCTATTCTATTCTATTCTGCTCTATTCTGCTCTGCTCTATTCTATTCTATTCTATTCTATTCTGCTCTATTCTGCTCTGCTCTATTCTATTCTATTCTGCTCTATTCTGCTCTGCTCTATTCTATTCTGCTCTGCTCTATTCTATTCTGCTCTGCTCTGCTCTGCTCTATTCTACTCTGCTCTGCTCTATTCTATTCTATTCTATTCTGCTCTATTCTATTCTATTCTGCTCTATTCTGCTCTGCTCTATTCTATTCTGCTCTGCTCTATTCTATTCTATTCTGCTCTATTCTGCTCTGCTCTATTCTATTCTGCTCTGCTCTATTCTATTCTATTCTGCTCTATTCTGCTCTGCTCTATTCTATTCTGCTCTGCTCTATTCTATTCTATTCTATTCTATTCTATTCTGCTCTATTCTGCTCTGCTCTGTTCTATTCTATTCTGCTCTATTCTGCTCTGCTCTATTCTATTCTGCTCTGCTCTATTCTATTCTGCTCTGCTCTGCTCTATTCTGCTCTGCTCTGCTCTATTCTATTCTATTCTATTCTGCTCTGCTCTATTCTGCTCTGCTCTATTCTATTCTATTCTGTTCTGCTCTGCTCTATTTTATTCTGCTCTGCTCTGCTCTGCTCTATTCTATTCTGCTCTGCTCTATTCTATTCTGCTCTGCTCTATTCTATTCTATTCTGCTCTGCTCTATTCTGCTCTATTCTATTCTATTCTATTCTGCTCTATTCTATTCTATTCTGCTCTGCTCTGCTCTATTCTGCTCTGCTCTATTCTATTCTATTCTATTCTGCTCTTCTCTATTCTATTCTATTCTGCTCTTTTCTATTCTATTCTGCTCTGCTCTATTCTGCTCTGCTCTATTCTGCTCTGCTCTATTCTATTCTATTCTATTCTATTCTGCTCTGCTCTATTCTATTCTATTCTGCTCTGCTCTGCTCTGCTCTGCTCTATTCTGCTCTGCTCTATTCTATTCTATTCTATTCTATTCTATTCTGCTCTGCTCTATTCTATTCTATTCTGCTCTGCTCTGCTCTGCTCTGCTCTATTCTGCTCTGCTCTATTCTATTCTATTCTATTCTATTCTGCTCTGCTCTGCTCTGCTCTATTCTTTCTATTCTGCTCTGCTCTATTCTGCTCTGCTCTATTCTATTGTATTCTATTCTGCTCTGCTCTATTCTATTCTGCTCTGCTCTATTCTGTTCTGTTCTGCTCTACTCTACTCTACTCTACTCTACTCTACTCTACTCTACTCTACTTTACTCCCTGGGTTCATCTCCCACCAGTGGAGAGACTGCTCCTTATATACACCTGTGGCTGGGCTTAATTGATCGTTACCGGTAATTAAATAATTAAATCCTAGGCACAGTCTGCATGTGTATTTGGAGGTGATAGTATTAACGCTATCCCTGCCAAACTGGAACACCAATGCAACAGTGCTTGCGCCCTGTCACACACATACTGTCTGAAATAAACCTTCAAGTATCCCACTTACTTCAAATGCAAAAAGGGATGAAATGCATTTTATTTATGCAAAGCAATGTGTAAAAGGGCCTAAATAAACAGTTTAGTATGATTTTAACCGAGGCATGTGCCTTGGGTGCCTCATAGCTGGCTACAGCCTTGGTTATACAAACTGTTCTTGCAGCGGCACACCATAAACAAACAGAAAACTTAAAATCAGAAGACACCTATAAAAACAATTGACAATAAATAAAAACAAACCTCCAAAAAGCTAGTAAGCAAGCTATTACTGCTGTTTCAATCACAAACATTGGCAGATTAGAAGTTGTTAGCTTCAAGCTACTACCTGATTTACATTATAATTCTGATCGCATTCATTACATCAGCACTGGCTACATTTCTGTACAGTAAATAATAATGTATTATTCCCTTCCTGCTTTTGTATTACACAAACAGGCTTTTGTAATAATCAGTTTTATTAGCCTCTTTCTTGATGGACACTGTTACATATTATCCAATAGTCCTGTCCAAGTAACATTCAGCGGGGAAAGGTATAGACTAAATTGCAAGCCCCAACATGAAAAAAAAAAAGATTTATGGTGCTGATAAACTGGGCTAGAGAAGAATGTAGCAGAAGCAGAAATATGTTTGTTGTATTAAATATTATTTTTGTGTCTGTAGAAGAATGCAATTGTAATTTCAGTAAAACATGTACAATGTCATTCACTGGGTATGACAATATACTGGTAAATGCAGGTCAGAGTTCTGTTTTGAGGACTGGCACATGTCTATCACTGGAATGTTTTTTTGTGGGAGTGACCAGCCAAATAAAACAAGCAAAACTGACACATTCTCCAAAATTAGAAATGTTCCAGCTTCTTCGAGTATTTTAGTATTCATTAGCATTCTCTGGTAGTCATGCTACTTCCCTGAATTAAATCATCTCCTAATTAGTTCATTTAATAAGGTTAATCAAGACCCACCCATCATCCCTATTCTTGAATTAGTAAATTAATTGAATCAGCCTTTTCATCAGCACACTACCCCCCATACACACACACACACACAAACAAAATGAACCGAAACGCAAAGATATAAAGATGAAAGGTTTCATTTGAATTAATAAAGTAGCAATTATACAGTGGGAGCGATATGAATAATAAAGAATGTACAAATAATAACATCGTACCCTCAGCATGAGCCCAGTTTTCTTGAAGCCAGTTTAAGTTTCCAGGCAGTCTTCATCATCATTCAGAGTGAAGATGTTCGAGGGTAGTGGTCCAGTGTACCTTTGATCTGGGCTGACCGATAGCTCTCTGTTAGTAAGCAGTATGCTAATATCTGCACCTATGGGACAAAGCATCTAAAATATCAGAAATAGGAAAAAAGGGTTTGTGCATTTAGAAGGATTAAAATTACAGGCCCTTTACATCATAAAACAAAGCAAGCTACTTTTCAATATTCTTATACATTATTTTGCACTTAAAACCAGTTTTTACTTCAAATGACAACAGTGCATGATATTTGTGGATACTTACATTTATTTAACAAAAAATGCACTGCAGTGCACATGAATATAAAAATATAGTGGAAATGAATTCAGCGTTGTCAATGACAGCACAGTAAACTGCATCTGCAGACTTGAATCTTGAGGGGCGTGTTGGAAATGTACTGTATCAATCAATCAATCTATTTTATATAGCGCCTTTCATAGTGGACCACCACCACAAAGCGCTTTATCTTTAGCACAGGCAAGTTTTAGACACCGCCTGCTAACTAACTAGAATAGTTTCTGATAAAAGCCAAGCGAACCATGTTTCACTCCTGTGCATCCCCTGCAGGTAAGAATGATTTGAATGATTTGTAGAAATCATTTTTAATCAATTAATTGACAGTGAAACAATAGCCATTTTGCAGCGGATTGATAACAACGACTTAAACTGCTGTTTCCAGAGCATGCAGCAACCAAGCAATCAATAACCGCTGACAAATAAATTCCTGCCTTTCACTGAATGGGTAGGGCTGGAAAGTACACAAGCTAATCCAATCTGGGTAGTTGCTCTAATTGTATTAACAAAAAGGATATGTTTTTCTGAATGACTTCACTACTAAATAACAAAGCTGTCAAGATTATTATGTGATAGAAGAGAATAATGGAAGCATACACAAATGCTTTGCTGAAAACTATGCTGCACAGAACCGAAACAAGTAACTACGATGTGATAGGAGTTACAGAAACGTGGTTATCTGAGAGTGATGGAGACGAATATAATATTAGTGGGTACACACTGTATAGGAAAGACAGGCAGGACAGAAGAGGCGGAGGGGTAGCGCTATACATAAGAAATAGTCTTGAAGCTCAGGTGTTAAATCAGGACAAAGAAAACAATGCAGAATCAATATGGGTCAGAATAATGGACAAAAATTCAAAGGGCATAATAGGAGCATGCTATTGACCGCCAAATTCAGACGCTGAGGAAAATAATCTGTTATACAATGACATTCGAAATGCGTGTAGAAAAGGAGAAGCCATACTATTAGGGGATTTCAACTTCCCCCGTATAAAATGGGAGAACACGGTTGGGAGCACGACGGACGAAATTGAAATGGTGGAAATGACAAATGACTGCTTCCTAACGCAATTTGTCAAGGCACCGACTAGAGGGGAGGCATGCCTTGATTTAGTCTTTTCAAATAATGAAGACAGAATAACTAAAACAGAGGTCAGAGAGCCATTGGCAAACTCAGACCACAACATGGTCTCATTTGAAGTATTTTTTAAAACCCCAAAAGTAATGACTAAAGCTAAGGTTTGCAATTTTAGAAAAGCAAACTATGAAGGTATGAAACAGAGACTAACAGAAGTAGATTGGAGTAAAAACATCCACAGAAAAATGATGGCTGTTTTTTAAAAATGTAGTACTAGATGCGCAAAACAATTACATCCCAAAAGTAGACAAATCTAAATCTAAAACAAAATGGCCAAAATGGTTTAATAGATCAATTAAAAAAAAAAATTCAGCGAAAAAAGGCACTTTACAGAGCGTTTAAAAGGGACCAAAAACAAAGTACACAGAAAGAGTACTTGGAACTGCAAACACAAGTCAAAAAGGAAGTTAGAAAGGCCAAGAGAGAGATAGAAATCAAAATTGCTAAAACCAAATCCAAAATGTTTTTCCAATATTATAACAGCAAGAGAACATTCAAAGAGGTTAAATGTCTAAGAGACACAAATGGCAAAATCATAGATGAAGGAAAAAAAATAGTAAATATTAAATGATTACTTTTCACAGGTTTTTACAAAGGAGGACACGGACAACATGCCCCACATGTCGACCTGTTCCTATCCAATTTCAAATAACTTTAGCATAACAGAGGCAGAAGTGTTAAAGGGACTAAGAGCTCTTAAAATAAACAAATCCCCTGGGCCGGATGAGATCCTCCCAATAGTACTCAAAGAAATGAAAGAAGTTATTTACAAACCGCTAACCAAGATCATGCAACAGTCTCTTGACACAGGGGTTGTACCGACAGACTGGAAAATAGCAAACGTAATACCGATCCACAAAAAGGGAGACAAAACCGAACCAGGTAACTATAGACCAATAAGCCTGACTTCTATATATGTAAACTTATGGAAACTATAATAAGATCCAAAATGGAAAATTACCTGTATGGTAACAATATCCTGGGAGACAGTCAGCATGGTTTTAGGAAAGGGAGATCGTGTTTAACTAACCTGCTTGACTTTTTTGAGGATGCAACATTGAAAATGGATAATTGCAAAGCATACGACATGGTTTATTTAGATTTCCAGAAAGCTTTTGACAAAGTCCCGCATAAAAGATTAATTCTCAAACTGAACGCAGTAGGGATTCAAGGAAATGCATGCACATGGATTAGGGGTGGTTAACATGTAGAAAACAGAAAGTACTGATTCGAGGAGAAACCTCAAAATGGAGCGAGGTAACCAGTGGTGTAACACAGTGATCAGTATTAGGTCCTCTGCTATTCATAATCTACATTAATGATTTAGATTCTGGTATTGTAAGCAAACTCATTAAATTTGCAGACGACACAAAAATAGGAGGAGTGGCAAACTGTTGCAGCAGCAAAGGTCATTCAAAATGATCTAGACAGCATTCAGAACTGGATAGACACATGGCAAATGAAATTTAATAGAGAAAAGTGTAAAGTATTGCATGCAGGCAATAAAAATGTGCATTATAAATATCATATGGGAGATACTGAAATTGAAGAAGGGAACTATGAAAAAGACCTAGGAGTTTATGTTGACTCAGAAATGTCTTCATCTAGACAATGTGGCGAAGCTATAAAAAAGGCCAACAAGATGCTCTGATATATTGTGAGAAGTGTTGAATTTAAATCAAGGGAATTAATGTTAAAACTTTACAATGCATTAGTAAGACCTCACCTAGAATATTGTGTTCATTTCTGGTCACCTCGTTACAAAAAGGATATTGCTGCTCTAGAAAGAGTGCAAAGAAGAGCAACCAGAATTATCCCGGGTTTAAAAGGCATGTCGTCTGCAGACAGGCTAAAAGAATTGAATCTGTTCAGTCTTGAACAAAGAAGACTACGCGGCGTTCTGATTCAAGCATTCAAAATCCTAAAATGTATAGACAATGTCGACCCTGGGGACTTCTTTTTACACAGAGAATTGTGAGGGTCTGAAACCAACTCCCCAGTAATGTTGTTGAAGCTGACACCCTGGGATCCTTCAAGAAGCTGCTTGATGAGATTCTGGGATCAATAAGCTACTAACAACCAAACAAGCAAGATGGGCCGAATTGCCTCCTCTCGTTTGTAAACTTTCTTATGTTCTTATGTTGTTATGAAACAATCAGGACAGTCGAATTGAACTTGTCATTATACCAGTGGCAGCATGGAATGGTCTGTCAAGTTTTAGAATTCATTTTACCAAACTTAACCTGTTTATGAATTGCCAAAACAGACACCATCATCTGAAGACTAGTAAACAGGTGACATATGATTTGTATACAATATTACATAAAGAGGAATTAAAAAGTACAATTAGTAGAACTTTCAAAATTTCAATTGATGGAGTCACAGCTATTTGTGTTCTGCCTTATAACAGGGATACTAGTGTTAGTGTAATGACATTATGGGGCAAATGGGAGCCATGACCATACAGCCTTATAACCTGTTCCGCTGTATAAAGGGCCACCTTATAAAGGGGGAGCACTGTATGTAGATGAACTAACATTGGCTTGACATCAATGAATGTTTTTGTACCTTTGGGAGGAGTGCACACTGTATACAAAGTCCTTATTATAGCAGTGGCTGCAGGGAGGGAACAAACTGCTAGAAGTGACGTTTTTAATACCGGACTGCAGGGGCTAATTAGATGTCTGACAAGCCACTGGTGGTCCCCTGGTGCCTCAACCCTGCCATCATGCTGTGCCCTTACACTGCAGATAACACAGGGATAGAACCTCAATGTGGAATGCTTAAAGCAGCAGAACCCAAAGACAATTGTGCAGAACAATAGAGACAAACATCCAGCTGGTCGTTTGTTAGGCTCCTAAATAGTCTCTTCTTATTTTAAGAAATGGTCTGTGAAATATAGGAGATGTCAATATTTCTTCATTAAGATATTTGTAAATACCAACAAAAACACCCAAGTAGTATCTTTTAGAAGGTATGTGCTGTGAACTTCTTTCTTTATCCCTTCTCTGTTTCTGTACCATAAAATTAAATATTTTAAGGAAGCAAAGGTGCCAAAAGCTGTTAGATCTGCAGTTAGTTAATAAAGTGGTAATAATGTAATAATTAATTCCATTTGTTTTTGTAATCATTTACCACCAGTGGTGAAATTTACCTTCAATTTACATGACTAAGAACTAGGTTTGTAATGATTGAACAATTGTAACATCCATGTACAGGCCCTAGTCACAAAGATATTCATTGTGTTTAGTTACATGAATTTTGATATTCACCAGATATTCTAATAGAGATGTGATTCCTTCTTGTTTTACATTTTCCAGTTGGGTATTGGACTAAGGTGCTCAGATTAGTCCCTAAGGAACCTTCTCCATTGGTAACGCACTGTGTTGATTGCAATGCTGGGATGCAAAACAGTATTTCATAGCCCTAACCACTTAGCCATTATACCACTTGGTTACTGCCTTCCAATACAAGCATCGTCTTTGGAAATACACGTTCATTTAGCCCGTTTATCCCTTTTCAACAGTGAACAGGCCACTGCATTTTCACAAAAAATGCAGTTTTGATTGTAAAGTTAGAAAACTAAAGCCCCTTTCACACAAATGCCGCTACTGAGCCGTCTCAGAGACATTAAAAAAATTATTCATAATACCCATTCACACGGCACGAAACTGCCCAATTTATGCCGGTATAATACCATCATAACCCTTTCACACAGCCAAAGGGATCATGCGAGTACAACTGAGGTGAGGCTGTGTGGTCCAGTGGTTAAAGAAAAGGGCTTGTAACCAGGAGGTCCTCGGTTCAAATCCCACCTCAGCCACTGACTCGTGTGACCCTGAGCAAGTCACTTAACCTCCTTGTGCTCCATCTTTCGGGTGAGACGTAATTGTAAGTGACTCTGCAGCTGATGCATAGTTCGCACACCCTAGTCTCTGTAAGTCGCCCTTTGGATAAAGGCGTCTGCTAAATAAACAAATAATAATAATAACTGTTAAACTAGTCACTCAACAGATCGTTTTCATGGCACGATTCACACATAAATTAGAACATCACACACCATCCCTTCTATCTGTAAATTCACCTCCTCATCAGCCAGTAAAGTTAACAATTCCTTAATTAATATTACCTCGATCTTGATCAGCCAGTGTAGCTCTTCTATTCGAGTGCAGACCATCGTTCCATAAAAAGAAAAAGCAATTTGCCACATTTTAGGCCTGCTTTTCAGTCACATATGTGAACGCACAAAGGCACCTTAAACTGCCAATGTGAACGGGGTTGCAGACCTAAATATGCGGCGGCCCTGGGCCAGCACAGTAGTGTGAACGGGGTTTAAGACATTAGAGCAATAAACAGGAAGACTGGTTCAAGCTTTAGACTCTGTGACTCATCTAGTGTTTGTTTAACACAGTACATCACACCAATGCATGCCCACTGGGTGTCTGAGGGACCAGTTTACAGCTGGGTTCACAGACTCTCATTAGCACTAATCTATCCAATGTTACTCTGGGTAAGGCAGTCCATGATTAGCACTAATCAGATCTGTGAAATCATTTGAAGAAAATGTGCAACTCATTTCATTTAATAAATGCATCCAAATCAATAAAGTCGTTCTCTAGTTACTGTGTAAGTCACAAGCTTTCATTGAAACAGGCATCCTGAACAAACATCACACCATAGAAGGGAACATAATTCAACTCCAAGCTCAGGCACATATTTCAATAAAAACTATGAACCTGTGCTTGAAGAAAAAAAAAAAAAAAAGAAAAAAAAAACATTAATGAAGTTTGCAATTTTAATCTCAAAATCTATCCTGTGGTGAGTTAAATAAAAATCTACATATAAATACAGCAAAATATTTAGATATATATTAAAGTATGGATTAGAAAAATGAAGCCCTCTCTGCAAATTCACATGATGTGCATTTAAATGCTGGATTACTTTATTAAAAAAAACATATTTCATAAAGAGTAGGACCATGATATCCTGAGATTAATACTCACTAACACTCCCCTTGGGATTA
The DNA here is from genome assembly GCA_030684275.1 of Acipenser oxyrinchus oxyrinchus. Lineage (NCBI taxonomy): Eukaryota > Metazoa > Chordata > Actinopteri > Acipenseriformes > Acipenseridae > Acipenser > Acipenser oxyrinchus. The sequence goes on along the minus strand of CM060251.1, from coordinate 84,808,004 downwards.
CTGGTGCAAACTAGCCATTGTTTAAATCAAATGTACACTGCATTTAATGCTACATTCAAATGGCAGCATTGTTATACAGTGTGTTTGATAAAGTGGGGTATGCTGAATATCACTAAATCTTATTAACAGAATGTCTCAAAGACGGCCGGAGTGCGTGACGTCAGACCAGAGCCAGGAAATAAATAACAGAGACTTGGGGTTTTGGTGAAGCTGAGCGCGTGATCGCGCTCAGCATTTAATAATTAAACAGAACAGAAAATAAAAGGTTTGAACACAAAACACACAGGACACGGCACATTCGCCAAAACAAACGAGATAAACAAAACGGACAGACACTAACAAACAGGGACGAACAAACACGGTGAGCACAAACAACTAATATTATTATTCTTTATGTTTCTATTTTATTCTACCTCCTTCTCCTCACCCGTTCTCCACTCTCGAACACCCAACCCCGAGTGGGTGAAAACATGCAACTTTTATGCAGCTGTACCAAGACTCGATTGCTAATCAATCATTCAATCGGAGTCTCGGTACAACTGCACGTGAATTAACTAAATGCAATCCCGTGACACACATTATACACATTTTATCTGCACGTGAAGTGATGTGCAATCCTCGTGCCTAACTACAATTATACATTTTTAAACACACGTGAAACACAGACCCGCTTATATCCCGTGTACCAATACCTATACACCAACATTTACACACAGCACGTAACATATAAACAAACTAAGCACAAGGGCGTGGCCACATTGCCACACAGAACTATAAACCAAACACACTTGGTAAAATGAAACTAACTACATTTAATCTGAGTCGTCCAATTTTACACCTTCAGTATTGACCTCCTACACCACACCACATGACGACGAGACGAAGCCTGCAAGTCAAGACATTTGCGCTTTCTGATGTGACAGAGACCCACAGCTGCAGCTGGGATTTGGGGTTGCTGTGGATACAAAGGAAAAAAAAAAAAGAACAGAGAGATAGTGAAGTAAGGATTAGGGTTAGTAGAATATGCAGCAGTAAGAAAATGCTCCCTGACCTACAAGAGTAGAATATGATTGTCATTTTTAAAATAAAGGAAAGCATTGAATGTTTTAACATAATCTAAAACAAAAGCTATACATCCATCCAGTATTTAATCAAAATGTATTGCTTATGTGACATAGGAAGTTTAGCCAATAAACAAGTAAAGAGATATAAAAGATCTCGCACTTTAGTACAATATGTTTAGACTTGTGTTTCCAACTTGTTCTTTAAAATACCTGTAGCTAAACAAAATAATTCCTTATTTAGTGTATTTCCAATCATATGTGCAGTTTTGAAAGACACACACGTTGCAGCAAACATGAATTATCATTTGAAAACATGAAATCTGTTACTACACTAGGTTAAAAAAAATCTAATATTAAAGTATTTAAATATTTAAACCTACAGTATGCAAACCTTCCTTGCTGTGGGCATATTAATCTTCTACCAGTTGGAGACTATATGGCAATTGATAAATCACTAAAGCCTAACGACAACCCTCATTGTAAGGTTGAACTTGACCCAATTATCAATCTGTGCTTTATCCCTGTTATCAGTCAATGACAGTGCCCATTGTGACCATGACTTACTACAAGCTAGTGGCCAAGATCGTCCACATTCATCACTGTCACAACTGTCTCCCTATTCATTTAAAAAAAAAAAGGTAAGGAAACAATTTGAGTGATGGGGACCCATTGACACTAAACACACGGTAAGTCGTAGAGCAGCCGTTTGGAGCTGGCCTGATAACAGGGCTAACAGCTGGAGGAAGCCCATACAAACCAACACTGAAGGCAAAGACAGATCGCTCAAGACAACAGAGACTACTAAACCATCCATTACACTTAGCTGTGCGATCAGTTAGCAGGCACTAACTATTTCATTAGTCAACTAATTAGTGACAGCAAAAACACAACGCTATTGATGATCCGTGACAAGTGTAAACAGCCAAAGCCTAATTAAACAACCAACAGCATGCTTGCGAATGGCAAACTTGGCAGCTGTGCAAGATGGTTGCCAATCATGTGTACCAAACACTACAAGTTATTTTAATCATTCAGCAGTTCTTTGAAATAACAAGTTGTCACACGTCTGATTAAGGCACACCTTTTGTTATAAAAGTAAAAAAAGTTTATTTTACCATTTTTACTGTTGGGGGTTGTGAACAGGATGGCTGCAGTGGTGATGTCAGACAAGAAAGGAACACACACGCACACACGCACACACGCACAGTACTAGTGGGTGAAAACTGAAACGCTACGGCGTTCAGCTTCTATTAAATAATAAACAAAAGATTTAAGCAAACACAAAACAAAAGGGCACGTTGGCCAAACAAAAAATAACAAGTATCATGCTAGTTAATAAACTTTATTTCCTCCTCTCCACACTTGTTCTCCACTCTGAACCTCCTTCCAATAATGAGCTTGGAGTGGGTCTTTTATATCTGTGGCTGGAGCCTTAATGACCTATTAAGGCTCCAGCCACATTCCCACGAGCTTTACAGGGATGGGGAGTTAACCCCATCCACACCAACTACACTTTGAGAACGGCTTTTTCGCCAGTCTCAAATAGTAAATAAGAATGACACAAAACCCAATAATATATATATTACTACTACTACTACTACTACTACTATGAATAATAATAATAATAATAATAATAATAATAATAATAATAATGTCATATTTGCTTAAATTATATAATAATTATAAATTATAAAGATAGTGCACAATGTATACAAAGGGGCAGGGCTCCCCGTCACATATGCCCACCTTGTCTGCAGCACACATGGCCTCTAAAGGCCACCTCCCCCCTTAGGTCCTCCTCCCAACCCAACAGCTGTAGTGGCCAGGCTGACCGCACACAGGCCGGCTCCTCCGGCCAAGGCAATCCTGGCAACCGCCCGGCTGTCTATGGGGGTGGTCTCCTGACCTTCCTCCCCCCTTCTTCACAGCCGGCAGCTCCCCCTTCTGGGACTCTGGCCACAGTATCTTGTTAAGAGATTTAAGATTTAGTTAAATATTTAGCTAAATGTTAAATGTTTTTAGAGATTTAAGATTTAGTTAAATATTTAAGTAAACAAAATCCAGATTTGCAATAGCTAAATCGTGATTCTCAAAATAAATATTTAATAAAAAAAATATATATTTATTTTTAAAATAAAGATTTAGCATTTAAATGTTGAGAAGTTGCTAAATATTTTAAGATTTATAAATTATATCTGAATGTACACATTTAAAAAAATATTTATTTATTTTCACATTTATAAATCTGGGGAAAAAATACAAGATTTAAGCTAAATCTGGAAAAAAAGACTATGAATGCTTAGTGTGCCTGCAGAGTGAAAAGAAGCGGACGACTTACGGCACACATTTCGGAGGACGCGTGTGTCCGTCTTCGTCTCTCCCGAGTCAGCACGGGGGTGACAGCAGTGAGCCGGGTTGAAATAAAAAATAATTGGGCTCTCCAGATTGGGGAGAAAATGAGAAAAAATAATTGGCGATTCCAAATTAAAAAAAAAAAAAAAACAGTGGATAACCTTTCACACAACTTATAGGTTACATAAGGCATATATAAATATATAGCTCTGCTCTGTACCAGCATTTACATTTTAAGAAAGTAACAACACAACCACTGGCACATTGGTTGAATAATCTAGTTGGTTTCATTCTTACACACACTGAACCCTGACCATAAACATGTAACAGGGACCCTAGTGATGTTGGAGTGCCAATGTGCTTGTTCCATCTCTTAAGGCCACACAGAAGCTTAAAGGACACTATTTTTAGAAATGAACTATGTAAGTTTACAGAATGATGTAAGTGGCGGTCATACAATGACCAAAACAAGATTTTTTGAGCAGCTCTACTCTAATTGTGTAATGGGTTTGTCCTGTACAGAAGCAACACAGATGTTTATTACTGAATCACCCCAAGCTCAAGTTAAGTGCACCTCTCCTGAAGAATCAAGATGCTTATCAGGGTGCGAATGGCACTGAAGCATCAACAGGAAGCTTTGTAAGGGTGCAAATGGAGTAGCACTGTACTGAAGCAATGGTGATTGTTATCACAGTGTAAACTGATTATCCCAACAGTGAAGCAATACAAATGTTAAACATTGTGTGAATTGAATAGGACTGTGAAGAATCAACATGGGATCCATTCAAAGACTGCAAAAAGCAAAACAAAACATGTGAACTTCTTTATTGTTTTGGTTTTCTATAAAACAAATTTAAATTACACAAAATCTCCTGGTTCTTATTATGCTGTGACATTTCAACAATACCTGGATCTATAAATAATTTGCTACACAATATATCTTAAAATAGCAGGAGGGATCCATTGGCTTAGTCGTTTGAATTTTTTTTTTCAACACCTTATCACTATCCTACTACAACTACTACGACTACTACTACTACTACAAATAATAATAATAATAATAATGGATTTTGATCACAGTGGAAAGCGAAGTGCAAACACTATTACCAAATACAGAGCTCTCAATTAGACCACGAAGAACAATGATGCTTAGCTGCATTTGAAAGGGGCAGTACCTACTCACTAAAGGCACATTATCGTTGGACTAACATATTTCAACTTAACACCATTTTACTTTTTGGGACCTGAAGTGGCTGTAATTAATTTTATTTTGAAATAAAATCATGTTTTTTTTTAAATTGCTAAGCTACTATAGAACACTTCCTGCTTGCTTTCTTTCTTTCTTTCTTTCTTTCTTTCTTTCTTTCTTTCTTTCTTTCTTTCTTTCTTTAGGCTATTTAAACTGAACATAAATTATTATTTGAAATTCAAAGTTAAAATATGGGGTAATATACAGTAGTTTTTTCTAAGCCCTGTTAAATATAGCTCAACATCAATGCCATTTTAGGTCCTGTTGAGAGTGCTGTATATGGATTTGTGTTTTCCTTACACTGTGATCAAACTGTGTCCTAAAATGTCATAAAGACACATTATGGCAAAATGTTTGTTTTTCTAGTTTTACAGAATATCTCATTGCAAGGTTTTTTTTCTGAATAATGGATTTTTCACGAACAATAATTTGTTTTGTTTTTATGAGAAAAGAGACATTGGATTTAATACACTAATTAATGCAGCCCTTTCAAACCAAGATCACTAAAACCAGAAAATGAAAACAAAAGTCATGAATTGTCATGTAGTTTAAAGGCCTTATTAGTAATGTTATCCTATTTTGTGGTAAGCATTACTAAATTGTTTACCTGTCGTATTAAAAGCTTTTTTTCATCCCATCCTGAGGTCAGAATCCACTCATAAGAGGCGACTTAAGGGCATTAGCAGATTGTAGAAAGGAAATCCATTTGATGTAGCAAATAACTAACCAGGCAGTAATAACCAGAAATGTAATTAGAAAGAAAAAGTAGGAATTGCATTCAGTAAATCAATAAATACCAGAAAGGAAGCGTTCTCGTATCCGAGGATCTGATAACAACGTTTCTGGCATTAATTGTCACCTTTGGCTCAAGAGTTTGTTTTCTGCTGATGTGGTTTAAGGCATTCAGTGATTTGTTGCATTAGTCTTCAATCTGTTCAATTTTAGATTTCAGACACGCCTTTGGAAAGGGACTCAAATTGAATCATTTTTGTTTCAACAGACACATAGCTGCCGTTGTATAGTCAACCATACACTTCTTACAAGGGGACTGACTGGGTTGATGATGAGGACGGGACTGTTACTGAATACAGAAGAGCATGAATGATCTATTTAAAAGGTCAAAGGACATGCCCATACCCATATACTTCAGGGTGATTAAGAGTTAACGAGAATCAGAACATACTTGGTAACAAAGAGGCAGTTTGGGATGATTCCAGTGTGCTCATGCACAGAGAGATGAATGCTCTTAAGCCACTTTCACACTGGCATGCTCTGTCCGGGTTGAGGACCCTACCTGGGTCGCAACCCGGTGTCATGCCAGTCAGCTACAGGAGTTCACACTGCTTTTGAAGAAGCAGGATCGACCTGGTTGACAGAAGCAAATACACAATGCATGTATCAATGCCTCGGAAGCAGCTTGTCACGGACGCTTCCATCCAAGCTTCTCTGGATTGAACTGTCGGCCCAAATGTTGATGAGAGCAAATGTTTCTTCATCCCTGCTGCAATCTGGCTCATGCTGTGTCTCAAGCAACAACAATATGGCTAAACAGAATCAACAGAAGTTTCCTTGCAGAAGTGAAACCTTCATGCGGGCGTGGCTGCTTGTTATTGTGTCGGCTTACAAACGGCCGCCATGCACTTTGTCGTGCTCGACCTGGGTCAAAGTGTGTCGACCCACATCCTGGGATGGGTCGCTGCGACCCGGGTAGCCAGACTGTGACCTGGGTAGCCAGAACCCGGATATTAGTGCCAGTGTGAAAGGGGCTTTAGTAATTCTTTCAAATGTCTTGGCACACAGAGGTAAATGTTATATAATACCATCATTTTTTTAATTCTTGATATTAATGTAATAACAATGTTTTATAGCTCAATATCAGCCCATACTTGGCCACTGGTTTAAAAATAATTTATGTGCACTGGAATTGCAGTAAAAACTTGGGACTTTTCTGTTGGTGACTTTTATTTTACAGGTATCCAGAAACTCTTTGCTTGTTGAGTTTTAGCATATACACGTTTAATAGCACCATACATTTAAATTGATACAAGTGAATTTTAGACACAATTGAGAAGGTGCTATGACAAGAACAGGAGTTCATACCTTGAATATACTTTATACAGAACATCCTTGCTATAACACCCTTCATTATAACGAACCTTCAGCTATAACAAACCTGGCCCCTGGACCCCAAATAAAAAAGATAATATAAACGCACACTGTGAACATCCTGGTCTGTACGCACAGGATGCCACCTCCACAGTGAAGTCAACACTTTTGTCTTAATAAGAAGCACGCGCTGCGTAACTGCCTCCGAAACTAAAATAATTTTATGTTGCAACAAAGCTGGAAACTATATTGATCGTTTGAAAAAAGCAGTAACCCAGGCATATCTCTGTTGTGAATATAGTCAAAAAGCACTCTGACTTTTGGCTTGTTCAGCAACTATGTGGCAAAGCAAAATTGATTAAAGAATAAAAAACAACAACAACAACAACAACAACAACAACAACAACAAAAAACTTGAGGATCTCATGATCAGATCAGATAATTGAAGTGGCAGATGAGCAAGGTGTGAATAAATGAGGCTCTACTGTATATCCATATTATGCATGGAAGTTCTTATGGGCACCTGCACTGTACCCCTGAGTAATAAAGATGTAAAGACTACTGTACCATTAAATTAACAACAAATGTGTCAATTTAATTGAAAATACAGAAACTCTTATTACATGTACTAAAGTGAATTGTTTGCCCTCCTATGACCTATGGGTGGTTACAATGCAATCAGAATGTACATTATAGCAATGGCAATCAGGGCATACAGGTCAGCTTATCCTCACAACATCCCTCTATCCAACAGCTGTCATTTTCCTCTGATAATCTCTTAGAGTAATAGGTCCTTCAGTGTTAAGAATTAGGTGGATTACTCCCACAATGCACCTTATTCCAAGACAGAATATGAAACACAAATGCCTGAGAGACTAATCAGCCTACACAAAAAAAAGTCTGAAAATGACTGACAGGCACATGTGATTTTTTCCTACAACAAACTCATTACTATAGTCTACTACAATACCTGATGATGAATGGTCAGTGAATTAAGAAAGCAATGATAGCTGATAAACCTTCATTTTTGAACGACAAGTTTTTTTCTAAAGTAACAATTGAGAGATCATTGCGTTTGTGTTCCATAAAACCTTATATTACCAATGAAGGGTTTGTTTATGAAGAACCAGTTGAAGCAAAATGTAATACTAGCTTTGTAAAAATGACCTTCGGAACATTCCCAGTGGGAAAAAAACACAGACAATTACTTTATTTGAACCCACTTGTATCAATGTTCTGCACCTTTAGGGTCACAAAACTGTATTTCACCAGGCAACAGTATAAGCCTTTGCCATATTATTATACCATTTCTTTAAGATCTAGACTTTTATCTAGCAGAGTCTATATATATATATATATATATATATATATATATATATATATATATATATATATATATATATATATATATATATATATATATATATATATATATATATATATATATATATATATATATATATATATATATATATATATATATATATATATTTGGAGACTGAACATTTAGTTAAATGCCTAATGTGGTTTTCTATTTGACACAAGAATGGTTCAGGCTGCTTGCTGGCATTGTAGACGCTGGCTTATGGTATTATAATAAAACACTACAAGTATGGCAATGAAGAGTGCCAAAAATTAGGAGGCTGTGTGGTCCAGTGGTTAAAGAAACAGGCTTATAACTAGGAGGTCCCTGGTTCAAATCCTCCCTCAGCCAATGACTCATTGTGTGACCCTGAGCAAGTCACTTAACCTCCTTGTGCGCTTTTGGGTGAGATGTTGTTGTAAGTGACTCTGCAGCTGATGCATAGTTCACACACCCTAGTCTTGTATCTTGTAAAGCACTTTGTGATGGTGGTCCACTATGAAAGGCACAATATAAAGATTATTATAATAATCCAAGGTTGAATTTGAATTGCTATAAAACATTTTCTCAAGAAGATTTTCAAAATAGAAATGGAACACAGAGTCTAAAAACATTTTTCATCCAACCTCTATGATTAATGTAGTAGTTTATTTGAGAACCACTGGGGCATATGTTTCTAATTAACTGGATTTATTGAAAGGGGAAAGCACATGCTACTTTTCCCAAATTAGAACTGAACAAATTAAAAGGTCCATTAAGCACTCTTAAGCTGTTTAATTTTGTATTAATAAAGTGGAATTGGATCCTTTAACAACAAGCGGTAGTTTCTGTGAACAAACACAAAGCCTCCCTGGGGTCAAATGTGGCATAACCTGATTGAATGGTTTGTGAGCATGCATGAGGGATGTGAGGCTGAAACAATGTCACAGGGAAACAGATGGCTTTTATACAGGCTATTGGAAAAATCTAACACTATATCGCTGTGTTACTGTACCAAATATTAAAACAGAAAAATCAAAAGAGTGCTGGCTTTTTTTTTGCAGCAGCTAGCAGAAATTTAAAAACCCGAACCTTCTTGAAGGCATGGAGCAGCGGTATCGGTGGGAAAGCATACAAAAAGCATTGGGCCACTCGTGGGCTGCTCTCTGCTCCCATGCATTTATGTGCAGGGATGTCCAGCGATCCAATCAGGGTCCGCGAACTCCTCTGCCTGCCCAGACCACCTCCCAACAAGAGATGGATGCGTCTGTCATCACCAATTGATGGTTGTGTATCACTCCCATCCTTACTCCTTCGCTCAGTTGAGAGGCTTGCCTCCACCAACGTAGAGCTTCCCAGCATACGTGAGACACGGTCAGCTACTCTGTCGTCCGACAGGTAGGCTTGCATTGTAAGGGAATCCAGCTGTAGACTCAAGTAGACCTTACACCGGTATTAATTGGCTCTGGCATCGTTGAGAGTGAGACCCAACTTCAACAGATGCTTCATCACAATTGCAAATGTGTGGGCCACTGCTCCTTCCTGTGACTGGGACAAATCAACCAGTCATCCAGGTAGTTCATCACCCTGATCCCTTGCAGCTGCAAGGGAGCTAGGATGACATCCACGCACTTTGAAAACATGTGGGGGGGATAAGGAGAGGCCGAATGGCAACACGGAAACTCAACGACGCTCCCCTGAAAGGCGAAGCGGAGATACTTTCTGTGCGCTGGACGAATAGGGACGTGAAATGCTCGTCCTTTCGGTCCACTGTGATAAACCATTCACCCGGCCGGACAGCCTGGTGGGTGTGTCGGTGCCAGCATCTTGTTCTCTCCCGTACCAGAGTACAGGAGGGGAGCATTGAGGCTACCTGTCGAGACGCCTTGTGTTCTCGGTAAGAACGCTGCAGCAATTCCTCAACCGGGGGTCCAAAGGAATGGTCAGGGGAGGTAGGAGTTGCTTCTGAAGGAAGGAGCTACCTTCCCATGAGGCCGCAATCGAAATTGCATCATGGTCCTCCTCAGCAATGCTGACATCCGGTTCTGTAACATCCGGGGCAACCACAGGTACAGGCGGGGTCAGCTTCGGGGCCGGCGTTATCGGCTGATCTGAGCCTGCTGTCTGGCCAGGGGCTCCCAACGCCGCGTACGGCTCAGCCGTGCTAGCAGGGGACGTTGTGCAGGACATGCAGGCGTGGAATTTAGCCATGCTTGATGTCTGCACAGCCCCAAGGGCGTTGTTTAAACACCGGAGGGTGTAGACCTGTGTATTGAAGCACTCAGGCACCAAGGGTGCAGAAGCACCGAGGACACTGAGTGACGTAGAATACAGTACTAGTGCACCGAAGAATCGGGGCACCGAGTGCAGGTGTTATTGACATGCTGTGGTGCTCAGCACCAAGGCATGGAGCATCTAAACACTGAGGGTGCCAAAGCAACGAAAGGCACCTAGCCTTAACTGCATGTAGTCAACACAACACGGGGTTGCGCGTAGCATACACCAGGGTGGATACACAGGCTCAAGTGGAATCAGTAGAGCAGTACAGGGGAGCGCACGGGCTGAAACAAGGCGGCGGATGCCACTCAACAGCGGGGCGCAGCAGAGCTGGGTCCCGGTGGAAGAATCACACTTGTATTATTTTTTTATTATGTATTTATTTCTAAACTGCAAGGCGGTGGAGGATCACGCATCTCTTTTTCTTTTTTTTTTTAAACTGCAATAGAAGAGGAAAACATAAAACAGCAAGGGCTGTAAGGTTAGAAAAGCTGACTGCAATTGCAAAGCGATGTAGGCTGTTGAAAAGTAAAAGAGTAAACACAGCGCAGTTCTATAGCTGAATTCACAGAAGGAGAGTTTCTGATTCCAGAGAAGTGGCAAGCCGGATTCCAGCAATTAAATTGCAGTGGAACTCCAGAAAACTTGAGAGAGCCATTTCACACAGTCTCAATCACAGCAACTCGACAGGGGTGTCTAGCCTGGATTGTGTGCAGTCACACGACCGGGGTAGAGCGTAGCCTACAGCGGAGTGGAGCACCGTCTACAGGCAGAGGGCATCGAGGTACCTCGTGCACCTAGCACCTGAGGGCGCTATACGCACCGAGGTACGAGACACCTGCCTACCGAGCACCGTGCGCACAGAGTACCGTAAGCACTACGTGCACCATGTACCGTGCAACACCATGCGTTAGTGCACTGACGCTGTCGCAATCGGCACCAATCACCGTGTCCACCATGCACCGTACGTACCAAGCACCGTGCCCACCGAGTACCGTAGCACTATGTGCACTGTGTACTGTGCAGCACCGTGCATTTGTGCACTTGCGCTGTAGCAGTGGGCACCAAGTACCATGTGCACCATGAGCACAGAGTAACGAGAGCACTATGTGCACCGTGTACCATGTACCGTGCAGCGCTGTGTCCGTGCACTGGCGCTGTAGCGTTGAACGCGTGCGCACCGAGATACTGAAGTACCAGGGGCTATCGTGCACCGGGTACTGAAGCACCGGGGCAGCTATGCAACGGTGCCTACCCAAACCACATGGTCACACACCTGGTCAGCGCGTAGCGTGCACCAGAGAGACACAAGGACAGAAGCGGCGGCGGGCGAAGGCAGACAGCAAAAACACGGTAGAACAGAAAGGGGAGAACACTCTGTTGTTTGTTTACAAGGCCTGACTCACTGAGGTGGGCAGCCTACACAGCCAGAGAGGTCTACTCTACAGTGGGATGAAGCAACAGAGCCCGGTGGAGGAATACACGGCTGGATGGTTGTAATAACAACCGCTCTGCAGCTATCCACAGCACGACCCTGAACAGGGCCGTGTGGCCTGACAAGAGACAGGGGACGCGTAGCAGCAGCCAACAACAGGCCCACTCCAGCTGCCAAACGGTGGTTGGGGGAATCACTCGACAGCGGGGATGCGGCAAGGCCTAGTCCCATGGAGGAACTGTATTCTCCCCAGAAAGAAATACACACTCAATCATGGGGTGACTGCACAGGCAGTCGCTCACACACAACACAGTAAAAAGCAGAGCAGCCTACAACGCAAGCGAGGAGGCTGCTGAATAACAGAAAGAAGAGACTCAAAATAGAGAGTCGGTGATTCCAGTAAAGCGGCAAGTCGGCTTTCAGCACGAATGCAAAAGAAATACAACTCGACTCAAAGCTCTTTTCTATCAACACGCTCAGCTTAACATAGAGGTCTTACCTTACGATGATGGTTTTAATCTCTCGGTGGGCGGGACTGAGTTCATCATCCCAGGAAGGGGCCTATCGGCAGCTCTGGTATAGAGAGCTCAGTGATACCTACCCAATGGGCAGGCATATCCCATACATAATGTCGTTGGTGGTTGTCTTCGAATTGAAAGGGAACCAACATTACCACATATGAGAAAAAACCGTCCTGACTCCAAACAGTTACAGGAACTACAGTACAGTACTGTATCAGTGTACGACTTGTTCCTTATGAACAAACCCCAAAATACTGCAAGTTCAATTATCAGTTTGAGAAGTTTCCCATCAATGAATGCTTCGGCTCCCTTGAAGTACGCAACACGTCCTTACTTTCTTGCCTTCTCCACAAATGGCCATATTTTTTATCTTTCGATCCTCTTTTATCTTATCTTGCAATATTCGTATACTGTTTTTTTTAAGTCATCCGATTTCCTTGCCGCCTCCAAAACCATGTCTCAATAGGATTGGCTGATAAACTACACTATAACTAGTCTGGGCATTCTTGTCGATTTCTTGCCTAAGACATTAATGCTTCTGACTTTCTCAGAAAGCCCTTGAATGCGTACATTTCAGTGATGACTATATCGTTCAGCAGCTAATGCTCTCTGGGTGAGCTGCGTGTTGGCGGTTGCTAGTATTGTTACCTTTTTTTCCAAGACAGCAATCTTCGATTTCGATGCCGCAATCTCATCCTTCGTTTTCGATTTTCTCCTTTTCCAGCTCTCCAATGCGTAGTAGTGATTTTTTAAAATCGTTGACATTGACATTAAGTTGCCTTCAATCCTTGAACAGTATGGGCTGCCTTTCTGCTGTTTACATGAGCATTCTCTGACATTTTTTAAATTTCTTTCATTTCCATAGACAGCCTTTCTAGCCTTTCCAAGACGACGTCTTCCATTTTCAAATGCTTACTTCTTTTGTTTTGCGACTGAAGTTGCGCAGCACTATTCAAACTTTCAGAAGATTGAGATAAATCAGTAAGAACTTCATACCTGTTTAAAGAGGGTTATTTCCAACTTCTATTTCTGCTCCAATAGCAATGCTACTGAATCGGCCATGAGAATCGTTCTGAGGAGCACAAACTGCATGCGCCATGTCAGAGCCAGGCCGTGCAGTGGGGTTTGCCTCGTCTTTTTCAAGACTATGGTTTTTCTTTCCCATTTGCTTGTTCAATATATTAATTCTTGTCCATAGAGTGTGTCTTTCATATACATTGAAAAGTAAATGCAAATAATTTAACGAGCAGCACTACTTACTGCAATAACATTTGTCCTACTCTGTTGCCATCTTGAGTCTACCTCTCGATCTAAACACCCATTTTAAACTTCCCGCCTCTGACTCACATGTTACGTCATTGTACAGTATGAAGAATTCACCAATCATAAAGCCAGTATTTGTTTGACCCCGTTGCCGTAGTACCCAAATGCACAGCATTGACGCCGGACCGTGTACAGCTACTGTAGCGCTGCTTGTACTTGATAAAAGTATGAAATGAACGTGGGAGATGAAGATTAATATACAATACTGTAAGAAAAATAAAATGCACATTGTTCACGGTAGGCAGTCAAATACGTGATATTGTGAATTTTCCAGGGCCCTACATATAAGGCTAGTATGATCTGTGCTCAATCTGTATCTAGTTATTACCTCCTCCTCACACAGCCCTAGTAACGTCTACCTGGTCTGAAATACTCTCTCCCTTACTCTTCTTCTCGCTCTCCTGTGCAGTTCTTCTGCTGGTTCTGTGACACCCCCTGGTTTCAATAAGTGGTACTTTTAAGACACGCTGAGACACCTAGTAAAGTTAGCGCCCTTAAGTGAATATGTTTGGAATATCACATACCTCCCTGGCGGTATTTTGTGTTGTGATTTGCATACATTTCCACTCATTAAAAACTATTCATTATATTTAAATGACTCAAACGCAGTACTTTTTCCACGCCCCAGGTTGCCTGCCGCTGGTTAGTGAATACAGCAGGTGTAAAAAGCACACAGTAAAGGGGATTACTGCATGCAAATCACGTTACTGCTGTTTAGTGAATGAGGCCCTTAGACTGCAGGCTGTATGTACTTGGTCAATAAGAAGTTACTACCTCAAAATGTGTATGAGATATGAGACTTTGTAGAATTACTGACAGAAAAGGGAAAATATGGCCCATTTTTCTTCTAAAACAAAGTTGTTGTTTTTTTTTTTACTAAACAACATTCAAGATGTAAATATAAATTAAATTCTGGATACAGATGTCTAATTTAAAAAAGATCTGTGCATTACTGCAGGAGAAACCCTTCCCTTTGTATTGCAGGCTCAGCAATCACAACACAAAAGAATCTGAGCGCAGGATCACCAAGCAGTGGAAACTAGTTCCTCACATAGCTGGCACATATTGTCCTTTATTTTTTGTATTCAGTCTGTTTGAATAGTGTATTTTTACTGTATGTGTAAAATGCCAACACAGAATAATCATCTGTGGCAGAAAGCACAGAGTACTGCTCGGCAGGTGCACAGAAATAGCCCTAATCACAGGAAGTTACACAAAACTCAACATAACATAATGAGTAAAGCTTTGCGGCAACCAGGGCACTCTGTAATCTGATACTAAACTGACAATTAAAGGGACAGGTGCTGTAACTCAAGTATTGCTTCAGTGCTGCGTGGTAAAAAGCTCCTATCTTGCAGAGTTATCAGCCAAATCAATTTATATTGTTCTAATTTTAGAGGCGTAATCCAGTAGATTCAATAAGGGACACTGTACAAGACACTGGCCTCGGTGCAAAGGCAGTTTTGTTTGACAATCCAAACCATAGAAAATATAGCTTCTTCACAGAATATGAAGGTGTCAAATGTGATGTACAAATAATTCAAATCTTATTATTATTTGTTTATTTAGCAGAAATAAACAAATAATAATAATAATAATAATAATAATTCAAATAAACATGATTTTTACATTGCCATGAATACGCTTAAATGTGAAATCCCATATTGACTATAGCAAATGTAATGAAAACCTTTACAAGCTCCGGAATGACGTCTTTCATCTTAGCACTGGTTATATATCCTTTGAATGATATTTTCACACACAATACAGTCGTGGTAAACATTCCCAATACCCTGGCTAGAAAGACCATCTGGTGTCTGCCATTAAAAAGACTCATTTAACAATGAGATCAGAAGGTGTGAAAAACAGTTTACATCACAGCACAGACTCTCATAAAGAAATGGTATGCATGACATTCAGCTCTTAAAAGCACACGAGTTCCCTTCTCTCAATTTTGTGCTGGAACATTGTGTCACCCTAATAAAAAAGAATGCATTTTGAGTGCATTAGTTTCATTTTTACAGTATCATGTTTTGCACAATAAAAAGATCATCATAAATCACTATTAGAGTAAAACATATCATGCTGATATTTTATTAAAATAAAATAAAAATTATATATATATATATATATATATATATATATATATATATATATATATATATATATATATATATATATTAGTGTATGTGTATCTACTGTTACCATTTCATTTTAAATATTCCGTATAAAACATTGATGGTAGTATGAATACACATCAGCAGGATGCCCCTTGTGTGTTAACACAGGCTTCACAAAACAAACAGGTCAGCTAAGCTAGTATAAACTTTGAACAGATTTTTTTTCTTTCTTTTCAATGTATTCTCTTATGTTAAATTAAACAGGATTTATCAGACTGCTACAGTACCTGGAAGCTGATAATAACTGCTAATAAGAATGATGTAAGTGAAGTTTATTTACCTGCTCTATCTGATCGTTTCTTATTATATACATTTCAGATGTTTGCTTTTGTAGAAATACTAAAACAATATAACAAATTCAATGACAAACATTTTGACTAAAAATTTCTTCAATGTCTTCAAGTGTCTGAAGTTGTGAAATCTATGGTTATTTCCTTAAATTACTAACCAGTGCCCTCTAGTGGCCAAAGACATTACTTATTATAACATGTACAGCCACATCACCGTAAATATCCAACGCAAACCTTTATTTTAAGAAAGCTTGTATTCATGAATCATTTTCTAAAAACTGAAAGTACCTATTGGTTGATGATAATGATGAGAAATAATAAAGCCTCTTTCACACTGGCACGTCTACCTGGGTCCAGACCCGGGTTCTGGCTGCCTGGGTCACAATCCTGTGAAGTGTGAAACCACGTACCTGTGTCGTACCCGGGTTAACCCGGGTCCCAGCGACCCACCTCATGATGTGGGTTGACACGCTTTGACCCAGGTTGAGTGAGATAAATTGCATGATGGTCGTTCATAAGTCGACGAAATAACAAACAGCCACACCTGCGTGAAGGTTTCACTTCCGCGAGGAATGTTTTTGTTTATTCTGTTTCGCCATATTGGTGTTGCTTGAGACGCACCATGAGCCAGATCGCAGCAGGGATGTAGAAACATTTG
Source organism: Acipenser oxyrinchus oxyrinchus (assembly GCA_030684275.1). Taxonomy (NCBI): domain Eukaryota; kingdom Metazoa; phylum Chordata; class Actinopteri; order Acipenseriformes; family Acipenseridae; genus Acipenser; species Acipenser oxyrinchus. Next base: position 84,791,207 of record CM060251.1, on the reverse strand, counting down.
CTCTAATTAACATTTGGGCTGACAGTTCAATCCAGAGAAGCTTGGGTGGAAGCGTCAGTAACAAGCTGCTTCCGAAGCATTGATACGCACATTGTGTACCTGCGTCTGTCACCCAGGTCAACCCTGCTTTATTAAAAGCAGTGTGAAATCACGTACCCGACCCGCATGACCCGGGTAGGTTCTGACCCGGGTAGAGCATCTTGAATATGAAAGGGGCTATAATATATATATATATATATATATATATATATATATATATATATATATATATATATATATATATTAGCTAATAAATATATTGAAAACAGCATACGAAAAAATTATTTTGTAAATCAAAATAATATCTCAGATATACATCAAATCTATTCTCGTAAAAACCCTTTTTTCTAACACAGAGGTTCCCAGAGGCGCCCCCCCTTCAGAGATACATGCCCCATGTGCACTTCCCCCTTCTAATAAACCGTACAGTAATTAGAAAAAGATTGTTTTCCCAACATAATAACATATTTTTCTGAAGCCAGAAAGCAGCATAGCACAGTATCACTATTCACATACTTAATAAACTGGAATATATAAAAACACCTCATGAGTCACATTGACCTCAGAGCACAGGATAAGCCTCCTTGCTAGCGCACAGTTTGTGGCATCTCAGCTTGATTTCGGAGACTTTCAACTTCAGATCTGTCTCTACATTCAAGTGATTTCTTTACTTGTTCTTTATGTAAATAAGTGAAGAAAACACTGTTTCACACAGATATCTTGAGACAAAGCGAACAAGTATTCCGTCGGCTGTTAGTGACACTTCAGTGAACTCTTTTCTAATTGAGAGCCAGAACTGATCAACAGGCATAGCTGAAATTATCTCTCAAACCTGTCAAGAACATAGTTACAACATCTTGCATCACACAGCTACTCCAAAGCTTAGTTTTTGGGAAAAGCTCTACTTTTTCCTGTGCAATGAAAATGTTAGTTCTTACCTTGCAAAGAAAGGTTAAGTTCATCGAGCTTGTCAAATGCGTCAGCCAAATAGCCCAGTAAAACTTTAAAGTGCTGGTCGAGTCAGTGTTGGTGAAGTGGGGTGTGAGAGTTTATCAAAAACATACAATACTCCTCCGAGTTTGCAAACTTTACCCCGTGACAGCCATTGAAGCAAAAGTTGCTTGTGCAAACATCCCATCTCTTCACATAGCTCTGAGAAAAATTGTGAGTTCAGTGGTGGAGCTTTTATAAAGTTAACTATTTTTACTGCAGTGGTTAATATATCTGACAGCTCTTTAGGCATCGCTTTTTCAGCAAGCGTTTCCCTGTGAATGCAACAATGATGCCACAGTGAGCTGCAAGTCCACTTTTGCGTCCACTCATGGTTTTTGCCCCAGCCGTACAAATTCCACTCAATATTTTTATCCGTCACGTACCTAAATTTTCCGTCATGTGTCTAAATTTTTAAACAGCTCCTCAGAAGTAGTTCTCATTGGGGCGGAGCGGCAAAATAAAAAGTCCTCTTCAATCTCAGATGAGCTGATGTGTTGAAGCATAAACCATTAATTGGGCTGCATTGGTGCTGTCAGTACTCTCGTCGATTTGTAGCGTGAAAAAGGGGCTTGGCCTCACTGCTTCAACAAGCTGCTCCTCAATGTCTTCTGCCATATCAGCAATTCTGCGGTTAACTGTGTTGTCTTGTTTTACAATCGCCAAGTCAGAACAAATATTTACTGGCACACTGTATGTTTTACTCATCTTAGACTCCTGGTTTCAGATACAGTATCTTCTAATGGATAATTGCCTCCTCTTCTATTCTAAGAGTAAGCTGCACTTACTAGGGAAGGGGAATTAAGCGTTGAGAGTAGAAGGAGATTTTGCCTTTTCATAAACCTTAATTAAGAACCATCTCATTGTAAGTGAAGACAGTGGTATTTGCCCATCTGCAAGCTTGGCCCACAGCAGGCCAGCTGCCTTCTGCTACCCACCTGATCCTTGGCGACCTGCCTGGCTGGTGCATTAATGCCAAGCTCTTCCAGCGGATAGACATTCACCATAGAATTAAGGGCAGATGGCAGCGAATGGGCCCAGGCATTCTAAGAAGGAAATTGGTGAAATATAAGACTGAAGGACCCTTACAGTGACATAGTGCAGCTTCATAATCAGCAAATACAGATTTATGGAAAAACATTGGGAAATGGGCTGATGAACAGCCACTTAGAGTCGTGGAATGAGCCGTCTACAGCGGCTGGCACGAGTGAAGATAATTATGAGAGTAATTACATTATCATCTCCATGGGAATGGAGGAAAAACAAGTGGTTGGGTTTATGGGATTTTTGCAGAACAAAGATTTCCCCCTGAGGATATCGTCTCCTCACTAATCATGAATCAGCTAGGTTCGATCCCATTCGGATCTTTTTAATATTGCCATAACCACCGCTGGCAGACCCTGATTCCCTTCCTGCCATTTTTATTGTTATGTTTCAATAATATATATATATATATATATATATATATATATATATATATATATATATATATATATATATATATATATATATATCCAAATCTGACTTATGTTTATACATGGTAATTAACAAAAGGCAAGAGACTCTAGACTGTGTGAGAAAATGTCTCATTACATCATGCCAGACAATGAAGTGTGAGTAATTATTATTTCTTATCTTCTCACAGAATAAAAGTCTAAGCTCCTAGTAGTACTGGATTTAACAAGTAAAAAGAAAATGGAAAGTTGGGCTTTTAGCAGATCTTAATATAACTTGATTAATAACTTTGGAATGATTTTACCTTGTCTAGTTCTTATGATGGGTACACAGGATAGTAGAGACAGGACTTATCAGAAAGCCTCAGTATCTCTTTGAGGAAGTGTTTTGTTTTGTGCTGGAAAATAGGGTTCAGGACAAAGTGGAAAAGCTGGCCATGCTCCTCCTGTCTGTGATGGCTGAAGTAGATGAAATCCTCAATGTTGTAGTGTGAGCGAATGTATGTAATGTCCTAAAAGAAAGCAAGAGCAAAACCAAAAAAGGTCCAGTCATCATTCATGTTTGTTCTGAATGTATGTATGTATGTATGTATGTACACTACCAGTCAAAAGTTTTAGAACACCCCCATTTTTCCAGTTTTTATTGAAATTTAAGCAGTTCAAGTCCAGTGAATAACCTGAAATGGTACAAAAGTAAGCGGTAAAGTGCCAGAGGTTAAAAAAAAAAGTTTAGGTTACCTGAGTCAAACTGACATATAATACGTGTATCTCGATGCATGGAGCGACAGTCAGGCTCTGAGGGTACCATATGATAAAAAAAGGTCAGTACATCATTATCAAATTAAAATAACATTACAACAATTCTGTTTGTATTACAGTTATCTTTTTTTATTCATTATTATCTGTGACTATCTAGTGTAAAGCAGCCTGCTGCTTTCTGAGTCTTAAGTAGCTGTTCTTAAGACACAAAGCATTCATTCCTGGCTTACTTGAATTAAGGTATAAAATCAAGTTTCATATTCATTAAACTGCTCTAGAGTATTTTTTGCTTCATTAATAGTACTCTAGTACAGTGTCCTAAATACCATACTGTATTTTATTCATTAAAACAGATTTTAAATAACTAATTAGTGTAGGCTTTGTGGAAAGGTCTGAAAGAGAGCAAACACCTATTATAAAAAATACATTACAGTTACACATCTTTCAAAATACCTATACCTCCACACACCAGTACATACAACAACATAAGTCATCATTAAAAAAAAACAAAAAAAAAAAAACGTTTTATGTTTAATAGCAATTCCTGAGTATGATCTGTGTTTTTGTGCTTTATAATAAGTTAAACGTGCCTTGTGTAGTCTCATATTGAGACAAGTTTGTGTCCAGTTCGCCCATCTTCAGTCACCTCCTATGCAAGTTATATGCCACATGTTAGTATAACAGTATCAGTACTTATTGGATCTCTGCAATCCTGGTTAAAAATCTCAAAATCCTCTAATATAGTCTAATGCATGTCAAGCTCCTTAATTAGAGACTCAACACCTGGTTTGTTGCTGGACTTTGCCTGTCTTACAGTAAAGGACCTAGGAAAACAGAAAAAGAACGAGCATGATAAAGGCATAATAAAGTCTTTATATTGTTTCTACATATATAATTACATGATTATCCTGACATTCTGCCCACAAATACTGGATCAATACATTGAAGATTGGCAGAACCCATTAGTATTTATCCTAAACTGCAATATTATGCATATGGGAAAGTCATTAAAATTGTGTTCTTGTATCTGTAGCAAAACATTGAGAGAATTATTGTTTATTAAAGTTTTTTTTTACCTTCATAATTAAAGTAGTTTCTTCCATAAAGCCTGTACAAGCAGTGTTAATGTGCTGTAAGGTTTGATTTTCTTACAAAATTAATTATAACCGTTAACAAAAACATAACCAGTTCACAAAATACTACATGCTACTGAAAAACTGGACACTTGTATATTTCATTTTACTGTTAAAACTAACATTGAAATGAGTGGTTTGAATAATCTTTAACATATTTTAAAACACTCCAAATTTACTATGTCTTCTATGGTATATCTGCAAAGACTATTTAAAGAAAAAAGATTACTGGAGCAGACTGGAGTGATGGAAAATATGAAGCTCTTGAGACGGTGCTGGTATGGAAAGGAATGACACTCAACACATCTCTGAAGGAGGGGGACCTCTGGAACCAGGTGGGATAATGCACAGGCCTTTAATTTGATATTTTGTAACAATTGTAAGTCGCACTGGATAAGGGTGTCTGCTAATAAATAAATTATTATTATTATTATTATTATTATTATTATTATTATTATTATTATTAATAATAATAATAATAATAATAATAATAATAATAATAATAATAATAATAATAATGCTTTTTGGTTGCTACTTCATTAATAGACTTCATATTTTCCAGGAAGTGCAAATCAAAGCGCTGAAACGTGTGTTTATTTTTACACAAAACAAACCTAACCCCTCTGGGGTCCTAACTAATACAATAATACGTCTATCTAAACGGGGACAAGCTGGTCCTGTTTCCCCCGTAGAAAACCACCATTCCTCATACTTTTTCTCTACTGTTTTTCTCTATTTACTCCTTATCTCTCGCCCCCACACGCACACACAGTTGTCATCAACAGGTATTTACAGAGCAATCAATTATTCTATTAAACTTCAATGACCTTATCAGTTAACCCATTAACCCATTCTGCAAAATGCCTATTTAATCTGAATAAAGTTGTCTTGTTATTCTTCATCTGTGGTGTAATTTGGGACACTTATCAATAACAGCATACCGTATCACAAAACGTAGCATTCGTTTAATATTACATTTTGACTTGCCTCATTTCATACTTCTCATACTTCTCATCCATTGCAAACAACTGAATACAAAAAGCATTCAGAGCTCCTTTGTAGACTGGAGTAATGCCAGTCTTTTCGTTTTTTTTTTCTAAGCTCCCCCTATGCATGTTTTTTTTCTGATTTGAGTTTGTCATCGGCAACTGGAGCTTCCGCAATGGTTGACTGAAATATGAAGGCGATAAGACATAAATCATGAGCCGACGGTAAGACAGAATTGCTTATCTGTGAATGTGACCCTTGTGTAAATCTTCTCATCAGCATGGAGGCATGGGCAAATTGTTAGATGTGAGAGAGAGCAGTTTCATGCTGGGAACCCCATCATCTGTCTAATATAAAAATGGCATAATCTTGCTGCAAATCAGCAAAACCCTTTTACTTTACACACTCTTGTGCCAGAATTCTGACATTTGAAGCTACATACTTAAAATCACTATAGAGACTAAGGAGGCCGTGGATTGGCAAGCTATAGAGAAACATTATTGCCAGAATGATTACCAATATCATAAAAGGGTAAGATAAGGGTAACCGAACATGCAAATGGAATGTCAAGCTGTGTAATCACAGTCTGGTTGCTGAGGAGTTTAGTCTTTTTGAAAGTGACTCAGCAGCTCTGGCAGTTAGAGGTTCAGCTGCTTTTACTTTAGCTGGAACCTGCACAAGTAAAATTAAAAATATACATTTAAAAAAAGTTAATAAACTTTGCCATTTTAATTTCCGCCATTACATCCCTTAAGGACATACAATATCACAGCAGCATATTCCCCACACAGCTCAGGAGATCCGAAGGAACTCGAGAGCGGATGTTAGCGAGCTACCGGCCTCTGCAGGTCAAAGGCCAGCCCTGAAGGTGTCCACTTTGAGCTCACTGGGCGCCTGGCCAGCAGGGTTTGCTGCAGCGTGATGAGGAGAAACAGTCCCTGTGGGGTTTGCCTCCCTAACCCACAGAAGCGCCAGTGCCAATGCAACGCTGTCTTCAGAATCCCCAGCGAAGAGCAGTGACTCCGCACACCCAGGACTTGAACCATAAACAATGAATTCCTACCCTGTATCACACCTTTATATTTGCCCCTTGTAGGCTGCTTCTGTCTGATTGCTGTGATCACCCTGAACCAGGTTTCTGACTGGCTTGTCTAATATGCCTCTTTTCCACTGTACAACTGAGCCACGCCAGGGCCGTACCGAGCCCTCACGGTGAAGTTAAGGGAAGCCTGGGTTGTTTTTCCACTGCAGAGCCGAGCCGTGCTACTGACGTCATACAAGCAAATGGTGTTCAAAAATTAATAGACAAATGGTACAATGTCTTTATAATCCACAAATTTGACTGATTTTATCGACTTACTAAAGTTAAAGTTAAAAAATATGATTTGCCAAAGATATCCCGCTTAAGGATCGTTGTTTTTTTTCTGTTTGGGTGCAACGAGAGCCGTAGTTGTATGTGTGGTACAGCTGTACAGTATTTTGTTTGATTCTATTTTTGTAAATAAGTTTAGAATTGTTTTATTTCTTTATATTAATATAAAGAAATTGTGTTTTTGAGTGTGTGAGATAAGCGTACCGTACCCGCGGTTTATGTCCATTTGCTTCAAATCATCAGAAATTCAGGCATAAACTTTCTCATTTCTGACGCATGACTCCAGATCTTCATAAACACTTTTATCTGCCCACAGAGAAACTAGAGCCTGCACTTCCACAGCGTCCCAAGGCTGTACTTTTCTCTCATCACATTCGCTGCCCGCCATGTTTGTTGTCTTGTGAGGCCGGAGTTTCACGGTTTGGTTCTCACTCCGCTCGACAAATAGCCAGTGGAGAACCACCTGTACCGTACCGAGCCCTCACGGGTCACATGTGCCAGTGAAGAAGGGGTATCAGAGTCTATCTGTAAACAGACATCAAACAACATTATTACTGGTTCTCTTATTATCTTTGTATTTAAATCATTACATTAGCACAGGAAGGGATAGTGTTAGGTATCAGGTGGCAGTGCTTTAAACTTTCTAAACTGCAGTATGGTATGTGAAACAATTTTCAGCTCAAAAATGCCAAAGGGGACCTGTCTATATTAATGCTTGTAAGAAGGAAGCTGTTTAAACCCCCCAAAATTATAATAAATCATTTAAACAGACTGATTAAAGAGTCCACTCGATTCAAACTCTTAATTAAAACTGCAAAGCAGAAAACCCAAACTCTTCCTGTATTATTTATTTATGCATTTATTGATGCATTTTTGCAGTGTTTTGCTTGTACCTGGTTCATCCTGTAATTCAGTGAGTGGATCTAGGATATCTTCAGGGTGTGGCTTACAAACACCATGAAACGGCCCCAGCTCAAAACATTCATTCAGCAGCTTAATGCTGACTTCACTGCACAAACTCATAAACCCCACTGCAGTCCCCTCCAGCTTCAGGAGCAGGAACACAAACACATTTAATAACCCCTTAGGAGCTCAAATTCAACAATGTTGAATGTTGCAAAACTGAATGCCATAAGAGTGTCAAACCCAAGCCCCCCTGAATGTACAGTTGTATTTCTCTGGCACATGGAGGATTATAAACGCAGAGCTGTATTTATTTATTTATTTATTTATTTATTACCAGTTTAACCCAGCTAAGAAACTGTTGTGTACAGATGTCTAGCTGGAACGACCTGTCAGCTGCAGTCTCCATGGGTTCCCTTGAGAATAAGCTACTAACTGTAATCTAATTTGTTGGTTGTCAAAACTTGTCATTAACAGTCTGCTAAAATAAGTGGCTGTATAAAAAAAACCACAGACAGAAGTAAAGGTTTTGGGGGAAATACACAAAACAGGTTTATACTCAAGTTACAATCACAGCTTTTGGAAAATGTACAAAATGTTAACTGGTAACATTTTACTGACAGGTCATTCTGGAATAGCTACGCTACTGTAACATAGAAATCTTATTGGGGAGATTTTTTTAATTTTTAAAAATCTTACGCGGCTCCCAAATAACTTCACTTCATTAAAAATATCGTTCAACTGTGTACACTTGCATGATGCATTGTTTCCTTCAGTTACACATGGGCTCTCCATAGTTATTGCAGTCCACTATATGTTGGGATGGTATTGGATGAACATTCAGCTTCATCTACCATATGTGCAATGAAGGAATGCCAACTTTAGTGGAGGGGAGGAAGGAACCAGCCATTCTCAGGCTCAAGGGAACCCTCCCACAAGGGGTGGCCTGTGTGTGTTAGGAGAGACAGTGAGTGGCTATCATGCTGTTGTATTATTACCTAGATGGATCTTTGTATTGCAGTGATATACACACTGCTTAAGTCAGGTGGACCTCAGTGACAATGCTGTATTTCACCCGCCCCCTTTGTCCTGTGACTTATTGTTCACTCTGGATATTAAAATAGATTATTAGTAGCAGTAGCTTTCCTTTGATATAAAAGGTGATTGGTCCTCTAACACAAAACATATTTTATTTGTACATTATTTTTCTTATTTTTATTAAAAACAGAATACTCTATTAAGCACATAAAGAATAATCTAATCAGAATATTTATATATTACACTATTATTTATAATTGTAATAATAATTAGTCATTTTAAACAGAATAAAATCTATCCTATAAACTCCACCCTATAGAAAAACTAAATCAATATTTGTCTATCGTTTTATGGTTTTATTATCAGAGGCGTCACAGTTTAACATTAACAGTTAGATTTTCTTTAATCTTTGTTAATTTACAAAAATCAGTTATGGATTATAATGCAAAACGTATACTGTTGTAGACACTAGCTGAAACCTTTGTACTTTATTTCAGGTTAGATTGCGGCACAGAGATCTTGACAAATCTGTCCAAAAAAGGCCTTCTGTTTAAATTGAATTGATTATATTTTTAAGTGAACAGCTTAAGTAAGGTACACACTGAGCAGCTGTGCTGAATTATCACATTCAATGTCACTGATACATCCAGTCTCAACAGAAACCCACCAGTGCATGCAGGACTACCATGTACCAAAATCACATGGGAATACAGGGCATTATGGTAAAATCACATTTCCTTTTACATAACTAATACAAAAGCTCTCATGACAAGTCATGGGTTTGATCGCTAAGTATACGTCACATTTGCTGAAATGTCAGTTTATTGTGTAGTTGTCTACAATGAAAAAGGGTGCTTACCTCGCACTGCAAGCTCAGCAATGATGATGTCTGTGACACACAAATGCAGCACACGCTCTGGCAGCGGCTGATCCTGTGTGGCTTTCGATAGGCTCAAAGATGACTTCTAATGCTGGGTCTAAAAAACACAACAGAGGAGTACCTTAATCTCCATTTTCCATGCACCTTTATTAATAATTGGTTTTCATTCAATATTTGCAGAATCCTTACCTAACCGGGCCCTGTTTGGAATAAAGAGGACTATACAGGGTGATTAGAAAGAATATCTCATGCCGTAAACTTACTTTCTAATCACCCTGTATAATACAGCTCAGGTACTGCGTTGTAACAAAGCAAATTACCAAGGTCATACTGCGATGTAATCAACTTCATGAAATCACAGTTCAGAAGCAAAGCAGAAACACATTCTCAAAAAAAGACAAATTATTGACAACAGCTAAATAATAAGGTAAGATGATCACTGCTTTAAGACTGATCTGATTTGCCCTCTGATTGCAGTATCCAGACTCTAGGTGGTAGTGTGTGCTATGTGACAGACCCATTAAAATAAACTGCTACTTACCAGTGCATTTACTGAACCAAAGCTCTTATATATGTTTGATTGAACAGCAGCTGTACTCTGCATTAGGTAAAGCACTGAACTGTGGTAATGGGGGTTGGCAGAGGTTGACTGGGCTACACTAGTAGGCTGCGCTATGCAAAATCCACAATGCTGAAGAGATTTTGTTTTCCAAACATTATTGCTACATTTTAAGTGCAATTTGAATAAAAAGCCACTTTAATGTGCCAAAATGCTGCTATGGGTATAGCTACATTATTTCTAAGCTACAGTAAAGTGCACCAATTTACTACACATACACTTATTATTATTATTATTATTATTATTATTATTATTATTATTATTATTATTATTATTATTAGCTTATTTGTGGAAAGTGTATCTTACCTGATAACCTCTTTAGCACCCCAATAGAGTAGTCAGGCAGTGCCACGAGGAGGTGCATGAACAATGTATTTAAGAAAAATTCAAACAAAATTTAGTTTTATAGAACATACAGAGAGGCAGGAAATATACACTGTTCCTACAGACACGCTACCTTCTATATTAAAACTTAGCTACATTAATGAAATACTGAACTACTCGAAAAGTCAAGGCATCATGCTAACTTCATGGCAACAAAGGTGTTCTGTATGATGGTACATTTTCCAGCTGGATGCAACAAGATGGCTTTAAAGCTGGCTCCACAACACCCTGATTGGGATCCTACATCAGTAGAACTTATTGATTCAAGAAACCTTTCTCCTGTACAAACCCTTATCAACAGCAAACTCTTCATTTAGAGAAAACTGAAAGAAATGCAAAGTAATAAGTAACTTGGCTTTATTAGAAGAGGGTGATTGAAGTCTTGAGATGGTGACAGGAGGGTGATGAAGTCTCTGAGATGGTGCCGGGAGGGTGATGAAGTCTCTGAGATGGTGACAGGAGGGTGATTGAAGTCTCTGAGATGGTGACAGGAGGGTGATTGAAGTCTCTGAGATGGTGACAGGAGGGTGATTGAAGTCTCTGAGATGGTGATAGCAGATATGGTGCCGGGAGGGTGATGAAGTCTCTGAGATGGTGACAGGAGGGTGATTGAAGTCTCTGAGATGGTGACAGGAGGGTGATTGAAGTCTCTGAGATGGTGACAGGAGGGTGATTGAAGTCTCTGAGATGGTGATAGCAGAGATGGTGACAGGAGGGTGATGAAGTCTCTGAGATGGTGATAGCAGAGATGGTGACAGGAGGGTGATTGAAGTCTCTGAGATGGTGACAGGAGGGTGATTGAAGTCTCTGAGATGGTGATAGCAGATATGGTGCCGGGAGGGTGATGAAGTCTCTGAGATGGTGACAGGAGGGTGATTGAAGTCTCTGAGATGGTGACAGGAGGGTGATTGAAGTCTCTGAGATGGTGATAGCAGAAATGGTGCCGGGAGGGTGATGAAGTCTCTGAGATGGTGACAGGAGGGTGATTGAAGTCTCTGAGATGGTGACAGGAGGGTGATTGAAGTCTCTGAGATGGTGACAGGAGGGTGATTGAAGTCTCTGAGATGGTGATAGCAGAGATGGTGACAGGAGGGTGATGAAGCCTCTGAGATGGTGATAGCAGAGATGGTGACAGGAGGGTGATTGAAGTCTCTGAGATGGTGACAGGAGGGTGATTGAAGTCTCTGAGATGGTGACAGGAGGGTGATTGAAGTCTCTGAGATGGTGATAGCAGAGATGGTGACAGGAGGGTGATTGAAGTCTCTGAGATGGTGACAGGAGGGTGATTGAAGTCTCTGAGATGGTGACAGGAGGGTGATTGAAGTCTCTGAGATGGTGACAGGAGGGTGATTGAAGTCTCTGAGATGGTGACAGGAGGGTGATTGAAGTCTCTGAGATGGTGATAGCAGAGATGGTGACAGGAGGGTGATGAAGTCTCTGAGATGGTGATAGCAGAGATGGTGACAGGAGGGTGATTGAAGTCTCTGAGATGGTGACAGGAGGATCATTGAAGTCTCTGAGATGGTGATAGCAGATATGGTGCCGGGAGGGTGATGAAGTCTCTGTTTGTCACAAGTCAGACTGGTAAAGTGAGCCTGCTGAACAAGACACTGTATATGGCTCTGTGGTTGTTTTATGTTTCCAATTCTATTTATTTATTTACGCATTTATTTATTCAGATTTGGTATGCAATCCTATAAGAAACAAAACATGGAGAGAAATGCAATATACGCACAGTAGGTAAATGACATTAACGCTGCCAAATACAATTCTTGTTGAAGGCTGGATTAGATTGATAATCTCTTGGGCATCAATAGATTGTGCTCTTGCATCAGCTCCACCACCTGAAGAAGTGATGGTCCTCATGTTTTCTCCTCGGACAAAACACAAATAAATACAAAACAATTATAAAATACAATGTGAAGTAATATAGTAATGTGTTGTTCTTCATTGTTATAACAAGTTTACTGCAATGTGTATACTTTTCTTTCAACACAGCCAATATATATGGGTCATTCTTCCAATAGGGTGCCTTTTGTGTCCCTGTGCCATATTTTGGATAAAATAACTGATTATATTCAAAATAATTAATACATCATAAAGTATTAAGTAATTCCTATACAAAAGCACTTGTAAAAACACACTACATAGCATTTAAAGTAAAAAGACAACAATATTTAAAGGAAAAATCAGCATTCTCCAATGTCCCTATTCATCTTTTTACAAAGTTCTTTAAGAATATAATTAACTAAATCATAATGTATTTTTAAAATCTCACCAGTATTACAAAACACAACTTAGTACATTGTTTTTCAACTATAAATCTGTACAATCAATGTATATTTATTAATATAAATTGAACTATTTAGTACTGTCCCTGAATCCACTGTCAACCCTGTTACCGGAGATAAACCCCCTGCAGAACAATGAATTTTTCCACAAGTCACATGATCTTCAGCATATGACATCATAATAAAGGAGGAAGACATAGGAAGCAACTTCAGGTATGTGTCTAAGCAGTTTTTCATGTATTTTTTTAAAGCTACTTTGTCTGGGTTCATAAGGTACTTTATAAATGTCAACTATGTTATGCGGTTAAGTAGAAAAAATATATATACAAAAATGTATAATTAGTTTAATAAACTCCAATAAAGCCTTCACCAGAAGCACACCATGTGCAGCCATGTGCTTTACCACATTGGAAATAAAGGGCAAACTTTGTTATGTAAGTCAACCCTGTTACCGGTCAACTCGGTTACATGTTTAGAGTAACAGAGTTGACTTAAGGTAACAGTGTTGATTTAAGAAATTACTATGACGTGGTTGTTGCTCATAATTTAATTATATTTAATTACATTTAAAGGTTAAAATTGATTAAAAACATTAATATGTTTATTTACAGGTAGATTTAGTTAAATGGCACTTACTGCTGCAGAAAAACAACGGCGCTACCGTGCACGCCGTGATGCAGATCCATCAAAAAGACAAGAGTATTTGAAAAAGAACGGCAGACATGGAAAGCAAGGAAAGAAGCAGGGAAGGTGAAGTCAGTGTCAGAACTTAGCGAAAGAGAGAAGCGTAGCAAAAGGAAATACTGGAGAAAAGCTCAGCAGAAGTGCAGGGAAAAGAAGGCAGCAATAGACTCCTTGGCAACACCTCCAGAAAGCCCAGATGAGGTCCATCAGCCAGGACCTTCAAGGTTAGAGTTAGGCTACAGATTGAGAAACTGCATGCATCCTACATGTATTCGATTTTAAAATATTATTTTTGAATTTAATTTAAATTATTATTCATACTGGCTTTACATATGTATTTAATATATTGTTGGCATAATGTATGCTTAAAAATACATTCATCTATGAACAAAATATGTATTTATTATTATCATATTTTTTTTTTATAGGCAATGCAATCGAAGAAGAAGAACATCTCAAAAGAGAAAAAGATACTTCAAGAATTGGAAGATCTAAATGTTTCTTTCAAACAGCAAAAGAAAGTTTTGGAAAAATATAAAAGCGGTACCAACGCTTGCTGAAGAAAAGTGAATCGCCTAGAGCTAAAACAAACAGGTTGCTGAAGAGCTTTCCTGCAGAAGATACAGTTCGAAAACCCTTCTTTTCCATCATTCTTTGATTGAAGACATAAAATTAAAATATCACACTTCCAGAAAAGAGAGAGAGAAGCAGATTCTATCAAAAATGGTTACTGGCAAAATAGTGAAAAATATCGACTGCAGAAATTTGCTCAGGATTCATTTGGGTTTTCAAAGAAGCGATGGCAGAGTAACAAACAGACAAGTGAAAATGAATCCTTCACATTTGTAAGAAGAAAAGTAAGCAGAGTCACAGATGAGATTAAAAATAACGTGGCCTCCTTTTATGTCAGAGATGATGTGAGCCGAATTACTACGGAAAGAAGCAAACTATTACTCGAACAAAAGAAAAATACAGAAGAGATTTCTGACTGACACCATGAAGAATCTTCATCGAAAGTATCTATTGGAGAATCCAAATACATCTATGTCCTATTCGCTTTTGCCACCTCAGACCATTTTGGGCTGTGCACCCCACTATTTCAGACAGAGACACCTGTCTCTGCAAACTCCATGAAAACCTTGGGTTTGTTGTAGAAAAGCTACATCAACTGAAGCTCATTAATGATTCTGACCTTGAATGCTTGGCAGAAAAGATCTGCTGTAGTCCTCCTTCCAAATCATGCATGTATGGGGAATGTACCAAGTGCAAGGAGACAGAACTTCCATTGAATAGCTCTTATGATGTATTGACCAGTGTTTCCTATTGTCAGTGGGTAACCCAGACAGTAGAAAAGGAAAACCAAAGAAAGATAAAGAAAAGAAAAGGCACCTGTGAAGATCACTGTAAAGAAAGAAGTGGAAAGCACTATGGAGGAGCTCATTGTGGTGTTCAACAGCCTTCTTAATAAATTCAGAAGGCACAGCTTCAACATAAAGCAACAATTTGCTTACTGCCGTGAATTGAAGAAAAGTCTGTCTCCAAACGAGTGTCTTCTACATGTTGACTTTTCTGAAAACTATTCCTGCAAATACAGCAGTGAAATTCAAGCTGTACACTTTGCTTCCTCCCACCAGCAAGCAACACTACACACTGGAGTTTTGTATCTTGGCGCAAAAGCAGACCCTGTGTGCTTTAGCTCGATTTCACCATCAAAACAAAAGGCACCTCCAGCAATATGGGAGCATCTCAATCCTATTCTGGATCATGTGAAAACCAAATATCCCTCTGTATCGGTTCTGCACTTCTTCAGTGATGGCCCATGCACACAGTACCGACAGAAGGGGAATTTTTATTTGTTCAGTACAGAATTGCACAAGAAAGGATTTGCAGCTGGAACCTGGAATTTTTTGAAGCAAGTCATGGTAAAGGTGCGCCTGATGGAGTTGGAGCAGTTCTGAAAAGAACTGCTGACATGTTAGTCAGCAAAGGAAAGATATAACGAATGCGCCTGATCTCTTCAGATCTTTATCTGAGGTAGATACAACTATCAAGTTGTTTTATGTGGACAGTGAAGCTGTAGACAAAGCCACAGATCAAATGCCACTAAATATTCCTGTTGTTCCTTCAACCATGAGGATCCATCAGTTGGTCACAATCTCACCAGGAAAGCTAATATATCGGGATGTTAGCTGCTTGTGTTCAACTGAGAAAAACCTTGATTGTCAGTGCTACAACACACAACATTTCGACTTCACAAATGGACCGGCAGCTGCATGTCCAAGTACCACTGTTCAGCAAATTCAGTGGCACAGTCCTAATGTTCTTGGAAAATGGTGTGTTCTCAAATATGACGAGGAGCTGTACCCAGGAATCATTCTTGCAACTGATGAAACACACGCACAAGTAAAATGCATGCATCGTATGGGTCCAACAGATTCTTCTGGCCAAATCGTGAAGACATTTTATGGTACTTGCATGATGATGTCATAAGTGTGATTCCACCTCCACGACCTGTGACTACCCGCCATGTGGAGATTTCCAAAGAAATATGGTCCAAATTAGCTGTGTAAACACATATTCTAGAAAAACCTAGAACAGATTTTAAAAAGATGTCCATAATTGTTAAATACATTGTTCAGCTCTTCTACTTTGATAACAGTAAAATATTGTTAATTTGTACAGTATGATGTTACATCTTGCTTACATTTGAAAGGGCCTGTCTTTGTTTAAATCATTTTGTTTACATTAAAAATGTTATGTTTTCAAATTGAATGCTTACAGCGCTGTTGTGTACTGTTATCATTATAAAGTTTGTATTTTTACATCAACAATGATAATATGTACATTTAAAAACATTATAGTTCCATATTAAAACAACCCCCAAAAAAACTTACCTTGTTGTATTGCAGTTGCATAATTATACAGGTCTTGGTTTAGTTTCCAAAAATCAGCGTGTACTAATGTAAGACAACAGTCTGTTTATTGCAAATTATAAATGCAAATATTTTTAGGACTGTATTACAATGACATTTGTGACTTCTATATCTGTGAAAGCCTGTTAAAAATAAACAAAATAACCACTGCACTTATTGTCCTGTCAATTATGTTACTTTTGTCAATACTGTTACTATCTTGTCAACTATGTTACTTGCAAATATATTACTCCAAAATATTTAATTTTGTCCTTTGTAATAAACTAACTTGATTTATCCAATAGCAAAAGGTAAGAAAAGGATCCATCCTAAATATTTTGTGAAAATTAAGCTGGTATCTGACACTTTTATGTAAAAATGTCAGTGCTTCAAAGTTCTGTTTGTAGATTCCGTAATATTATTGAAACTAAAAATTGAATTCTTTGATAATTATTTTTATGCTTCAAGAATTGCATTTAGGGACATGGTATTTGTCTAAAAATGTTTGAATTGAAATGTATACAGCTTAAACACTTTTTCAGAGAGTTACTTATGTGTCCGTAACAGAGTTGATGCAAAATATACTTTAAACAGGAATTTATGGCTTTTAATTTACAGATTTTCTGTTGTTAAGCTTGGCAAAAGTTTTTTGGTTTATTTGAAATGTTCTGTTTATGATAAAAATGTTTATTTCCCTAAATACACACTGATTTTCATTTTTTCACAAGGTCCAAAAGGCACCCTATTGGAAGAATGACCTATATATATATATATATATATATATATATATATATATATATATATATATATATATATATATATATATATATTGTAGCGATCTTGGTTCCCACAGGCAGGCGCATCACACAGAGCGAGGCAATCCACACACAGGCAGAGAGCAGGTGCGAACCGGGACCTCTCGCACTAAAGCAAAGCACCGATACCGCGGTATAAAAGAGCGGCTCCTTTGTACAACGGTACAAGTCATCCTTTGTATATATATATATATATATATATATATATATATATATATATATATATATATATATATATATATATATATATATATATATATAAAACTGCAGTGTACAATATTGAAGGCATATGAAAGATAAGTTTTGTTTTTTAAATGTACACTTTTTTTTTTTTAAAGACTAAAAAATATTTTATTTTCAGGACGTTTTGGGCAAAACCTTTTCTTTCATATGCCTATATACATATATATTCTCTGGAACTCGGTACTTTACTGCACTGTATTTGCTTATTTATTCCTGTATTTACTTTTCGTTTGTTAACATGGATATCCATGTTTAAACCCTAATCACATTCACAGGCAAACCCAGATTAGGCGCGTCCATTAACCGAGTCAAATCATGCGCAATTCAATGTACTAGGTAGCATGGAGTGTTGCACAGTACGCCGTCTAGACGTGCATAGCGTGGCACTTGCAAATTCAAAACCGATTAGCAACTTTTCATTAATGCAGGTGTTTAAGATATTAACACATTATGTGCAGCTGGATATACTTCTAAATAGTTGTACATTGGTAGAAACAAACCGTTGCTATTGCATTAAAAAATGTTATGAAATACTCTGAAACGTCAAGCCCTATTGTAAAAAGAAACTCATGAAACTTTCCACTCTTGTCATGTTAATAACTGTTTTTTTTTTTTTTTGTTTTTGTTTTTGTTTTTTTGTAATTGAACGATCACATATAGATGTATTTCCCCAACACTAGTCCAGTGCAAAAAGACGTGTCGGAAAGGAAGTAAAGCAATAGAACACATTCGTCATAGCCACGGAAAGCTACTGCAATCTCCATGACAACGACCTCTACGCCAGACGTCAGGGGTGAGATGTCAGAGGCTACGCTCGCTGGGAAGTGTTTCATGGCGGTTCATTGTATGGGAACTAGAATATTTCAAAATAAAAACGGAGATAAGCAATATTAATAAATATATTTTTATATTTTCTTTAACCTGAAGTAACAAATAAGGAAAATGGCGTCCACGGCGGCTGGAAAACAAAGAATACCTAAAGTAGCCAAGGTAACGACTTCGTTTTAATCCAGCAAGGCCTTTTATTTAGAGGGGACATTATGTGTGTTATAGTTTTGTTGCTAAACACCCGACCGGGTTAAACTGTGGACATCATTTGGGGAGATATGCTATAACTAGCAGACGTCTATGCATGGAATAGGAGCATCGTTTTCCCTGCGCTGTCAGTTTTTTTTAATGACTTCTCTGTTTGTAAAGTGACGCTTTTATTTGCAGAGCACAATAAAAAAAAACACTTAGTTGATGCAGATTGTCAAGTTATTATTAGTAATTTAGCAGACCCTTAAGGTTTTATCCGTAGCGACTTACAGACTAGGAGGTGAACTGCATCAGCAACTGCTGCTGTAGAGTCACTTATATGGAGGGAGATAACTGTCAAAAACATTCGTATGCGTAAAAAGAATTTGTACATGTAATTACTTATACATATCACAAATACGAGTACAAATCAGAACATACGAGTACGACTCACAAAATTACGAGTTGGATAGAGCGTGACATCACTGTCAAAAATACGCCACAGAGGTCACAGGACGGGCTGTTGATTGGGGGGGAACAATCGATAAGCATTTAATAGCGCATGCCCCCGGCACCGAATGGCCCAATTGTACTTTATATATATATATATATATATATATATATATATATATATATATATATATATATATATATATATATATCCCAAGGTAAAAAAAGCAAGAGGTGTTGCTTGCTAAGGATGTGAGGTTTATTTAAGATGACAACCATTCAAAACCCAGATAAACTCACGCTCTGTACTCCTACAGCAACTACAAAATATCTCCACACCCAATTATATTGAATGTAAGGGGACATAAAAAGATGGTTGTTACGGTAGTGCACGTGACGGAAGTTGACTTTTGTTTTGCTTTCCTCCCAGGTGAAAAACAAAGCTCCCGCCGAGGTGCAGATCACAGCGGAGCAGCTGCTGAGAGAAGCTAAAGAGAGAGAGCTTGAGCTTCTCCCCCCACCGCCAAAGCAGAAGATCACAGACGAAGAAGAGCTGAACGACTACAAACTAAAGAAAAGAAAAGTAAGTTCAGCACCATCACAGAAAGGGGTAGGGGGAGTGTAATTGATTGCATAGAATCCCTATTTTGCATAGAATCCCTATTTTGCAATGCTACGTTTCACCCTGGTTCACAGATCAGTCATCCTGTGTCAGACAGTTCAGGATTCCCAAAAACCATCTCATGGTTCTGTCTGCAATAGTAAAGCAAATAAATAAAAAAATAAAAATCAAATTCGGCCATCCTATTAATAATGTTTGTCATCATATACTTTTACTACGTTTTGCATGTGATTTAAAAAATATTTAGCAAAAAAATTAAAATATAGTGATGTATTTGTTGCCGCTCAGGAGTAGAAGTACTAAAGTGTTGCGGCTGTTGCATTAGTCACAAGCTTTGCGGCAGCAGTTTTTCTTTGCGGCTCAGCCTTAGATGGATATGTAATTATGAGCGTTCTTGCATAAATTTGCAAAAATAGTGGAGATGGTGCAAATGAGGGTTCTCAAATATTATAAGATGTACTAAAGCTGCCGGCAATTGCGACACTTACAATTGCATAGATTTGTTAAATACTTTTGAATGCACGTTTTAAACAGTTGCAATTAGCAAACCTTTAAAAGACAGTATGAAAAGCACTATCCCCTAACCATGGTCGCTGTGATTGCAGCAAGGACACTTTGTCTTCAGCAAGAACGAGTAATGTATAGGATGAGAAGAGAAAGGGTATTTCATACCCGCATTACCCTCTTTGATTTAAATGAAGACCAAATTAAGCACAGGTACAGGCTTGGCAGCCACATAATTCTTGAGCTGCTATCTGATTTAAAAGATGACCTGGAGCCTGTCACTCAGAGAAGCCATGCTATCCCTGCAGTGGTCAAACTATTGTCCACCCTGCATTATCATATCTCTGGGTCCTTTCAAGGGGACTGTGGCAGCTGTTGCTGGTGTTTCCCCAGTCTGCTTTTTTTGTGCTTAGCCAGTCATGCTCAATGCATTTTTGAGCAAACACCCAAATACCAATTTTTCATCCTTTAAACAAATTTCTATGACATTTTTGGTTTTCCCTAACGTGTTGGGAGCAATAGGCTGCTCGCCTGGTGTTCTCTCTGCCTCGCTTCTCCCACGCAACTCCACTACTCTGCTCACTCCACTGGCTCCCGCTCACCGTTCGCATCCAGTTCAAGACTCTTGTACTAGCCTACAGATGCCTTGACCAGACTGCACCCAGCTACCTCCAGACCCTCATCTCTCCCTACACCCCCACTCGACCGCTCCGCTTCGCCTGCACTAGAAGACTGGCTCTACCTCCTTTACGCTCCCCTGCCTCCAGAGCCCGCTCCTTCTCCACCCTCGCCCCGCAGTGGTGGAATGACCTTCCGACAGATGTCAGGACTGCCCAGTCCCTGACCACATTCCGGCACCTCCTGAAGACTCACCTCTTCAGAAAGCACCTGTAGAACTCCTCTGTTTTTCCCCTGGGACACTTATCACCCTTCCTTAAATTTGCTTTACTTGCTCTTATCTGCCCCCTATTTTACTGCATTGAATCCTGTACTTTAGAGTAGTGTAATTTGCCAAGTGTTATTTAATCTGTAGTATTTTGTATTTAATTATATCCTGATGTAACTATCACTGACACTGTTATCTGCTGTATTATTGAATCTTGCTTGAACCAAAGGCATTGTATGTATCTTGCACTTAATTGTATTATTACTTGTACTGTGATTCTTGAAATGTATTTGTTTACGACTGTAAGTCGCCCTGGATAAGGGCGTCTGCTAAGAAATAAATAATAATAAAAATAATAATACACACATGTGCCGCTAACCCCTCCAGCTCATTCTGAACATCTGTGTAGGAATAGGAAACACACCTATTCTATTAATGTGCAGGTGGTTTGTAATTGTGCACCGCTGCACCGCTGCACCACTGACTAACTTAAATAAAATCTGACAGTATACATTTGGCTTATAGGCTACTCATGATAATACGAATTAGTGGTATGATGCAAAATGTGTTGCTGATCCCTTGAAATTCGTATTAACGAGAATTGACTGTCCTCCTGTAAGTATCTAGGTTACTAAGTAGGCCAAGTTAAAAATAATAATAATAATTAAAATCAAAAAATCATTTAGTTTCAATTCAAATAATATTTTATTCACATTGTATACCACCGTGTACAGTGCAGCAGCATGATTTATTTTGTGTCACTGGTAGCCTACAGGCTAAGGTAAAGAAAAGTGTGCTAGGTATTAATTTGAATTTACTACTGTACTGTGTACTGTATAGGCCTACTGTACAGATTTATATTTTTACATAATGTAATGTGTAGCCTAATCCAAAACACATTGGTGTTATTTCAGCTCAATGATTTATACATTTTAAATACATTGAGCAATATAAATGTATGTGTGCAATTTTTTTTTTTTCTTAACCCGTCGAAACAAACATGTCCTGTTTAGCGAGGGGCTACTGGTTGATTATGAAAAGCTTTTTGACGAACACATTTTTTATTTGGGGTTGAAGGTGGGGGCCCCACTATAGAATCTGATGGGATTAAACTGCATTTCATTATTTATTTGAAAAAATATCACACTGCTAGAGATCTCGCTAAGAGGACACAACAAATATTTAAATTAGTATATTGCAGCTATCTTCATGAACAAATTTTCTCTTCGTACATACGACAAAATGCATACTTTGCAAGATGTCGCAACAAACATGTCTATATACATCTACCCCTCAGTTGTTAGAATGTAATTTTTTTATGTAATGATATATAAAGATGTGTTTAATTTTCTTTTTGTTCATTGAAAGGGATTTGAGGACAACATCCGAAAAAACAGAACAGTTATCAGCAACTGGATAAAGTATGCACAATGGGAGGAGAGCTTAAAGGAAGTACAGCGGTAAGTACAAAAGTAAAATTGCAGAATTTCTTTTACCATTTATTTTTTTCTTTAGGTGAAATACTTTTTTTTTAAAATCATTTTTGTTAAATAAAATGCATTACATGTATAGTGATATTTCCCTTCTCAGACAGCAGATATTTGAAATGCATTTTATAAAGTGTCACAAAGAGATTTCAAAGTGTCTCCAGTGTAATTTCTTTGTTTCTTTTCATGATGTTTCCTGCAGAGCACGTTCCATATACGAGCGTGCTCTCGATGTGGATCACAGGAACATCGCGCTGTGGCTGAAGTATGCCGAGATGGAGATGAAGAACCGACAGGTGAACCATGCTCGCAATATCTGGGACCGAGCCATCACCATCCTCCCCCGGGTCAACCAGTTCTGGTGAGGAGCAGTCCACAAACACTAGAGCGCATAGGGCACATATGTTATAGTGCAAGGTGCAGGGAATTTGTTTTAATGGGTTGTCTAAAATCAGTAGTAAACAAAATCTAGGTTTGAAGCATGTAAAGCATTGTAAAATAATATATATATATATATATATTGTAAGGCAGCGGGTTCTGTGAGACAGCAGGGAGGGGGTTAAAACCTCCCTGGAGAAAAAATGCACATTGGTTTAGTTTAATTGTTTTACTTTATTGTTTAATGGTTCTGTTAATTGTTTTTATTGTTTAATTATCCCCTGCACCGGGATAGTAATTGTAAATTAGAGCCAGGTGCAGGGTATAAAAAAGAAGCAGTCAGTTTGCTCAGGACTGCTGAGTAGAAGGAAGCAGAAGAGAGGTGCTCTGCTTCCGAGCAGTCATAAGAAAGTAAGTGCTGAGTTGAGCCGTGTAGTTTTGTGTGTGTGTTGCCAGGTAAACGGCTTAGCCGTCCTGCAAGTTAGTCAGGGAAATTACCTGTGTAGCAAGTGCTCCAAATCGGAGTTAGGTGTTTGTTTTGTTTTGTGTATTTGTTTTTGTGTTGATTAAAAAAATAGCGCAACCGCGCTTTTAAAATCCATTCCTGTGTGTTCTGGGTCGAGATTTTAAAGGGGCAACGAACCGTGAGTGGTGCAATTTCTCACATATGGTGTCAGAAAGTGTGGGCACCCCTATGACCCAGAAGATGGATTTTACAGAGTTGATCGCAATGATCAATGCTCAAAAAGAGCAAAACAAGAAGTGGAGAGTAGAGCTAGGGCTGCCGGAGCCCAGAGGGGAGGAGCCGCCGCTTCCGGAGCCCAGAGGGGAGGAGCCGGAGCCTACAGAGCTGGACCTGCTGCTCCAAAAGTGGGAGCAAGCAAGAGGTGCCCGCTGACTCCGCTGCCAGAGCCCAGAGGGGAGGAGCCGCCTCCGGAGCCCAGAGGGAGGAGCCGCCGCTTCGGAGCCCAGAGGGGAGGAGCCGCCTCGGAGCCCAGAGGGAGGAGCCGCCTCGGAGCCCAGAGGGAGGAGCCGCTTCCGGAGCCCAGAGGGGAGGAGCCGCCTCCGGAGCCCAGAGGGAGGAGCCGCTTCGGAGCCCAGAGGGGAGGAGCCGCCCGGAGCCCAGAGGGGAGGAGCCGCCGCTTCGGAGCCCAGAGGGGAGGAGCCGCCTTCGGAGCCCAGAGGGGAGGCTAAAGGCATACCTCCACCTCAGCCCGACCACCACCCCTACGGTCCAGTCCGGCGTCGCTGCGTCGGTCTCTCACCCTTGCTCCAGGACACCCTGCCGGTCTTCCTGGACCTCCCTGTGCTGGACCTAGAGCCCAGGAGTCTGCAACACTGGCCACAGCTCTGCCCCTGGTTCCCTGCTCTGCTCTCCCGAGCACCCAGGCGTCGCTGGGCTGCTGCCAGACGTCGCTGTCGCTCCCCTGTTTGCTGCCAGCTTCCCCTGGGTGATCGGACATCACGGCGCCGGTTCCCAGGGGAAGACCTCTGTCCACTGCTGCATCCTCCAGTGCCCCGCCTACGCTCGGTCGCCCCTGTCGAACCGTTGGGTCCCCTCGTCGCCGGTGCGCGGTCCTTACCTGGCTGGGCCGGGACATGGACCGATCCACCCTCAAGTCAGCCCGTGGAAGAGGGCGAAAAAGGACATTTATGGACTCGAGGGTGGGTGGTTATGTTTTAGGGGGGGAGGTGGCCGTCGAGTGGCCTGTGTCTTGAAAAGACAAGGGGAGGGATGTGTAAGGCAGCGGGTTCTGTGAGACAGCAGGGAGGGGGTTAAAACCTCCCTGGAGAAAAAATGCACATTGGTTTAGTTTAATTGTTTTACTTTATTGTTTAATGGTTCTGTTAATTGTTTTTATTGTTTAATTATCCCCTGCACCGGGATAGTAATTGTAAATTAGAGCCAGGTGCAGGGTATAAAAAAGAAGCAGTCAGTTTGCTCAGGGCTGCTGAGTAGAAGGAAGCAGAAGAGAGGTGCTCTGCTTCCGAGCAGTCTGAAAGAAAAAGTGGTGCTGTGTAAACCTGTATGGTTGTTGTTTGGTGCCAGGTAAACGGCTTAGCCGTCCTGCAAGTTAGACAGGGAATAACCTGTGTAGTAAGTACTCCAAAACGGAGTTAGGTTTTTGTTTTGTGTTGTTTTTATGTTTATTAAAAAGTAGCGCAACCGCGCTTGAAAATCCATTTCTGCTGTGTGCTGGGTCTTAATTTTAAAGGGGCACGAACCCGTGGCATATATATATGTATCATATATATATATATATATATATATATATATATATATATATATATATATATATATATATGTTTTATTCAGTCCTGTTTAGTCTACATTATAAGGCCCCATCAGTGTATGACACGCAGTGAAATATATATTCTATATCTAACTGAACTGTGGTGAAAAAAATAAAAACACAAAAGTAAAGCGTTTTTCACTTGTCAGAAACTGGCACTAATTATTTATTTTTATTAATATAAATATATAGCAACAAGTAAAAAGTGGAAAAACAAACTGGATCATATATATCGTATATATACTGTATATATATATACAGTGGTTTGCAGAAGTATTCACCCCTCTGCAAAGTTTTCACATTTTGTTGGCACTTGAGTGTACTCCACGACGCTTTCAAATTAGACATTACATGTAGAATCTACACAAACTACTCCACATTGATAAAGTTAAAAAATGCATATAGAATAAGTAAGATTTACAGAGAAAAACAGATTAATCTCAGTTGCATAAGTATTCAACCCCTTTGCTACTGCAGTCCTAAAATGTACATTTTCTTTGCAAGTTTTGCTGACATTTAACCTCCTCCTCATATAACAGTGTTCAGTTTAACAACTACAGCTTTGAATAAAAAAAAGTTTGTTTGAAAAACTGCATAAATTATTTGTAATTCAACAAAATGTGACAGTATTGGTAGGGGGTGAATACTTCTGCAAACCACTGTGTGTGTGTGATTTTTATTTATATATATATATATATATATATATAGGAGGCAGTGTGGTCCAGTGGTTAAAGTCCAGGGCTTGTAACCAGAAGGTCACCAGTTCAAATCCCACCTCAATGTGTCACCCTGCTCAAGTCACTTAATCTCCTTGTGTGCCATCCTAAGTGACTGCATATAATGCACAGTTCACAGCCTACCTCTGTAAAGCGCTTTGTGATAGTGGTCCACTATGAAAGGCGCTATATATATATATATATATATATATATATATATATATATATATATATATATATATATATATATATAAAAAATTTAGAAAACGATTCATTACTGTCAGCCAATCAGCTTCCAGCTCTAATAGAAGGTAGATGCCCGCTGGAATGCCTCAGCACCAACTGTGAATCAAACTTAAAATCATTAAAATGGTAAAAATGATTTCTAATAGTGATAGTGCTCTCTCGATGATGGCTCTACCGTGTGATAGTTGACATTGACTTTTGTTAGCGCCTTTGGCTTGGGACACAACCCCCGTCGCGGTCAACTATCACATGGTAGAGCCATCATCGTTGGGCACTATCACTTAAATTATATATATATATATATATATATATATATATATATATATATATATATATATATATATATATATATATATATATATATATATTAGTATTCCAAAGTCCCTTGACTGGGCCGAGTTGTGAAAGTAACTTTGCACTGTATTTCATTTCCCTTTGTTAAGGTACAAGTACACGTACATGGAGGAGATGCTGGGTAATATTGCTGGCTGTCGACTGGTGTTTGAGCGTTGGATGGAATGGCAGCCGGAGGAGCAGGCATGGCATTCCTACATCAATTTTGAACTGCGCTACAAAGAGGTAGAAAAAGCACGCGCCACCTACGAGAGATATATCCTTTCACACGAAGAGCTGGGGTCCTACTGTCCTGTTATAACAGAAAATGAAAACAGAATGGTGGCGGGTTTAAGATACAAGACTTAGGGGTACATTTTAATGATCTAAAACAGGGGTTCTCAAACTTTGTGATAGCGAGCCTCAAAAAAACGTGAGAAACTGCAGAGCTTGTAAGGCTGCGCTTCTGCACACAGTGTACTGAGGCCAGGGATCATTGTGGTTTCCAAGCTATGTAAACCTGATTTCCAAATACATTTCATCATATTGTTTGTGCTTCTATTTTACTGAAGTACCAGCTTCACCTCCATATTGTGCATGTAAAGAGATGGGGAAAAAGGCATGCAGAATTTGTCCTATTTCCTTTTCCAGCTCACATTGTCTCAGCATGCTTGTTCCATGGTATTGGATAAAAAAAGAAAACATTTTCTTGCTTTGAGGTAACAATCTATTTATTTGGAATCTGTGTTTGTCGTGCAGCCCTATTCGGTGCAGTTGTGTTCCTTTACTCCTGCACACTTGTTATAGTCCACCCAGACACAAAGAACTGGATTAAGTATGCTCGGTTTGAAGAAAAACATGGCTACATTGCCCATGGCAGGAGGGTGTTTGAGAGGGCAGTGGAGTTCTATGGAGAGGACATCATGGATGAACAGCTCTTTGTTGCCTTTGCAAAGTTTGAAGAGAAACAAAAAGAGGTAATGCACTTTAGGTTTTCACATTTGGCTTCTAAGGCTGGATATATAAGCAGTTTTTTCTTGGCAGCTCAAATTAACAATAAAAATGGACCGTGTGACACTCATGGTCAGCACATTTTTGATTGGCAATCGAGTTCCTAGAATACACTGCTCTATTGTCAGCAATTCTACGTGCTGTGTGTGTTCAGCCAATGATATTGTGTTTTCTGATCACCTGATTTCACACACAATTTGTCTAAATAGGAAGTATGGCTTCAGACATGTCGATGCATGAGGAAACTTTTGTAATTGATCTTTTTTTTCATGATAGAAAATGTTTATCAGGACTTAGATGTGCGAAATATAAAGAAGACGAGAATAAGGAATTAACAAATTAACGAATTAAATCACTAGCGGAGGTAAAAGACAAACTGAAGAGATTTTCTTTCTCTTGGCAAAATAGTGAGTTCAGAGGTTCTTCAGTTTGTTTTTTTTACCCCCGCTGTTCCACACTCGAGTTTTTCTGCATCGACATCAATTCAAAGTTATTCCAATTACTATAGCAGCTGCTGAATCATGTTTACTGCAAACAGTGCCATCTTAAAATTGTTTAAAGTAATTGTCAATTTTCCAGTGTGCATGTGGCACATTTAGCAAACACAATTCAGTTGTCAATGTCTTGGTGTCAACTACAATTGGCAGTAAAAATTGCTTGTGTATCTCCGGCCTAAACGTTTCCATTTATTGTATTTCTGTTCATTTGTACCTGCCGCTGTCTTTTTATAAAGATGGTCTTTTCTTCTTGTCACTGTTAGTACTGCTTTGTAAAAGTTTTGAAGGTTTCACCGGATGCTCTCAAATATAAGCTGTGCCATTGTAAGAATCAGGGTAGCTACTCCCTGGTTGTTTTGTGTCATTATTCTCCATCATGTATCTGCCTCTGAATGAAAAAATAAAAACCTAAAAGGAAAATGCCTGAGATTGTTATATAACATTCATATGAAACCTGACAGTTTTATTAAAATCGATGTATTATTTACACCAGCAGGTTGAAAACCAAGTTCAGACTTACACTTTTCTTACCAGCAATATCTTTACTAAATTAAAATGTGCCAAACAGTTTTCTAAGGAAGCCTTGATTCTCCTGTTTTATAGTTCGAAAGGGTGAGGGTGATCTACAAATACGCTTTAGACAGGATCCCGAAACAGCAAGCCCAGGAGCTCTTCAAAACCTACACTGTCTTCGAGAAGCGGTTTGGAGATAGAAGAGGAATTGAAGATGTCATTGTCAGCAAGAGGCGCTTTCAATATGAAGAAGAAGTGAAGGTGAGTGCTTTCTTATTCGCATCAATGGATAGTTGGTTGGGGGGGGGGGGGGTTGTAGTACACATTATGTCCAGAAAACATTTAACTAATGTTACAACTAATCATGTTAGTTAGATTTATATGGTACCTTAGCTGCAGATTTTTTTATTTTTTTTTTAGCGATAAAATGTTTTGTGTTTTAATTCTTCCTTCAGGCTAACCCTCACAACTATGATGCATGGTTTGACTACTTGAGGCTGGTGGAAAGTGACGCAGATCCAGACCCTGTTCGGGACGTGTACGAGAGGGCCATTGCAAATGTGCCACCCATCCAAGAAAAGAGGCACTGGAGGAGATACATTTACCTCTGGATTAACTATGCGTTATATGAAGAATTGGAAGCCAGGGTACAGTTTCTTTCATTTATTTTTTGTTTTCAAATCCTTCCCAGTTAAACTGCCAAATGTTTTGTAAAAGCAAGTAGTCATCAAGCACTGTGTTTGCTGTCATGTTAAAAAAAAAAAAAAAGGTAAAAACAAGTGAAAGTAATGTTTGTTAATAAGCTGTTTTGTATCATCGGTAGTTCTTTTTAAGGTGCAGGAACATATAAGGGAGTGTTGTCTTACAGTAACCAGATACAGTTCTCATCAGCAAGAGGGTTCTTGTTTGCTCTGGGGATATAAATCCTGTTTCCAAGGCAGCCTGAGCCCACAAAGGATATTTTTCAGTAGTGAGTTTCAGTTGTACCTATTTATGGCCATCTCATATCAATACATTACTAGGATTGCCTGCTTAGCCTTCTACAGAAAATCAACCTCACAAACCTTAAGCGGTTTGAGAATAGAACACTTGAATAGATTGTACTTTTATGTATGACTGAGTATGGAAAGGAAACCGGATTTGATCTCGTGGAAGCACATTCCTAATGCACAGTGTTTTAAATAAATAAGAAAGACAGAAAGAAACTGAGCAAATGAGCATGCAGTCTGTGTTACAAGATTATTATATCAATCATACCAATTCAGAAATGGTTATAACAAATGTTCTGTTCAGATGTTAATGTTATTATTGTCTGTTGACAGGATCCAGAGAGGACAAGACAGGTGTACCAAGCATGTCTGGAACTCATTCCACACAAAAAGGTATTTATCTAATGGTGTAATGGGTGATTGCACTTCTTGTGTGATTACTCTACAAATGACACAACTGGCTGTGCATCCTATGGGGTTCCTTGCTCCAGCATTGTATATTCTCTGTTACTTTTCTAACTTCTAGAATCATTTGTGAATCTATTATTTAAATCTATGGGAAATAAAACGAATGAACATCAGTTCTACTGAGCAAGTTTATTGCATACATCAGCAATGATGTGGAGCTTAGTTTTATAGTGCTACAGAACTGTGATTTAAGACCCTACATGCATCACTTTACCTTTCTTCTATCCAGCGTTTTCCATATTGCAGTGATGTTTTTTCAAATCATGATTGTTTTTTTTTAATTCACATTTAATACCCTTCTGCCACAATGCTTTTTTCTTTCAATCTGAGCACCAGCATTTCTTTCTCCTAGCAAGTGCTCTCATGCAAAAGTTGAGAAATGTTATTCCAGTTGTGGAAAAATATCAAAACATATGTTGAAAATGTATGGTCTGCGTAAGTCAAAGCAAGTCCTGGAAGATACCCGATCACCCCCTTTCTAAATGTCTTCATTCTTCTTCTGTTTTCCCAGTTTACCTTTGCTAAAATGTGGTTATTATATGGGCAGTTTGAAATCAGACAGAAGAAGCTCCCTTTCGCCAGGAAGAGTTTGGTAAGTGAATACGTAATCTGCACAAGTCTTCAGCAAATGTACACAATAACACCCCTTTAATTTACTGTTTGCTTGCACCTGGAGAAGAGATTTGAAAGCTAGTGAATCTATATCCTAGTCAATCTAATAAACAGAATCAAATTTTCAGACATGGATACTGAGATCCTATGTCCACAGAGTAGCTGTGATATAGGGAGATGCCTTGTTAGCACTCCCACTCCATATGACGTGGCCTAGTCAATCTTCATCTAGTGTCAGCGGTCTGTAGTGGACGTTTATGGCAAAGTAGGAAACTGACTTTACTATCCTCCTGAACATCTTCCCTATGGATTTATTTTTAAGAGAATTAAACACAACCTACACAATGTTTGCTTTATCAAATGGTTCACACAAGCAACTTGACACGAACTGGCCCCTTGACAGTCTGCCTCACCTGATTTGATTAACCATTCTCTGTAAAAGGGTGTAATTGTAGCTCATGAGGACACTAAACTGCCATTCAGTGGAAAGTCAATTAAAAAAAAAGCTTCATATCCCAGAAGCAAGTCAATCTTCACCCTCAATTTAACCCCTACTAGCCCTTAGCATTTGCATTCCTTCTGTGTTTTACTTCTGTTTTTATTTATTTTTAATCAGGGCACAGGTATTGGCAAATGTCCTAAGAACAAACTTTTTAAAGGGTACATTGAACTGGAGCTGCAGTTGAGAGAGTTTGACCGCTGCAGGAAGCTATATGAAAAATACCTGGAATTCGGCCCCGAGAACTGTACCACTTGGATTAAATTTGCTGAACTGGAGACTATCTTGGGAGATATGGATCGAGCACGTGCAATATATGAACTGGCGATAGGTCAACCCAGGCTAGACATGCCAGAGGTAATGCTTGTAACCACTGCTGGTTATTGTAATCCCTGTAAAAACTTTGCTTTAAAAATATAATTTTTACACAAAAGAAAATAAATGTAAATATTTTGTTATGATTTTATTCGCAGGTACTTTGGAAATCATACATTGATTTTGAAATTGAACAAGAAGAATATGAGAAGACAAGAGAGCTTTATAGGAGGTTGCTTCAGCGCACTCAACATGTGAAGGTAAGCTGCACTATTACTAGTGTCCCTCCTGTTCAATACACATTCTCACTTAACAGGTTTGAAATCCAGCTGGACTCAAATATTGAATATCTAATTTTATATCATTTATAATCATTTATAGTAACTATTTATGGACTTAGGTTTAAATGAACCCTGGTAACCAATGGCTGTTTTACCACATTATGTACAAGTATTTCTTGGGGGATGAATTTTGCACTGACTGCCTGCTAATGAATGTGAATGTGTTTGTAGGTATGGATCAGCTATGCACAGTTTGAGCTGTCTTTGGAAAGCGAGACTCGCCTGGCTAAATGCCAGCAGATCTACGAGGAGGCCAACAAGGCCATGAGGAATTGTGAAGAGAAGGAGGAGAGACTCATGTTACTGGAGTCCTGGAGGGACTTGGAGGCTGAGTTTGGCACAGACGTCACACGGGAGAGAGTGCGCAAACTCCTTCCAGAGAAAGTCAAGAAAAGGAGAAAGCTCCAGGCTGAAGATGGGGTAAGGGCTAAATACAAATTCACTGTATTTGAAAGTATATATTGTGTTTGAAACTGTTGTCACATGAGTCATGGAAATATCTGATCACATTATCCAGTTTAATGAAGTTATTTGTAATTTTAAAATGTTTTAATAATATACAGGTAAAGTATACCTTGTATAAATGAATTATTTATGTTGACACTGTCATTTATTTATTTCCCTTCACAGTCAGATGCTGGCTGGGAGGAGTACTATGATTACATCTTTCCAGAGGATTCCGCCAACCAACCCAACCTTAAACTACTTGCTATGGCCAAAATGTGGAAGAAACAAAAACAGCAGGAGGAAGAACCCGAAGAACCAGAGGACCCAGGTGAGCCAGAAGAGTCCGAAGAGTCCGAAGATTCAGAGTCAGAAAAGGTGGAAGTACCAGAAAATCAGGAAGAGCAGAAGGAAGCAGAAGCCCCAACTGAGCAGGACACTGATAGTGCTGAAAAAGGAAAATGAATCTTAACATGCTGTTTGTATGGATTTTGCAGAACTTTTTATACCACCACACTGATTGTGACCGTCTTTTACATTAACTTACATTGAGAGGAGTTTTCGACATGCCACCCCCCCCCCCCTTTTTTTTTTTTTACAAGAATAAAACAGATTGTTTTGGGTTTTTGCCTTATTTAATGACTTGGTATTTCGTTATCTCTTATATGAAAGACATTTTCTGCTGCATGCACTTCTTCTGAAGGCTTGAATGCTCTTGCCATAGTGCTCTATCGATTACCACTGTAAACTGTCTATCGGAGCCATGCAGATAATTCTGAACATTTTTGCAAACGCTTATCCTCTGGATCTCATTGACTAGTTACCAAAAATAAACCGTTATAAAGTTAGACAAATGTTTGGGCTACAATCAATTAGGAGCATTAATCTAAATTTGTGATAACTATTCTTTTGAACCTTAGGTACTGAATATCTTTGCATTGCAATTTACAGAAATTCAATTGACACCTTATGTATCAGTTTCTTCAGTGCTGAAAGGGTAACGTAATATATTTTAAAATGTTTTATTTGAAAACTTACTGTAAATTCACATGCAGTATATTATAATATAAACAAATATAGAATGAAAATGTCCAGTACAAGAATGCAGCAGTCTTACTGTCATGTCTTATACACACAATAGAAATGATCAGTCTAACCCTGAAGTCTACTAAAATTGGAGATCAGCTGATCCTAAACTTTGTTCCCTGGCTTTATTCATTGCAGCTGGTACCAAGTGCTGGAGATGATCTGCTGATCGTACCATACTAGCTAATATTCAACTTGGTACAGAACAAAGGACTAAAATCAGAAGTGTGTTGCAACTAAGTGTGTCTCACATGGAACACTACAGGGAATCACGTGGAATGTAGTGTTAATTCAGTAACATACTCTTTGTTGTTTGTTTCTGGTTTCAGGTATAAAATGATGAAAACTTATCCAGATTTTTTTTCTAAAGTTAAATTATACTTGGGTGTATATTTTGGGAGATTTCAAACATTGATGTTACAGATATGCAATAAAATCCAAACTACAAGTTCAATATATATATATTGGATGGATACAGACAGTTGGAGCCTTGTCACATTTGAAATCACTGCACTGCCTTACGAAATTTAAAGTACCAGTTGCCATTTTGTTTACAGATGTACAGTAACTATAACACTGAGTGACCAATTACTAACAAAAAAATATATATATATCCCAAAGTAGTAAGCAGACATGCCAATTTGGATGAACAATTAAATTAACTGGAATACAGCAAAACAGAAAAAAAAATAGCTGCCTTATACTCACTCACCCTGACTTTGTCACTTCAAAAATTTTTTTTTTTAGCAGTTTGTAAACGCTATAGAAAACCACAAAAAGACACTAATGCACATTAGCCACCCCTCTCAGACACAGACCTTGAAAAATGACTGAAATCCAAGAGGTTGTTGAATTTATTTTTATTCCTCCCGTCTGTTCTGCACTGAGGAAAAAAAAAAAATCTCAGTGCCGTCTCAACTCCGCCCCCTGGTGTATCTTTTCAATATGTACACAATATAAAAAATAAAGATATACTAACTTTCTTTTGCATGTTTCAATTAAATTAATTTACCCATCTTAACTAAGTTATAAATGGGACTACTTTATTGGCATAAGGATATTTAATGAAAAAAAAAAAATCCTTGTTTCACAGACATGATTTATACTTTTTTTTTTTTTCTTCAAATCCAGTGTTTGACCTGGATTATAAATTCAGTAAGGCCCTTCAGGGTGTCCGTATTCATCGAATATACTGACTTTTTGGGAGATTGAGGCGCTCGATTTCATCTTGTGTATGGACATCCTGTGCGTCCTTACTGCATACATATACACACACACACACACTAATGACTGGTGTGCTAATGCAGGGTTAATTAGTGAAAGGAGCAGGAGGATGAGTAATTCAGCAGATTGGCAGTGACATTTTTGGGGGGATAACGATACTTGTCAGTACCTGTAGCACATAGTGCTTAAGTTGATAGCGTTCTTTGATACCTCTTAAAGAATACACTTTCTATTTTTTTTACTTTACGCTAGATTGCTCGATTTAATTGGATAAACGACAAATCATTCCAATTTAACAGTGCCAATATTATTGCCTATTTCTGTTACATTGCCAAAGAAAACATGCCATCTCCTGTAGTGTATCACAAAAACAACTTACATGAGATAGTACAAAACAGATTTTTTTTTTTTTAAATCAAAACCTGATTTACATAGGACAAGTCAAAATCTTTGTACAAAAGCCCAATAAATAGCCCCCCAACAGTAAAACTGTGGTTCTCAGACAACAAACCAGAGTATATGTAGTCTTCACCACTGCTACAGCAATCTTAAATAGATGTCTAATATAAAGCTATTGCAACACTGCACAGATGATGAGTCACAGATTCCTCAAAGTGCAGTACAAAGAGCTAGCCTTCTCTGAACTTTATTTCATAAAAACTACCACATTCTTTGGTAGATCGACTGAACTTAATTGGTTGTGTTTTAATCACTACTTATTGATCTGCTCCAGGGACATGCAAATGTGGACTGGACTGCCTGGGAACCACAGCCTATAGTTAATCAATGTCTTCTGGTCTCACAGGGTGCGGCAGCGGTATAATTGACTTCTTCTCCGTGTCCCTGGATAGGGCTTTCCTCATATCTGTTTGGATGGAAAGAAATTATTGAAATGTATTAAAATACACACAACAAATGGGAGAGGGTATAGCACTGGACAGGGCTATCACACCTTGACAAGCAAAAACAATCACACAATGAGGAACGGACGTGTTTACAGCTACACTGTTAGAGGTTTTGTAGTGTCTTTAACGGTTCACATTTGCTACATTCTCCAGCGGTCACTTCAGCTACAAGGACACAAGCTTCCTACTTGTCACTACTGTATGTCATTGTGAGTCAAATGTGCCTGCTTTACTGGAGATGTATCAAAGTCAAGAACTATTTTTATTATTTAAAAAATACATACCAAGTCAACGCCTCACCCCAACTTTTAGTCAAATTTTCATCATTCATTTCCAGTTTTTGATAACCACGTGCATAATGCCTGAGGGGGAATATCACAGCTCACGTGAATAGAAAAAACCTGCCTAGAAGTAGTTGCTTTGTGCATTAATGATTCAGGGTTAGGGTTCGGGTTATCTTCGGTTCAGATAACGAAGACGTGGAGTTTGGTGGTTTCAGATCAGATGATACAGACTCCGCGGTCTGATTGATTACACTTTCCTGGTATTATTATTATTATTATTCATTTCTTAGCAGACACCCTTATCCAGGGGCGGCTTACAATTGTTACAAAATATCACAGTACAAAGTATCAGATTACAAATGATTAGAGTAAAGTAAAGAATACAGTAAATAATGATATTTAAGAGCAAGTTTGAGTCAGAGCAGTTATAACTTATAGTAAATATTTGCTTATATGAAAAAAAAAGTCTAGTAGGAGCACGTAGCAAGTATGATAAATGGATGAGAATGATTTCAAATATGAGCAATTACAAAAAACATGAATATGGTTACCTATAAGAGTAAAATCAAATACAAGATACAAGAAATAGATTTAGTTAGGAGTAGTAGTAGAATGCAAGGTATGGAGCAGTTCAGTGCAAGTACAAGCTGATGCAAGTACTGGTACAATTGGGTGCCATATAGTCCAGTATAGCTGAGAGTTGTGAGGTTTACAGATGCTGTCTGAACAGGAGGCGCCGGAAGGTGGTCAGGGACGGAGCAGTCCTGACGTCCCTAGGTACGTCATTCCAACACTGAGGGGCAAGGGTGGAGAAGAAGCGGGCTCTAGAGGAGGGGGCACGGAGGTGGGGTATAGCTAATCTGCTGGAGGTGGAGGAGTGGAGGGCGTGAGAGGGGGTGTAGGGAGAAATAATAGTCCGGAGACAGGAGGGAGCAGAATGGTCAAGACAGCGATAGGCGAGTGGCGATAGGGAGCCAGTGTAGACAGCGGAGCAGCGGTGTAGCATGAGAGAAACGAGGAAGGGAAAGTCAAGGCGAGCTGCAGTGTTTTGGATGAGCTGCAGCGGACGGATAGCAGAGGCAAGGAAGCTGGCCAGGAGTGAGTTGCAGTACTAAAGGCGGGACATTACCAGGGCCTGAACTAAGGAGCTGTGTGGAGTAGTCGGCGAGGAAGGGGCGAATTCTGCATATGTTGCTGAAAATAAAGCCACAGGAGCATGCCAGAGTAGAGCCGTGCTGAGAGTAGGAGAGGGAGGGGTCGAGGGTGACATCAAGGTTATACAATCGATATTTTGTATTTTTTTTAAGACACAACAGGACCTTGAAACTCAGGCCTCATTTTTTGTATTGAACATTTTAATGCTACATTGCTACTACTTTGGGTGTTCATTTATTATTTTGTGCTATGTTTTCACACTGGCCACGGCAATTTCTTACTTCAGAGATCATGTAAAGCCCTTTATTTTAGTGGACTGAAAATTTCACGTGTTTATATATTTTTTAAACGTAGCGACTTATTTTAGCGTTATTCACCTACAAATGTGTTTTTTCATGATGTGGTTTTGCACTAGACACTAGCAGCTTTAAAGTTTGTTTGTTTTGTAAAAAAAGATTTGAAATGACAAAACCGTATTTTACCAGTCATTAAATATGTTAACTGCACTTCTTGATTCTTTAGCATGACTGTGTGCTGTGCTCTACTTTTTAAGCATGCCTAATTGTAAACGTAGTCTACCTACATAATGTAATTTTGCCCCTGCCTAAGTCAATGCCCCCCCCAACACACTTTTGCTTTAATAACAACTTTACACCCCCTGGGCATTGACTCGGCAGAATCCGGTATTTAAAAAACGTACAGGGCACTACACAAAAATTCATCTGCAATGTTTGTATGATTTGTTTCTTTCTATCTATTTCCACTGGCAGCTATAACGCTTTTGTCTTACCATAGGCATCTTCATCAGGCTCCCCGTTGCTGGCTGAATAGTACTCTATCACTGTCCTGTACACGCTGTATCCCAGCTGCTTATACATGTTCACTGCCACCTGATTGGAAACTCGCACAAAAAGATCCACAAAAAAACCTCCTTTCCTTAAAGAGAGAAAAAAAAAATCACATAAAAAAAGTACATAAAACAAACCACAAAACATGTAACACCACACTATTGCCTTAAGCATTGTACTGGGGCATTTCACATGAACCCATGTGCTTCAGATATAAACTCTAGACTGATTATCTAAATGGATATATTTTATTTATTTATTTTTATCTTTTTCACAGCAAACCTAGTAAGCAGAATGCCAAATAGCTATCCATTCTGTTGGTTTTTCTGTCTCACTGCTGGGTCATTCTGTGACAAATCACCCCCAAAAAGTTGGATCTTAAACCCTACTGTCTCCGATTTACACCAGACTTGGTTTTTTAGGGTTGTGTCAGGCAAGCAAGCTCAAATTGACATTTTTAGACTGATCATGTCAACGGGTCAAAAGTTATAGAGGTGGAAATGTAGTTCATGGGTAATTTTTCGGTCTAAATTCCAAGCGTTGCCTGGCGCAAGCCCAACAACTGCACATCACCCAGTCAACACCATCCCAACTGTCAAGCATGGTGGTGGCAGCATCATGTTATGGGGATGCTTCTCTTCAGCAGGGACTGGGAAGCTTGTCAGGATAGAGGGGAGAGAATGGATGGTGCAAAGTACAGGCGAATCCTTGAGAAAAACCTGTTTGAGTCAGCCAAGACTCCTAAACCGGGGAGGAAATTCACATTTCAGCAGGACAGTGACCTGAAGCACAAAGCCAAAGCCACACTGGAGTGGTTGGACAAGAAGAGAATTAATGTTCTTAAGTGGCCCAGTCAAAGTCCTGACTTGAATTCAATCGAGAATTTATAGCGAGACTTGAAGATTACAGTCCATTGACGATCCCCAACAAACTTATCAGAACTGGAGCAATTTTCCTGTGAAGAATGGGCAAAAATTTCACCATCCTACTGTGCAAGGCTAGTAGAGACCTATCCAAAAAGACTCCTAGCAGTAATTGCTGCAAAAG
This sequence comes from Acipenser oxyrinchus oxyrinchus, assembly GCA_030684275.1. Classification (NCBI taxonomy): domain Eukaryota; kingdom Metazoa; phylum Chordata; class Actinopteri; order Acipenseriformes; family Acipenseridae; genus Acipenser; species Acipenser oxyrinchus. The sequence goes on along the minus strand of CM060251.1, from coordinate 84,752,533 downwards.
GTGCTTCTGTCAAGTACTGACTTAAGGGGCTGAATACTTATACAACCAGTAAATTTCATTTTGTACATTTTCTTTGTAAGGTTTGCTGACATTTAACCTCCTCCTCATATAATAGTGTACAAAACTGAAGGCATATGAAAGAAAAGGTTTTTAAAAAATGTACACAAAAAGTTTAAAAGATTAAAAAATATTTTATTTTCAGGACGTTTCGGGCAAAAGCCATTCTTCAGCTGTTTAAAAAGAAAACAAAACACAGTGCAGTAATTCTACAAACATTCTGTGGATGATGTCATGATTATTAGAATAGAATGTTCATTCCCAGAGGTTCCAAAGTTCCCAGTTTGAAGATAAACTCTTGTTCCTTTTCTTTCCGAGCAACATTTGTTCCATAGCACTGATTGATCACACAGATTGTGATGTCTTCAGCAGTGTGATCATCACTGCTGAAGTGATGGGCTACTGTAAATGCAGTGGTGTTAATGCGAATGCTTCTTAAGTGTTCTACAAACCGGTCTGCTAAACGCCTTTTAGTTTCCCCAATATACAATTTGTTGCATTTCATAATAAACCAGCGTAAGAGAGAAAAGAACCTCAACGGGCACAAGCCTGGAGTTAAATGGCCAAGAGCTTGTGAGAAAACTGCATGGGACACAGTAAACACAGATCTCTGCTTTGCATTGGAAAGGTTAAGTGGAACAGTTGAAAAGAAACTGGATAAATTTGGGGACATCATCTACGCATATGGAAGCGAGAGGTTTGGAGTTGAAAAAAGGAAGGAAAAAGTACAAACTATTCCTGGAAAGTCTAGACGGCAGCAGGAGATTGAGCAGCTTAGTTAGAGAAAGGAGACAGCTGAGGAAGCAATGGAGAAGAGCAGAAGAAAGTCAGAAGGAGGGACTCAATCTCTTACAAAGGGTCATAAAGATAAGCTTGCAACATTGCGCAGAGCTGAGCGCCTCTGGAAACGCTACAAAAAGAAGGAGCGTCGAGAACTAACTTTTATAAAGACCCATTCAAATTTGTAAAGAAGTTATTCACCAGTGAGAAGAATGGCGACTAAAAGCATCTAAGTTTGAGCTGGAGAGATATTTGGAGGAAAGCATACAGATTAAAAAGGCAGGAGCCTATGTCAATTCCTTCAGACATCCCACCTATCAATCCACCAGAATACCAAATGGAGGACTGTGCACCTAAGTGGAAAGAAGTAGAGCAAGCTGTGAAAAAGCAAGGGCTTCATCATCTCCAGGGCCTAATGGAGTTCATTACAGAGTGTACAAGAGTGCTTCAGGAGTTCTACGAATCCTGTGGAAACTGATGAAAATAGCATGGAAAAAACAGGTTGTACCAAGAGCATGGCCGAGCAGGTGGAGTCTTTATACCTAAAGAAAAGATTCTAGCAGCATCAGTCAGTTTAAGCCCTATTTCCCGATTAAGCGTAGAAGGCAAGATTTTCTTCAGCATTATTGCTCAGAGATTGTCAACTTACCTATTAAAGAACTGTTTCATTGACACTTCAATACAAAAGCGGGCATTCCAGGTTTCCCAGGATGCTTAGAACACATCAATGTGATCTGGCAACAAATTCAATCAGCTAAAAAGGAGAGGAAGGAGCTCCATGTGACATTCCTGGATTTGGCTAATGCATATGGTTCAGTGCCACATGAACTTCTTTGGGCAGCATTTGATTTTTCAGTGTACCAATGACAATAACAAATCTAGTGAAAGCCTACTTTGGAGATTTGCAATTTAGTTTTTCATCTTCAGAATTCAGCACTACATGGCAATGCCTAGAAGTTGGAATAATGGCAGGATGCACCATTTCTCCACTGGCTTTTACCATGGCAATGGAAGTAATCATTAGGGCATCAAAATGGGTAGTGGGAGGAGAGCTTGGCTTCTGGAATCGACTACCACCAATTCGAGCATACATGGATGACATGACAACCATGACTACAACAGTAGCCTGCACTAATCGGTTATTGGGCAAATTAACCAATAACATTGAATGGGCACGAATGCAATTCAAGCCCACTAAATCAAGGAGCATCTCTATAATTAAAGGTAAAGTAGTAGATAAAACGTTCTTCATTAATGGTGAGGCAATACCAACAGTGTCTGAGAAGCCAGTGAAGAGCCTTGGGAGATGGTGCGACGGGGATCTAAAGGACACAGTTAGTGTGGGAGAAGTTAGACAACAAGCTGTGGAAGGGTTGAAGAGCATAGACAGCAGCGCTTTACCAGGCAAATTAAAACTCTGGTGCTTTCAGTTTGGCCTACTGCCAAGGTTGCTGTGGCCACTGACTGTGTACGAGGTTTCTTTGACAACAGTAGAGAAGCTGGAAGCTTTAATCAGTTCACACATCAGGAAATGGTTGGGAGTTCCACGCTGCCTCAGCAGAGTGGGACTTTATGGTAAAGGAATACTGCAGCTACCTGTCTCCGCTCTAACCGAGGAGTTTAAGTGCGCCAAGGTCCGACTGGAAATGACATTAGTAGAGTCACGCGACAAATGCGTAAGGGAGGCAGCACCTGTGTTGAAAACTGGAAGAAAGTGGGTGGCAAAGAAAGCTGTGGAGGATGCAAAGGTTGCCCTTCAAATTGGTGATATCATGGGGCAAGTTCAGCATGGAAGAGGGGTCTTGGTCTCAGTTCAGCTCCTTCTACATGGCACAAGGCAGCCCCAGCGCACGGAGGAAGCTTGTAGTCAACGAGGTGCAAAAGCAGGAGAGAGGATGAGGTGTATAAAGGCCATTTCCCAGGGCAAGCAGGGAGAATGGATGAGATGGGAGAGTGTGGAACAACGCAAGATTGGCTGGCAAGACCTATGGTCAATGGAACAGAGCAGGATCAGTTTCCTTATAAGGTCAACATATGATGTTCTCCCATCACCACAGAACCTAAACCTCTGGGTAGGAGAGGATCCCTCATGTCCTTTGTGTTCATCACCTGCAACATTAAGGCACATTTTGACAGGATGTAAGGTGGCTCTTAGCCAAGGGCGGTTTACTTGGCGCCATGACCAGGTGCTGCGATGTTTGGCCTTAGCATTGGAAGACAAAGCGTAACATGACCAATAAGTTGCCACCTGTTCCATCAAAACATTACACACAAAAGACAACATTCCTCCGCCCAGGAGAGCAACCACCAAGAAAAGGTGTTAAAACCAATCCTCGCCCAGGACAACTGGAAGCTGCTAGAGACTGGAAAATGCTGGCAGATGTTGGTCAGCGGCTTATTTTTCCACCTGAGATTGCCACCACAAACCTTCGACCAGATATTGTCTTGTGGTCTGGATCAGCACGCCTTGTTCACCTGGTAGAGTTAACAGTGCCATGGGAGGATGCTGTAGATGAGGCGTATGAGAGGAAGAAACTGCGGTATGCTCAACTAGCCACTGAAGCGGAACAGCGAGGATGGAGAGTCTGGGTTTACCCAGTGGAAGTGGGATGTCGAGGATTTGTGGCACACTCTACAACCCGGTTTCTCAGAGATGTCGGATTCAATGGCCAAGAGTTGCGTCGCACAGTGAAGAACTTATCTGAAGCAGCAGAGAGGAGCAGCAACTGGCTGTGGTTGAGACGGAAAGATTCTGGCTGGGGATCTCAAGCACAATAGAAAGAAAGAAAGACTGATGTACAGGTAAGTAAGCTGGGCTGAGTTGAGTGGGGGACGGAGGGGGGTGCTGCTGGGACGCCAGAATCACCGTCGAGCCCTCTTGAGGTGTCGTGGGCTAGTCGACGAAACACCGAGGATGGAAGGTGCCCACTTGAAGACCCCAGAGATGTACCCTACTTAGCTCAATCCAGGCGGTTGTCATGCTGATGCGCTGGGGAGACCGCACTATGGTTGATCCCGGAGCCAGCATCGCAGCCGTTGTGTGTGCTGATGCGCTACGGAGGCAAAATAAGCTGATCCCTGGAGCCAGCATTACACTTCAGCCATCAACACCAGACAGAAGGATATCTACATCATCATATGGAAGGAAGCGCAAATGGATGGAGACACATATGGATCACATTAGTTTACTGTGAAGCTACGTCTTAGTTGGTGCTTATCTTGGCGAGAGCCAAGTTCAAATCAGCATGAAGTTTTAACATCTACTCTCATGTAATGGAAATCATTTATATATATATATATATATATATATTCATGAAAAGTATTGTAAACCATTCAATAGTGCATAGTACTGTATGTGGAGACTGACAGTGAAAGCCATACATGTTGTAGGTTTTATTTGACCATGTTTTTGGTGAAACACATAGAATCAACTTAGTCACTATCTGTTCCTCAGTTCCCTCTGAAGTGATTGTTAAAAGGGGTTGACTGTATATGTTATATTATAATACAAACTGACTTGCAAGAGAAAAATGAGCGGTTTTACCTTTCTGAGATCTCTTCCAGCAGTTCCATGAGTTTAGCTGCCAGACCAAGCCGTCTGAACTCGGGAGCTACAGAGAGAGCTGTGACATGCCCGTGCCATTCTTCACGGGCCACTGATCCTTCAGCTTTACCCATTACTGTACAGGGATGGAAAACACAGCACTGTAGCAATACAGGGCCACTGATCCTTCAGCTTTACCCATTACTGTACAGGGATGGAAAACACAGCACTGTAGCAATACAGGGCAACTGATCCTTCAGCTTTACCCATTACTGTACAGGGATGGAAAACACAGCACTGTAGCAATACAGGGCCAGTGATCCTTCAGCTTTACCCATTACTGTACAGGGATGGAATACACAGCATTGTAGCAATACAGGGCCACTGATCCTTCAGCTTTACCCATTACTGTACAGGGATGGAAAACACAGCACTGTAGCAATACAGGGCCAGTGATCCTTCAGCTTTACCCATTACTGTACAGGGATGGAAAACACAGCACTGTAGCAATACAGGGCCAGTGATCCTTCAGCTTTACCCATTACTGTACAGGGATGGAAAACACAGCACTGTAGCAATACAGGGCCAGTGATCCTTCAGCTTTACCCATTACTGTACAGGGATGGAAAACACAGCACTGTAGAAATACAGGGCCACTGATCCTTCAGCTTTACCCATTACTGTACAGGGATGGAAAACACAGCACTGTAGCAATACAGGGCCACTGACCCTTCAGCTTTACCCATTACTGTACAGGGATGGAAAACACAGCACTGTAGCAATACAGGGCCACTGATCCTTCAGCTTTACCCATTACTGTACAGGGATGGAAAACACAGCACTGTAGCAATACAGGGCCACTGATCCTTCAGCTTTACCCATTACTGTACAGGGATGGAAAACACAGCACTGTAGCAATACAGGGCCAGTGATCCTTCAGCTTTACCCATTACTGTACAGGGATGGAAAACACAGCACTGTAGCAATACAGGGCCAGTGATCCTTCAGCTTTACCCATTACTGTACAGGGATGGAAAACACAGCACTATAGCAATACACCAGCAGAGCCACACTGATAATAGCACACCTTCCACACTTTTAAAAGTGATACCACCAGCTCATGTCTAATACATCAAACTGTACTTACTGTACCCCATTAGTTCTCCCCCTGGTGCCTCTGCTACAATAAAGTACTCAGGCCAGTGAGCGAGATACTGCAAGTAAAAAGGGATCCCATACTGCAGAGTGTTAGTTAAAGAAAGTCTAATCAAAGAGACAGAAGGCTGGATCCACATTTGGTACATGCATCATTAAAGGACTACAAACAGAATCAGTCCAAGAAAACTGACCAAAACTTAGAACTGCATACAAGAGTATGGGATTGCTTTGCCACCTCCTGAAGAATCTGGGTCTTGCTCTATTTAAACTAATTGTTTTAAGGGGGTAATAACCAAAGCTGTAAAAAAATACATTAACAAGTTCCATTTTTCCATATAATGTGAACTAAAGCCAATTGATCCGAATACAACACTGTAGATTCACAGCCAGAGCAGCGGGTATGATGATCCCACTGGACACTCTGTCGTCCTGTATTCATTAAAGGGAGTTTCAGGAGCCTAACTAGCCTAATACCTGTTGCCCAGAGACTGAATATACAAATAACATCCTCTACCCATTTGGTTAGATTCTCTGTACCCATTGATCCAGGCTCTCCTGCAGTACTTTCACCTTGTTTGGTACATATATTTTTGCAGCAGTTATAACTAATAAAACACAAATATGTTGAGCACTACTGGAAACTAAATGTAAAGGATACCGTTTCTGTGAGGGGATCCAGATTGCTGCAAGAAGAAAATAAAGTGAACATGGGAAAACATTGTCAGGTGATTTTTCATCCTTAAAAAAAGTATCCACACTTCCTATATATATATATATATATATATATATATATATATATATCATAAAAATATAAATATTGGGAGCATTTGAATCCGTCTTGCTGACTTGATTGATAAAACTGACTCTTTATACTTTCTGTATACTGCACATTCAAAATACAACATTTTTATTGTAAACAGGGTGGAAAATACAGTATACCAATTTAAAATAGTGCTGTCAAAAAAGAGAACACATTCCTAAGCAATGTGAAGGATGTCATGCATTGTAACGTGCTGTACAATAGGTAGCCAATAAAAATTGTTAGTGTAGGGCCTGTTATGACCCGTTATCACAGTCCGTGGATCTCTTGTTGAGTTTTTATTTGTTTACAAGCTGTCTGCTTTACATGTATTTTCTGCAGACTGCTTGTTGTAAGTAACCTTCCATAATAAAATAAATACTCTGGGGACACTTTAAATAGTATAGCACAGAAACGAGGGGTTGTGCAAGCATTTGGAATAAATAAATTGTTTTCGCAATTAAACAAACACCTTTTTCTGGGGTCCATGAAAATGTAGTGTTCTTTTTTCAGGGCATCGTTGCACACAATAATAATGGCATGCAACAACAATCTTTCTCTTTTTTTAGTTACCGGTTGCTGGTTACTGTCTTTTAGATTCTTGCAATGTTTCATGAGAACACACGTAAGTAAACATATCAATTAACCTGAAACAGTTATATGCGAAACGCAAATACTCCGGCAGTAACCACATCAAAATGCATACGCTAACAACCGGCGTTTGAAAAAACATTTCAAAACCCGTCTGAATACAAGTGTGTGTATATATATATTCAAACTACTCACATGTTATTAAATATAAAGAGATCGTCGCATGTAAAAGCTCTCAGCGTTGTCATTTTGATTGTCTCTGGCTTGCGGAAATGAAACGATGACCTTTCAACTTTAACAGAAAGGAATTGGAACTTCCCTTGTACTGCAGCCTGACTGAGCTAGCTAGTGCAGTGCAGTGACTCGAAACGTGTTTACATTTTTGAACATTTTCCAGAATGAGTTTATTTATCTAATGTGGGGGGGAAAAAATAAACACAAGTCTGAGGAGTCTCAAGACAGGTAAGAGTTTCAAAGTTGTAGTTTATTTTCAGTCTGTTGTTGTCACAAATTATTTTATTTCTACGTCTAAACGTTTAACCTAAACTTAATGCACGGTACCCTAATTGTTTTTTTTTTATTTTTTTTTATTTTGTTATTGCAGTAAAAACCCTGCATTTTACGTCAGTATCGTTGGCGTCTTCTCATCAAGTTTGAAAATAAGTAGACTGGATTGCTTTTAACATCTCGGGTTCAACATGTCAGATGACCGCCGCCGTTCAGAGGTCTGGAAGTTTTTCAAGGTGATTGAAAGTAACCAAGAAAAGAAAAAGGTGGAGTGCAGTATGTGTTACACAGAACTGACATACTCTGGAGGGAGCACTGGGACCATGACCAATCACCTGCGACTTAAGCACAGCGAGGTCTTTACTGCATCCCAAGCCCGAGATAGATCCACCAGGTCCTGTAAATACAATTTTATACGGAGACCCAATCAGCCAATCATTGTAAGTCATTCAAGTCTCATGGCAAAAGATGAGTGGGAAAAATGTACTGCAAAGCTGGCAGCCATGTGTGCTTTTGACCTGCACCCAGTTAGCATTGTGGAGGGGACAGGCTTTAAGGAATTTATCAAAGAACTAAATCCCTTGTATGAAATCCCAGACAGAGCCACTGTGGCCCACTTTGTCAGATTGCAATATGAAGAGGAGAAACGGACACTGCGAGAAAAGCTGGCAAATCAAGTGGGAATGGCTTTCACCTTGGACTTGTGGGTAAGTGTTGCCACTGAGGCATACATTACTGTGACCGCACACTTTCTAGATGAAAATTGGGAACTGAACAATTGCATTTTGGCAACAAGGGAAGTAGAAGAACAGCACACAGGCCTTAACATTTTAACAGAAATCAGAAAACTGTTGACTGAATTTGATATACCAGAAAATAAAATATATGGGCTTGTAACAGAAAATTCAGCAAACATGGTGAACTGTGGGAATGGACTGGGATGGCCCCAGGTCAAGTGCTTTGGCCACACGCTGCAGCTGTCAATCCGAGGTGCATTTGATGAAGTCAGAGCTCTGTCTGATACCATCGCTGCTGCCAAGATGCTGGTCGCGTATTTTCACAGATCTTCATCTGCAACCCTTGAGCTCCAATCACAGCAAAAACAGCTGGAGTTGTCAGAGAATATCTTAATTACAGATTGCACTTCCCGTTGGAACACTACCTTTAATATGTTTGAGTGCCTGGTGCGGGAGCGTCTGAATATACAGGCAGTCCTAAATTGCCCAGAAGTCACTAAACCATCAGATGCCGCAAAGCTGAAACTTTCAGACAGTCAGTGGGCTATTATTGAGGCCATGGTTCCTGTCCTCCGCCCGCTGCACGTGGCTACTCGAATCATGTGCTCTCAGGAATACCCAACCCTGAGTGGAGTTTATCCCATTCTTTGCAGCTTAAAGAACCAGCACCTCCGGGTGAAGGAGACTGATATAGAAGCCGTCGCAAACTTCAAGAGAATAGTGGTGTCTGTTTTAGAAATGTGCTACAACACTACTGATGAGGTCTTATGCCAGGACCCAACATTGATCTGCACTTTCCTAGATCCACGATACAAGTCCCTGTTATTCCTGAAGCCCAGCCAGCGTGAAGCCATCCGAGCACAGGTGGTGTCTTACATGCAGTCAGATGGTCCCCCTGGTCAAAGCAGAAGCCTGCGATCATCAGCAAAACGGCTGAAGCATGAACACTCCCAGTCAGACATGGCGTTTCTTCTGGGAGAATACTATCAGGATGGGGATGACAGCGACTCCTCTCCTACACCAGAAGAAGAACTTGAACAGTATGTTTTAAGCAAGGCTGTGCCGACTGCTGTTAATCCCGTAGTCTGGTGGAAGGAAAATGCCCCAAGTTTTCCAGCAGTTGCAAAGCTGGCCAGAAAATTCCTGTGCATTCCAGCAACATCCGTACCTTCCGAAAGGATTTTCTCTACTGCTGGAAACACTCTCACTAAACGCAGAGCATCGCTTGATCCAGATACAGTGGGTGAGCTCATCTTTGTGAACAAAGTACTGAGGATGAAAGAACCCCAGCAGGACACAGATGAACCACGAAGTGCAGAAAGAGAGGACACAGTTACACTGCAGCATCAAATCCTCATCAAACAGGAAGACTGCAGTTCATGAAGTTGTGGGATATGCACAGTCCACTGAGAGAAGTGTACAGTGCATTGTTGCAGCTCTACAGGTGTTGCAGCCTCTCGACCGGACTTATTTTCTTGTGAAACTGGTGATTGTTATATACAGCATTCCCCTTATTCATTTCAATACTATGAACCCGTGTGGCATGCAATACATGTTTATTGTTAAAAGTGCATTGACACTGGGGTGGACCAACTTTCTTGGTTCAAAGCCCAGACTAAGTGTTCTAAATCTAATAAAGTTTTGTTGGACTGAGTTGAAGAAGATGGTAAAAACAAGAAAGTCTTCAAGTATTAAGCACTGAAAAGTGTTAAACTTTTACATACCATGATGCCTGATGAAGTCAAGCAGGGCATACCAAGTTTTGATAAAGAAACATTAAAAAAATAAATAAAGTATTTTATTAATGGGGGAAAAAAGTGTAATCGTTGAAAGTTACAGTAACAGTATATTGTGACAGCTAAATGACTGATTGTGTATCTGAAACAACATGGTGTCAATACTTATGTATAAAGCAGAGTATGGGAATGCTCCATAAAAGTAAAATTCTGCTAATGTAAAAGGATATCACAGAAAACAAAAAGTAATTGGATACTATAGTATTTTGGATACCCCAGTGGGGTAACGTTACCCTGAAACAAATTGCATGTTTAAAATAAAGGATTTGAAATAAATGAAATGCCTTTACATACACTGCAAAATGATGGTAAGTAGTAATATTGATTTTGTAAATGTGGCCACAAATATAACACTGTCCCAATCAAAGTATACAGCTCCTGTGAATAAAGGCAGCACATGTAAATGCATTGCTGTTGAAGACAGAGAAGCTAATCATAATAAAGTGGTTTGCAGGTTATTTATTTTCTGAGTACAGTGCAGGTGTGTTTTGTGTTTACTTTGTTTTGATGGCAGGCTATGTATACTATGATCAATTATAGGAGTTTTGTTTTATATTACAAAACTAAGCATTCCAATTTGCCACTAAAGGGCAGACTTGTTGGCCTGAAAATATCCATAACCTTGATAATTATACTGAACTGTACTACTTGGGACCACTGTTTGTTTTTAAACAGCCCCCCTGTGGAGAAAGTTTCCCTGCCAATGCAGTTTTTTCCTATAGAAAAGCATTATATTCACAACTACGCCGGTTAATTCACCTGCACTTTGCTTCATGCAAATGACTAGGGATAGTAATGCTGATGTATTTTACTCAGTAACCCCGAAGCCATTGAGCAGGTTAGAGCCTGTGTACTGTTGCAAACCATGCCAATGTACAAACCCTGGTACTTCCCTGATGTAATTATGTCTTTCAGTTATGTGGTGTTATTGAAGTTCAAAATTTAGCTCACTAACGTTTGTATCCATCATCTCGGCACTCCTTGCCATTTACTTAATGAGCTTGGACAGTAGATATTGCAAACACACCTAGGAGTGCCCAATGGTTGTTTAGCCCAGTCTATGAGTTTCTCGTAATGAGGGATTAGGTGGTTCTGTTTATTTCGTAACACTTTATATACATAAGTTACCATGACTAACCATGATTATTATGAATTGAGAGGAAGGGTGTTCCTCTGCACCAAGTTATCAGCGAAGCGTGAGAACTGTCAGACTCTATACAGCGCGGGTAGTTTACGTGTTTTCAGGGTACTGGCGCAGCAAAAGTAAATCAGCCAAAAGCACCATTTCACATTTAATTTGCAGTTCCCAACACTCTGAGGTGAAATGTAGAAACAAGTCAATACCTGTCATACAGTAAGAGAAATAAGTCGCCAAAGTAAGGTAAAAATGACCTCCTTTTTCTATCTATTTCTTTGCAGATCCCAGGCACTTTTATTTATGCATATGTATAGTGCAGGAAATTTAATGACAATTAACTTGTTTTGTCAAGGTGGTAATATACTTGGGAACGCATTTATTTTGACATCTGTATCTATTAAGTGATTTATTGATATTTTAAAGTGGACTAGCCATGCATAGCACACAAAAAAAAAAAAAATGAAGACCCCAGGGAGTTTTATCCACGCATATTACAGGACATCCAAGTTTTAATGACAATTAACTTGTCAACATGGAAATATACTAGGGAACGCATTTATTGTGACGTCTGTATCATTTATATTAAATGATTTATTTCTGTTTTAAAATGGAACATTTGCATGCAAAAAATACATTTTTTAAATATAAAAAAAGATCTGGCATGCGTGGGATTTGAAACTATAACCTTCAGTTTGCAAGCGTGTTGTGTTACAGTCATCAGTGCTACACGATTAGTTGAGACAAGCAGTATTTTAAAAGCTAAAGTCAGACAGCTGAGAATTCTCGGCACTTGTATTTTGGAGATTTTTCGAATCATCATTCATCGTCGTCATCATCATCATTCTGAGATCCTGATCTTGAGCTCTGAAAATTTTTGGTTTCCTGTCAGTGTAACACTCATTGTGGTCCCTATTGGAGCAAGGAAATACGGTTCCTCTCGATACTGGTTGAGAATAACGCTATTTGTGGTCCCCACGGGACAAAAAGAAACATATTAGCTATGCTGAAGAATAGCCTATATATTTGGTAAAAGTAAAACTTTAATAAATATTGAAATAAATGAATACACAAATCAATACATTTCTTTATCTTGATATTTATTTCTTTTTCACTATCATAAACACTGCCATTTAATACTGTATGAAACGAAAATACATACTCAACAGTTCTTGTTCAATTGTATATTAGAGAAGATTTTTGTACATAAAGGTCGTCATGCTTTCATATATTTTTACTTTCAAATGAAAAAAATATATATTGTAACGACCCAGACAATTGCTTTGTTGCAGTACTTGTTGTCTGTTCAGTTTGTCTTGTCTGTCTTATGTTACATGTATTGTAAGGGGAACGGGTCATGCTGTTACTTAGCATGGGAAGGGGAGTGAGTGAATGAGTGGGGAGAATGTGTGTTGCTGTTTTGGGGGGTTACAGAGCATGGATGTGATTGGTTGATGAGCCGGACTGTGGCGGGAAACGACGGAAGATCATATAAGGGGGTGCATGAGACTGGAGACAGTCCAGCACTGAACTAGAATGAAAAACTGTGGGTGTGACTGAGCGAGCGTGTGAGCTGTGACCGGAGAGAATATGCAGTGAAAGTGCCAAGACTAAAACGTAGGGTTATTATTTTGATGCCATGAATTCTGAACCCTGACAGGAATTCTCTGTAGTTTCAAATAAATAAACATTTTGAGAATTCAACACCGTCTCCCTGAGTACTTCTTCCTAAACATGAAGACGTTACAATATACTAAATGAACGGATCAAGCTTATTATGATAGTGTGCATTGGAAGCATGTCTTGGGTTCAATGAAAGCGAGGGCGTCTGCATGGCAAGCTGCATTGGAAGCATGTCTTGGGTTCAATGAAAGCGAGGGCGTCTGCATGGCAAGCTGCATTGGAAGCATGTCTTGGGTTCAGTGAAAGCGAGGGCGTCTGCACGGCAAGCTGCATTGGAAGCATGTCTTGGATTCAATTCTCACAGGGTTTATATTGCAAACTTATAAAAAAAAATAAAATGTATTTTATTGAACCCTAACTAGTCATACTTTCACTCCAACTTAAGTCTGAGTAAAAAGGGAGCTAGGTTTGGGTCATGCTGACCAAAAAACACCTGTGAAATGAGCTAAGCTTGTCTTTGAGCTACTGGTGACAAGTTTTATAACCTTGAGCAGAAAGGCAGACGTGAGCATCAAGTTTCTTATTTAGAGAAGTAAGCTTGATCTGAAAGTAGTCTTTAAGCTAAATACAGGTATTCTAGAATAATTCAAAAAGAATATAAGTCTAAATGTTTTATTTTAACAGAAGAACTGTTAAGTTTGAAATGAAGAGAATATAGTGCAGAAATTAACTTACAGTAAAACCTTCAGTCAAAGCATAACAATACCAGTCTGTGTCAGGCATACAGCAGGCTTGCCAAAGAGAAGGGTATTAATCTTGGTAACCTTTGCTTGCTTGCAGTACCAGGAAATAACTTTTTGGCAACTAATGCGAGTTTCAATGTTTGGGGGGGTTGAAATCCAAGATTTCTACAATGAGTGATCTTTTACATATAAGAAAAACACTAACATTTTTTCCAGGTCTTTAGCCATTGATGATTTAAAGATAACCAGAAACCCTGTAAGACCAAGGTTAGTCACCCCTGCCCTAGAGGATTGTAAAACAAGGTACTCAGTTAGTCCAGGGATTCTTTAGACTATGAGCTGTACTAACTTGCTACTCCTATGAATAGAGCACTTGATGTGCATTTTCAGCGTATTAAACAAAGTGGTTCTTTTGTTAAAGAATGCAGCACTCCTCTTACTCTCCTGTCCCTCACTCTCTCACTGCCACTCCCCATGCAAAAGTAGGAATTATCAATTTGTGTGTTTTTTTTTTTTTTAGGCAGGTGTGAAAAAATGCTGTAAAGTAAGAATGCTTTCAAAAATAGACATGTTAATAGTTTATATTTATCAATTAACAAAATGCAGAAGAAAAATCTACATCAAATCAATATTTGGTGTGACCACCCTTTGCCTTCAAAATAGCATCAATTCTTCTAGGTACACTTGCACACAGTTTTTGAAGGAACTCGGCAGGTAGGTTGGCCCAAACATCTTGGAGAACTAACCACAGTTCTTCTGTGGATTTAGGCAGCCTCAGTTGCTTCTCTCTCTTCATGTAATCCCAGACAGACTCGATGATGTTGAGATCAGGGCTCTGTGGGGGCCATACCATCACTTCCAGGACTCCTTGTTCTTCTTTACGCTGAAGATAGTTCTTAATGACTTTCGCTGTATGTTTGGGGTCGCCATGCTGCAGAATAAATTTGGGGCCAATCAGATGCCTCCCTGATGGTATTGCATGATGGATAAGTATCTGCCTGTACTTCTCAGCATTGAGGAGACCATTAATTCTGACCAAATCCCCAACTCCATTTGCAGAAATGCAGCCCCAAACTTGCAAGGAACCTCCACCATGCTTCACTGTTGCCTGCAGACACTCATTCGTGTACCGCTCTCCAGCCCTTCGGCTAACAAACTGCCTTCTGCTACAGCCAAATATTTCAAATTTTGACTCATCAGTCCAGAGCACCTGCTGCCATTTTTCTGCACCCCAGTTCTTGTGTTTTCGTGCATAGTTGAGTCGCTTGGCCTTGTTTCCACGTCCGAGGTATGGCTTTTGGCGCTAAGTCTTCCATGAAGACCACTTCTGACCAGACTTCTCCGGACAGTAGATGGGTGTACCAGGGTCCCACTGTTTTCTGCCAATTCTGAGCTGATGGCACTGCTGGACATCTTCCGATTGCGAAGGGAAGTAAGCATGATGTGTCTTTCATCTGCTGCAGTAAGTTTCCTTGGCCGACCACTGCGTCTACGGGTCCTCAACGCTACCCGTTTCTTTGTGCTTCTTCAAAAGAGCTTGGACAGCACATCTGGAAACCCCTGTCTGCCTTGAAGTTTCTGCCTGGGAGAGACCTTGTTGATGCAGTATAACTACCTTGTGTCTTGTTGCTGTGCTCAGTCTTGCCATGGTGTATGACTTTTGACAGTAAACTGTCTTCAGCAACCTCACCTTGTTAGCTGAGTTTGGCTGTTCCTCACCCAGTTTTATTCCTCCTACACAGCTGTTTCTGTTTCAGTTAATGATTGTGTTTCAACCTACATATTGAATTGATGATCATTAGCACCTGTTTGGTATAATTGTTTAATCATACACCTGACTATATGCCTACAAAATCCCTGACTTTGTGCAAGTGTACCTAGAAGAATTGATGCTGTTTTGAAGGCAAAGGGTGGTCACACCAAATATGGATTTGATTTAGATTTTTCTTCTGTTCACTCACTTTGCATTTAGTTAATTGATAAATATAATCTATTAACATGTCTATTTTTGAAAGCATTCTTACTTTACAGCATTTTTCCACACCTGCCTAAAACTTTTGCTAGTACTGTATATATATATATATATATATATATATATATATATATATATATATATATATATATATATATATATATATATATAATGATTTCAATAATAAGAAATGTTTGGCTTCATTGGAAATCTGAAATTTCATCACTTGTAAATGTAATATTTGTGTCTCAGTTCCCAGTTGTTATTGGCTGGGAAACATCACATTTTCATTTAATAAAAGAATACTGTGCAAGATTTTTGTTTTCATCGTTTATTGTATTCTGTAACAAACTTCACTGGGGAACTTGGCAGATTTGCAATCTGATTATGCAATGGGTGGAGTGTTATTCGTCATGTATATACCTGCTCTAGTTAAACCGACACCAATAATTGAGAACGCAATAATGGGAAAGGAAGTTTTTCCTGAAATTGTGATTAAGTAACACATTGCTGTAACAAAAGAAAAAAGAAACGAGCATAACAGTCTCTTTGCCAAAGACTGTTGCTGTGCTTTCCTGGTGCTTATCAGATATCTATTCATGAATACACACTAACCATCTTCAGATGACCTCAGTCGATGAGTCCTGGTGGTGTTTTTGACTCATTTCTGTGATAAAACTGTGACGGACAGTCAGCAAGACTTCATTTTACCACCTTACACACATCACCAGCCTGGTGTTTTTCTGAGGCACTGTTTCATGCATTTCATTAAAATTTCAGGTGGTCTGCTAGATATTCAGATTACCCTTAATAGAAAATTTGCATAAATGTGGTTCTCTCGATACATTCAAGGACTGAAGTCCGCTACTGGGAGGAGGTCATTTCTCAGTTTCTAGTTTATAAACATAGTTTAAGTGTAAATCGTCAATAGGAATATGTAAGGTTATTTGAAATGTCCTAGTTTATACTGAATGTTATATATTTTATTACGTTTTTAAAAAAAAGCCATACCAATACTATAAATGAAATGGAGATAGACATAGGACAGTGAGAAGGAAACACTTCTTCACACAGTGTGGTGAGAGTTACCTAGCTATGTTTTTGAGGCAGAATCATTTGGATCCAACTTGACAAAGTGTTAAGATCAACCAGGAGCCAGAAGGGAGAGGCCTCTTGTTAAATCTGTTCTAACAAAGGAAGAAAGGGTCACATGAATTCTGAGCACCTCCTCCAGCCACTCTACCATCTTACACTTCACCTGCTTTTCAGATGCATCTCTTCCATTATCATCACAACTCAAATCTGTACCGCTGAGGTTTCATGCAGAAGGGTTAAAGGATAGGCTGACTGCTAATAGTGAAAACAGTTTTCCCAGTAGTCTCATGATTATTATTTATTTCTTAGCAGATGCCCTTATCCAGGTCAACTTACAATTGTTACAAGATATCACATTATTTTACATACAATTACATTATTTTTTTACATACAATTACCCATTTATACAGTTGGGTTTTTACTGGAGCAATCTAGGTAAAGCACCTTGCTCAAAGGTACAGCAGCAGTGTCCCCCCACCTGGGATTGAACCCCCGACCCTCCGGTCAGGAGTCCAGAGCCCTAACCACTACTCCACACTGCTGCCAACGTTTTTATTTTTTTCCTAACAATACGAAACTTAGTTTCTAGATGTTTAAAGGTATAGGACCCCCCTTTTTTTTAAAAGGTTCTTTCTGTAAAATGTTTTTAGTATAACAAAACACAATCTGAAATAAAAGGTGATTGCTTTCAGTAGTTTATGTGATTTTAACCTACCTCTACTGAAGGCATTACTGTTTAGCTTACAGAGTGATTTAGTGACAGGTCACAAGGGGGTCCTTGAAGGGGTCCCCTACATCTAACTAGAATGTACCTTTGGAGAATGCAATCAAACTGGACCATCGACAAAGGCATCATAAAGTCAAGTGGACACTAATACAGCTGGCAATGTGATCAGTTACATGTTAGATAATGTCTGTTACGTTGGGTATCATGTAAAGCAATCACTGCAAAATAATTAATGGAATGATCCAACATGAAATGCACCACACATACAGTAGAAATAACAAGCATCCTCAATAGAACAACGCTTTCAGTGTCAGCCAATTGGGTCAAGCAACATTGTGTCAGGCACCAAGCACACAGTAGATAACATGAGTGTGCTCAGTGCATTGCCCCTGCACCCCTCAGGGTGTTATGGCAGGAAGCACACAGTAGATAACATGAGTGTGCTCAGTGCATTGCCCCTGCACCCCTCAGGGTGTTATGGCAGGAAGCACACAGTAGATAACATGAGTGTGCTCAGTGCATTGCCCCTGCACCCCTCAGGGTGTTATGGCAGGAAGCACACAGTAGATAACATGAGTGTGCTCAGTGCATTGCCCCTGCACCCCCCAGGGTGTTATGGCAGGAAGCACACAGTAGATAACATGAGTGTGCTCAGTGCATTGCCCCTGCACCCCTCAGGGTGTTATGGCAGGAAGCACACAGTAGATAACATGACTGTGCTCAGTGCATTGCCCCTGCACCCCTCAGGGTGTTATGGCAGGAAGCACACAGTAGATAACATGACTGTGCTCAGTGGATTGCCCCTGCACCCCTCAGGGTGTTATGGCAGGAAGCACACAGTAGATAACATGACTGTGCTCAGTGCATTGCCCCTGCACCCCTCAGGGTGTTATGGCAGGAAGCACACAGTAGATAACATGAATGTGATCAGTGCAGCATTGTCCCTGCAGATCTACAGATCCATATCCAAGATCAGTGCTAATCAGGCCCTGTCAAACCCTCTGTATATTGTAATTTTATTATGCAAAATGTTTCCACTCTTTTATACACTGAAGTGCTGTGTTGGCTATTGCCTTCCTTGACATTAGTACAGTCAGTTCATTGAGGGGATTGCAACGGTTCTCAGGAATAAATGAAAATATTATTTTGAGAATGCACTTTTATTTTGAACAAACATCACAAAGTAAAAGTATATGCAGAGCATAACCGCAACTAAACATTGTGTGGTATATAAGTGTTATTTCTCTTGCTGTGCCCATGGTTCTTTTGTCAAATAGTGAGGGGGAATGCCGCTCCGCCCCCCCTCCGTTTTAAAAGTGGGGGTGCCCCTGTGTGACAGTCTGGCTCGCAGTGGTGACGTCACGGACCAGGAAGTACAGAAACCAAAACAATGGATGGGCGGGTGAAGCTGAGTGCAACGGCACTCAGCGTATTTATTAATAAACAAAATAAAAATAAAAGATTTAAACAAACCACTAAACAAAAAGGCGCGTTGGCCAAACAAATAAACAGCAACAAGTATATTTTTTAAATATAACAATTGTTCTTTTTCCTCGTTCTTTTTCCTCGCTCTTTCTCTCCGCTCTCCCGTACTCTCCTCTACTCCACTTGCAGCACGGACAGCTGCTAGTTCTTATACTCTGGCTGAGGGGTTAACTAGCTGTTAATTATCTTATTACCCCTCGGCCACAGTCTGCACGCATTTGGTAAGGATGCATGACTGTCAGCTAGTTAAATAATCAGTAGCTGATCAGTCATGCATCCTCACGAGGTTTTTAAATATAAATAATAAAAGACGCTGCGCTTTCATCCGCGCCGCAAACAAAAATACAAATAATAATACATAGGGGCGGGACACTCCGCCACACCCTGTCACTATACTCCTTTAGAAACAACCTATAACAGTAGTAGAAATAAGGTGTGTCAAGTCTTTGTTTCCCATTCTGTTTCTTTTAAGTAAAGTACTTTTGTGAAACAATGTTACAAATAACTCTTAAAGAAAGGGATGTCTACAGCAGCCCAGAAAGAGACTAGTTTCTTGTGTTGTCTCCAAAATCACATCAAAGACTTTTAATTTGACTGAATTTTGGAATGTTAAAATAAGTAGCTATGGCTGGTTGAAACTAAAGTCTGGAACACACAAAAAAAATGTTAACAGCAATTAAATAAGGGGCCAGTAACAAACAAACTGGTTATATGATATGGCCTGTCAAAATCAAAGGTAAATAGTCAAATTCAGTTTTACACTAAAATAAGAATGTTTACTGTATTATTCCATCCATAGTTTAGCTCTCTGTGCAATTTGCTTCATCTAAATACAGGCATTATTATCTTTCCAGTTTGCTTATATCACCTAAAATGTGTAGAATAATATTATTTTTAACAAAGATAACCACTTTTACTGTACACGGAAATGTACTGTAGGTTTATATTATCAGTAAAATGACACAACTTTGGAAATTCCAACAGATATAGAGGGTGCAACAGGTTACCCAGTTAACCGTCCAGGTGGAGTTTTAGCAACAGGAGGGTACATCATGTTACCCTGAGGCAGTGAACCGTGCAGGTGGAGTTTTAGCAACAGGAGGGTACATCATGTTACCCTGAGGCAGTGAACCGTGCAGGTGGAGTTTTAGCAACAGGAGGATACATCATGTTACCCTGAGGCAGTGACTCTGTGTAGGTGGAGTTTTAGCAACAGAAGGAAATAAATAAGCATGTTCAGAGTGAGGCAATTGCTTTGGCAATACAGAACTACTATCTTTGGCATGCCAACGAAGCACCTTTGAATTGAATTGCATTGATTTACTGGAAGTCATTTCAGACAGGTACCTGAGAATGAGTTGGTTTCGAGCGCTGGGTGTTTTCTGCATTATATTTACCTGCACTGCACCACACTATTCTTCTGCAAGGTAAATAAATAAAAACATATTTTGCTGTATCAGTATTTGATATAGTTGTATTCAAATTATTATTATTATTATTATTATTATTATTATTATTATTATTATTATTATTATTATTATTATTATTATTATTTTACAGAATGGAATGGTTTTATTTAACCAAATGTTGTATTTAATTTCATAATTGTTTGATGGCTATTACATTGCTTTATTAAAGGTATTTTAAATATGCAGTATCCTTGTAATCTACATCATAATTAAGGATACGTTTTTGTCACGGAAATCGTGAAAATCGTGAATTTGAACAAACGTCAGTGAAATCTTGCAAATGGATGTAAAAACACATTTGGTTAGGCACTGCCTTTATTTCCTTTAAAATGCAGTATGCCATGTACTGAAAATACATATCTGCGAGTATCTGTAAATTGTTTGGTTGTGTATGCACGCAGCATTTAAGTGTAGCTATGTTGGTCAGTGAATGAGATTTGTGTTTTGTAGCTGAGCGAGCATGTAAGTGAACGGTTGTGATCTTCACCTAAATACAGCGCATGTTAATTTATTTTTTGAAACAAAAAAGTGGGCTTGCCTACAGTGTACCCAAGTAGTCTGTTGAAAATAAATACCGGTACTCACTTTCTCTAAAACTAAACATTGTTTAACAAAATACTTTTGATTGCCGTGTATCATCGTTTTTTATTTCCTTGCAAACTGTAGATAAAACGAGAGGTCTATTTGGTTCTGGACTTTTTTTCTGATCTTTGTTATGCCCCGTTTCTTGACTTGCTGATTTTGTGTGTGTGTGTATCTATATATATACTGTGCGCATTCATCCTGTTGAATGAAATATGTAAATGAGAAGCACATGTGATCTGAGGTTGTAGTATCCATTTTAAGCACACCCTATTGTCCTTCACACCCTATTTTATTTACACATGGTTGTGCTAAGACAAGCTAATAAGCCAAGGAGAAGGAGAAGAAGACCATACTCTGAAAATAGAATTTACAGAGTACGTGAAAACTTTATGGATGCTACTGAGCAACAAATAATAAGAGAATACAGATTCAACAAACAGACCATTTGAGATATTTGTGAAATGTTGCAAAATGGTCTTGAAGCCCCAACCAGAAGGAATCATGCAATTCCTGAATTGACTAAGGTGACCACAGCACTCCGTTTTTATGCCCTGTGGACTTTCACAGACCTCCAACAGTGACCGTCAAGGTCTATCGCAGTATGCCCACTCGGTCTGCACAGCCTTGCGCCCCTACAGGCCGCCGATTACTACTGATTTTACTGTCAGTAAAAAACAAACAAACAAATAAATAAATAAATAAATAAATAAATAAATAAATAAAAAGACAACACTCCAGCTCTATATCAACATGCATTGCGGAAGTAACGGATGCTTTGATGAACTGAATGGCACAATACATTCGCTTTCCGATTACAGAGAGAGATCAAGTAAAGACACAGCTTGATTTTTTAACACTTTTGGATTTCTAAAAGTCATAGGATGTATCGACTGTACTCATGTTCCGATAAAACCACCACGCAGGAATGAGGGCACATTCAGAAATCGAAAACAATACCACTCATTAAATGTAGAAGTAATATGTGACCACCAATGTATCATTACAAATATTCTAGCAAACTTCTCTGGATCATGTCATTATGCATATATATTCTGCAAAGGAGCGAAATACTGAGGTAACTGAAGGCTGAGCTAACGCATACGCAACTGTGTTTAGTTTTGAAAAAAAAAAATTAAAAATTCTTCATCAGCCTACATCGCTCGGCGATTGTAGCCTGCTTTCTAACCTCTGAATTTTCCTTTCTGTATTTTCTTCTGCTCTTTGCAGCTGTAAAAAAAAAGGAGAGAAGTGAGACCCCACTGACCCTCCAGCGAGTCCAGTCTTCCTCTGCAACCGCTGTTGACTCGAGGACTTTGGGCGGCCTCAGTATGCCCACTCGGTCTGCGCAGCCTAGCGCCCCTACAGGCCGCCGATTACTACTGATTTTACTGTCAGTAAAAAACAAATAAATAAATAAATAAATAAATAAATAAAAAAATAAAAAGACAACACTCCAGCTTGCGTTGAGTGTCTCTTTTCTACTGCATTGCAGTTTTAAAAATAAACAAAATAACCGCGCGCTTCCTCCATTAGGCCTTGGCTTTACTGTTGAGCAGACCGCGCACATCACCACTCACCCATAAGATGCCCTCGGTGCCTCAGTGCTTTGACGCCTTGAGGTGTTTTTTAGCTCTGCGCATTGCGCCCTCAGTGGCCTCGGGACCCTGCCCACTATAGCCTCGGTGCCTCGGCGCTTCAACACCCTCGGCACCTCGAGGACTGTACGCCTCAGCGCTTCGACGCTTTGAGGTCTTTGTAGTCTTGTGCCCCAGTACCCTCGAGACCCTCAGGCCCCTGGTGCTCCAAAGCCTCGGTACCTCAGTGCTTCGACACCCTCGGTGCCTCGAGGACTTGCCGCCTCGGCGCTTCGACGCCTGCGGCATTTCACCAGCACACTCAATCCCCTGGGTTTTTTTGTTTTCTCTGTGTTATACAACCTCGATGCCTCTGTGCTTCGGCGCCATCGATGTTCCAGAGCTACACACCTCGACTGAAATGTCTCATTTCCACCCGTGCGGAAATTGCCTCCACAGGACAAACACACTCTCTGTGCGAGGTGCCTGGGCATTGAGCACCTCTCTGCTGCCTTGGCAGACAGGTCGTCCTGCTGCTTTTGCACCGGGTCCAAGGAGAGCACCCTACAAAAAAGACTGGAGCTTTCTCGAACGAGAACCCTGCAGCCAGCCTAGGAAAGCCACAAAGTATTCCTTCTGCGCAGGCTTCACAGCGCCACCGCAATCGCTCTAGATCTCCCTCGAGGGACCAGGCGAGGGATATTGCCGAGTTAAAGGGCCAAATGGCCCAGATACTCAAGCACTTAAGCAGGCAGCAGGTCCCCCCTGCGCCTGCCCCAGCTCCACCAGCGCCCCCCCCAGAGCATACCCCGGCTTCGCCAGTGGTTGCTACAGAGGTTGAGCAACAGGACGTGGTGATGAGCGAGGAGGAACAGGATGCGCTTTCCCTAGCGGCTTCCTGGGATGAAGAGTCCTTCTTGTGGACGGAGACTCAGGACCCAGACCTGACTCAGGTGATGACCCCCAGCTCCGAACTCGCCTCGGAGCCTGAGATTCCAGCGCCCTCGAACTCGGTTTGGGCACTGATGGAAAGTGCTGCCAACTTCCTCCAGGTACCCTGGAAGGCAAGTTCAGAGCAGCGCAGTGGCCCACACAGCGATTGTGACGGAACATCTGTCGAAGCTGGGTCTCAACCTCAACAATGCAAAAAGCCAATTAATACCGGTGCAGAGTACGGTTTATTTGGGTCTCTGGCTGGATTCTCTTACAATGCGAGCCTACCTGTCAACAGGGTAGCTGCTATTCGCAACTGCCTGGCCCTGTTTCAACCAGGGATCACAGTGCAATTAGTGTTGTGGTCTGATGGCCGCAGTGTCCTCAGCTATTCAACTGGGGTTACTTCACATGCGTCTGCTTCAAGCGTGGCTCAATGCCTTACGGCTACACCCCAAGTGCGACAGACTGTCAGCTGACAGTGTCTCGCCTGTGCTGGAGAGCGCTACACTGGTGGAGGCAAGCCCCTCACCTGAGCAAAGGTGTAAGGATGGGAGTCATTTATAACCATCAGGTAATGACGACAGATGCACCCCAGTGCACGCTGGACGTCCCTGCACATAAATGCACTAGAGCTGAGAGCAGTCCACCTTGCGCTGCAACATTTTCTCCCTGTGCTCCGCAACAAACATGTCCTTGTCCGCATGGACAATGTGTCAGTGGTTGTCTACGTGAACCACCAGGGAGGGCTTCGGTCCCCGGGGTTACATCGCATAGCCTTTTTGGCTGCTGATCTGGGCACAGAGGCACCTCTTGTCCCTCCGGGCTGTACATCTCCCAGGAGTGGTGAACTGGGCGGCGGATCTCCTCTCCAGGGAGGGTCCTCACCCGTCAGAATGGCGACTGCACCCTCAGGTGGTGCAGCGCATTTGGGAACACTTTGTGGAAGCCCAGGTTGACCTCTGCCATGGCAGAGACGACCTATTGCCCCCTGTAGTTCTCCCTCCACAGCTGCGGAGGTCCACTAGGCGTTGACGACTTAGCGCATGAATGGCCCAAAGTGCCTTTATATGCTTTCCCGTCTATACTGCTGCTCCCTGCCTTCCTCGAGAAGGTCAGGAGAGATAGAGCGACAGTCCTCCTGGTGGCCCCTAGATGGCACCCTCTGGCACCCAGAACCGGGCAGACTCCAGCTGTGGGTCTGGCCGCTAAATGGGACTGTCTGTCCTCCCTAGGGCTCTCAGACGCAGTAGTTAGTACACTGCAAAATGCTAGGGTTCTTCCACAAGAGCGTTGTACGCCTATAAGTGGAAATATTTTCAAAACTGGTGCATGGCCAGAGGCCATGATCCTGTGTATTGCGCTATAGCAGTTATCTTACAGTTTCTGCAAGATCTACTAGAGGCGGGTAAATCCCCCTCTATGTTAAAAGTGTAAATAGCAGTGATATCTGCTTGCTATGTTCTCATCGACTCAGTATCCCCGGGCACTCATATTCTGGTGACCCGTTTTCTAAAGGGTTCTTTGGCAGTTACAACCTACTACAAAGGATGTCCTCCCCGAATGGAGTCTAGACGTGGTACTGGAGGCTCTCACGAAGGCCTTGTTTGAGCACATAGATACCATAGAGCTGAAATATCTCTCTATGAAGACAGCCTTTCTGTTAGCTATCACCTCCACTAAGCGGGTCAGAGAGCTACAGGCACTGTCCATGAACAGTTCCTGTATGTGCGTTTGGGACAATGGAAACAGTATTGTTGCGCACGAACCCTGCTTTCCGCCCTAAGGTGATTACAGCTTTTCACTTGAAACAGTCAGTGGAACTAGAGGCTTTCCATCCTCCTCCCTTTTCGGGGGAGTCGGATAAGAGATTAAATTTCCTCTGCCCAGTTTGGGCATTGAGATGCTATGTGAATAGAATGAGAGTGCTGTGTCAGTCTGACCAGCTCTTTGTTTGTCATGGTGAATTGGCCCGAGGTCAAGCCCCCTCTAAGCAGTGACTGTCCCATTGGATTGTGGACACGGTTTCGGCTGCGTATACTAATACCGGCCTACCCCCACCTGGGTCCAATGTATGTACTGTGGCTAGCTGGACTACCCAGCATATGTTTACCAGGTTCTACCGACTTAATGTCGTAGATCCCTCTATGTCCTTAACAGGCACTAGGGTCCTAGAGGTTGCACTATCACACCACCAACACTAGATGGCGGTAGCAAAATGTTCCTCAGATGCTGTCCGTTCATTCTCCCTCACAACAGCTCTGGTATACTTTCCCAAAAGTATTCAATTTGGCGGTCATCTTCGAATTGAAAGGGAATGATAGGTTACAGATGTAACCCCGGTTCCCTGAAAGAGAAGATGACCGCCAACCTCGCGAGGTCGCATCACTCGCATTCGCGGGTTAAATGCAAAAGAGACCTCCGCTCAGTGACTATTTATTACCTTGGTGAGGCGGGACAGAGGACGTCACTCCACGGAGGGGCCTATCGGTAGCTTTGATATAAAATGCTCAGCGAATACCTGACAAGCAGGCATAGCCCAAAAAGTATTCAATTTGGCAGTCATCTTCTCTTTCCGGGAACCGGGGTTACACCCGTAAGCTATCGTTTTTGTGTACCATTTAAAAGCTCTTGTGTAATTCATTTCCGTGAATTCTTGGTTTTATCCCGCAACTCGTCCCTGAAATGTACTAAAAATCACTGTGACAAAATCGTATTCTTAATCATAATCGATAAAAACAGAATTTAACTTAAATCATCAATGGGAAGAAATCATGTGATAGAGGACTGGTGTTTAATAATACTTGCCAAGCTGCAAAATAGTACTTCCAAAACACTCTCACGCTCAAAACACTCTTACGCCCACAACACTTTACAGTACATTAAGTTGAAAGCATTTCCGTACATTTGTAGTTATGTTATTACATTTGTATTTCCCCAAACGTTTTTCAGCTAAAGCTATCTGAATTAACCAACATAACAATTTACTAATAGAAACTGTAACTGTACAAACGTACTGTATATCAAAATACAGAGTTGCACGTTAAAGAAAAAAAAAGAAACACA
Source organism: Acipenser oxyrinchus oxyrinchus (assembly GCA_030684275.1). NCBI lineage: Eukaryota > Metazoa > Chordata > Actinopteri > Acipenseriformes > Acipenseridae > Acipenser > Acipenser oxyrinchus. The sequence continues at coordinate 84,726,157 of CM060251.1, read as the reverse complement.
GTAAAGAAAAGAAACACAGTACTACAATACAGTACTACACCCAGAAACACACACACACACACACACACACGCACACGCATGCAAGCACGGATGCACGCGCACACACGAACACAGTCAATTGGAATCTATGGCTAACGGGTGACCTTATTTCAAGCATACTGGTTTAAGTTCTTTTGCTTCAAAAACAACAAACATTCTCAATGTTTTGAATATTTTTTTTTTATTTATATAATTTTTTAATGAAAAAAATACAGAATGACATTCATAGTCTAATTTAATTAGCACTATTATTACACACACGTTTTACGCATGTTTAGCAGAAAATATATATAGGTTACTGTGAGGCGTGTGAGTAACAATGGAATGTCCAGACAGTAATTTGCGTGTAACAAAATAAAAGTTTTATTAATATTATTCGCTACACGACACAAGTAAACAAAACAAAAAAAGAAAGAATGGCGTGAGGGAGGGGGTGCTGGAGTAATGGTCAAAAAGAAGGGAAGTGGAAACGTCCTTAGTCTTCTTCACGGTGTCCCCGGACATAAAAAAGGGGATAAAACAGAAAAGAAAATATTAGTAAAGTTTCCACCCCCGTGTAAACAAAAATGCAACCAAAACCAGCCAAACAACCTTCGTCTCTCCCTCCGCCTATTTACCCCGCCTATCTTTTCTAGGACCAACCCCAAACACAGTAGCACGTTCCCTTTAGTATGCAAAGCCCCGCCACTGTAGTCAGTGGAACACCAATCCCAAACTGACAAGTGTCAGTAACTTCCGACTGATATATAGTATTGGGTGTTCTATACCATCTCTCTCCTGGGACAGAACCGCCCCAGACCAGTCTGCGATGCATCGGTCTGAAGGATGAACTCTCGGCTGAAATCCGGGCTTACTAATGCTGGGGCCTGACTCGAGTTAGTTTTAATAGATTCAAAAGCCGTCTGACACTCTGCACTCCACTTAATTTTATTTGGAGCGTTCTTTTTAGTGAGATCAGTGAGAGGGGCGGCTATCGTGGAAAAGTGTGGAATAAAGTGGCGGTAATAACCAGCCAACCCTAACAATGATCTCACCTGGGTTTTTGTGGTAGGTACCGGTGAATCCAACAAAGTCTGGACTTTTGAAACCAACGTTTTCACTCTACCATTACCCATTATGAAACCTAAATATTTAGTTTCTTCTTTTCCAATAGCACACTTTGCCATGTTCGCTGTGAGCCCCGCCTTCCTCAGAGACTGTAAGATGGCTTCTAATCTATTCAAATGTTCTCTCCAGGAAGAACTATAAATGACTACATCATCGATATACGCAGCTGCGTACTCTCGATGAGGTTGTAATACCCTGTCTATCAGTCTCTGGAAAGTAGCAGGAGCTCCATGATGTCCGAACGGCATAGTACAAAATTGAAAAAGACCATCTGGGGTTGAAAATGCCGTTTTCTCACGAGAGGCTTTCGTTAATGGAATCTGCCAGTATCCTTTCGTCAGATCCAAAGTTGAAATAAACCGGGCTCGCCCCAGCTTGTCTAAGAGTTCATCTACCCGAGGCATGGGATATGCATCAAACTTAGAGATAGCATTCACCCTCCTAAAGTCGATACATAACCGTAGTGACCCATCTGGCTTGTCTATTGGTACAATTGGGCTATACCACTCGCTTCGGGAAGGTTCAATTACCCCAAGTTTCAACATACACTCCACCTCCCTCCGAACAGAATCTCTCCAACTCTCTGGAATGCGATACGGTCTCTGTCTAACTCTCAGACCTGGCGGAGTGATAATAGCATGTTCAATCAAATGCGTTCTTCCAGGCATGTTAGAAAACACATCACTGAACATATTGATTAGATTGCTTACCTCTTTGCGCTGATCAGGAGTTAATTGTTCCCCCATCGGGACCTCAATTGCTGACACTGGCTCAATTGAGGGTCCAAAGTCCTCTCCCTCCTGTGCGGGAGATATAAAATGGACCTCCCACTCTTTCCACGGTTTGAGGAGATAAACATGATAAATTTGATTTTCTTTCCGACGCCCAGGCTGTCGGATCTCATAATTAACTTTTCCAACCGCTCGAATAACCTCAAAGGGACCCTGCCATTTAGCAAACAACTTGGATTCCGATGAGGGAAGCAACAAAGTTCCTAATTCTTGCGTTTTTATTGAAGCTTTGCTGCTGCTTCTGCTGTGCCACTTTGAGATTGTCATGCGCCAATCGACCGTCTAATTCTAAGCGATCGCGTAACTGTAACACATATTTTACTACATTTTTAGACTCTTTTGACTGTTCTTCCCAGCCTTCTCTTATGAGATCCAAGATACCCCGCGGCTGCCGACCGTACAAGAGCTCAAACGGAGAAAACCCTGTTGAGGATTGTGGTACCTCACGAACCGCAAAGAGCAAGTAGGGAAGCAGTTTGGCCCAATTGCATTTTTCTTGATCTACAAAGCGGCGCAACATACTTTTCAAAGTCTGATTAAATCTTTCAACAAGCCCATCCGTTTGAGGATGAAAAACTGAGGTTCTAATTGAACGGATTTTCAATAATTTGTATAGTTGCTGAATACAGCCAGACATAAAATTAGTGCCCTGATCAGTGAGAATTTCTTTCGGGATTCCCACCCTAGAGAATATTTTTACCAATTCATTTGCTACAATTTCTGCGTTTCTAGAGCGTAAGGGAACAGCTTCTGGATATTGTGTTGCGTAATCCACTACTACCAAAATATACCGATATCCTGACTCTGTTCCCTCCAGAGGGCCTACCAAATCTACACCAATCCTTTCAAATGGTACCCCAATAATTGGCAGTGGAACCAGAGGTGCGGGGCGAACTGACTTAGTGGCAGCTAATTGACATTCAGGACACTCAGATACATACTTCCGCACAAGACCATAAACCCCTGGCCAATAAAACCCGGCCAGAATTCGTTCCTGGGTTTTTTCAGTTCCTAAATGACCTGAAAATGGGATATCATGCGCCAATCTCATGACTTCCGACTGAAAAGGCCCAGGAACCAATAACTGTTTTACTGAGCTGTCCCGTCCGGGAGCCGGGTTATTCTATATAATAAGTGCCCAGATACAGAAAAATGCGGAAATACCACTGGTTGTCCTTCCTGCATATCCTTCCCCTCAACATATCTAACCTGTTTCCAAGCATATTGTAACGTGGGATCATTTTGTTGTTCATATCCCAAGTCAATATCTCAGTCCCAATGGTTAGGTACACTGAGAGGAGTGTCTTTTATTATGTGACCTTCCACATCAGTAACCTCGCAGCCCCGGTTACACTGAACACCTACTCCCTTACCCTGCCGTTTAAGAGATTGGTTTACCTTTGAGTCAGACCCCTCCCCTTGTCGTCTTAGAGTTCCCTCATGTTTCTCCACCCGGCGCTCTCTTTTTGTTTTTCTTGGGCGGATTTTAGGGTTAAACAGGTCGGATTGCAACGGAAAAATCTCGCCTATTGTTTTCTCCTGTTGCTTAGATTGTCCCCTGGTAGAAACTAAGACCATTTCCCGACCTAAAATACGATCAAAAAATGGCCTCTCTTCCCAGGAGAACAGGGTATGGTAAACATTGCGCTACAGCCACTTTAACATAAGCTGAATAATCACCTACAGTAAGTCTAACTTTAGTGGTGGGATAAACCCGAGTTTCTCCATGGATACAGGAGATAGCCACTTTACCCTGTGGCTCCCAGGCTACCCCATCCAAGAGAGCTTGCCGAATCAATGTTTGTGCACACCCAGAGTCCGCAAATGCGTAACTACTCTTCCCCCCGACCTGTAGTCTTAACTGATAAGGGCCCTCCCGACATTCCCCAGTGTTCTTACCTGTTACTGCTGACCAGGATCTTTTCGCCAGGTCCACCTCCATTACCGGATAATTCCTGGCAATGTGTCCGGGCACATTACAGCGGTAACTCACTAGGGTAGGAGGCGCCAACGGAGTCAATGACCGGCAGGTTAGGGGATTTTTCTCTCGCCCAGGATGGGGCTAACCTCGGCCTCCATGGTCTGAAGGTCTGGTTACCCCCTCTGGGCTTCATTGGCTGGTTGGTCCGAGTTAGTTTAGGGGCAGGAGTGGGGTCTGAGACGACGCCTTCGTTCGCGTCTTCATATGCCTCCACCAGGATGATGGTATCCTCGAGAGTGGTAGGTCGATTCCTTTTAATCCACTCTCGATTTCCTGGTGGTAATATGGAAGCGAACTGTTCTATGACAATCTTCTGCACCAGTTCTTGGGGTGTGTGTTCTTCCGGTCGCAGCCACCGGGTGCACTGATCCATAAGATACTGTCCCGCAACCCGGGGCCGCATCACCTTGGACAGCTGGTATTCCCGAAAACGGCTCCGGTATGTTTCCTCCGTGATCCCGAGGCGTGAGAGAATGGCTTCCTTCACTTTATCATAATTCAATGCCTCTGTGGCCGTCAAGGCTCTATAAGCTGCCTGGGCTTCCCCTGTCAGGCAAGGTGCCAATTTCATGGCCCAATGTTCCCTTGGCCACTCTGCTGCCTCCGCCACTCTCTCAAAGGTAACCAAGAAAGCCTCGGGATCATCTTCCGGAGTCATCTTCTGCAGCTTCGGTTGTGCTGCAAACATCCAGGCAACCGCTGTCTCTGATGTTGATGGAGGTGTTGAGAGCTTCTCCACCAGCTGTCCAAAGAACTGGGCAAGCTGTTCCTAGCACCGTGTCTCTCTCTCCTCTCGCTTCTCCTCCTGCTCCCTAAACATTGCCAAAACTGTAGCTGGATCCATTTCCCACAATGACACCACGTGTGAGGCATGTGAGTAACAATGGAATGTCCAGACAGTAATTTGCGTGTAACAAAATAAAAAGTTTTATTAATATTATTAAGCTACGACACAAGTAAACAAAACAAAAAAGAAAGAATGGCGTGAGGGAGGGGTGCTGGAGTAATGGTCAAAAAGAAGGGAAGTGGAAACGTCCTTAGTCTTCTTCACGGTGTCCCCGGACATAAAAAAGGGGATAAAACAGAAAAGAAAATATTAGTAAAGTTTCCACCCCCGTGTAAACAAAAATGCAACCAAAACCAGCCAAACAACCTTTGTCTCTCCCTCCGCCTATTTACCCCGCCTATCTTTTCTAGGACCAACCCCGAACCCAGTATCACGTTCCCTTTAGTATGCAAAGCCCCGCCACTGTAGTCAGTGGAACACCAATCCCAAGCTGACGTGTCCTTACAACTCACTTGACTCCAGTGGCCAGAATTGACATACTCGCACTTCCGCCCCTCACCAAGGTGACGCCCCTCATAAAGATGACTTTCGCCATGGTCACGAGACCTTGGTAAGGGAAGTCCAGAGTTGGTTTGCTGCCTTCTACTGTCGGGAGGCTGAATTACAGACCGAGACCCCTTTGACTCATCAGTTACTAACAACAAAACACATTGACGAAATAAAACGAATAGGCTAAATGTATTATATGTAGCTGGTTTTATTTATTTAAGCAGTGATTAGAAAACATGGTATATGTACGTATTAGTATTAAACTGTTTATTGATTTGATTGTGTTACAGGGGAGTGTTTTAGGCGTACATAGAGTGTTTTGAACATGAATTAAAAGGGCAGCAGAGTGTTTTGAACTCAGCATGTTATCAACTTGCATTCAAAACACTCTAGAGTGTTTTATACTGGGGAGTGTTTTGGGCGTCCTACACCGGTGTAGCATGAAAAAACTATGAGATAGTGTGCGGGCCTTCAGCGCTGTTGACTTTACCACGCATGCGCACGTTATGTGACGTACAGGGGATTCACTTTTGCATAGCTATACCTATAAGAAACTGCATCCCGTGCAATTGTTCACCCCTACTGTATTATATTAATATTCACATTTAGCTGTTTATGTTTAATAAAATGTTGTTTTATTAATAAATAGGTTATTCCGCTTCCTGTTTTTCACTCTATTTGTCATGCAAACAATTCACGTTATTAAAGTTCACGTGTGAGTGTATTTTTACGTCTTAAGTTTTTGTTTTTTTTTTGGGGGGGGGGGGGAGTTGTTGTTATTTAACGGTTGACTAATCATTCTGTGTTTGTTTACTTTACAACGGACCTTGTAAAGCAAACTCCATGTTTGACAAAACAAATTAATACTTTAAAAAAAGAGGACAGTTGTTAAAAGCAAACTATATACGTAAAACAGTAATACTAATATACATGTATTTCATTAGCTATTCAGTATGATTAGAATAAAGCATCAGGTTTACTAGCCAGCGACTGCCAGCGATTACATAAAAAAAAAAAAACAGACAGGGGAATGGAGACAGGAGAGACGAATGAAAAAAACACCTTTTCTGAGGGGGTGCAGTATAGCTATGAAAACACCTTTTCTGAGGGGGTGCAGTATAGCTATGAAAACACCTTTTCTGAGGGGGTGCAGTATAGCTATGAAAACACCTTTTCTGAGGGGGTGCAGTATAGCTATGAAAACACCTTTTCTGAGGGGGTGCAGTATAGCTATGAAAACACCTTTTCTGAGGGGGTGCAGTATAGCTATGAAAACACCTTTTCTGAGGGGGTGCAGTATAGCTATGAAAACACCTTTTCTGAGGGGGTGCAGTATAGCTATGAAAACACCTTTTCTGAGGGGGTGCAGTATAGCTATGAAAACACCTTTTCTGAGGGGGTAAAGTATCTCATAACTTGAAAAAACTTTTCTGAGGGGGTGCAGTATAGCTATGAAAACACCTTTTCTGAGGGGGTGCAGTATAGCTATGAAAACACCTTTTCTGAGGGGGTAAAGTATCTCATAACTTGAAAAAACTTTTCTGAGGGGGTGCAGTATCTCATAGCTATGAAAACACATTTTCTGAGGGGGTGCAGTACCTCATATCTATTAAAACACCTTTTCTGAGGAGGTGCAGTATAGCTATTAAGCAGGATGGCGAGAGTTCAGCTGCGTGAGTTGTCAGCACATCATAACCAATGTGTGGTTCAGAGGGTTGAAGCTCCAGCTTTTCGGCTGACCAGTCAATTTATTTGGCTGTTTGGCCGTGTTCTGACTATACTCATGAATATGCATTTTACTTCTTTAATGTGATCCGCTGCCAGGCTCCTTGCAAACCGCACAGCCCTGAACTCGACCAAACCCCCAACTCAACACGCACTGTCTGAATATCAAGCCTGAAGTAACCCACTTACTTCAAATGGAAACGTCAAATTCTTCTAAATACACCAGAACGGATAGTTAAGGTATCTGGTTGTCGGGTTTTCTTTCTGAGCGGTCCGATTGCCTTTAATGTTCTAATTAGCGTTATTAAACAATCTCAGTTTCATAAGTTAATCATGGAAAAATGATAATGACAAAATAAGGACAACTATTTTTTTTTTTTTACCAATACATTCCTAAAACAGCAGTGATTATCACTTTACCGTCGCTGCTTAGAGGTTGTAGCTACACTAACTGTTTCATAAAACAAAGACTTCACCCTCGCTAAACGAATCATATAAAATGAGTAATGATTGCGATGATTAATTATGTGTTTGCATTATAAGAGCACTACTTAAAATGCAGAGCCATTCATTTTATTCCGCCGCCGCGCTTTATTCTGCACGTTAATTAATTCGCTGGAAAGAAGCTTAAAAGTTCATCGGGGCGTTTGATTTTCTATAATAAAAACAGAGTCGGCATAAAACATATTTAAAGGCAGGTACATCGTCAGATAGAGAAAAATAAATAAACAACGACATTAAATTGAAAGACAGTAGCCTACTACACACAATCACACGTCCGAAGTAAATAGTAAAGATGTTGAAAATCACAGTGGCTGTAGATATCAGCGGGACTCGGGGATTCGCACAAAACGACGGATTAAAATGCATTTTAATTTGCGGCAAAGCAACGTATAAAACAGCCTGATAAATAATTATTACTATGATTTTTTTCGGGTGCCTTAGCTGGCTACGGCCTTGAACGCTCACTAAATATTATTTTACACTGACTCACAATGTGTCCCTAAAATTGAACTCAACTACACCTTATGAAGTATATTAAGTACTACATGTAAAAATCACATGTTTATACATGCTGAAAAAAAAAACCTACCAATTTCACACAAATATAATCGTTGAACACCTACAAGGGAAAGATGCGCACTCGTTGTACTCATGCATCGTATTCTATTTTCCTTTTCTTATGTCAGATCGGGACACGGAACTGCATCAAAATAAAGGGGATGGGTTGATATTTAATACTTTAATAGTACGTAATACGTTATTGAGACTTTAAACACGAGACATTTTGTTTCAACCTTTCTGTTGACAAAGGGGATGCAGTATATCATGCTCGCTTGTTCAATGACGCGTTTGGTCATGGGATGCAGTTTCTCATGCTTCACCTGTATAATTCAGTAGGGTTTTGACCATATTCAAATTTGCTAAAACTAAAAAGTTCATTTAGCTAACAAAGACCAGTAGTACAAAACAGAGCTCAAAATAAAATAAAATGAGTCCAAAATGTATCGTTATGTGTACTCCGATAGTGTAAAAAGACGCAGAAGCTATTAAAGCAATCGGTTCCAGAACAGTAGGGGTAACAATTTTGATGCAACATTAATTTGCAATACTTCTTTGTTTCATTAATAGCTAGATAACATTCACCGCTGTTACTTTACCGTTTTTAACGATGTACCTTCTATCAGTCTCACGCTTCTTTTTAATTAATTTTGTAGGACATATTTGGTCACAACGCCAATATTCATCCGTCCTGGTGTCAGACATTCTGTGGCTGTCTCACTTCTGAAGGACAGCCCATCTCAGGTCAGAGTGACAGCAGAAATCTTTAATGGAAAAGTCCTTGTGGTTTCTGGTGAAGACACGTTGCAGCGAGGTGAGTTTTGACTGCCATGTATCTTCATAAAGTAAATAACTTCTTTACATGTACAAAGGGTTTATCAAAGTCAGGTTCTTTGAAAATATTTGATAAGCAAATACTTAGTTGTATAACGTGTTAAAGACACATAGATTGAGAAGAACATTTAGCCGATCCCATCAGAACCCAAGTGCTCGAAACAAAACTAAAATAAAATGAGTCTGAAATGTATTGTTTTGTTTATAGTATAAAAATACCCAGATGGTTCTTCAAGCAATCCAGTTGCTGCCAACCTATCCATGTTGTGCAAACCTGTAAATGTATTTATCAGATAAGTTTCTGGGGGTTCCAGAACAGATAGGCCTGTGTATCAAATCCATCGTACGTGCACAGTATATTTCTGTATTTATTCATCAGGTGGAGCTCACATTGACATTTTTCTGCGACTTTGATTATTGTGGCCTTCACAGCTGTTATAGCAAGCATGTGTTTAATTGTAAAACCTGATATATGGTATTACACAGTTAAAGAAAGCTTTACTTTCAGCTAATCTTTCACTTCTTTGATAATTTCACCCTTTAGAGTAAAATTGAGGGGTGTCCTTTTTTTTTTTTTTTTTATTATCACCCTATCCTGGCTTTATAAAACATGATCATCAGCTTTAAATAGTTTTCATTCCAGTATTTTCCAGTAGATGGCAGCACTGCAAACCTTATAAACCACTTGCTTCATTTTTCATGAGTTACATTCCCTATTTGCAGGGTTAGACTCCTATAGAATATAGTAAGTGGACTCTATAGGTTTAGCCAGTGTTGAGCAGTGATGCACATTTTCCTACCCTCAAGGGGTTTTGTGACCCCAGGCCCCAGTGGGGTCCGGGGGCAAAGCCCCTGGGGAACTTTTCACAGTCACAGTGCCAGTGAAGTCAATTTTACACCTAAAAAGATGAAGACATTGATCCATAGATATTATATGGGGAGCCAGGTCCATGAAAAATCATAGTGTTAGTTGGATGGGATAATCTGTATTTGCATTTACATAATGATTTTATGTGGACACTGGAACTAAGTTTCAGGCTACCAATAATTTGAATAATAATTAGAATTAATGTGGAGCATATGCTGTCACTGTTGGGTAGATTTTCTATGGAAGGTTTCCAGCCCAGAAGAAAGAGACTCTCACTCTCTAAACTAGGAGGGCTATCCTTGCCTGTTCTTGAGAAATGTTATTTGGCTGCAAGGCTATCGGTGCAATACTACATTTAAAAAAATATTGATGCAGAATGTACCCACCACATGAAACCATTTGGGAAAATAATCTGACTATTCACATCTCCTGGTCCCACAAAAAAGTGTTTGAACATTTAAAATAAATTGTATTTTGCATACACTAATTGTCTGGTATAATGTTTACATTTTTTTAGGATTAGACAATAATTATTTAAAATTGGAGAACAAAGATATTTCGTCCACAAAATAGAAAGCATGGCATCAACACACTGCAGGACATCTCAGGATGGCACACTGTTATCCTTTGACACCCACAGTCAAGCACAATACAAGAGCAAAGGCACTCAGTTCTTTCAAGTCTTCAAAATGACCACAATATAGCCTTACACACTAATAGCACACATCCAATTGAAGAAATATTATTGCTGCATGCCAAGCCAGATAGAAAAAGTCTTCAATATTCTAATATCTAATAACAAAATATTTAAAACACAAAATAAAACATGATTAATATGTTTAGAGAGGATCAGAGCAGGACGGTTGGAAACATGCTAATACTGTCAGAATGTCTTCATGTAAACTAATTGGTTTTTAACTGAAAAAAAATTCGAGGGGGTTTATGCCTTAAAATTCGATGTTTTAATCATTCAATTTAAATAACACTGGCTTAAACGTAAAAAGGGAAACATGTGTACAACAGTTAAAAACAACGAAATCACCCGTCTCAACAGCACTCATTACAATACCTAATGCCTTTCTAAACATAATAAAAGACCACACATTAAATAAATCCACATCATAAATGTTGGGGTGACGTGAAGGGCAGCCAGCTTTCTCACATCATGCTTATCGACATTGATTCAGCTCCTCCATCACCACCTGAAGATCTAATGGGACAGGACTACACTTTTGCATTACCTGAATCTTAAATGTGCACAATACATCTACTATTAAGTTACATTATATGTAGGGCCTATTAGTCTAACATTTAAACCTACGTGTAATATGCTGAAGCTTTATGCGTTGCTCAAGTGAGATTCTAAATTCTTTTATAGAAACCGAAAGTTACTGTAGCCTACTGTATTTGAGTGCTTTTTTTAAAATTTCCGAAACAACGCTTTCAGAAAATCATATATTTTTTTTTAAATCACCCTAGAAGTACACAAAAAATAAAAATAGAAAAAAAACTTAAATCAAAGCACCAAAAAAAAACAAAACAAAACTGGAGCCTACCAAAATATATTGCGAATTATACCTATACAACACACAATAAAGCACAAAGCCATCTTATTAAGTTGTATGCATCACATTTAAAAAAGAAATAAAAAAATCTGACAAAATATAGCAAATCACATATAAAAAAACAATACGACAATTTGTATGCAAAAAATAAAGAACGGAGGGCTTTGTATTATAGCCTGTAGTAAAACAGATGTGCAGTGTCTTTGTAAACACCGATATGCTATTAAACACATTTTGCTTTGTATTATGCGCTTTCACTATTACTTTTAGCATATCGAGAGATCTTGCTAGGAAACGCAGTGCCTGTGTGGAGCAGATGCTATTTTTCATCAAATCTGTTTGGATAGTGTTGGCCATTTTTGGAAGGGAAAAACAAGATCAGCTGTTACACTAATTTTCACTTAGTTTATTTTAGAAATGTTGAACTGAATCAACCCATGTTTATTATTATGTAAATGAACTCGCCCTCTACCAGTTGTCACGTCAATTTCAGTTCCTGGTGCAGTTTGTGAATTTCAGTACAACTCGAGTTGCTGTTTCACTAGAGTGCACACGCACACGCAATAAAAGCAAACGTTGCGTCGGGAACATTAAACAATGAAGTATTGGGGAGAAATAAAATAGGCTACTATTCAAGACAAATAACAATGTAGCTGGCGTGTAAAAAATGGCGTTTCACCAAAAATAATGGGTGTCCACCCCCCAGTCTAACACTGCATATTTCTAAACATAGTTTTTGATTGACAGTCCCATTTAGGAGCTCTGAGTGTTTTTAAGGGCATTTTACACAAATTCCATTTCATATTTTATTTGTGTGGCTTGTCGAGACTTTCCAATTCCAATTTTGTGCATTATCAGGGTTTTTTTCCCCCAATTAATTTTGTGAGAGTGCTTAATACTGTAAATTACGTTTTATGATGACAATTAAAAAGCTTTATGCCTCTCCAGGGTGTGTGTTGTTGAGGGATATCGCCATGCCTCAGGTGTGCTGTCAACCACACAAGAAGTGGTGATATGCCACAACAATGCACACCCTGGAGTGCCATATTATGGTCATACAATGACTATGAATTCATTTTGAAAAAAAGACAAAAAGTAATTTTGTTTGTTTACCTATGATAAGGCTGTAGTTCTGAACCGTGGCGATATCAGGTTTGTGATGCGAGCCGTGTGATATCGGTAGATATTGCCACGGGTCTGACATCACAAACCTATTAAAATGAATCAGAGAGCTATCCTTGCCATTGTGTAATTGAAATAAAGTATTATACAACAGTATACAACTGGATTCCAGTCTATCTTTCAAAGAAGGGAAGGCAGAGATCTTTGACTGATCCTAAACTCTTGATCCAAAAATACACAAGAACCAGGAGAATCAAAGGAAGTCAAGCGAACTTTAAACTTTCTTTAACCCAGTGTAGCACCAGAGATTATGTTTTTAAAATGTAAACCATGTGTTTGATATAACCTGTGTTTCCTTTAAACTTCATATTTAGGGTTAGGGTTTATGGTCAGATAGAAATGCACAACAGGTACAATTTGTACAATTTTCTGGAATTATTTAACCAGTTTAGTTCTAAAATAAATAATAAAGAGTATTAGCTATTGCTTACTTTTAGTGTGAGGGAGAAACAAAATATATTTAAGCAAAAATATCGCACTGGTTGGTGCAATATGGTGCTAAAAAATAAACTTAGTGGGGCTCTCGAGTGGCGAATCTGGTAAAGGCGCTCCGCATGGAGTGCAGGATTCGCTCTATAGCCTGTACCTCGCCGGTTCGAGTCCAGGCTATTCCACAGCTGACCGTGGACGGGAGCTCCCAGGGGGCGGCGCACAGTTGGCCGAGCATCGCCCGGGGGGAGGGAGGGTTAGGCTGGCCAGGGTGTCCTCGGCTCACCACGCACCAGTGACCCCTGTAGTCTGGCCGGGTGCCTGCGGGCTTGCCTGTAAGCTGCCAGAGAGCTGCGTTGTCTTCCAACGCTGTAGCTCTTGGGTGGCTGCATGGTGAGTCCGCAGCGTGTGTTTGGCTTCTCCCTCCCGAGTCAGCGCAGGGGTGGTAGCGAGGAGCTGAGCCTAAAAAATAATTGGCCATTCTAAATTGGGAGAAAATAATAAAAAAATAATTGGCAACGACTAAATTTAAAAAAAAGGGAAAAAAGGGGAATAAATAAATAAATAAACTTAGTAATACAATTTTATTTTTTTCAATGTATTTCATTTTATAACACAAAATACATTTTTGTTTTGTAGCTTTTTTTAAAAATGTTGTCAATACATTTTTTTGTTGTTGTATTATCCAACATCTATCTTCTATATCATTTATAAACTCTATTTATCAAATTCATCCCAACATGTCCCTTTCTCTTTTTAAAATATAGGCTCCACTGGATTGCTTGTACTTCCACCAGTAAGTATTTTCTTTTTTCAAATCTTCAGATTTTTTTTTTCACATCCTATCATCCTATTTGTGATGTTCATAATGAAGCTCCTGTTTACTATGGGTATGACATATCACAGTTATCCCAAGTCATGTTCTTGTTGTTGTTTAGATTCATTTGAAATTCAGGTTTGAATAGTCTCAATTAGCCCTCGGTACATCTGGTACACCAGCAGAGGGTAACCATTAACCTGGGTCCACATGGGGTGCTTTAAACTTCTGAGTTTGAAAAAGTCACCAGCATCTGACACCAGTATCTGAATCTAAACAGCAACAACAAGAATACATTAGTTAATTCTGGTTAGGAGCTCAGTAGCTCGCTGACATCTGCTCTTGAGTTCCTGGGTGTAGAAGAGGAAGCTGGCTTGGTCGTGGGATCGGAGGATCCCCACTGAACCTTCAGTTCTCCAGCGCTGTGTGGGGAGTTGCTGCGTTGAGGGGAAAAAAATTGGACATTCTAAATTGGGGGTAAAATAACTGGGCACTCTAAATAAAAAAATAAATAAATAAAAAAAAAGATAACTCTGGTATGTCACATCCATCATACCAAGCTCATAAACATGTGTTAGAATGTACAAAAAACTAAAACAATATCAGTGCTATATTATTATTATTATTATTATTATTATTATTATTATTATTATTATTATTATTATTATTATTATTATTATTATTATTATATGTGATTTTTAGTAAGTTTGAAAAATAAAATCATACTTTTAGGGCCTTATCACTGCCTGTCAGTACAGTTTTGTACAAAACACAATATATTCTTTCTATAATGAAATATTCCTGTCCCTATTCTTCAGATTCCTAAGGACTCCACTGCTGATGAATCCCAGTATACTCTGTTAGTGAATGGCTATGATGGTGTGAAGCAGGTGTTCACTAACAGCACATCACTGGTGTTTCGTTCAAAAGGGTTCTCTACCTTTATCCAGACCGATAAGCCTCAATACAAACCAAGGGAAGGGGTGAAGATCCGAGTTATATCACTTTACTCTGACCTGAAACCCTACAAGGCCCAAGTCAACATTATCATAAAGGTAGGTGTTGCCACATGAGAAGAAAGGACAAAACATTGCATGGGGTTTAAGGGTTAAGGGAAGGTATTCAAAACCAACCAACCATAGCCCTAGTTACAAAGAAATTTTTCTGGAAAACCCCAATGGGCTAACAAGGAGAGTCAATTTAAAAGTCTAGTGCACCATTCAGTTTTAAAAATAGTTAACAGGGTTAATACATCAGTGATTCCTGCAGTCTTTCATTTTGAATTTCTGGATGATAGAGACATAACACTTGGAGATATGACTGTCATGCTTTGTGGTCAGTGACATGTTTTTTGACCCCAAAGACACAGCTGAGGTGAATTACCTGTTTACTATAGTAAGTGCTTCTTTAAAAACTCCATATTTTACATCTACACTATCTAGATAATGGATGTACACCACAGATAAGATTTATGAAATTATTTTGTTACATACAACCCCAGCTAAGTTGGTTAAACAAAAACGAGAGAACAAACCCCCGATGTTGTCTGGCTTGTGCAACCTGTACTGGGAGTAGTATGGAATTATGTCTCCTGTGTACTGGGAGTAGTATGGAATTATGTCTCATGTGTACTGGGAGTAGTATGGAATTATGTCTCCTGTGTACTGGGAGTAGTATGGTATTATGTCTCATGTGTACTGGGAGTAGTATGGAATTATGTCTCATGTGTACTGGGAGTAGTATGGTATTATGTCTCCTGTGTACTGGGAGTAGTATGGTATTATGTCTCATGTGTACTGGGAGTAGTATGGTATTATGTCTCATGTGTACTGGGAGTAGTATGGTATTATGTCTCATGTCTTATGTCTTATGTATTATAATTGTACTCCTGACACTGCCTGGTAATTATGTGGTGTTTTGTTTTTCCCGGCAGGACCCTCAGGATAATTCTATAGAGCAGTGGCTGTCAATAGACAGTCATCTGGGTGTTGTATCAAAAGAGTTTCAGTTATCTGACAACCCTCCTCTTGGAAGCTGGACCATTGAAGCTACAATAGACGTAAGCCTAACCCTTATTTAACTGGGACGCATTGTAAATATGACTGTATTACTACAATGCGAATCAACCTCCCTGACAATGAAATTAGAATAATTACAGAAAGGGAAATAGACAAGACTGAGGCTTGAATGGTAACCTGAACAGTTGGTGTGATTATTTAATGCATCTATGGTAACAGAATAAAATAACTTACCCTGTGTTGTCTGGATCAATGTAATACACATTTTAACCTAATCCTGATTTGCTCTGATATTTTTTCTTGAAGTTGAAAGTTTTATGAGCACAGGAATGGTAGTTCACTTTAAATATCAAGGATAAGGGTAGGGTTAGGGTTAGTGTTAGGGTTAGGGTTAGGGTAGGTAACTACATTTAGAAATGGCCCACTGATTACACACCCTTGTTGGGTTTTCTTGTGTGATGCAGCTTCAATTGGATAGACTTCACTCATTGTGGCCAGACAGCTCCTTCTGTTGTGTTGGAACTCGACTGCACACTTTTAAACGTCTTTCCTTTTCACACAAACGTGTAATCAATACACTCTTTCTCTTTTAGGGAGTGGTGAGTAGCAGTCCATTCATCGTAGCTGAATATGGTAAGCATATTTGAATAGTGTAAACTTTGTTAAAATGAATAGAGTGCTTACTGGGTTTTTTTTTATAGTGTCCTCCAACCATAAATTATTTAATAGGGGTGCTGCTTTTGCCCAAGGGATTAAAGTAATTTGTTACATTGCAGGGATGGACCAGTACATTCATAATAATAACATACAAAAAACACATGCCCATTTATTATGGAATGAGGTGTGTATTTAGAAGCTGTTGCAACAGAACATTGTACTATTGTGGTACATGCAATCAGTTGTCATTGTGGATCTAAAACTTGTTGAAAATAAATGTTTTTGTTTTTTTACATGCTGTAGATAAATGAAATCTTCCTGGTATCTTATCACTTTATGTGTTGTAGGTCACATGACCCAGTTATTGCAAGGTCTTTACCTTGAGACTGAGCTACAGCACAGGTCGTGATTCTGTACCAGGACGTTGCTGAAACTTTTACTTTTCTGACGAGAGGAGCCATTGACGGACTGAACGACTTGCCCTCAATCACTGTCCTAATTAACATGACTCTTTATATGTGTTTTTACTTTCAGTGCTGCCTAAATTTGAAGTAGAGATGAGGACCCAGTCTATTTACTGTGTTCAAGAAAAGAAGGATATAACTGGCACTGTCACAGCAAAGTGAGTGTACTGATCGTAGCCAGGGCCTGTGTGTATGAAAACTTGATATTAGTGTTGTTAAAGTGGCATTAAATATGCCTGATTGAATTTGCTACCTTGTGCCACTATATAGAAGCCACTTCCTGGCTGTTACATCTGTTTCTTAAAAGCAGCATTGGGCAATAAAAGTTCCTAGTGGATACCAGAAGGTTTTTTGTTGCCAGTGCAATAGATCTCCTCCTAGTGGCTGATGAGTTCACAATACTTTCCTCTCAACTGCAGAGCCTTCCTATATAGTACTTGTGGAAGTGTGGTGTCCTGTGATCTTAACATTCATCTATGGACTCTTGACAGGTTTAGTGCGCTCTCTGTCTTCCACTCTGTGCTCATTCGGTATGATATCCAAACCAGGCCTGTGTACATAAACAACATTGGCCCTATTTTTAAGCAAGTGCAATAGCAAAGAAGAATACAAAAAATGTAACAGTTTAAACGAGCAAATATTCTTAGATTACATTACAATTGATTTAATCTTCTCAGGAAAATGCAGCTTTGCCTTTGCATTTGTTTCAAAATATGTCCCATTCTGTACAAAAATCCATAAAATGATAAAGATCTGCAAATGAAAGCTTTAAACACCAGCTGTTACACTGGTAGATTGTTGAATGGATGGAACAGCTGGGTTAAGGAACAGTCCTGAATTTGGGTATGAACCCAACTTCACTCCAGTATTCAACAGGGACAGGCTGTGAACTGAAGTGCTAAATGTTGACATGTGCATGGTTTCCTTCATAGATACAGGTATGGGAAGCCTGTAAATGGAACTCTGACATTAAGCGCCATCATATGGGAAATGAAAATTAACATTACTAAACCAATACCAGTAAGTCTGCAGCCTTTTTCCCCCCATTTTCATTTAAAGCTTCTACCCTCTCATTTTTGGTGTTTTCATATTATTTTTGGTCTTTTTTTACAGATAAACGGGTCAGCTGATTTTACATTCTCTTACAAAGATTTTGAAAACTACATCATCAATAGAGAACTACGTTATTTTTATCGAAATTTGTCAGTTACTGCAACTGTGACGGAGTCCCTAACAGGTACTTGAGTTCAGAACAATTGTATCCATCTACGTATCCATTCCTAATACACCGACATCTCAAACTACAGACCAAGGCATTGTGTAGCATGACCTCCCACTATAATAGATCCACGGTAGAGGAAGAGTTCTAAAATAATGAGTTAGTGACATACATAACAGGGTCATGAACCCACAACAAGGCAGTTCATCAATTGTAATATCCGAGAGCCAAGGTCAGTGAATAACACAATTACAGCAACCTGTAAAGCAAAAGTCAAATTGTGTATTGCCAGGTTTAATCCAATCCAGCTACCACATGTGAAAGCACTAGAAAGAAAAGCACTGTAACAATATATAAGATAGGGAAAGGCAGCCTACACCATATTACCTGCTGTGTTTATTTTTAGTTTTGTAACTTTAGCAGCAGATTTCCTCCTTATGAAAGAATGTACTCTTTTTATAAAGGCTTTGAAAAGCAGCCTCAGAATGTTTTCACAGATACACTGTGCTAAATGTAGACATTTCTTTGGGCCTTGCAGATTTTACATGGGTGTAACATACAATAGACTACACATCTTGGGAGCAGCATGCATGCTTATGTGAACATGCGCTGGGGAGGTCAAATCAAGGCTGATCCTCAGAGCCAGCATTGGATGATAATATAAATATAAGTTTATATAAATAATGTTAATTAGAATTAATACAGATTTAAAGATATAAGTAAAAATGATGTCACAATATATAGAACACCATTACATCATGTAAGAATAAATCATGGATTTGAATACAAACAATAATAAGTAGTTGTCATGCCGTCAAACACCTAGAAATACCTCCAATGCTTTGATTCAAACACATGCTCCCTTGAGAAAGATATGTACAACATATCGAAACGTTGGGCAGCTGGCTCTGAGCTAATTATTTATATATATATTTATTATTTTTTTCTTTTACAGGATTAACATGTAACACAAGCACAGATATAGGGTTAGCCTTCTCTAAATATAATCTGGAATTTTATGGAAATCCATCAGCATTGAGGTTGTCATTAAACTTCACAGCTTACGTAAGTACAGATTTTATATTCAGTTTGTTCTATACTCCAACAATAATGTGGTAACAAGACATTCTTATTTTTACAATATATACCACATATTAAAATAATACAACTATGATCTTATTTTTGCAGCTTAAAATATCTTCATATGACAGTAGGACACTGACCACAGAAGAGAGAAAGAACAACGTGACTGTTTCTGTAAGACAAGGCTTTTATGGTGTGGAAAGACATATGATACTTGAGGAGAATTATGACTTGCCAGGACTGGACGAAGTATCCATTATCAATTACACCATTCCAGAAAATGGGATTATAATGATCAACCTCCCTATTATGACCAAAGAAACACAATTACGCATTATGGTAAGGTTTTCAACACAGTCTGAAATATTGGTTTAAAAGTTAGAGATAGAGTTAGAGATAGAGTTAGAGATAGAGTTAGAGATAGAGACAGGGTTAGTGACAGGGTTAGTGACAGGGTTAGAGACAGGGTTAGAGACAGGGTTAGAGACAGAGTTAGAGATAGAGACAGGGTTAGAGACAGGGTTAGAGACAGAGTTAGAGACAGAGTTAGAGACAGAGTTAGAGATAGAGTTAGAGATAGAGTTAGGGTTAGAGTTAGAGACAGTTAGAGATAGAGTTAGAGATAGAGTTAGAGATAGAGTTAGAGATAGAGTTATAGTTAGAGATAGGGTTAGAGATAGAGTTAGAGATAGAGTTAGGGTTAGATATAGAGATAGAGTTATAGTTGGAGATAGAGATAGGATTAGAGATAGGGTTAGAGATAGAGTTAAGGTTAGAGATAGAGTTAGAGATAGAGTTAGAGTTAGAGGTAGAGATAGGGTTAGAGATAGAGTTAAGGTTAGAGTTAAGGTTAGAGATAGGGTTAGAGATAGAGTTAGAGATAGAGTTAGGGTTAGAGATAGGGTTAGAGATAGAGTTAAGGTTAGAGATAGGGTTAGAGATAGAGTTAGGGTTAGAGATAGGGTTAGAGATAGAGTTAGAGATAGAGTTAGAGATAGGGTTAGAGATAGAGTTAGGGTTAGAGATAGGGTTAGAGATAGAGTTAAGGTTAGAGATAGAGTTAGAGATAGAGTTAGAGATAGGGTTAGAGTTAGAGACAGAGTTAGAGACAGAGTTAGAGAGGGTTAGAGTTAGAGATAGAGATAGAGTTAGAGATAGAGATAGGGTTAGAGATAGAGTTAGGGTTAGAGATAGTGTTAGAGATAGAGTTAAGGTTAGAGATAGAGTTAGAGATAGGGTTAGAGTTAGAGATAGAGTTAGAGACAGAGTTAGAGACAGGGTTAGAGACAGTTAGAGATAGGGTTAGAGATAGAGTTAGAGTTAGGATTAGAGATAGGGTTGGAGTTAGAGATAGAGATAGAGTTATAGTTAGAGATAGAGATATGGTTAGAGTAGAGATAGGGTTAGAGATAGGGTTAGAGATAGGGTTAGAGATAGAGTTAAGGTTAGAGATAGAGTTAGAGATAGAGTTAGAGATAGGGTTAGAGTTAGAGACAGAGTTAGAGACAGAGTTAGAGATAGGGTTAGAGATAGGGTTAGAGATAGGGTTAGAGATAGAGTTAGAGATAGAGTTAGAGATAGAGTTAGAGACAGGGTTAGAGACAGGGTTAGAGACAGGGTTAGAGACAGTTAGAGTTAGAGATAGAGTTAGAGATAGAGTTAGAGATAGAGATAGAGATAGAGACAGGGTTAGAGACAGGGTTAGAGACAGAGTTAGAGTTAGAGATAGGGTTAGAGATAGAGTTAGAGATAGGGTTAGAGATAGAGTTAAGGTTAGAGATAGGGTTAGAGATAGAGTTATAGTTAGAGATAGAGATAGGGTTAGAGATAGGGTTAGAGATAGAGTTAGGGTTAGAGATAGAGTTAGAGTTAGAGATAGAGATAGGGTTAGAGATAGGGTTAGAGATAGAGTTAAGGTTAGAGTTAAGGTTAGAGTTAAGGTTAGAGTTAGAGTTAGAGTTAAGGTTAGAGATAGGGTTAGAGATAGGATTAGAGATAGAGTTAGGGTTAGAGATAGGGTTTGAGATAGAGTTAAGGTTAGAGATAGGGTTTGAGATAGGGTTAGAGATAGAGTTAAGGTTAGAGATAGAGTTAGAGATAGGGTTAGAGTTAGAGACAGAGACAGAGTTAGAGACAGGGTTAGAGACAGTTAGAGATAGGGTTAGAGATAGAGTTAGAGTTAGGATTAGAGATAGGGTTGGAGTTAGAGATAGAGATAGAGTTATAGTTAGAGATAGAGATATGGTTAGAGATAGGGTTAGAGAAAGAGTTAAGGTTAGAGGTAGGGTTAGAGATAGAGTTATAGATAGAGATAGGGTTAGAGATAGGGTTAGAGATAGATTTAGGGTTAGAAATAGGGTTAGAGATAGAGTTAAGGTTAGAGACAGAGTTAGAGACAGAGTTAGAGAGGGTTAGAGTTAGAGATAGGGTTAGAGATAGAGTTAGAGTTAGGATTACAGTTAGGATTAGAGATAGGGTTGGAGATAGAGATAGAGTTAGAGATAGAGATAGAGTTATAGTTAGAGATAGGGTTAGAGATAGGGTTAGAGAAAGAGTTAGAGATAGAGTTAGAGATAGAGTTAAAGATAGGGTTAGAGAGAGACAGGGTTAGAGACAGGGTTAGAGACAGGGTTAGAGATAGGGTTAGAGATAGAGATAGAGTTAAAGATAGGGTTAGAGTTAGAGACAGGGTTAGAGACAGGGTTAGAGACAGGGTTAGAGATAGAGATAGAGTTAGAGATAGAGATAGAGTTATAGTTAGAGACAGGGTTAGAGATAGGGTTAGAGAAAGAGTTAGAGATAGAGTTAAAGATAGGGTTAGAGATAGAGACAGGGTTAGAGACAGGGTTAGAGACAGGGTTAGAGACAGGGTTAGAGACAGGGTTAGAGATAGGGTTAGAGATAGAGATAGAGATAGAGTTATAGTTAGAGATAGGGTTAGAGATAGGGTTAGAGAAAGAGTTAGAGATAGAGTTAAAGATAGGGTTAGAGATAGAGATAGGGTTAGAGATAGGGTTAGAGATAGGGTTAGAGATAGAGATAGAGTTAAAGATAGGGTTAGAGTTAGAGACAGGGTTAGAGACAGGGTTAGAGACAGGGTTAGAGTTAGAGATAGAGTTAGAGATAGAGTTAAGACAGGGTTAGAGACAGAGTTAGAGATAGGGTTAGAGTTAGAGATAGAGATAGCGTTAGAGATAGAGTTAGAGATAGAGTTAGAGTTTGGATTAGAGTTAGAGATAGAGTTAGAGATAGAGATAGAGTTATAGTTAAAGATAGAGTTAGGATTAGAGATAGGGTTAGAGAAAGAGTTAAGGTTAGAGATAGGGTTAGAGATAGAGATAGGGTTAGAGATAGGGTTAGAAATAGAGATAGAGTTAGAGATAGAGATAGGGTTAGAGATAGGGTTAGAGATAGAGTTAGAGATAGGGTTAACGGTAGGGTTAGGAATACTGTTAGGGTTCGGGGTAGGGTTAGTGTTAAAGGTAGGGTTAGGGATACTGTAAAACTCTTCATTTGTGAACTGTTTTGTCTTTAGTGTGGCTTGTGGCAGCTATCTTGAGAAGGTCTGGGACAGGTCTTGTGTATTGGGTTGCAATTTAAAATCTGAAAAACAAAAATTATAAAAAACAACCACAGCTGAGATCACAAAATAATTTATTTTAGGATCTCGATATTACCATTCCGTTATCTAGTGATCACAAGATCATTTAGCTCAGGATCTGAAGAAGACGGAAGTCACTACTTCCGTTTTCCTGAGATAATTTATCTCAGGATTTTGACAGTACAAGTCGTTTTGTCGAGATCACTAGATAACTTAAATGATCTCAGGAAAACAGAAGTAGTGACTTCCATTTTCTCGAGATCCTGAGATAGATGATCTTGTGATCATGAGATAATGGAATGGTAATGTCGAGATCCTGAGATAGATGATCTTGTGATCATGAGATGATGGAATGGTAATGTTGAGATCCTGAGATAGATGATCTTGTGATCATGAGATGATGGAATGGTAATGTCGAGATCCTGAGATAGATGATCTTGTGATCATGAGATGATGGAATGGTAATGTCGAGATCCTGAGATAGATGATCATGTGATCATGAGATGATGGAATGGTAATGTCGAGATCCTGAGATAGATGATCTTGTGATCATGAGATGATGGAATGGTAATGTCGAGATCCTGAGATAGATGATCATGTGATCATGAGATGATGGAATGGTAATGTCGAGATCCTGAGATAGATGATCATGTGATCATGAGATGATGGAATGGTAATGTCGAGATCCTGAGATGGCCTGAATGAGCCGCCATAACAAGCAATAACAGCCAGCAATAAAATATTTTAAGCTAAAAATGTATTACCTGTAAATGATTGAGTTTGAGTGTGAGTAATAATTAATTAATTAATATCCCCTGGATGTGCATTATATTTGTATCTGTTTGTTATTTCGTGTAATATGTTACAGTTCTCCTTTATTACTGTTCCTGCACTCGCACTGTTTCTGAGCAAGCAGGGGCATGGTGGAATGTCTGTAATTGGACCAGTATAAAAATGACCGCTAGGAGTGCACTAGTGTTTTATTGCCTGTTTTATTTTCCAATGTAAATGTCACTGTTTCAGGTGCGTGTCTTGTTTAATATTTATCTTGTATTTTTATTTTATAATTAGGCAGAATTTCAGGGCTCCAGGCAGTATTTGTTTGTCAATGCATTTTACTCTCCAAGCAAATCTTATATCCAGATACAGAAGCCCAGTTCAACTCCTAAGGTAACTGTCTTATTTTCATTGATTAAAACATTACTGTACTGGGTCTATATGAGGTAATTGGAGGGTGCAGGGCACACGCAATGCTATAAGGTACATTCAAAAGGATTGAATCTGCTGTGTAACTGGGCAGACAACGCAATACGGGATTAATGCCGATACATTTGAAGGGCTTGCTTACAGTTATTTTTAGTGGCGTATTCATAAAGCATGTTTGTCAGGGTGGGGGGCAAAGTTGGCCCTTCCACTCCTGGTCTTTGTTCCAACCCTGTTCTAAATTATTGAACTGAACCAATGAAACCTGCATCCAGACCCTGAAGTCATTCATTATAACATTTTACCTGTTAAACCTGGAGTGGAATGGCCCCCAGGACCAGGATTGGACAGCCCTGGTGTAGTGTTCTAAATTGTAGATGCAGTTTACCAAAGTACAATGACATTTATTAAACATTTATTAAGTGGTTTTATTTTTAACGTATGCTACTGAAAACCTCTTTAAATGCTTTGTTTCTGTACCTGGCTCCTGTACTGGGAAATAAACACTTGAAATGTACTAATAATCTTTTACATTTAGCTATGCATCGCTAAACAAGTTTTGAAGTCGTTTTATGACTTTGTTTTCTGGTTACTGTCAACCTGAAATATTATAATACTGTCAATATTGGTAAATAATGTGAGCACAAATCTAAATAAAAAACATGTTTACCGTAATGAGGATGAGCACAGTTAGTATTTGTAAAGGACAGACGTGTGTTGGAATGTTTGTGATTTTTATTATTTACTTTTGTTCCTGTATGATTCTGTTCTTAGGTTGGAACTCCCTTTCAGCTTACAGTGGAAAGCAATGAACTGATACAGGAGCTACATTACATGGTACGTTTTCAATACTTTTCTTTTGACCGTTTTCATTTGGCGTATTCATGCTTTCGTCCTGATTTTAATAAACCATTTCTCCACTTCCAAGCTTGCAACATGTTTCAAACCCTTTGACGGCTTCAGTTTATTCATTAGCTGCCTGCTGTGATATACAATGATTGTATCATATACAAATTGCACATTTGTTCCTTGCAGATTCATGGTTTTGCCCGTGTGATAATGCAGTTTTGCAGATTGGTAATATGTTCATCCTTGTCTTTTTTGCAGTGTATCAGAAAGGTACAGGAAAACTGTTTCCCAAGGAGATGGTAGCACCCAGTTCATAAACATGATTTTAATAAGGTTTATCCTTTAGTTTTATGAGATGGTCATAGATACCAATGGAAACACAATACAAAAATGTAAGATTCCTTGGATTGCCATGTGTAGACTTATTTGCAGTGAATTGAGAATGTGTTCTTACTGATTGAATAGGTCGTGTCTAGAGGACGGGTGGTCGCGGTGGGTAAAGAGACCTCGGCTTCGTTTCTGGTGACTCCCACAGATTCCTGGGCTCCTGCTGCCTGCATGATAGTGTACTACGTTCGAGATGATGGGGAGGTGGTCAATGACTTCCTAGAGTTATCCATTAGTAGCGTCTTTAAAAACAAGGTACGGCAAAATCTGGTTGGGTCATTCCACAGTATTTAGTTTAGTTTATTCACATTGTGCCTGCAAGGCCAGCACAGGTACATTTCAATAGTGCAGCACTAATATAAAGAGACCCAAGTAGACTATACTCAGGACATAACAACACAACAGTAAAATCATTCCAAACCATTACTAAGTTTGAGGCGTGCTTTCGCAATGCAATATGCAAAGCTTTTTTAATGCGGTTTTTACTTCAAATGCAGCTGTTGCTTTATTGTGTGGTCCTAGTCCAAATATTATTGTTGAGTTTCGTAGTGTCATCATTACACAAGCAACACTAGTTCACTCTGTTCAAGATAAGTACACTGTTATTTTTTATTTTGCCTTATTGGTGTGGCATTTTTTATTTGTTCTATGAATGATCTGTAAAGAGTTTTATAATGTAATATGTTTCCATCACATACAGAACATGCTAATCTGTTTACCATGTTTGTTGACAGGTCTCGCTGTCTTGGAGTAAGACTCAAGTCAAGCCCTCTGAGTCTGTCTCTCTCTGGGTTACTGTGACAGAGCCTATGTCTTTAGTTGGGATTTTAGTTGTTGATAAAAGTGCACAGCTTCTTCAAAATGGAAATGACATCACAAGGGATATGGTAAGTAACCATAAAATTCTAAATCTTAAGCAGCAGTCAGCATACTTGAGTGATTAACACTCATGGTGAACACAAATTACTTTTTGTACAGCAGTGTTTTTATGTACGTGGTATGTTAAAACATGGTGTCACCAGCAGAAATATTGTTGTCTGTCTTGGGTACTGTTTGTTGGAAAAGTAATACAGTTCCATGCAATAACAATATATCCATGTGAAATGCATTTTAAAAATCTATATATTGGAGTGTGCTATAGTCTTTGTGAAATAAATGTAATGTGGATTTGTCTTAATGTTTCAGGTAACCAAAGAACAAGCTGGATATAATGAGAACTATTTCAATGGTAAACCTCCAGCAGATCCTCTGTCTGTTTTTCAGGTATGGGCAGTATTGTATTATAAACAGAATTTTATCATGGGTTTCCACGTTTTAAATATATTGGCTTAATTAGCAGTGTCTGACTGAGAACTTTTTCTCATGGTTCTGCGAGTGCACTTCAGTCCATTGTATGACATCGAGCCCTGACTCTTCCTCAGGAAAAGACTGCTGAACTGCGTGGTGCATTTGTTATGTGGGCTATATCCATAAAGGCCTGAGTTAAAGCCACCATACTCGCTTCCCCTGTGAACCTTCAGAGGCTAATGTTAATAATTCACTACCGTAGATAATGAAATATATTTCTGGCAGATATTTAACTGTGAGGAAGTATCACATTGTTAAGCACCTTCTTTCACATGAAAGCAATTAAGTCACATTACAGAGTTGTGCTTTGAGTTTCCTGTTGGAACGCGATGGATTTATTGACCCTTTCACATCCACAGAAATGTAACCTGTTGGTGATGACAGATGCTGAAGTTAACTATCTATCCAAATGGTGTAAGTAAAGTAAAAAATATTATTTTTCTAAATAAAAACCATACAACGTGAATTCTGTTAAGCATGTACAATACATATTGACTTTTTGTATTAGTTATTATTTGTGTATTGCTATTACAGTAAAACATGAAACACGACTTGACCAGTTCAAGTGCAGGTGTGACACAATTTTGAGTGCATTCCTCCCTTATACTGAGTATGGGACCAGCCAAACTGGCCATATACTGAAATACTGTACGCATGGCAACATAACAAGAGCCATTAAAAAAAAAACACATTATCGATCAGTGTTTTCTTTTTGTGTACAATTAGAGGTGTAGAAGTTGGAGAAATGAAGGGAGGCAAGGAAGCTTGAGCATTGTTAATGAGTAGAGCTGTCCTGTAATGCTTGCCTTTCATTGCAACAATTCAGTAGTGCTCACTTCCTGTTATCACGCTGAGTGGAAACAAATGGGAGAAGTCACGGCTTCCATGAAAGTTGGGACCACTGTGATAGAATCGTATCCTTACTTATGAGTATCTTACTGGCAGTAAAGTGAAGGAGGCTGCATTTATGTCTGGCTAGGTTCAGTGCCACAGTGTGAGGGTGGTGGTATAATGTGTGACGTATTGTCAGTTTTGTCTGTACTGTTCTCAAGAGAATGTTTTTCATTCCCAATTGACAAACATAACATGATGCAATCTAAGTGACAACCTGAAAAAAAAAAAAAGAAATGGACACAGAGGTTGGGACGGGATCACTGTAGGCAATAAAGCCTGCACATGTTGGTTGAGATAAATAACATAACATGCAGACCAAGTACAGCAGGGCCTCTTGTTATAGGATTCCCCTGCATTATTTTACAGATGCATTTTCTGGTGACGAAATTAATGTAATTAAACCAGCCACATCAAGTAAGCCACAAGTCGGAACCTACTTTCCAGAGACCTGGATCTGGTTGGACACCAATACAAGGTACACTCTAATGGGACACATCATGGTACCCTCCTTTCAGTGATGCATTAACTGCACTCCTGCAGTGTTTGTGTGTGTGTGCATGTACAATATGTATTAAGGATAAGAAACTCAATGCAGATCAAAGTATTGATATGCCAACAGTAAAACAGAGCCTAACTGGGTGAAAAAAAAGCATGGATACAGTGCATGACTATTCTGTGAGGCGATAACTTCAAGTCAGATTTTAATTCACTGTCTTAAACATCTATGGGCTCTATGTACTAATATTTCTTGTGTTTGTAAATACTGCGAATTTGTAGCCTCTGTCCTTCGTAGAATTTTTGCGTGCAATGTACTAAAAAGCTCTTTTTCGTGAACAACTACTGTAGTATCACCACAAGTTTACAAACAGCATAAATTACTGCTCATTATACAGGAGAGATCAGAATTTGCATCTCATTATAAATAGATTTGCAACGCCGAAAGTCAAAATTTAGAACTTCCTTCTGGCAAAGATAAATGAGTGGCATAGTGAACAGAAAGAAGCAGTAGCAAGTATAATAGGATCAAGCTGTATCTTCTGCAGACTCCAACCTTGATGCAACTATGGCAAAATTCCGGAAATATTATCACTTCGCAGGGCCAAAAAACATTAAGAAATGAAACAGGGAAAGAAATAATTAACAAAATAAATTCACTGAGACCAGCACCAGTGCTAGGATTTACTGTGAAGTAAACCCACCCTCCCAAAAAAAGAAAAGAAAAAACGCGGAGCGCTGCTGCAGCACAACCTAAAGAAGAGCTTTCGAAAATAAATACATCCGCAGCAGAATCTGAATCTTCAACAAAACATATTCTAACAAGACAGTAATCATGTAACAGGGGTCTCTATACTCAAAACTGTTGGTGCCAAAATCTCTTAATAAGGGACCTTTAACACACGTTTATGAATGTTTGCGATACACAAAACACTTCACACTTTCGTACCTTGACTTTTTGTAGTTTTTTTTACTTCGTACACCTACACGTGATGTACTAAAGTCATTTTCACTCCCGTAACTCAGTTTCATCACTGCTTCAGTAGTTTAGTTACAACTGTTGGTTTCAAACTACTTTTGTATGCAAATGTACAAAAGTCATTATAATATAGAAATTTTGCGCTTACCCTTGATGTATTATCATTTTTTCCTTTGGTTTTGTGCCTGTTATTTTACTCTCTCACTGGCGTAGATTCACCCTCTGAGTGGCAGATAGGTGCAGCCCCTATGTCCCGCTGAGTGGCAGAGAGGTGCAGCCCCTATCTCCCACTGGAGTGGCCTGTGTTCAGAAGCAGCCCCTCGCTCAGGCTGCTGATGAAGTTGTGGTCACAGTGGACGGCCTGTTTGGTCTGAAGTCGCCCCTCTCTCCCAGGCTGTGAAGGGGTTGTGGTCACAGTGGATGGCCTGTGGTCTGAAGTAGCCCCTCTCTCTCAGGCTGTGAAGGGGTTGTGGTCACAGTAGATGGCCTGTGGTCTGAAGTAGCCCCTCTCTCTCAGGCTGTGAAGGGGTTGTGGTCACAGTGGATGGCCTGTGGTCTGAAGTAGCCCCTCTCTCTCAGGCTGTGAAGGGGTTGTGGTCACAGTGGACGGCCTGTGGTCTGAAGTAGCCCCTCTCTCTCAGGCTGTGAAGGGGTTGTGGTCACAGTGGACGACCTTGGTACTGCGGGAGGGCGTCCTGCACCGCTGATGGCAAGTCCGGTCTACAGGCGAAGGCCGCCTGCAACTAGTGGTGCCTACCTCATTATACTCCAAGCCCACCATGGCGTGCCAGAGGTAGGGCACTTCTGCATCAACAAAACGCTGACCCGTCTCCATGACCGGTACTACTGGGGACGCTGATGCCGCGATGTAGAGGCCCACTGCCGGTGGTGCGATGACTGCACCGCCAAGAAAGGCCCAGGAGAACAGTCGCACGCCCCCCTGCCAGGTCATGAACCAATGGAGAGGGTGGCCATCGATGTCACGGGTCCCTTCCCCACCTCTGACAGTGGGAACTGGTTCATTTTGACAGCGGTAGACTACTTCACAAAGTGGCCAGAAGCCCACGCGCTGCCTAACCAGGAGGCGCAGACGGCGGCGGATGTGCTCATCGACGGGATCTTCTCCCGGTTCAGGGTTCCCCAGGAGCTCCACTCAGACCAAGGGCAGAACTTTGAAAGCAAGGTCTTCGGCAACGTCTGCAAGCGTCTGGGGTTCAGCAAGACCAACACCACCCCCCTTCACCCCCAAAACGATGGCCTGGTTGAACGTTTTAATTGCACGCTTGGCACACAACTGACTATCACCACCAGTGAGCGCCAGTGGGACTGGCATCTCCACTTCCCGCTGAGACTGCTGGCCTGTCGCACCGCCGTGCAGGAGTCCACCCGCTGCACCCCTTCCCTGTTAATGATGGGGCGGGAGCTGCATATGCCAGCTGCCATCCCGTATGGAATATTCCCAGCTCTTGCAAGAACGCCTGGATAGCGCTCACGCCTTTGCCAGAAAACAGCTCCAGGCCGCTGGGATCCGACAGCAGCTGAACTACGACTTGTGGGAGAGAGGACATCACTGTCAGCCTGGGGAGTTGGTGTGGGTTTATAACTCCCGCTGAAAGAAGGGACGGTCCCCCAAACTGGACACTCCCTGGGTGGGGACGTGTACCGTGCTGCAGCGAGTGGGTGAGGTGGTCTACCGGGCAAAACTTTGCATCCGGAACCGAAAGGTTGTGCTCCACCATGAATGTTTCGTCCCCTATCACGGGCCAGAGCCCGCAGCGAGACCACCTTCAACCCTGCCACTGACTCCCCCTGTTTTGCCAACAGCACAGCCCTCTGACCAGTTCAGAACCTGTGAGAGACTCTCCCCATGGCGAGGCGTCGGCGCAACGACACCGCCGGCCGCACACTCAGTATAGGGACTTTGTGTCCTCTGCCGCAAAGCCCAGTTGGGTAATCAAACCGTGCTGGTTCAGAATACCTTGACTGTATGCCACCGCTGCTGTTGTGGACTGACAACGGCAACATGGAAAACCTGTACAGGATTGCAGCGACGCAGCCAGGCAGGACTCTTGGGCACTGCGCCCTGCTGACTTTTTGGGGACATAAAGAGACTAAGGTGGGGGCAATGTAGCGATCCGTGCATTTGTGTTTATGTATCATATTCCCTGCTATCTGTTTGTGTTTGCATGCTGTGTGTGTTATTCCCTCCCTGCTGAATTCCGCCATTGCTTGTTTACCTTTTGTGTGTGTGTTCCCGTACCATGTGACCTGCTGTCTGTTTGTCTGCCCTGGTCTGTTCCCATTGGTTGTTATCTGTGCAACCTCATTGGTTGTTGTTTTGTCTGGCAGTGCCCATTGATCCTGGTGTTGGCCAATGGGACATGTCCTAAGCCTGGCAGTCCTTTTGCATAAGGGGTAGGCTAAGCCTATAAAGAGGGCTGCAGCGCCATTCAGTGGTGGGTTCCTGACATGCAGTGAAGTGGATAGAGCTGTGGTCCCTGAATGGATGCAGAGATAGCGTCCAAATTAATAAAAATAATTAAACTGAAAGCAGCGTGTCTTGCCTCCGGCAAAACGCTACAGTGTGTTATTGGATAGTAATGTGCTAAGACATGTAACATGTATATACTATAGGACTGTCAGTTAAGCCTCAAAATAGCAGTCGATTAATTGGGCACACAAAATTGAATCGTTCTAGTAAATTGATTGTACCACACGTTTTCGGTGCATTCCTCTTCCTGTGACGTTATTATTTTAATATCATTGCAGTTCAGTAAAAGCTTGAGCACAACAATTGAATGCAAGAGGTAGTGTCAGGAGAAAAAGAAGAAAAAAAACACAACATTCAAATGTAATCTATATAAACTAGACACAAGTTTATGAAAACTGTTTTATTCAGTGACAGCTGCAGCATCATGCATTGCATCTTGTTAATACTGTACCACCTAACCTTAATAATAATAATAATAATAATAATAATACATTGATTTACTTACCACAACATGCATACACACTAGCTGATCCTTACTCCAAATCAGTATATCAGTATCGTTTGTTTATTTATTTATTTTTAACATTATTGAATATTGTTAAATATTCATTATACACCAGCTAATTTTGAAACTCCAAATAAGCGCAAACCTATATACAGTCAGTTTTCTTCAGTGTGCACAATTTATTTACAGGCTGTTTGCCAGGAATACAAGCCTGTTGTCCTGCTCTGGACACAAGGTGGCACGCTTTCTTTTTTGTTTGTTTATACAGTCAATACACAGAGGGCGTGTACTTACAAAGCATTTTCAAAACTGATTCGCTGGTAGGGTGGGACCAGCAAATCAGATGCTGGTTAACACCAGCAGGTAAAGAAGAGCACGCCCACTGCATGTCTGGCAGAAATACTGTAAATATCATGGATTCGGTGCAGTTTTGTTGATACTTAAATAATGTTATTAACTATGCTCGTTAAAAAAAATGTAATTATTGAATCGATTATCCAGTATTTATATCGATGTATAAAATCGATTTTTCATATTCTAATAATATGATGTACACATTTTATATAATAATCAACCTGCAATTAATAGGTTACATAGTCATCCATACATTTTTCACAGCAGTTGAACATTTGCTCTGCTTTGGGTGATGGGGAGCTGACATCACTGAGGAAGGGGAGGAATGAGAGACTGCCATCACTGGGGGCTGACATGGTTGAAACAGGGGGGCAAAGGGCAAGGGTGGGAGATGCAGGATAACCAACAGATGGCAATGGCAGTCTATGTCTGGCAATGGCATCCACATATTTGGATAGCACATTCAATATCATACCACAGTGTGCAGTCTTACAGTCGTATTAGATTGATATTGTTTTGGTACAGACATGTCTGCCTCTTATTACACCTAAGATAAACAACATCGAGGACGAAATAAAACTTCTTCGTCTACCTGTACCGATGAATCATTGCACTAGTTGGTATTGGGAAAGGGTGCACAATGAATAAAAAGGAACGACAGGAATTATAGCATATTTTCAAAATGTATTTACACAGTTGAAGTTGGGCGACGTCTGTGCTGGCTATCTGACACATGCGTGCTCCTGCAGGGGGGATGACACAGAGGATTTGGGTGAGGGTGTGTCGCAAAAAACGTGCACGGTTTTAAAGGCAAAGTGCAAGACGGATAGCGGAGGAGTCCAGCTGCGAGGCAGCAGGAATTCACAGACTCTAACTGGCAGAAGGACGGTGGCTGGGACATACCATACCTAATTAGCTCCGGGGATCCTTGGACAACCCGCTCCAGTATAGTTAGGGAAGACCGAACAATAATTCATTATTGCGTGTTTTGAGTATAGGGACCAGTATATCCAAAATGTTAATAAATCAGTTATGTAGCAAGATTAATCAATCTGATTAATAACTTGATTTATTAAATATTGAAACATATTAATATCTTCAAATTAGTCACGGAACCTATTAATCATAGGCATCAATTGGATTTTTTAATTTATGTTATCAAGTACAAAAGTTAGTATGAAAACGTTTAAATAAAAAACAAAACAAACCAACAAAAAAAACATGCGCATCCAGATTCGAATTTCAAAACGGGGTTGCAGCATATTTAAATATATACAAAATCGTAATTGTTTGTGCATTTCACCATCAAAATATACACAGCAAGTGAGTTTCATAAGGAATAAGACACAGCGGCAAAAAGTCTAAAACTATTTATGTAAGATTCAAGCAACAAGACAACGATTGTAGCGATCTTGGTTCCCGAGGCAGGCGATCACACAGGGTGAGGCAATCCACACACAGGCGGAGGGTGGGCGTGAACCTGGGACCTCTCGCACTAAAGCATAGCGCCAACACCGCTGTACAAAAGAGCCGACTCCTTTTGCAAGGAGCGTTTATCGGGCGTATGTCTTTGTGGGTGATTACGTCACCTACCAGCCCTACTGCTGCCTTCCCCTGAGCACGCTGCAGTATTAACTACGTTGCAAATCAGATGTTACAAATCAGATGCACATGTACAATCCTTCAGATGTCTTTAAAATAAATACAAATAAAATACATTAATCTTCGGCACTAGAATACTTTCAATCTATTCGAGACGTTTAATAGGTCTATTCACAGATTATAAATTGTGCTGGTCTCTAACGTAACATGGATCAGACCTGAAAACATGTTACACACACCCATGCTCATTGGGAAAGTTCCGCCTTTCGTACATTCATTGTGTAGACACATTAGGAAACAAAGTTACAATTTTAAAGGCAGTGCACTACTACTTGGTATTTGGTAGCAACTGTTACTTATTAATATAGGGTTGGTAGATGTCTACATTTATTTATGTTCTCTCTGCCTGTCTTTAAAGCTGTAAGTAGCATCGTTTAACCATGGGCTGGATTAAATCGAGCTCAAATATTTTGTAGCTCTACATTGCTTAATGAAAACTGGTGGCTTTGCTCTCACTGTGAGGAGGATGTCGTCACTACACTACACACCACTGGTTTCGTAAAATACAGATGTACTGTCTGGATACACACGGCTTGATAAATTTACCAAATAGCAAAATGTGGAATTAACAAAGAAACAACATGAAGTATTCATTATCGTATGTGTTTGCATTAAAAGGGGCGCTATTTAAATTGCAATCCAGGGATACAGAGCAATAAACCTGTTAGCAATCGAGCTAGTTGCATTGCTTTATCTGTGAGTAATTCTTCAGAGTGAAAGAAAGATTGAAGTCAATATCGTTGTAAATTGATTTGTTTAGATTTAGTTTTTATTTTAATGGTTTGATCTCTTAGTAGTTTCACCCACTCCCTCCTTTATAAACATCTTCCTTTTATATACGTTTTGTATTTCTTTTTTTACATTTTGGAACTCCCCTATTACATTGCGGTCAATTACAAAATATTCAACTCAAAATGTAACAATCAACAGGTGGAGGGCGGGCGCGAACCCGGGACCTCGCACTAAAACATAGCCGATACTGCTGAACAAGAGAGCCGGCTCCTTTGCAAGGAGCGTATAGCGGGCTCATGTCTCTACTGCTGCCTTCCCCCATGCGCACTACTATATCTATCTATCTATCTATCTATCTATCTATCTATCTATATATATATATATATATATAAAATCTTGGGGGCCCCTCAAAATCTGAGGCCCTGGGCTGCAGCCCCTAAAGCCCCTGCGTTAATCCGGCCCTGCCAGCACCCCCACTTACCGCGTCCCTATGCACATCTCAAAACCTAGCCCACAGTACAATGCATTGCATTCATTACAACTCATAAGCGAAAACATAATTGTATGAACACACCTAACAAATTAATATCGTGAAAGCATGTTAATTTAAGAATATCGCAGAAAACGTTTGTTTGTGTCTATGTATATTTCAGTTGTGTAAAGGGAACAAATACAGTACATACAGTAGGCTACACAAGTAAGTACTTTTCAGCTTATTTCAGTTGTCTATGCACTACATAATTAATTACTGATAAGATTTCAGTTTGTGTTTAATGAAAGAACTCTATAATGATTTGTTTCCGTGTGTCCCTTCATTAATAAACCACCTTCACATATAAAAGTAACCAAAATATAATGCATTTATTGCCATTGTTATTATTCTTTATATATATATATATATATATATATATATATATATATATATATATATATATATATATATATATATATATATATATATATATATATACATACACTTTTATATTTAACATGCTTTATTTTAAAGTTACTAAAAGCCCGAAAACGTTTACAAACAACAACATACAAACAACTTGTTGAATCTACTCCAGTGAGAGGCATGCATAAGATAACAGGCACAAACCGAAGTTGTAAATCAGAAAAAAATGTTAATACATCAAGGGTAAGTGCGAAACTTTGATACAATGTGTACATTTGCATATGAAAGTAGTTTGAAACAAAGTTTTGTAAGTAAACTACCACAGCAGGGATGAAACTACGTTACGGGAGTGAAAATTACTTTAATCGCCGGTAGGTCTACGAAGTGACAAAAACCTACAAAAGGTCAAGATACGAAACAAAAATCAATGATACATAGAGCCCTATAAAAAATAAAAAGACCAGAGGCTTGTGGGTGGCATTGTCTTTAACATGTTTTACTGCTGTTATTTTACAGTGCCTCAACAAGTTCAACTCTTAATGTGATTGTGCCTGATAGCATCACATCCTGGGTTGCCACTGCTTTTGTCATCTCTGAGGGTCTCGGGCTGGGATTGACCAGCTCACCAGCAGAGGTATTGTCACTGTTTTATAGCTTGCTTATTCTCCATGAACAACTTGTAATATTGCCTGAGATCAAATTGTGATTGAATACGCTACTGTGTGTGCTTGTCTTCTAGCTGGAGGTTTTCCAGCCCTTCTTCTTGTCTCTGAATCTTCCATACTCAGTTATCAGAGGAGAACAGTTTGTCCTGGAAGTAACCATCTTTAACTACCTGAACCAAGCTCTTCAGGTAATAGAAGCTATTCTTATTGCTCACCCCGGATGTCAGTGTGATTGGTCAGCGTACTGACGTACTTCCACCCATCCAGCTTTGAGAAAGGGTCCGAAAAAAATCAGGGGCCACTTGAATTGTCTAAATGAACATGGAAACGCAGCGGCGGGGGCAGCTGGGGTTCAACCTGGGTTCAAGTTTCTAGAGTTGAGAAAAATACTTTGTGGCAACCAGTCTCCCTTGGATCGCCAGTCAGTCATACGATTAGAGTGCCTATAAATCTCCCTTAGCATCGGTTGAAATATGAACCCAGCTTAATGCAAAAAAACAAAACAATGATACAAGAATAAATAAATAAGATGTACATTGCATTATTACACTTTTCTATGCTGCATTAAAACATGTCTAAAAAAATATATTTTAAAATGATTTATTGTTTTTTTTAAATTTATTTTACCTTAAATTACAGTAAATTGTATAATCCTGACGCTTTTATTTAAGTTCTTGAAGGGCAGGCAGGAATCAAACAGCATTTTGTGATGTGTACCTGTTGACTTTAAAAGAGAAACACTTTTTCTTAACAGGCAATGGTGACCGTCAACAAAAGTGATGCCTTTGAGTTCAACGTTTCTGGGAACAGTACTAATACAGTGGCCAACAAGAGGAACGTGACTGTGCCGAGTCAAGATAGCATCACGGTTCTCTTCCCCATTAAACCCAAGCAGCTTGGAGAGATTACAATCGCTGTGACAGCCACATCACCTACTGCTTCTCATGCAGTCAATCAGACCGTTTTAGTGAAGGTACCTTGTCCATATTGTCTTTATTAAACATGTAACTTTTATTTATGGAAGGAAAGCAAGTCAATAATGAAGTGATTTGTAAGTTTATAATAGACTTTCATTCCTAATTTAACTGATTAAGATGATATAAATGACATCAAAGACCTCAGAATGCTCATCTACCAATCCAGAGGCTCCAGGCACCACCTCATGGTAGAGGAGCTAAGAACTTTGACTCAGAATGTCTGTCAACACTGAAAAGGTAAACCGACACATTAACATCGCTAATGTTCTTTGCTTACAGGCCGAAGGAATTGAAAAGTCGTTTTCTCAGTCTTTGCTTTTGGATCTAGTTGGAAATGGGCAGCAAACTGTGTCCAAAGATGTAAACTTTACTTTCCCTGCAGATGTAGTGAATGGCAGTGAAAGAGCTTATGTAACTCTTGTTGGTAAGTGATATTGTTGTATACAGTATGCTTAAGAACAACGAGTGTTTTAATGGGAAAGTGATTACAGCAGGAATACAAAGGAAAGAGATGACTGGGCATAGTAGCATTTTTATTTTTACAATTGTTTCTTGTGTGTTTATTCCAGTGGAAATAGATGTTTAAATTGTAATATGTAGAAGTTATTCATGACAGATGCATCCATTCTTTTCTTGGTTGTTTTTGCAATTCAAGCCCTACCTTGTTATTAAGGGCCAAATATTCAAATATTGTTCTCTCGCAGGTGCTTTTCCCTCAAATTTTGTGGAGGTGTTATGAATAATCCTGCAAGTTCACCACCACGAGCTGAATTCAAAAGTTAATTTGCTCACAAATCACTATGTTGCATGAAAATCACTCAAGACTGGTTACAGTCCTCTTAATTATTTCACAGGAAGTATTTCAGGACAATCTCTGTTTCTAGTTAAAGAGTGAACATGGCTTTCAGACAGCTATATTTGCAAATTCTAGCAGAGCAAAAGAAAAAGAGGCAATATTGTTATAGAGACAACGTATAACATTCCTTGACTTGTCTACTGAAAAAGTCCTTTGTCGATTTCTACTTTGATTAAACATAATAACATTTTGGTGACAGCTATGTATTTTGCCCGTCCACTTTTTTGTTCTGTGTTATGCACTATTATTCTATGTATTGTTATGGTTTGGCATTTGAACGGTTTAAAAAGAAATAAAAAGTGGAAAGGCATTCAGTTGACTCCAGAAGGCCGACATTGATAAAACTTTTTTTTTTAAAAAGATACACACCCCCTACACAAACATTGGTTTGACCCGTGATCCGCGCTGTAGTAATATCTAGCTATATCTTACATTATCAGCGCTGTGAATGCAACAGAACCTGCAGTTTGTGGAGATTGCAATAAATAAATTAATACATGAATAAATAAATAAATAATGTTTAGGCTAGATAATTGTTAGCTGGTTTGTTTTTATTCTCTATTAATTAAATTCTGTTCATTGAAAAAAGGAAAGAAAGAGAGTACTAGACCGTTATTATTGTTTTTTTTTTGAATAGGGGAAGTTAGCAGGGCAATGTTCCTGCATGGGGGTAGGGGTACAGGCAGGCATGAACGAGTTTTAAGTTCAACACCAACCCTAAATAAAATGTTGTTCCTGTTGTTAAGCAATAGTATAATCGGAAGCAGTGGTATTTAAAAATAACAGAAGCCAGTTTTCACTTTAGTGAAGTAGGTACAATATTTGTTTTCATTATTATTGAAATTAATGTTCAGCTTTCACATTGAAGCTTGTTGTGTACCACTCATTCAGTCAAACCAAGCAGTGTAGGAATGTGCTTGTATCGTTCAAAACGTTTTTCAGATCAAGTAAGCTTATTTCATTTGTGTATAAAAAACAACAGTAGAGTCACAGTGTCATCTTTATGGCATGTAAAGTAATTAAATGTCCCTGGCAGTGGTCTGTCTCTGTTTAGCGCACGAAAGATCTTGCAGAATGGATAAAATGGTGTTGAGAATTGTAAGAAAACGCATTTGAGAGGAAAATATTTTATGACATTTTTTAACTTTCACAGGTGAAATGGTGCTGGGGCTATGCCTCGTCAAGCCCAAATAATACGTCTTCATTTTGCAAAAAGTGTCGATGTTTATATACCTCAATCGAGTTGCAGTTGATTTCCTGTGTTAATTCATGCTAATTTATTAATTTCCGCAGCGCTGCGATAATTGCAGTTTCTCTGCAACTCTTAGATTTCACTCACTTGCGATTTTTTTTTTTTTTTTTTTTTAATTTAGTCGTTGCCAATTAGTTTTTATTATTGTCTCCCCAATTTGAAATGCCCAATTATTTTAGGCTCAGCTCACGCTACCACCCTGCGCTGACTCGGGAGGCGAAGATGAACACACGCTGTCCTCCGAGCATGTGCTGTCAGCCGCCCGCTTTACACTCTGCAGACTCACCGTGCAGCCGCCCCAGAGCTACAGCGCCGGAGGACAACGCAGCTCTGGGCAGCTTACAGGCAAGCCCGCAGACGCCCGGCCAGACTACAGGGGTCGCTGGTGCGCGGTGAGCCGAGGACACCCTGGCCGACCTAACCCTCCCTCCCCGGACGACGCCGGCCAATTGAGCGCCGCCCCTGGGAGCTCCCGTCCACGGTCGGCTGTGGAATAGCCTGGACTCGAACCGGCGACGTCCAGGCTATAGAGCGCATCCTGCACTCTAGCGAGTGCTTTTACTGGATGCGCCACTCGGGAGCCCCTCACTTGCGATTTTACGCAAAACATTTGCATCGCAAACAGAGTTAGGAGAAAGATGAGACTATTTGCCCCTAAGTTTCTTCTTTTTTTTTTTTTAACAGGGGATCTCCTGGGTCCATCTATCGCTGGTCTTGAGTCACTTATCCAGATGCCCTGTGGATGTGGAGAACAGAACATGGTCCACTTTGCTCCCGATATTTATGTTCTTCAGTATTTAATTAAGACAAAACAAGTAAAGGAGGATATTAAGACCAAAGCCATATCCTTTATGACTCAAGGTACAAAGAATTTATAGCACTGGAAGCACTGGTTGCAATTACTGTTCTGAAAAAATGGTTCCTGTTTCATCTAAAAGGTGAATAGCAATGTGGATGTTTTAATACTGCTCAAGCAAGAAACCAACGTGGGTGCGGGCAGGGTCAGTTACATGAATTACATGACAAAGTTACTGTGTCTAAAATAGTGAATTAGACTGGAGTAATCAGCTTGTAATGTCAGTCTTTTAAATCACGAGTGGATCTGGTTTGTTGATCTTACTGGGAAGCATTGTGGTTTACTGGTTACAGTGATCAGTATGGCAGCGACTTACTGGGATTGTATTGCTTACAGACATGTAGTGTTGTATATGTTTCGTTTAATCATGCAGGATTTTATTTTAGGTTATCAACGAGAACTGACCTACCAGAGAAAGGATGGCTCTTTTAGTGCTTTTGGTGATAGTGATTCTTCAGGAAGTACTTGGTATGTAGTTCCACTTTGCTTGGCTAATAAATTGCACAGCGAATTGTATTACTTCAGGACTACAGATCTATCTAAATGTTTTGTTCTTCGTGTCTTTAAAGGTTGTCTGCCTTTGTGCTCAGATGCTTCCTGCAAGCCCGTCAGTTCATCTATATTGACCCAACAGTGCTATCCAGAACAATACAGTGGATTGTACCCCAGCAGAATCCTACTGGGGAGTTCAGAGAGCCAGGGAGGGTCATTCACTCTGAGCTGCAGGGAGGACAGAACGGTCCACTGTCTCTTACTGCTTATGTATTGATGGCACTCTTGGAAGACAAGACATACAAGGTACACTGTGGGGATCTAACTTGCAAGTGTTACAAGGCACACTGTGGGGATCTAACTTGCAAGTGTTATGCTAAAATACAGTGATTTGACATTTCTGGCAAACATGTCATTTTTTTCAAGCTGTGTTTTTTTAAATAGAGGTATTATCAGAGTGCAGTATTAGGAGCTGTGTCGTTCTTGCAAGTGTTATGCTGGAATACAGTGATATGATATGTTATTTACTTCACGCTGTGTTTTTTTTTTATAGAGCTATTATCAGAGTGCAGTATTAGGAGCTGTGTCGTACTTGGAGAATAGGCTTGCAGAGGGAATCTCCAATAACTACACTCTGTCTCTGGTGACTTATGCTTTGTCTCTGGCAAACAGTACTGTTGCAAAGACTGCCCTGGATGAGCTGAACAGGAGAGCAGAAAAGGATGGTAAAGATAATGTGCTGTTTTTTTTAAATGTTTTTATTGTATTCTTTGTCTGAAATATGTAAATCCTAAAATATTATCCCATAAATAAGTGTCTGATGGCTTGAATGTATTGCTACCTTCATTTGTACTACCATAAGATAAGGTAAGGCCTGTGAAAGAGCAGCCTGAAGTGTGATACTGTTACGATTAAGTATATATCTATGAACTGATTAGCCATAGAGATATGCTATCTATAAAAATGACCAAGTTATTAAAATGTGCCTTAAAGGG
Source organism: Acipenser oxyrinchus oxyrinchus (assembly GCA_030684275.1). Classification (NCBI taxonomy): domain Eukaryota; kingdom Metazoa; phylum Chordata; class Actinopteri; order Acipenseriformes; family Acipenseridae; genus Acipenser; species Acipenser oxyrinchus. The sequence goes on along the minus strand of CM060251.1, from coordinate 84,684,490 downwards.
GTTTTCAAATTACTAAATTAATCCAGGCAAAATTGAGGATCAGTCACAAACCCTCACATGGCAGCTCTTATGACATACAGTAAGCACTTACTCACTGACATAAACATGAGGGCATGTGTGTTTTTGTGTTTTATGTCTGTATGTGGTGTGTATGTATTGGTGCACAGGGTATAATGTGGGCTATGTAGCATGAGTGATTTAAAATGTATATTTGTATTTAGGCACAGAGATTGCACAATCACTTCATGTGCAGATAAATGTGTATTAGGATGTGGGCACAGGAATTGCACAAATTAGTTCACATGCTGGGATTCAAGTGAATGATTAATTAGTAATTGAATCCCGGCACAGCTGTATATATAGAGGCACAAATCACGCACTTGGGTTTAAGTGTGTTCGGTGAGGAGAGAACGAGAGTCGGGAGGCGAATTAAATAAAAATTACAATTGCTACTCGTGCTGAACTAAATCAGCACGTTCCTTGTTTTTGGGCAGCAATTGGGCTTGCAAAGCTACACAGTGAGCCAATCGATATGGGCAGCAAATGCAGCTGCATCCATCTAAAATGTGCCTTTAAGAAGGAAGCAGGAGTTATAACTGTGCCCCAAGTCATGTGCCCCAAGTCATGTGCCCCAAGGCAGTGAACAATGGAAGGACCTGGAGGCACTGTATTGGTGGCCAATACACAGAGACCTGACTATGACTATTATAAGAACAACAGTCAGGTGGGACTATAAGTAGAATCGGTAACAAGCTGTAATACGTTGCGTGTTTGATTTATATTCTGATATTCAGCTGGGATACCTTAACCCCTGAGTCAAGGTAATACAAAAGGTAACATCACATGTTTCTTCATCTCCCTTTCTGAACAGGTGGCTTGATGTTCTGGACCAGTCCCAGGGTGGGTGGGTCCAGCTGGAGGCAGCCTCGCTCCACAGATATAGAGCTGGCTTCCTACGCAATACTGTCTCATTTGGAACAGAAGCGGCTTGCCGAGGGAATCCCCATCATGAAATGGCTGAGCCAGCAGAGGAACCACTTGGGAGGATACTCATCTACTCAGGTTTGACACACAGCTCAGGCCTATAGAATTAACTAATGCAACTTGCTGAATAATGTTACGTTTCCATGTTAATATACTTTGTAGTTTTCAATATTACTTCGCGAAAAACTGACAAATGAAAAATGTGACATTTCGAAATCTAACATGAAATACTGTACTACTATTATGGCTTCCGGTGGACTTTTGCAATATAATTTTGTAGTTTCTTTGATTACACATTAAATAAAAGATCTGAATTATGTTCATAGTTTTATTTTTTAATTATGTCTTAGTCCTAAAATTTATAAGGGATGCAAATCTTTTGGCCATATCTGTACAATTACAGCCTCGGTCATGTCCACATGGATCAAATTCATTCCTAAAACCCTTTTTAAAAAATAAAAAACAATGCTGAAAGTGTTACATGTTTAATTTCATTAAGTCACTAACTAATGACCAGTGAAATGGTTTAACTAGATCTACTAAATAGTTTTTTTGTGTCTCATGCGGAAATAAGTCATAAAGATATATATATATATATATATATATATATATATATATATATATATATATATATATATATATATATATATGAGCAGAGCCAAGAGTGTGACCGGTGAAGTGGTCTGCTGTGTTGAGTGGGGTTACTCTTCATGGACTGCACTAGCAGCCTGCAGCTTTATTAACCTTATTTCTGTCTTCAGGACACAGTAATAGCTCTACAGGCGTTGTCAAGATTTGCAGCTCTCTCCATGTCACAAGATGTGGGGCTTACGGTTACAGTCAGTGGAACAGGCCTTACCTTTCCAGCCATATTCCACATTGATTCAACAAACCTTTTACTGCTACAGAAGCAGCAGGTAATACATGAGTGTGAATGTGTGTGCGTGTGTGTGTGTGAGAGAAAGTGTGTATGGGACTGTGAATGAACTGTTCATTAATTAAGTATTGGTTTATTGGGATTACCTGATATGTGTGTGTCTCGGCTACCATGTCACAACATGTATTTTTAAATACTGCATTTGTGTCGTTTTCTTTTCAGATTGAAATACAGCAATCAATGTTGATTAATGTGAAGGCAGTAGGAAATGGATTTGCCATATTTCAGGTACTTATAGCAATTATCTTTAGATTTGGTCTCTAGAATCAGAACTGCAGATCAGATTATTATGAAAACGTACTTCCATATAGGAACATGAGCTGCTTTTATTGTAAACGAACCTTGCACCACTAACGTTTCGTTGCCCCTTTAAAAACCGACCCAGGACACAGAAATTGAATTTTCTAAGCGGTGATGCGGTAATTTTTATATTTACACAAAACCAAAAAAAAATGAAACAAACACCCATTCGGAGCACTAACTAAACACAGGTAAGTTCCCTGACTATCACGGGACAGCTAAGCTGTTTCCCCGTCCACACACCACACAGATTGTTTTATACAATACCTTTTTTTCGGTTGCACACACTCACAACTGGGCTCTTCACACTGCAGCAGCCTGGAGCAGACTGACTGCTTCCTTTATAAACCCTGCACCTGGTTCTAATTTACAATCATGGCCAGGTGCAGGTTATAATTACTAATAAGGCAATTAACAAAAACAATTAAATTAAACCAATGTGCATTTGCACATGTTTTTCATGCAGGAGGCTATTAACCCTCCCTGCTATCATATATATATATATATATATATATATATATATATATATATATATATATATATATATATATATATATATATATATATATATATATATATATATATATATACTTTTATATTTTTTGTCCATTTTTTTGTCCATTAAAATAACATCAAATTGATCAGAAATACAGTGTAGACATTGTTAATGTTTTAAATGACTATGGTAGCTGGAAACGGCTGATTTGTAATGGAATATCTACATAGGCGTACAGAGGCCCATTATCAGCAACCATCAGTCCTGTGTTCCAATGGCACGTTGTGTTTGCTAATCCAAGTTTATCATTTTAAAAGGCTAATTGATCATTAGAAAACCCTTTTGCAATTATGTTAGCACAGCTGAAAACTGTTGTGCTGATTAAAGAAGCAATAAAACTGGCCTTCTTTAGACTAGTTGAGTATCTGGAGCATCAGCAATTGTGGGTTCGATTACAGGCTCAAAATGGCCAGAAACAAAGAACTTTCTTCTGAAACTCGTCAGTCTATTCTTGTTCTGAGAAATGAAGGCTATTCCATGTGAGAAATTGCCAAGAAACTGAAGATCTCGTTACAATGCTGTGTACTACTCCCTTCACAGAACAGCAAACTGGCTCTAACCAGAATAGAAAGAAAGTGGGAGGCCCCGTGCACAACTGAGCAAGAGGACAAATACATTAGAGTGTCTAGTTTGACAAACAGATGCCTCACAGGTCCTCAACTGGCAGCTTCATTAAATAGTACCCGCAAAACACCAGTCTCAACGTCAACAGTGAAGAGGCGACTCCGGGATGCTGGCCTTCTAGGCAGAGTTGCAAAGAAAAAGCCATATCTTAGACTGGCCGATAAAAAGAAAAGATTAAGATGGGCAAAAGAACACAGACACTGGACAGAGGAAGATTGGAAAAAAGTGTTATGGACAGACGAATCTAAGATTGAGGTGTTCGGATCACAAACAAGAACATTCGTGAGACGCAGACCAAATGAAAAGATGCTGGAGGAGTGCTTGACGCCATCTGTCAAGCATGGTGGAGGCAATGTGATGGTCTGGGGGTGCTTTGGTGTTGGTAAAGTGGGAGATTTGTACAGGGTAAAAGGGATCTTGAAGAAGGAAGGCTATCACTCCATTTTGCAACGCCATGCCATACCCTGTGGACGGCGCTTGATTGGAGCCAATTTCCTCCTACAACAGGACAATGACCCAAAGCACAGCTCCAAACTATGCAAGAACTATTTAGGGAAGAAGCAGTCAGCTGGTATTCTGTCTATAATGGAGTGGCCAGCACAGTCACCGGATCTCAACCCTATTGAGCTGTTGTGGGAGCAGCTTGACCGTATGGTACGTAAGAAGTGCCCATCAAGCCAATCCAACTTGTGGGAGGTGCTTCAGGAAGCATGGGGTGAAATCTTTTCAGATTACCTCAACAAATTGACAATTGCTGCAAATGGAGGATTCTTTGACGAAAGCAAAGTTTGAAGGACACAATTATTATTTCAATTAAAAATCATTATTTCTAACCTTGTCAATGACTATATTTCCTATTCATTTTGCTATATTTCCTATTCAAACTCATTTCATGTATGTTTTCATGGAAAACAAGGAAATTTCTAAGTGACCCCAAACTTTTGAACGGTAGTGTATATATATATATATATATATATATATATATATATATAATCTCTGTCTCTTTTTAATAGCTTAATGTGTTCTACAACGTGAAGAATACATTATCAAGGAGACGCAGAGATACAGGAAATCAAGAAGGGTTTGATTTAAGTATTGCCGTTACTGACAACGTGAATGACCTGAATCATGTGTGTTTGCACATATGCACAAGGTAAGCCAAGGTTACTGGAATGCAAGCATGTGTGTGTCCTTTTCTAAACTTGCTGTGATCTATATGTTGATGTCTAATTTGTATCAAAGCCTCAGTCCTTGTTACATGAAGAAATGTACTGAAAATGTGTATCTTTTAAGTGGCTCATTTTCTTTCTTTTTAAGACTCTTGGAAAATCAGAATATGTCACAAAGTGGAATGGTTTTAATGGAAGTGGGCTTGCTAAGTGGCTTTATTCTTGTAGAAGATGGAATTGCCAGAGATCAAATTATCAAAAAAGTAGAATCTGGCTCTGGAA